>JANRMT010062819.1:23143736-23212156 GCA_026402145.1 Polypterus bichir lapradei | reverse complement strand
TAATCAATTTTTCCTATTTCTAATACTTTTTCATTCTGAGTTATTATTTTTATTGCTCTGAGGATGACATTTTTAAAAGTTTTTCGGTGTGATCACATTCAATATGTGAATTTGGATTGTGGCAGCAGTCATGCTGTTAATTACTACGTCTGTTGCTGGTCACATGATCAAGCATTGCTATTTTACGTAAGTCACCGCTGGAAACGTATTTAAGATGGCATCATGCAGTGGTAGTTACCCAGGCATTGGATAAATATAAAAAAAAACTGCTGAATAGAGCTTAGTGTTTGTTAGAAATAAAAGCAAGTTAGTCAGAGGGCATTTTACTACGTTCATTTCAACTTCAACTCTTATATATTTAGATTGACAATCACTTTTGATTTAGTGCTCTTGGTAATTCATACCCTTGCCTGTATAACCTCTCCTCTTTTGTTATGTTCCCTTTGCAAATTTCTTGGTTTGAGTTCTCTTCATTTTACAAACAAATTGTGTCACTTAGGAGTCCACAACATTGGCGTTGTAAAGGTAACAAATACCAAGAGGGACACTCCAGACAGGGACTTTACAGAAAGTCAGAAGTCTCCATTGGTAGTCAGTGCAGTTATAAACATTAATGTGGACAGACAGACAGGGACAGTCAGTGTGAATTAAGCACTGCTTGCACTGAGTGTACAGAGAAACTGAATTCTTCTGGGACACTGGACAGACTGAGGCTATGGAAAATGAGCAGGTCAGAAAGTTTGATAAAGGGTCCCCACTGCCAACAGAACAGAGGTTGTATCCTAAAAAATGATTTACAGGTGTAACAGTAGGGGGCACTAGCGCTCCCTTGAAACCTCAGGTACCACGCCAAACACCAGGTAAAAGTGCTACAATAATTATTATTTATTATAATAATAAAGTGCACCAAGCACCACCACTCCACTATTCTCAATAAACCAGCAATATAATTAATCAATCCTCCTCTCCCCGACACTTAGCTACCCTTCCTCCTAGCTCAGTTCAGTGTCTGGGCTTTCCCAGAGTCCTTTTATACCCCCTGACCCTGGATCTGGAATAGCCTGCCAATAGGAATTCGTCAGGCTGATACGGTGGAGCACTTTAAAACACTGCTGAAAACACATTACTTTAACATGGCCTTTCTATAACTTCAATTTAACTTAATTTAACTTAATCCTGATACTCTATATGTTCAATTTCCTCATAATAACTATTCAGGGTAGCTCTACAACCCGTACTGACCCCTACTCTCTTCTCTGTTTCTTTTTCCGGTTTCTTTGTGGTGGTGGCCTGCGCCACCTCCACCTACTCAAAGCTTCATGATGCTCCAACAATGATGGATGGACTAAAAGGCAGAATTCTACGTGACCATCATCATCAAGCCTTTCCGTGAGAACCCTAAATCCAAAGAGGACTGTTTCATTTATGTTAGGTAGAATGCCCAGTGGGGACTGGGCGGTCTCATGGTCTGGAATCCCTACAGATTTTATTTTTTTTTCTCCAGCCGTCTGGAGTTTTTATTTTGTTTTTTCTGTCCCCCCTGGCCATTGGACCTTACTCTTATTCGATGTTAATTAATGCTGATTTATTTTGTTTTCATATTGTGTTTATTTTTCTATTCTTTATTATGTAAAGCACTTTGAGCTACTGTTTGTATGAATATGTGCTATATAAATAAATGTTGTTGTTGTTGTTGACCCGGAGGTGTTCCTGCCCAACAGTCCACAAGTCCTTATCACTTCCGGGTCAGGGTGAAAGTCTTTCTCTTCAACCTGGAAGTACGTCATTTCTCCTGTTCATGTGACCAGGACGTACTTCCAGGTTATAGGGCACATAAGAGTCCACGAGCCTCCCTACAGCGACTCCCTGTGGCCCCCAAGGTATCCAGCAGGGCTGGGTATAAAAACTACAGAGGTCCATAATGCCCTGCTGGAACTCGGGGCACATCCATGCTGTCGGGAGAGCTCCTCCTGGCGGCCTTGGGGTGAGGACCGGAATATGAAGCCGGCCATCCACCACAATGGATGCTTTATTCCAGGGTGCGATGAGCCAACCGAAGGCACTTTAATCTAATAGCCCCGTTCCATTAGAGAGTTCCCGATATCTTGGAAGTGATTCTGAAATTTGGTTTTGAAATAAACTCTGAGAATGGTGTTAACGGAGATTAGATGAGATTGGGGTCTGGAGGTTTAACTGTGGAGAACATGGCATTAAAAGGCAATTAACCTCACCATATACAACTTAAACAATTTCAACTCACATCTAATCTGTCTGGGCATTGCATTCTCAAAGCATGCAGAAATTTATTTCTGAGCTAACTCCATAGCGGCATAAAGTGGCAATAACAAATGTGTATGTGTGTGTGTTTTACCTTAAAAATAAAAGATCATATACACATGATTCTAGAAATCATGCACTGTAATTCTCTTTCTCAGACACAAAGCATTTCTAAACATTACTCCTTACATTTTTCTTTTTAAGATGTGTTAATGCAGGTGGCACGGTGGCTCAAGGGAAACTCTGCTGCTTTTCAGTAAGGAGACCAGTGATCATGTCCCAGGCCCTCCCATGTTCTACCCATGTCTCAGTGGGTTTCCACTAGGTGCTCAGATTTCCTAACACTGTCCAAAAACTTGAAAGTTAGGTGAATTGGCTATGCTAAAATTGCCCCGAGTGTGTGTTTGGTGTGCGAGTGTGTGTGTTCACCTTGTGATGGAATGGCACTTTGACCCGGGTATGTTCTTGCCTTGTACCCTGAGCTGTCTGGGATAGGTTTCAGGTAGCATCCCCCTCCCCACACCCTGACCCAGGTCTGGATTAAGTGGGTTGTAAAGGACATGACGTGTGTCAATGCAGGGCTGTAGCACTGTGAGCCATTTTCATATGTAGTTTTATCACATAGTGGCTTCCAGAGTAACTTGTCTACTTGCAGTCATTCCTCATTGTGGTAGCGACTTCCATTCAGTACTATTGATACTATGAAAATGCTAGTACTATTATGTTTTTTGGTATTTTGGTATTGCTTTGTTATAGAAGTATCAGTTCTTATGATATCTCTAATTGTGGCTCCATTTTGTTTACCATTTTGCAGCAAGTGCTGAAATTTTTGTGACTCAGTTTTGAAGGCCGCAGCCATTGTGCTTTAGGGAAAGACTCCTGTTGCAGGTCAAGTGGGTGTGAGGTGAAATGTCACGGCTCCCACCTATTTAAGATGGTGGTACTGTAAGAAAAATGTCCTACCTAAGTCTTGGAATTCATTCTTAAAGACCGAACAATGACTTATAGCCTAGTCAGGTCTAAGAATTCTACTTATCGTCAGTTATCGTGAGGAACTCTGCTTTGTTTCGTTTTGACCTCGGCTTCTGCTTTAAATATTGGGCTTGGATAAACATTTCTTTGACCTTTCCTGGTATCCTGAACTTCTGTCACTAGTTAGACCATGATTTTGTCTTCATGTTTTTTAATTCATCTGGTTTTCTTTGATTGTTATTTAACTCATAGAATTTAGTATCCTGGAAAACACATTAATAACGTCACTGCTAAAGAGTTAGCTTATAGTAGACAATCTAGTGAGAAGTCAAGCAAAATGACACCTTTTATTGGCTAACTAAAAAGATTACAATATGCAAGCTTTCGAGGTAACTCAGCCCCCTTCTTCAGGCAAGATGTAATCCCTAGTACTACAGCAGACAATCTATAAACAGACATCACCTATGAGTTGTCTCGTCAACTGTCTTTGGGGCTGTAGCACCAAATACAAGTATATTTGTGGGTAACACATGCAAAATAAAGATAGTGATCATCTGAAATAAGAGTTAAAAATCACCTTGGTATCACAGAACAGAATATTTCATTTTCTTATTAGCCATGTTTTGGATAACATTTATTTTTCTCAAAAATAATTTACATATTTTATATTACAACCACAAACATCTGAATATATCTCAACAATTAACGTCTCACCACTATAAAAGTTCAAAAGGAAACTCTGACATTTGATTACAACAAATTACGCAAGATGTAACTTGTTAGACCCAGCAGAGCTATTGTGCAGCTGGCAAACAAAAAGAATTTTCTGTTCTGTGCGCCAACTACAAGGTAACTCAAAGAGATTTTTTCAGAGAAAATACATTTTTATTGTGATTTTTGCTCAATAACATAATGCATTTAATCAGCACATTAAAGTAATACCCTGCTTTTACATTGGAGATAGGAACAAATTTATCTGCTTTCACTATGTCAGTCAACGTGTTAAAACAAAGGGGTATCTGCATTTGTTTTATTGTCTGTTTTTAATATTTGGAGGTGTTACTCACTCTGTTTCTCTCAATTAATAAATGAGTCATTTTTTAAAACTGAGATCCTTGTTGATATTATTCTGTGCTTGAAAAGACACACAAATAGGCAGAAGGTTTTCATCACTGTTGCTTTGATTTGTTCTTTAAACATGGAACAAGTCAAATGAGCAAATGAATATCCATCCATCTATTCATTATCCAGCCTGCTATATCCTAACTACAGGGTCACGGAGGTCTGCTGGAGCCAATCCCAGCCAACACAGGGCGCAATGCAGGGAATAAATCCCAGGCAGGGCGCCAGCCCACCGCAGCAAATGAATATCTAAGAGAAGAATTTGAAATTTGAACTATCAAACACTCGGATCAGAATGAAACCTGCAGCCAATGCCATGCAAAATTAACAGATGTAATACGCTTTCTTTGTGTTAAATAACTACTTGCAGAATTTTGTATAAGCTATTATTTTATTCATTACAGTTACAGCACCACATACTGAGTTTATAAGATATGTATAAGATTTTGGAATGGAAATAACTATGAAAGTGAACTAATTTTTAATTACTAAATCATTTCTAGAAAGGCCAGTTCTAGAAAGATCAACCTGTCAGGGACGCTCAGAAGTACACCATGAGTGGAGGTGCCAAATTGTACAGTTAAAACCTTTAGTACAAGAAAGAGAAATTATGCTTGTCAGCATTAAGTCTCTGATCACTTATTGTCACTAACATCATTTGGCATGATCTGAACCTACTGTACAGTGAATTTTTTATATATAACAGTGTTGTTAAGGAAGATTAAAAAAACGCTTTATCTATAACTCTACACAAGAACTTTGAGTATGAGATTGGTCTGCTGTGTCAAGTCAAATTATCAAAGATCACTCTTATGAGGCTTATCATTTTTGCAGCTTCTGCCTTCCAAAAGACACTTTACGACACTAAGAAAAAGAGCCAAACTTCTGAATTTGAATTTTAAACTTTACAAGCTCTAAATTATCCTTTATGGCAAACGACTAGGGATCTTGCCCCACCGGGATGCCTGGAAGAGGGTCGGACCACGGGAGGGGTACTGTTTTTTCCTGGGTGTAGAAGGGCAGCCCCTTTGGATTCCATCAGGGCCACAGAGAAGGAGCTGGGGAGCTCAACCCTGTTGGGACTCGTGGCCACCACCAGGGGGCGCCTGGACGGTCCTAGAGCCCTGGAGGACAGCACTTCCGCCACACTAGGAAGTGCTGCCGGAAGACCATCACCGAGCACCTGGAGCACATTCGGGGTGTGATTAAAGGGGCTGCCTCACTTCCTTCGAGGAGCCAGAGTCGGGTGAAAGAGGATGGAGCTTGCGAGTGAGGAGTGGAGGCGGCTAAAGGAATAGGGACTGAGTTAATGTGGGGTTTTGTGCACTGTCGTCGTGTTGTGTGGTCTGTAAATAAACCGTGTGTTGTAGACATCTGGAGTCGTGTCTGTCTGTGGCCGGGCTATCTTTTACACCTTCTATTTATCTAAACAAAATCATAATTCAAAATTAAAAAACAAAAATGCCCTAGTAAGAGCTCACACATATGACTGAAGAGATGATTCCTTAACAAACAAAATGATAGCGAACGGAAGAATATTTTAAGTTTACTCAAAAGCTTGGATGGCGTGGCTAACACCCTTATCATGTTTTATACAGTCGGTACACGAATATTGTGACACTTACCTGCATTTAACAACTGTAAACAACATGGTGCTCTCTATGAGAAAATCAGCACAAAATTAAAAAGGGTACCTTAAAATGTAATAAATATTGCTAAAAATATTCAGACATTGTTTAAAAGTTAAAAAACAATTTGAGAAAACACAGAGATCAATGGCTATATTGTGCTAGTGCACTCCCAAATCTAGAGTTCAAAGAAAGGTAGGAATATAAAATAAAAGAATAATGGACCAGTAGATGAATCGTAGTCAGAGTGCAAGAAAAGGGTCAAAAACCAAAAAAGCCAAAACAAAAAGCATAAGTCGCAGTCAAGACTGGAAAGCCAAATTAAAAATAAAATGCACCGTCTCTTTGTGTTTATCCTTAATCACGGATACTAACTGACTTGTCACAGCAGTATTTATAGTGTCACACTGATTATGCGGGATGCAGTGACATTGAAAACCACATCCCACAGCAACTGGGGACTGTGTCCTGATAACAGGACTCATAACATTGAGGTTCCCACTAGCAAAACAAAATGACATTGTGGTTACCTGAAAATAATAACAAAGTAATTAATATTCATTTCCAATAATTAATACAAATTAGTAGCCAGAATTGCTCCTAGGTATAAAATACTACTGAACCCAAACATACTTTTTGCAAGAATTACACTTATAATAAATCTTTCAAGTATAATGCTTATAATAAATAGGAGCTAGCGGAAATGTTACTATTGATCTTCTATTGTGGGTGAGTGGACAAGCCCCGTTCAGTCAATTAGAGGCTAGTAAATTTTTTTTATATTTGGTTTGCTTAATACGTTGAGGAAATCACTTTATTCATGCCTCCCTTGAGTGTACTGCAGATAAAAGCCTTATTTTTAAATACAGTATATTTAGGCTTTTGTTGTGGATCAGAGTAAAAGATGGAATTGCCTTCCTATGGATATGCTACTGAATAAAGTTGGGGTGCACAAGTTCTCCTTGAGGTGGGAGAAGGTAGTTTTTTTCAAAGTTTTGCAGACAAACTATAAATGGCTGTATCTACTCTGACGCCTAGCACAACTGAATGTGTTATAAAGAATAGTTGTGTATGGAAACTTGTAACTTATATCTAAATTATAAAACTATAAAACCTCCTGGGTCAAAAGACTTATTTTGATGGGTGATGAAGTGTGGCCTGGACTGTATGTTGTGCACCCATCAAACTGGTGCAAATGGTGTCTTGAAAAATAATCAGATCATGTCCCCTTCTTTCCTACTTTATGAAACTACCAAATAACGCAGAACTGTTTAAAATATTAATATATTATAAAACTCCAAATTCTGATATATGTTTCAGTAAATATCAATAAATGCAAGAATGTCTGTTCAGACCAGTTGAGGTAAACTCCTTTGCTAACTTTGTACCATCCATTTTTCTCTCTCTGTCCTCAATTCATTTTCTCACTCTATCAACGTGTTTTGGGATATACAAAAAAGACTTAAGTTGAAACATGACTCTTGATGAGTGACCTATCAATTGTTTTCCATCTCCTATTAAAAGGTACATTTTCATCCCAATGCCAGTTCTAAAACTGGTGCTCCTCAAAGTCTTACCTATACTTTTTCCACCTATTTTTCTTCCATACCGCCAATTTTTGATGTCTTTGCTAAACACTTCAATACTGATCTATGCCAAGAGCCATATTTTACTTTAAAATCAGAAAAGTGCAATAAGCATGTGTGCCATTACGTGTGTTGAGAGCAATGCTCTCTACATCTGTCTGGAGGAACATCAAGGTGGTAATACTGACTTTCTGTTCTTGATGGATGAATTGACTGTTCTGTCTGTGTTCATCAAATATCTATAGATTCAACACGTGAAGTCTGTTTTTAGTGAGTTTACTTCTGACTACTTGTTAGGTTTGCATGGTTGAGTGCAATATTAAAAAATAGTTAAGTGAAATTTTACAAGCTTTTTAGTATATGTATTGTGGCAGACAGTAATTCCAAATTAATGTTTTATAATTTCTATAATTTTTTCCTTTCAGATTTCGACTCTTCTTGATACTGTTCTCGGGGTGTGACTGCATCTGAACACTAATACAAAAGGGAGACTATATTAAACTGATGAAGGGTCAAAAGGAAGTAAGAGAAAGACCACTTTATCCAAGAAACTTCAAGAGGGATCTGCGGTGGGTTGGCGCCCTGCCCGGGATTGGTTCCTGCCTTGTGCCCTGTGTTGGCTGGGATTGGCTCCAGCAGACCCCCGTGACCCTGTGTTCGGATTCAGCGGGTTGGAAAATGGATGGATGGACTTCAAGAGGGATCCTGAAAACATTACATAAAAAAGGCCTGCTACTGTACACCACGTTCAATATTAAGCGAGGAGACCCTGAAAAGTACTTTGTGTGCTTTCCTATCAATAACAAGGGAGTTTAGGGCCAAAGACAAACATGTATTTTTGCACCTGGGTCAATGTGAAAATGCCAGCAAAAGTGATCTGTCATATAACAAGGAGAGAGCAGAAGTCGATCCAAGGTACAGTATACATGCCAGTTTTGCCACGAAGGCTATCAAGTTCTAAAATGCATTTAAGAAAATTGCAAGGGCATGGCCTTCTTGAAGGCAAAAAGATATGCCTTGCCAAGTTTAGTAACAGAAACTTTACTAGTGTCTAAATGCATAAGGAGCAAACACTTTTGATTACTTTGCTAAACAAGAAGGTCTGCTGAGAAAAGACTATCCAACCCAGCACTGTTCATTACTTTCCATGCACTTTATACATCAAGAATAGCCTCAAGATGCTTAGTATGACAATTCTAAATGTTACTTAGTGTACAAATTGCACCCATCTAAGACCATAGCTGAACTAATAGTTAATTTCATAAGTGTACAAACTCTGTATAGTTTTAGATTTTATAGTCTGTGCATTAAGCCCATACACTAGGAAGGGATATCATTTTTAATTTCTGAATGAGCAAAGGTTAACTAACTTTCATAATATGTCTGGATTTAGTTGAAACATATAGATTTTAGAAATACCAAGCATGACTTTACTATCTTTATTGTACAGCACACTCAGTTTCCTTATGCCTAAATGACACAATAGTCACAGTCAACTTACCAGGAATGAAGTGTGTGTGAGAAGCAGCCCTAAGGAAAACAGTGACAACAAAAAGGAAAATTGAGACCACAATTAGGACAGCAAGCTGAGCAAGTGACTTCTCCATTTTCTTGTTTCCTACTCTGTCTTCTTGCCTTTAACACTAAATGTCACAGTCCTTAATGCTTTATATTCCTAATGTAGCAATCAGTTAGACAGCTGAAATCAACCTGTAAACAGACTTTATACAACTCTTATCATGAAGACTTTGAACTTTGGGAATGTTAATATCACACGATGCCATTTTATAAAGGGTTTCAGACTTGATAGTAAGTATAATGTGGACTTAACTGATTTGTTTATTAGGTAATGCCTTTATTTGTTTTATGTTTTTTTTTTCTTGAATGTCACTACATGGACCATTGGAAAGCTTCTAAAGAATGTAATTCACAATCTACATGCAGGTTTCATCTATGATCTAAGTAAACAAGTTTTATCAGACACAAACCATTAGTTAAAAGGGTCAGCAACCTGTCAGACTGACAGCCTCTGGCACATCTCTGTGCTGTTGGGGAAATGCTGTGCTACTTTATAGTGTGCTGCAATTTAGGACTTACTGACACATGAAAGTCTAACCAGTACTGAGGCTGGCTTCTTCAGACATTACTTTTGATGGGAACTCCTGTCCTCAGTTCCTCACTCTTAGATACAGGGTACCATAGCATTTAAAAGGTCATATATAACAAAGAATAATATTTAGCTGTATTGTTTATGCACCATTATCAGTTAATGAAGGACTAATCAAACTGTAGCACAGTTTGATTCCAAAAAAGTTGGGACACTATACAAATCGTGAATAAAAACTGAATGCAATGATGTGGAGGTGCCAACTTCTAATATTTTATTCAGAATAGAACATAAATCATGGAACAAAAGTTTAAACTGAGAAAATGTATCATTTTAAGGGAAAAATATGTTGATTCAGAATTTCATTTCAACAAATCCCAAAAAAGTTGGGACAAGGCCATTTTCACCACTGTGTGGCATCTCCCCTTCTTCTTACAACACTCAACAGACGTCTGGGGACCGAGGAGACCAGTTTCTCAAGTTTAGAAATAGGAATGCTCTCCCATTCTTGTCTAATACAGGCCTCTAACTGTTCAATCGTCTTGGGCCTTCTTTGTCGCACCTTCCTCTTTATGATGCGCCAAATGTTCTCTATAGGTGAAAGATCTGGACTGCAGACTGGCCATTTCAGTACCCGGATCCTTCTCCTACGCAGCCATGATGTTGTGATTGATGCAGAATGTGGTCTGGCATTATCTTGTTGAAAAATGCAGGGTCTTCCCTGAAAGAGATGACGTCTGGATGGGAGCATATGTTGTTCTAGAACCTGAATATATTTTTCTGCATTGATGGTGCCTTTCCAGACATGCAAGCTGCCCATGCCACACGCACTCATGCAACCCCATACCATCAGAGATGCAGGCTTCTGAACTGAGCATTGATAACAACTTGGGATGTCCTTGTCCTCTTTGGTCCGGATGACATGGCGTCCCAGATTTCCAAAAAGAACTTCGAATCGTGACTCGTCTGACCACAGAACAGTCTTCCATTTTGCCACACTCCATTTTAAATGATCCCTGGCCCAGTGACAACGCCTGAGCTTGTGGATCTTGCTTAGAAATGGCTTCTTCTTTGCACTGTAGAGTTTAAGCTGGCAACGGCGGATGGCACGGTGGATTGTGTTCACTGACAATGGTTTCTGGAAGTATTCCTGAGCCCATTCTGTGATTTCCTTTACAGTAGCATTCCTGTTTGTGGTGCAGTGTCGTTTAAGGGCCCGGAGATCACGGGCATCCAGTATGGTTTTACGGCCTTGACCCTTACGTACAGAGATTGTTCCAGATTCTCTGAATCTTCGGATGATGTTATGCACAGTTGATGATGATAGATGCAAAGTCTTTGCAATTTTTAGCTGGGTAACACCTTTCTGATATTGCTCCACTATCTTTCTGCGCAACATTGTGGGAATTGGTGATCCTCTACCCATCTTGGCTTCTGAGAGACACTGCCACTCTGAGAAGCTCTTTTTATACCCAATCATGTTGCCAATTGACCTAATTAGTGTTTATTGGTCTTCCAGCTCTTCGTTATGCTCAAATTGACTTTTTCCAGCCTCTTATTGCTACTTGTCCCAACTTTTTTGGGATTTGTTGACCCCGTGAAATTTTGAATCAACATATTTTTCCTTTAAAATGATACATTTACTCGGATTAAACGTTTGATCTGTCATCTACGTTCTATTACAAATAAAATATTGACATTTGCCATCTCCACATCATTGCATTCAGTTTTTATTCACAATTTGTTTAGTGTCCCAACTTTTTTGGAATCCGGTTTGTACAATGTACAGTGTTGGTCTAGACTCAAAACATTCTAATATGTTAAATGTAACTGTGTAGTCATCTTTGTGTCTTCTTCAATTCAGTTGCGTTATAAGGAAATTACCCAGCATTTAAATCTTTATGGATAATCCAACCACTTATCATAGTCCCATCACCATCAGAGGCAGATGTTACACAGAACATAGAATTTAGCATGTAATAAAATATGAATGATAATCCATTCAATTCCAGTTAGGTCATGGTCCACTGTCTCATCTGGTTACTAACTGTTGGGAAATACATAGATTTCCTCGAACTGTCTGAGCTTCATTTAATATCCACTTGGATTCTTGGATGCTTTCAAAAACAATGGAACAGAGCTGAAAGAATATGGGATCAAGCTATGAGACAAAGAGGCAAATACATACAAATGAACTCATTAAAGATATCAATGTTGTCACAGCTGTGCTGATGTTGGTGTAGGATAATAGAGCAACAGTGGATAGGGGAATATTATATCAAATCACCAAGAATGAAGTGACTACAGATGTCTATTCTAAAAATTAAGTCAGCAGTAACCTATTCACAATTCAAAAAGTGAGAAAACTGGTTTCCATTCATCTAATGTAAGAAATGACTAGTGCTTGTAGCAGATAAATCATCATGGAGACTGGGCAGTTAAAGTGAAATAGGTAATTATTCCCTGAAAGACTCCTAATAAACCCAACTCTTTCTTAGTTGATAAGCCAAGATTCAGCTTAGTTTCTGGCCCTTTTCCAAGGATGATGCCTGTTCGGCTACACAACATACCCGTTTTCTGACATCAGGGTCAAGTCTGTTACATCAGCTTCACATTTCTTACAGTTGAAGAGTCTTGCCCCATTCCATCTAATAACTATTGATCTGTAAAGTTTACATAATTATATCACAGTCTTTGGTTCCAGTCGGTGTACCTGAACTGGTCTGGTAAGTTGCCCCAGGCTGTGTAACAGAATATAAAAATGCTAGGACTCAAGATCAGTTTGGAAGATTCAATTAAATTACCCAAAACAAGTCTGTGTTATTACACATTAGCCACCATATACTATATTTTCATAGTTACATTACTTATGTTACTGTATATAATTTGAATTTAATAAATTATTAGTTACTGTATACTACATCTGATCTATATCTCCTATCAATATCAAATATCTAACCCTTTTTTCCTGTGAGCACAAACTGGACAATCAACCTTAAGGTTCACAGTATGAATACACATAATTGGTGAGTATGCGGCTCTTAGTTATGTTTTGATTTAAATGTAACACATATTAAGCTGCCTAGCCTTCGAAATACTCTATTCTAAAGCGCAATTTAATGAATGGCACTTAGCTTTTGAGGTTGTATATAAAATACTATTTATGTAAAACACGTTAAGAAAGCTACTTCTCCTCCGAGGTTTCATTATGAAGTACAGGCTAGCTAAATGGCTCTTAACCTCCAAGGTTACATAGAAACGTCTAGTTTTTTCTAATGGTATAAACGACAGTACGTCAATGGCAGCTCAAATATTATAGTAACATAATCAATTCATAATTTACAGTAAAAGTAATCTTTACTTGTTAATAATTAGCTGGAGTCAGATTAAAGAGATCTGCAACCCTTATTCTGTCATTGGTTAAGTGATGTGAAAACTTTAGCTTAAAAGCTGGATAAATAAACAATTAAAAGTATCACTATAAATAATAAAAGCATAACTTAACAGACACCTAAAAATATCTATATTTGAATATCAGACAGAATATCATTTATCCTTTGAAACAAAATTCTACACTTTTCGTCATCAGATGAAAGCTGGAAAGTAGTAAATGTTTAAACTAAAATTAATTGATGTGTAGTTTAAGGTCAGATCTTACTTTACATCTATTGCTGCTCCGATTCCTTGTGAATATTATGAACAAAAACTCAGATATTGAAAATGCACAGACAGATGAACACTGGAAAATACTGCATAATATCTGAGATGTGTCCACCAGTAATTACTCCTAACATGTTCACTGATGTCACTCTTGACATGCACATTGTCATAGTCATTACAAGTCAAATTAACAGTGATCAGTTTCTTGAGTAAAGAAGAAAGATCAGCATTAGATAACTGATTCCGGTGATCATGCCATCCTTGTTCTTTTAGATCTTACAGTAGTATTTGATACAGTAGACCAAAACATACTTACTTGCATTGGATTGGTTCGAATCATACCTGCCTGACAGAAGATTTTCTGTCCACATTGGTAACTGTACCTCCTCCTCAGCATCTCTCCACTGTAGAATCTCCCAGGAATCTATCCTAGGGCCTCTCCTTTTTCCTATATACACTCTTCCCCTAGAATCAATTTTAAGAAAATATGGTATTTCTTTTCATTGTTATGCAGACAACACCCAAATCTACTTGCCTTTAAAATGGAAAGATAACAACCTTTCAAAACTATTGTTTGACTGATTGAAGGACATCAAAGCCTAGATGACATAAAATTTTCTTAACCTTAACCGAGGTCCTCATTTTTTTACCTAGTGGGAGCAGTGACAACAGACAAGGCAAAATACTGTCATGATTTTCTTCTTGTCTGGGTATTAATTTGTTTATTCATGTCACTCATTATACCACCATTTTATGAGTTTTTTTTTCATGTTTAGTGGCCATATTGTTTAGCTGTTGCTATGGCCGTTGCTGGAAGCATAACCTGGGGTTTGGTATGCGCTATATTGCATCAGTACCTCTGCCAACAAAAGACAGAGACACAGAACTATCTGCATTCTTTTACTGGAATAAAAATAATAAAAAAACTCTCTACTCATGCTTGTTTTGAACTTTGACTTTCTGAACATCTGCTTGCATTTTTTGACCTTGATTTTTGTACTAATTTTGGCTTTGAATATTTGATTGGTAGTCTTTCTGGCAATGACCTTGATTATGTTTTTTTACTTTTCTTTCATCTTCTGCCCCTCAACTCTAAATACATTTTTTGTTTAAATAATTTTTTCTTTTAAGGACAACGCTATCAATTTTCATTTTTGAGCACAAAATCTGATGATTCTGAACATAAAATAAGATCCCCCAGTGAAAACAATTTTCCTTTATATTATTCCAATGTGAAAACTAAGGCTTTGGCATATACAGTAACAGTTGACTTTCCTCAGAAACTGGCTGAGCTCCGCTGCATTTGGTTCCAGTAATTAAAAGTACAGTATCAGCAACATTTGCAAAACTGGGAAGTAATGGTTAACACTTTATTTTAGGTGCTGCAAAAATGAATCCGTTACTTATTTACTGTTATGTAATAAGACATTAACAAAGAATAATACTTACATAGCAGTGGTAAAGTGTTTATCCATCTGTACAATATGATCTAAATATTTTCACTTTGAAACGGTCAGAGGTTGCTTAAATGAGACTTATTTATCTTGATATTGCATGTTTTAGTATAAGACCTGTGAATCCTTGGAATTCATAAGTAATTTTACGTGCATATAAAATGCATCGCTCCACAGAAATGTAGAATCACTTTACTGATGCATTATAAGCTTAATTAAGACCAAAAGAAGCCTTTGCTGCTTGCTCTAGTGCAAATATGGTGACATTCACTGGGTTACTTGATGAATAGGGTTCCTTCACAGAGAGTTGATCATACTTTAAACAATGGAAGTATTGATGATCTGAGTCAGAAACACTGCACAAAAATTTTATAGACAGTCAATTGGGTGTTACCTCCTCTAATTGTGTCATGTAGTGCAGTTTGCACCCAGCTACTGATTCCACTGAGTGGGCTTTGCATTACACTGGTTTTTCATTCACCATTCATTTCTGCCTTCCATCCAGTAGTGCTGTTACTGAATTTGGCCACCTGCAACCCTTTGGCAAATAACATGTGCTGATGCATGAATATTTTACATTATATTTGTGGAAGCAATGAGCACTTTAGTATCAGTTGAAGAGTAATTTAATGTGTAGTGATTGTTTATTCTCACTTTGTTCACAACAGCTTCTTCTGCAATTGCACATTTCTTCCCATCAAGGGATTCTGCAAGTTTAGCTGACAGTTTCAATTTGTCCATGTGCTGTGTGAGAATAAATGTTGTGTATAATATGGAATGCATTTTAGAATGATTATGAACTTTAAAAAAATCGTAAAGATTTTGTATCAGATACCCAACATCTCATTAGAAAACCATATTCAGATTTTTACAAAGATCAAAACATTCAAATAATAGATGTGCCTGATTATTTTTGTGGATTGGCCTTCTGATAGCCTGGCATGACACCAAGGGCTGATTTCTTTCTTTCAGTTACTGTTTATAGGTTCTGATTTTGCTTATACAGTGGATTCAGAAAGTATTCAGACCCTTCACTTTTTTCATATTTTGTTATGTTGCAGTCTTGTACTAAAATCATTTTAATTCATGTTTTCCCACATCCAACAACACTCAATACCCCAGAATGACAACATGAAACAAGATTTTAGAAATGTTTACATGTTTATTAAAATTATAAAACTGAAAAATCACATTGCAACAAGTATTCAGATTCTTTTCTATGACACTTGACATTTGGCTTAGGTTCATCCCATTCTATTGATCATTGCTGAGGTGTTTCTACACCTTGTTTTGAGTCCACCTGTGGTCACTTCAATTATATTTGACATGATTGGGAAAGACACCCACCTGTCTATGGATGGTCCCACAGCTGATAAGGTTAATCTGAGAAAAATCTAAGCCATGAGGTTGAAGGAATTGGCAGCAGAGCTTAGAGACAGGATTGTGTTATGTAACAGACCCGGGGAAGGCAGCAAAAAAATTCTTCAGCATTGAAATTTTCCAGGAGCACAGTTACCTTCATAATTCTTTAATAGTATAAGTTTCGAACAACCACGACTCTTCTTAGAGTTGGCCATCTGGCAAAACTGAGCAATTGTGGAAGAAAAGCAATGGTGGGAGAAGAGAGATGACCGAGAACCTGATGATCTCTAGACAACCCGTGTGGTGATATTAAAAAAAAGGACAACAATCACTGCAACACTCCACTGATCTGTGCTTCTCAGTAAAAGACACACAGAAACCTGCTTGGAGTTTGCAAAAAGTCACCTAAAGGTTTCTCAGACTGGGAGAAACAAGATTCTCTGGTCTGATGAAACCATGATTAGTGTCATGTCGAGAGGAAACCAGGAGCCACTCATCATCTGCGCAGTACCATTACAGTGGTGAAGCATGGTGGTGGCAGAAACACGCTGTGGGGGTGTTTATCACTGGGTTGAAGTATAGCTGAACGGATTAAATAGATACCCTATTGAAAATCTGTTCTAGAGTGCTCTGGACCTCAGATAGGACCAAATGTTCACCCTCCAACAGGATAATGACTGTAAGAACAAAGCAAACAATACACAGGTGTGATTTAGAGAGAACTTTAGGAATGTCTTTGAGTGTCCCAGCCACAGCCCAGGCTTGAACTCAATCAAACATCTCTAGAGAGACCTGAAAATAGCTTTCCACTAACAGATTCCATACAACCTAACATAATTTGAGAGGATCTGCAGAGAAGAATGCCAGATAATCCCAAAATTTAGGTGTGTTGTGTCAGACCCTAGAAGACTCCAGGCTGTAATCACTACAAAAGATGCTTCAATGAAGTACTGAGTAAAAAATCTGAATATTTGTGTTGATGGTATACTTCAATTTTGTTATTTTAAATAAATTTGCAAAAAATTTTGAAAATCCTGTTTTCACTTTGTCATTCTAAGGTATTGAGTGTCGAAAGGGAAAAAGTAAATTTAAAGTATTTTAGCATAAGGCTGCTACATATACTGTATATTTGCCTGACTTATTTATTACACTTTTGTCATTATTTTCTTTTTTAATTAAAAGTAGTAAGTAATACTTACTAGGAAAAAAAAGTCAGTAAGTACATTTACATATTTGTAAAAAGGAAATTATGAATTAAGAATTTTGTCACTGGCCAAGATTTGGACATGCTTATAAATCTTCTTTTAAAAGCCCATTCTGCATAATGTATGTCCTCTTAGATAAATTAATTTATACATTAATTCAGATTTTTACTTTTGTTAGGTGGATTTTAACTTGAACTTAATTTCATGTTTTACATTTTCTCTAAATTATTACATACTTTGTAATGAGTCATTGCTCGTAAGATATGATAAAAATGAAAGAGAGAAAACTAGGAATTTTTTTGTTTTTTACTTTTACTTTGCAAATTTGTTTTTTATTGTCACAAATTCCACCTGCTGGAAAAGCACATTGTAGAATTGATAGATGGATGGGTGCACTAATTTATCCATACATTTAGCTTTTCGTGTAATATTTTTGATCCTATATATATATATATATATATATATATATATGTCAGACACGGGGTAAAAGTCCAAATAGTTGACTTTTTTTAAAAAGTCCAAATAGTTGACTTTTTTTATTAATCAACAGTGCACAAAGCACTCTCCACCCCAATATATTCAGAAATCAATAATCAATACCCTACAATAACAATCCTCCACTCCCAGATGCATTGAAACCCTTCCACCCAGCTCAGCTCGCCGTCTGGGAGTTCCCACCGTTCTTTTATAGTCCCTGACCCGGAAGTGTTTCCCATCCTTCAGTCCATGATTCCTTATCACTTCCGGGTCAGATAAAAAGTCCTTTTTGTTCACCCCGGACTTACGTCACTTCTGTTGTCGCTTTGCCTATGACGCACGTCCGGTTTATAAGGCATATGTTACTCTCTTGGCCTCCCATCCAGCATGTTTGTAGGGGAAAACGCCATAGTCCATGATTCCCTGCTGGTATCCGGGCACCTCCATGCTGCAGGGAGAGCTCCATCTGGCGGCCTGGGGGTATTGGCCAGGATGACAAGCTGCCCATAGACCACAATATATATATATATATATATATATATATATATATATATATATATGTTCTCTAAAAAAGAACAAAGTGGATCTATGCTAGCTTGCTGTAAAAATTTGAAAATCACAACATGTAAGACATTCACTATATTGCAAGTCTAACTCAACATTTACTTTTCTGCTTTCGTTCATTAATGTTTGTTTGTTTCCCTGTGGTTGAGTAAATGGTTGAAAGAGGGCATTAAAAGGTCAAATACACTATGACAGAAGAGTAGACCATACAATTACATAGTTCAAAGAGAGATTAAATACGTATTTAACAAAAAAACTGTGAATTACATATTGAATTTACCTTGCTCCAAGGTTGTTTTTTCATTGTCTGTGGCTGTCCAGTACTGCAGCAAAACAATTCATATCACTCAAAACATCGATTATGCTACATTTTTCTAGTCAAGTCAACACACCACTGCTTTTGTTAAAGAAAGAGAGCTCACTACAGTGGCTGAGAAGAGCAAATCAAATTTACAGAAGTTAGCATGTTTAGGTTTTATGTCCTACAAAATGATAACTATTATAAGTCAAAGAATGCACCTCGTGCAAGATAAATATTTAATCAATACTGAAGGACCTGAATGTATTCTTCATAAAGATATTTTACCAAACAATTAAGTGCAGTAATGAAGCAGAAAGCATGGACTAGGATATTTTGTTTTTATTATACAAAGACTTCAAATAATACATTATAGTTTAGAAGGTATTGTTAACCACTTAGTACAGAACAGCTTTATGTCAGATCATTAAAATGCACAATGGACTTATAAATTCTATACAATACAAGCATAAAATAGTTAATATAAAACTTTGATAGATTAATCAATATATTGAATAATTGTAAATACTAGTGATGCAGTCGATTGACTGTACAATTATACTGCATATAATGCCTAGGAGTGGAGATGCCACATTTTCCCTGTACTGGTCTTGCAGTGGTAGGGTTTACTGTTGCTTCTTTGGCTGCCCTCTGAGACTCATTTTATGCTTTGCCTTGTTTTGCAGAAAATTTATTCTGCAGAGAATGAAAAGGCACTTCATCATTTATATGAACAAAACTGACAACATTCCGGTGGGCTTGCAGAATGCTATTATTTAAACAAGTGTATCTTGGAATCCTTTAGTGAACAGCAATATGAGAACTGCATTAAAGAAAGTTGGACTGGCTAAAAGAACTTTCTTAATAATTACTGGTGTTTTCAGACTTAGCCCCAGGTGTCGGCTTCAAATGTTTCCATAACACTAGAAAAATACGTAGAAGAAATAATGTGGAGGCAATTCCTAGCAACACAACTGTAAACAAAAGCAAAAAAAAAAAATTACTGCATTTGAGTTTTATAATTTCTATATTTCAACCTACAACAGATTTTAATGGAAAAAATTACAATAAAAGTCATATACAAGGAATTATACGACGATTGTCCAAGCAGTTTTTGGTTTTGTGCAAGTTCAAACTTTGTCTTTATTGAACCAAATAATATGTAAAATAGCATATGCAATATTAGACTTTTGAAAACACTTAAGTAATTCACAGTTTCCTTTTTTCAGATCACATAAGAACAAGAGAATTTTAGGAAGATCTACATGAACAAGTGCCTCATATTAGGTCACCATTTAAAACTGCAACTTTGATCAAATCTTTATGTAACCATGAATCTTAAGATGAACGCTTTTTATGCATATTTCTTTGGTGTGTGTGGTGATCGCTTTTTATCAATCTTTTCACAAAGGGTGAAAGAACTCAGTGAGAAACTTGTGACAAGAGTGTAAGTGAATCACTCATCATTAGTTTTCGAGAAAATTGGCCTGTATCTCATCAATTGAAAATGGTATTTAATGGATTTTAAAGGTTAAACTGTGCAGTTGAATAAAGAAAAGTTATTCTCTACTCTAAACTACTCAAAAAGTGTTTTTTAAATTAAATATATGGTGTTGTATTCATTGTCCACTGTGTGTATTGTATTATCAACAGTCAGTGGGAGAAATGCAAGTAAGAATCTCATTGTGAACACAAGAAAGTAAACTTGAAATTGAATCTGTTCTGTGTTCAACTGGCCACAACACAGTTTAATCAACTCCACTCATTGCATTTTGAAAATCACATTGTTCTCTTGTGCCAATTTGACTACTTTGCACAGTTTTTCTTCCAAGCTGGAATAAAGACAAGACCTAATTTTTTTAAATGTTAGGTTTTAGCCACCTGAATACGCGATTAATAGGATGCTATTCATCATAAAGGTTTAAAAATCACTATGCATAATACTGCAAGCAATCAATTACTCACTTTACATATATTAAAAAGAAAATACAGTAATCCCTCGCTATATCGCGCTTCGACTTTCGCGGCTTCACTCTATCGCGGATTTTATATGAAAGCATAACTAAATATATAACGCGGATTTTTCGCTGCTTCGCGGGTTCTGCGGACAATGTGTCTTTTTACTTCCTGTATATGCTTCCTCAGTTGGTTTGCCCAGTTGATTTCATACAAGGGACGCTATTGGCGGATGGCTGAGAAGCTAACCAATCAGAGCACGCAGTTAAGTTCTCCTGACTGAGAAGCTAACCAATCAGAGCACGCAGGAGCTATGCAGTGTTAACCAGGAAGTCTCATCTCGCTCATTCAGCATCAACGTGCTTCGCTGTGTAAAGAGTTGTGCTCTTTAGTGTTTATCTTTGTGCATAGTCAAGCCCTTCATTATGGCTCCAAAACAATCTGCTACTGCTTCAGGTGCCGTGCCCAAGCGCAAGAAGAAGATGTTAACGATTGCCGAAAAGGTAAACGTTTTGGATTTGTTGAAGGCTACGATTCTTTTTATTTAAAAAGTAGGAAAGGAATATAAGATCTACGGCTGCAGCGTCCTTTTAACCAGGGTGCAAAATGAGTTGTAAGTGGATGTAATAAGGCAGTAGTCTGGATGGAATCTGCTTTAGGGATTTGGATTGAAGACTGCCAGAAGAAGAACAACGGCAGTGCTACACAATCGCCTGAAGTGGCTCCTTTACAAGGGCTGTAACGCTCTCCTTTGTTGTGCAGTAAAATTAAACTCATTGTTATCGGACAAGTCATCGTGTCATTGTTGGTGAGTAACCATAAATAATTAATACATTTACTGTATACTATTTTTCTTGCAATGTACGTATTTATTGCTGGTGACCTGTCTATCGTAATGGCTGTAACATATGTGATATCGGAGACACTCAATATCTTTAAAATAATATTTAGGTTTTACTGTATATAAACAGTGTGTGTTTATATACATAATTTCAATGAATCTTACCTAATATCTAAGAGAATACAAAGGGATTATGCTGTATAACGCTGCGGGGAATATTTATAAACAGTGCGGGAGAGTTTATAAGGGCTTAAAATATATAAAAATAACCATACAAACATATGGTTTCTACTTCGCGGATTTTCACCTATCGCGGGGGGGTCTGGAACGCAACCCCCGCGATGGAGGAGGGATTACTGTACTAATATATACATTATCTGAGCTTAACAACTACAGAATTAAACATTTAATTTTGCTATTCAGCAAGCATACAGGGATGCTGTGACCCCATAAAATGAAATATTCTTATTAAAAATTATTTAAAAATTCTTTGCTCTTGATAGTAAATATTTTTTGTCTTAGGTCAATTTTTTCTGTTGTAAAAGTTAGTATGTTGAAAGCTGAATCTACAGGCTTAATTTGCATGTGTTTTATTTAACATCTTTGTTTGAGAATGATTTTACATTTATTCTTACGTGTGTCACACCACCATTTTTAGAATGTCAGTAAGTAGTTAATAGGTACGAGTAGCTAGGAATCACTGCATGGTTGCTAGGGTCTACCTCACAGGAGGCATCATGATTTGTATCATGAAGACTTGCTTATGAATTCCAGCACTACGCCATTAGTGTTTTGCCCAAAATTACAGATTTGAAGTGTAAACAAGTGTTGGTATACTGCTTTAGGTTCTGGTCTTCTGGAAACAACTAAAAGCTTTCTACATCTTGATTTAATTCTCAGTATCTCCTGAGGTGCTGTACAATGGCTGACCCCACACTCTGACCACCAAAGGTCAAGACCCCTTGGGGATTAACACAATCTATTAAAAAAAATCAGAGCATTTTGACTCCTGGTTTGAATTATTGTGCACTTGTTAATGACTCCTGACAGTTCTTGTTTAACTAAGACAATGGTTAAGCCCTCTGGTTTTTGATAGCAATACACTGTCTACTTAAAAATCTGTTTTAGCTTCTGCCTCAAAAAACCACAAACATCTCTTGGTTATCAGGCTATTTGAAAAGGAAGGAGAGCGTCTGTGCTATGTTCCACTTGAACCGTAATTAGAATCCATGCAGTGTTAAGAACAGCATTACTATGAGCTAACTGAAAAAGATGAAAAAATTGTGCCACAGAGGTTAGCATTGCTGCCTCACAGTGGTACAGTCATGGGTTTAAATGTCAGCCCAGAAATGGTCTGAGTGCAGTTTGCACATTCTCTCCATGATTGTGTGAGTTTGCCCTGAATAGTTAAGTTTTTCTCCAGTGTTCTAGAAATGGGTGCAAACATAAATTTAAAAATGTGGCCAAATGTAAACTGGCCCAATGTGAATGTAAATGTGAGAGGGACCAGTTGGAAAGCTACGTGTGAGGTTGCCTTGTCAGCAAGGAATTTTCATGGAGAAAGTTTTACACAAGGGACTCCCAGGGCTAGGTGAGATATAACCCAAGAAAAAGGTATAAAGCCACCTTAGATCATTGCAGGCATTGAGTCTACGTTTGGGAGGAGAGTTAAAGTGATGGCATACGGTTTATTTGGAAGAAAGACCAAAGGCATGAAAGATGAGAGATGACTAGGACGGTGCTTTTCTGTGGTACTTAAAAAGTGACCAAGTGATTAGCACAACCCATTGAATAGTCAGAGGTGGAGTCAGTTTAGGAAGGCCCAGAGAAGCAAACTTTTTTTTGTTGTCTACTAGTTTCTGTTGGTTTTTAGTTCATCCCTAAAACAATTGTAATTTAAGTATTTTTGAGATGCCAACAGGACACTCCCCTGTTACAACTGTTCTTAAAATTTGAACAGAGACACGCATATATACAGTAGATATGCAGCTGAAAATTTCTTAAAATGTCTTGAAAATGTACATCTAAGTTTATTGCAAGTATAAGGTAAAAATGGAATAATTTCTTTGTTAAGTAAGAGTACCTGAATAGCTTTGTTCAAACTGTTGATTTTTGATATCAGAACATAAATGAAAAAGTATGGTACCTCATTACAGACTTACCATAAAAAATCCCATTTGTGCCTGGTGAGTCTGGCTTGAAGTTTTTTGCAATATTTCCTGATAAAGCCAGAATTACAACAGGATAGATGGTAAGTGTGTAACGCACATATTTATCTAGGAAGAAATTTTCCACCACAAACCTGTTGAAAACAATTCAGGAATTAAGTATGATGCAGAACAAGTTAAACTTGTGATTAATTCAAACATCTCTACCTGTGAAAACACAAATAAATTATCACACTATAACAGTTTTAACCATATCATTTTTTTAATTTAAAGGATAAGTTTGTTGTTTTTTTAGTTGAGGTTATTTCGTCACTATCACAGTATTAGTATGTCACATGAAATGGCATTCTAAAGTGAATCACTTTATATTTTATATATTTTAAGAAATAACTAGCCCATTCTTGTGTTTTATAATGGAGGTGAAGGATGCTGGAGTCCCTTTACAAGAAAAGCCTTAAAGCTTGCCGAATATGTCCACATCGAAGTAGCAAAATTTCGATTTAAGTAAATGTGCCGTCTGCGTTTCTAAGGTATGCTTGTTACAACAAAAGCAAACCAAAAATAATAAATTTAATTGAGGTAAGCATATATTTCTTGCTCATTTATTTACTTGCTTCAGCAGTCATGAGTGAAGTTATGACAACCCAACGCCAAGCAACCTGGTTACATTTTGTGTTGGTTTTTTTACATAGCCTACTAAGTGAGATTTACGTCAAGTGGCAGCATAGTGAAAAATGAACATAAGAGTTCTTTTGTACTTTGTTCACATAAAAGTACATCTGAACTGAACTGATGATTACATGGCACTGTATGTTTAATAAAAGCCTTAGATTTTTGAAAGAGCCAAGCCACATTATCCACTGTGTGCATTTCACACTTATGATCAAAACAAAATTACAACCTTTCTAATGACCTTCCTAATTAATTTGCAGCCTCCCTTACAGACTCTTATAATTGGAAATGTTCAATCTTTTCACCTGAAAAGAAAGTGGATGAACTTCAACCAAGCATGTGAATTCTTTCAGGCCAATTATAGAGTTGCATGTGTCATGGCATTTACAGAAACCTGGCTGAGTAAACAATTTGGATGACCACCTGAACATCAATGGACTGGTGCAGCAATTCTTTGGACAGAGACTTAGCCATCACTGGTAAGTCACACGGCTTCAGCATCTGCCTCTATATAATAAAAACAGTGTAAAAGGGCGATGGTTAAAGAAAAAGTGCCATAAAGGATGTGGAACTTCTGGCTGTCTCATTGTCCCCTATTTCCACAAATTTTAACTACGATTGTCATATTCACACGAGGACAGTGGCAAGCGAAGCCGCTAGCAACATCTCTTGAGTGATACAGAGGCTTGAATCACTGTCTCTTGACTCTCTGAATTTTATTTGGGCAATTTCAACCAGTCTTCACTGAACAAAACACTATGTATTTTTTACCAATATGTCACTTGCCCAACTTTCCTAAAGTAGGAAATGTTACTACAGCAGACTACATGGACTAGAGAATTTAGTTACACTGCCTTGCCCTCTTCTTGGTTTGTTTACTTCATAGTTTTGAATATGGTCAGAAATCTGAGCAATACCTACAATTAAACATTGTCCCTCAGAATAGTGTTGGAATTACTTTTTTCTCTTTATATATTGCAAAAACTAGATGTCATTTGGAAACAAAAGATTAGTTTTCACATTTCAGCTAAGGACACTGAGTTGTACCTGTGCACTGCCTAAGTAATCATTGCAGTTTTTGTTTTTTCACCTGCACTTGGAAATGTTTTTAATGTACTTAGCATACTTAAAACAAATATTAATACATGCAAAACTGGTATTAGAACTTTTTCCCACACAATGCCAATCTCTGTTTTAAAATGCAAACAATATCAGTACCTACCATGCAATGACTTCAATCAAGAGGACTGACAGGCACACAGTAGCAGCTGTTGATCTTGACACTTCCCCAACATATGTCAAGACAACAGCAAAGTTAATCAAAGTTGCTATTGTTGTCCAGGTTATATAGGCAGCCACACCATTATGAACCTGTAAGCATCGTACACAAAAGTAATTCAGTTGTCTGCATATCTAAATACACCGTTACTATAACAAACACAATCACCAGTTTAAATACCAGTACTGAACAATAAGAAACACTTGATAATATCAAGCATGGTGCATTGCAAGCTGTGCACTGATTATAATGTAATATACATGTAGAGCATTCAGAATAACAATATCAGTTCTCCCCTGTTAATACTAGTTTACCATCTACCCATCACTCAAATCATGTTATCTTTACAATAATAATGATTGTGATTCTGTAAGATACCTAAGCTGCATATTACTCCAGTATACTTTTTTCCATTCACTTATTCACTTGTGGAAATGCTACACTGACGGCAACCCCGTTTTAAATAAAATGTATTCATTTCATTTTATTCATGATTCTGCCAAGCAATATTTTAAATTAAATTCTAGTACTAACTTGGATTTTTAGGTATAACTACAAATTAATGGCATCATTTTAGTTAAGGTGTGCCTAATATGCTGTAGTTACCATGTAATTACTTATATAATTACAGAGTAACTACGTGTTATTACCGTGTACTTACTGTGCAATACAGTGTAACATTATAATTAATTGCTCAATTGTAATTGTTATTCCACAATTTTTAAAAGTATGTATGTACATAAACTGTAGAATAACAATTACAATAGTGTTTAACCACAGCATTACATTGTGTTACACAGTAAATACAAGGTAATAACACCTAGTTACTCTGTAATAATACAGGTAAATACATGATAAGTACAGTGTAATTAGGGACACCTAATCTAAAGTGATACCAAAATAATTTACACATATCGGGGCACACTACTACCTAAAAGTGTTATGTGGAAAAATGAAACTAGTATGGTTAAATTCAATATTTTATATTATATATATAACAGATTTTGTAAAATTTTGGCATTTCTCATTTTATTAAGAATATAAGTACCGTAGATCCCGGAATATAAGCCGAGAATTTCGTCCTAGATTTTTGGCTTGGAGTTTGGGGTTCGGTTTGTACAACGAGCATCGTTTCAGATTCAAGATTTCCAGCGCAATGCCGGTTTTGCCGATCAATACGGAAGTAAATAATGACGAAACCACAGAGCCATCTTTCAGATGAAGATGTAACTTTGCATGCCGGTACTTTAAATTAAATAAAGAATTTATTCAAAAAAGTGTTTTAGTTGTTGATTTTATTAATAAAATTTATAATAAATTATCAGGAAGTTTAAAATAAAAATTTTTCTTTTTATTTACGACCAACATCTTACGTTACGACCCGAATGCGGTCACGTGTATCCGCTTGCGCGATTGTAAACAAACAACCGAGAGCGTTAGTAGCGTCAGTTAGAGCCCAGATACATGTGTTTGTGGATGTAATTTCGGTCATTGCAGTGATTTACCTATATATATAATTCACTAAGACCATGCAAGCAAGACACATAATTGCTAAGGAAGGAAGAGAAGGTAAAGAAAGCGATCAAAATTGAAACGAAGATGGAAATTGTGTGGAAATATGAGAGTGCTGTTCGTGTGACCGATCTCGCTAATATGTACAGCATGTCGAAATCCACCATCTCGACAATTTTACAAAGAAAAGATTTGCATTCTCCTCCTCCTCTCTTCCTGCAGCCCAAAGATGTCAAATTAAATGGTGAGTACAGCATGAAATTGTTGTTTCTAGAATAGAATAGAATGCCTTTTATTGTCACTATACACATCTACAATGAGATTAAAAGCAGCTCCTTCAGTGCAGAAAAAAAAGTTCTGTATAGGGCTTGTATGGTTGTTTTTTTAGCCTTAGCATAACGCCGGATCTGTGGCCCCGCTTCTGTTTTCTTTCCCTCCTCCGTCTGCATCGTCTCCTAGACCTGACAACAATCCACGGAGAGCGCGCTGGTCTCGCTATGTTGTCTGGGATGTTGTGCGTGTGATGAAAAACACTCGAAACAGATGTCTGGCTCTGGACACCGATGTCTATAAGGTTCTGACGGGTGTAGCGGATGTTCGCCGAACCAATCGTGCACAAACAAGGAAAAAAAAAGAAAGTACAAAAACAACAAAAAAGTGCACTGAAAAGGAGAGCCCTGAGCCGCTGCGCGCCGCCATGCTCCTAGCTTAATCTAGCCTACTTCTGGTAGGCTAGGCACATTTTATAACTTTTTGGTTAGTACATTAGAAAAATTATTGGTGTTTTGGTAAATTATGCACATTATACAACCCTTTTTTATTATGAAAAGGTTAAGTAAGTGTTGCAGTGGGAGGTTCGGAACGAATTATGGGTTAGCCTTCGCGAACGAATTAAGTTCTTAAGTCAAGGGTCCTCTGTATTGCGTATTTAAGTTAGTCAAATTTATAACGAGTCTCCAGAAATCCACCCGCCGATGTACCGTATTTGCGTATATAGTTTCAACACAAAGGCTTCATTTTACCAAACTTCTCCGCAATCATTTCCTGGTTTCCATCAAAAATGCCGGCAGTCTCAAATTCTCGCCGATAAACATGATAAATATAGCTGAAGAGAAACTTTTAAGGAAATTTAGAAAATTTTGCTTGGAGAAGGGGGTCGGCTTAAATACCTGTCATCGGCAAATACATGTAATTTAGTAGGTAGAGAAGGGGGTCGGCTAATATACCGAATCGGCTTGTATTCCGGGATCTATGGTATTCACTAAATTAAGCGGTTGACAGGTGGAAATGGAATCTGAAGAGACTCTCTTAAAAAAATGCACTTACTCATGTGGGGTAATAAAATTGATGCTAAACGACACTTGTTTCTCAGAACAATTTCCTTTCTTGTATAAATACCAATAGCAGCTGTCACTGCCTTAGCACATACTAAACTCAAACTTTTTACCTCATAGTATTTGTGGGCAAACATCTACTTATAGATTAAGTGGTTAATCAAGTGTTAAAAAAGTCTGATTTTAGTCCTTGGCCTATCATGCAGTGTACCAACTAAATAAAATTAAAAGGACTGTGTCAGCCACAAAACCAAGCATTCTCTATTTTACATTAGTTGCAGGGATATTGTGCCTATAAATATCTTTGAAGTACTGCTGCCATCTACTGAACCAAGGACATATAACCGTACTTCAGCTAGTCTTTCAAAATCATTTTCTCACCTTGGTGCAAGGCAATAACCTTTTTTTCACAGGGCATTTTAGCTCCTGGTAGCTCCTGTTTATCTAAACTCAGAGATTCACTCTCATTTAATAAATAGAAGAGTTAAATTAAAACGATGTTACTAAACATTTATTTCTACTTATTACCACGTGAAAATCTTTAAATTATTAATAGTAGCTATAATAAGGTTGGTGAATGCTAATATGTCAGTATTTCTTTTTCTTATGTATATACATATGAGTGCACAAAAAACCTGCTTGTACTGTAGTAATGATTTTACTATCAGTGAGCAAATGTCCACAAGGTAAAGGATTAAAAAATATTAAGAGAAAAAATTAGGAGATTGCATCATTTAGCCCAAAAACACGAAGCTGGTTCTTTAAGATGCATATCTGCATAAAATACAACTTAAGGCAGGATAAGGACAATATGCAATTTAAAAAATTTTTATTTTGTGTACAGATATTTTAAGATGTAAACAGCATGATAAATGGAAAAAGGGGCTAATAAAAATGTTTTCTTTAAATACTATTGTCCACCAACAACAAATGTTTGTGTATCTGTGTGTCTGTCAGTTTGCTAAGGATTGGAAGAAAAATTTAAATATAGTCAAAATATGTAGAAAAAGGGCCAAAAAAGGATAATAAATATACTAAATAGGGGTATAAAAAAAAGAAAATTTGTCTTATCTGCCTATTCTGTTGTCCAACGTCATACACCGGGAACAGCAGTGAGATAGCAACTTTCTTGCAACCGCTCCGGTCACATGAACAAGGTTTATAATTGTAATGATAATGACAGGTAACTATGTTTGGTGGTCACTGGATGATTGAAAATAATGACATGTCGGGAAACCAAAGCTCTGAAATGACTAGGCTAGATCCAATAAATCAGGCCAATGTGGTAAGTATACTGCTGCATTTTTTCAGCAAAACATAAGAAACTGTAAGAGCAGTAAGTCTGAAGACCAATGCCAAGACAAAGCAGCAAAACCGGGCGTCACTATCTGAAGAGGAAAAGGTCACCACAAGGAGAAGGGAACAAGTGTGTATTCATATACCAGACCAAATGGACAACCTAGGTCTTTGTTGATTACTTACGATTTCAACCCATCTTAAACAGGTACCACAGCTAGTTAAACAAATAAAATGATAAAGGTACAATATAAGTTGTACATTTTTTTATAATAATTTGTTAACATTATAGATGCTTTACTCTAAACAGATACCATGTTATCCATAAATCTCTCTTTTTCCTTTAGCATATCTCATAGCTTTCTATTTTACTGTTAATTTATACATTTTTTAGTAAATACTCATCCACTCTCTCCCATTTGCGTCTCTGCTGCTTGTGTTGTGGGGGGGGTGGGGGTGTTTTTCTGCTGCAGCTGCTGTTTTTCTGCTGCCGAGCTGCGTGTTCTGCTTGTTGCGCTGCGCATCGATCATTTAAAAGCCTGTACAGCAACTGTCCTTTTGTCTCACTGCCTTGTCTCGTGTGATGTTAAAGTGTCTCTCGCGGGATGTCAAATTGTCTTCCAAGAAGATCACGTATCGTCTCCTTCCAAGATTTTTTTTTATAACAGAGAGAAATATCATTTAAATGGCTCAGTACATAGAGCCTTATAGCTAAATAACCATTTGTAAAAAGTACCTATCTGGCAAAATAGCACTTGAATAATCACTACTAAACAAAACCTACTTAAGAGTATGTGGAAGAACACAGATATATCACAAATATAAAAATGAAATTACTGCTTTTTGTCTGAAAATTACCCTTCCGTCTATCTGTCTATGTTTTCTGTAAAAAATATTAACACATTTAAAATGGCCACTCAACAATAACAGGTGAACACATCTGTCTTTAGGGTTCATGAGGATCTGCTCTATAACGAAGTTTATCATAGTGAAAATTACTTTAATAGATTAAGCCTGCTGTGATAGTGCACTCTATGTTATACATAATGAAAATGATTTGCTATTGGGAAAGGATTCAAAGTTCTTTAAGCAAAAAGGCTTAGACAAAAGTGTAGCTGCATTTACCCAAAATTACCAAAGCTTTAGTTTGCTTCATGGGATTCTGGCAATAGCTTGACATGTTGAAATGAATTCACAGACAAAGTATCTTCGTTATTTTAAAGCTTTAGGAAAAATTCAAAGTAAAACAGTTCACACAAAAATAGAGCAAAAGTTGGTATTGCAAAGAAAAGAAAAGTTCTGGTTTAAGAAAAGTTCTGTTTAAGGTTTATATATCTTGTTTGTTTCTTTAAGTTTTCTAATACAGTTGAACCACTTCTAGGCAGTCAGAAAAGTGTACGCCTATCCCATTTACATACTGTAAATGAGTCTTTCAGTCCATGCTAGCAATGGGGCTAATTCCAAAAAACTGACTTGATTAACACACTGTATAACAAATACTGTATAGCTAACTTACAGGGGGTAAAAGGCTATACCATAGTCTATGGCTATGAAAGAAAATTATATTCTATTCAAATTATGCAAACAATAATATGAGTTTAACTTAAAGCATTAACTTTCAAAGATTGGCTCTTACATCAAATCTCAAGGCCTTCTATCTACTGAAAACAGTGTAAGTAAGAGCACAAACGACACTTATGATTTTCCATCATATGCCACATGAACTAAGACAATGCAGCAGTGCTAGCTTTTTCTCAGCCTAGCTATCCTCAGTTTAGTCCTGTGATGGATGAAATATGACATTAATAATATAATAATAAAATACGTAGTTTACATATGATGAAAGAAAATATAAGCATATATAAGTAAATCATTGGTCAGTATTCCTGTCATGTGCTATACGCACACATATACACAATTAGTCCCATTGCTAGCATGGACTGAAAGACTCATTTACAGTATGTAAATGGGATAGGCGTACACTTTTCTGACTGCCTATAAGTGGTTCAACTGTATTAGAAAACAAAGAAACAAACAAGGTATATAAACCTTAACACCCTTAACCAGTTTTCCCAGTCAGCAATCCCTTATGTTTTCACCACCCATGTGGAGATTAAAACAGGTAGCTGACTTGGTGACAACAATTCATATACAAGTTTTCTGTGCCTGTTTATGGGTGTCATTCACTGTAAGCTTTAGAGTTCAGACTGTTTCCATCAGCTAATAAAATAATATTAACCCTAACAGAGCGCCACAAGCAAATAATTAAGCAAATAAAAAGAACATGTTTTGCAAAATACTAAAAGAGAAATCTGAGATGGAGTATCACAGTTATTCATTTTACAATAATTCCTCTCGCAATGTATAAATAAAACATAATTTGACCTTTTTCCATACAGTACATTTTTCATGAGCAGAAATAGGAAAGAATGCTTTAGCTTGTGGGTTCACCTAAAACAGATTGACAAACCTTTCTTGTAATGGTACTGAGCTGTAGAAGTATTTCTCATGTAACAATTTTAAACTTTGTACAGTTCTGACAGGTACAAAACTGTACTTGCAGAAAGCAGATACTAGTATCAATTTTAAAAGAAATAGCCGAAGATCACTGTTCTTTGCTTTTCTTAAGTATAGCATCACAACAAAATTTATTATTGCAGATCTCCCACCAGCTATAATCCAAAATTGACATTCACAAATTGCCTTTTGATTTTTGCATTGATCTAAAATTGTCAATGTCTTCTTTAATGTCCTCCTATACCGTACATAGAATACTATACTCAGCAAAAAAAGAAACGTCCCTTTTTCAGGACTGTGTATTTCAACAATAATGTTTTAAAAATCCAAATAACTTTACAGATCTTCATTGTAAATTGTTTAAACAATGTTTTCCATGCATGTTCAATTAACCATAATCAATTAATTAACATGCACCTGTGGAATGGTCGTTAAGACCTTAACAGCTTACAGAAAGTAGGCATTTAAGGTCACAGTTCTAAAAATGCAGGACACTAAAGAGACTTGTCTGCCGACTGTGAAAAACACCCAAAGAAAGATGCCCAGGGTCCCTGCTCATCTGCGTGAACGTGCATTAGGCATGCTGCAGGGAGGCATGAGGACTGCTGATGTGGCATGGGCAATAAATTGCCATGTCCACACTGTGAGACGCCTAAGACAGCGCTACAGGGAGACAGGAAGGACAGCTGATCATCCTCGCAGTGGAAGACCACGTGTAACAACATCTGCACAGGATCGGTACATCCGAATATCACACCTGCGTGACAGGTACAGGATAGCCACAACAACTGCCCGAGTCACACCAGGAACACATAATCCCTCCATCAGTGCTCAGACTGTCCGCAATAGGCTGAGAGAGGCTGGACTGAGGGCTTGCAGGCCTGTTGTAAGGCAGGTCCTTACCAGACATCACCAGCAACAACGCCGCCTATGGGCACAAACCCACCTTCGCTGGACCAGACAGGAGTGGCAAAAAGTGCGTGAGTTTCTGCATGACAGCAATGTCAGTGTTCTGCCATGGCCAGCGAAGAGCCCAGATCTCAATCCCATTGAGCACGTCTGGGACCTGTTGGATCGCAGGGTGAGGGCTAGGGCCATTCCCCCCAGAAATGTCCAGGAACTTGCAGGTGCCTTGGTGGAAGAGTGGGGTAACATCTCACAGCAAGAACTGACAAATCTGGTCCAGTCCATGAGGAGGAGATGCACTGCAGTACTTCAAGCAGCTGGTGGCCACACCAGATACTGACTGGTACTTTTGATTTTGAGCCTCCCTTCATTCAGGGACACATTGTGAAACATTTTTAGTTTATGTCTTATGGTGTTGACTCTTTTAGTGTTCATACAAATATTTACACATTAAGTCTACTGAAAGTAAAAACAGTTGAAAGTCAGGGGACGTTTCTTTTTTTGCTGAGTATATATAGAAAATGCAATGTTAAACAGAATGCATGAATATTGTGCATGTTCTGTTTATCATATTGCATTACTGTCTACAGTAACAACACCATCTAATATTTTAAATACTGATCACCTCAAGCAAAAAACTGGAAAGCATCTTATGTAACAATATTGTAAATATTCTTCAAATTAAAAATAATTCTCACCAGTATCCTTAAAAGCCACAAATCGGACTTATGGTATGCTTGTAGCTCCTCAGCACGGGCATGTACACCACGATATGAGAAAAAAAGAACAATGTATCCAGTAAAGGTAATCCAACATAAGAAAATAAGTGCTGCAATCAATTGCCTGAAACAAAAACAACACACTGTATATTAAACTGTAGTATACAAGTATGTATTTTTACTAATTTCATAAACTTTTAAACCATATAGCTATGTTGTTTTTACTCTACAGCGTATAAAATGCGATAGATAATTCCATAGGAATTGCTATGTCAAACTACCATGTAGCTAAAAAAAACTTTTGCAGGAATCTATCTTAAGCTGGATAGCAGCATATTTTTTATTTATCATCCCTCTAGATATTGATCGTCCTACATTGTGCATAGTATTGTTACATTCTAATTCTTGACCCATATCTGATTCTTAGTGGTGTCATTTGCATGCTCTCCTCTGTCCATGTGAGGTTCCCCTAAGAAGACTGTTTTTTAGCCACGGCCCAATTGTATGGTTTTAGTATGATTGGCCAAATTAAACTAGCATGAGTGGGTTTTGGTTTATGTGCATGAGTGTGACCTGTGGTATAGTGTCATCCTATTTACAGTTGATTCTTGTCTTATGCTCATTGCTGCTATAACACCTGTACCAAGAGATTGAAAAAAAATATAAAATACTGTCTGAAAATTTACATCAAAGGATTACCAAGCATTTTAAGTTAATATACTTTAGTTACTTGTAATTGCCATAAAAGTGTGATTCTTGAAATAATTTACACTTTAAAGATCAGTTACATCTTGACTTTCAGTTTAAAGCTAGGTACCAACAATCTACCATACTTATGTGTGACACATTTACTATATTATGCTTCGTCCTTCTTGGAGACATGCCAGTAGTTTTATAAAACTATTTTGTGATTGGAACTTTAACTTACTCTCTGTCCCACAGAAACAGCCATGATATGAGTAGAAGATTGTTAATAATCCAGGATATGTAAAATCCATAAGACAAGATGGGTCCAGAATACATCCAGTTATAAACATTCCTTGAAAAAAGAAAACAGAAATTTTACATACTGTATCTTTAAATCATGGTGTAAGTTCTTATATACAATTACCATAAAACAGCAATTACTCATGTTCCAAGCCGACATGTCTAATATGGCACTCTACTAAAATGTGTAAGCCATAATAAAGGAACTATGAAACACAGCAGGTTTATAACTTACAATACTGTTTTCAACTTTGAATGTACTTAAATGAGTAGAGGACATCAGGGCGTTCAAATAACATGAATAAACTTGATTGAAATTACATCATTTTTAAACATGCACAACAAACATGACTAGACAGAATATTTTTTGATTAGAACACTCTAATGAAAAAGTTATTACAACAGTAAGAAATATGTAGTACTTAAATTACAAAAATAATTTTAAAAAACAAGTTAACATCAGGTATGAGGAGTATGATTTTTTGGTAAAAGCTGGTCTAGCAAATGTTTTGGGATAAACAACTTTGTACAGACATTGATTCAAATGAAAATTCATATGGAATTAAATGGTTAACTTAAACCTTAAATAGAGGCGTCTGTTCAACTAAGGTGATATTATTGACTAATATTACATGTAATGGGTTAAATCCATTACTGTTTTATCAGAACCCCCATGTAAGCTATTCCACACATTCAGGGATTGCGGAACAGTTTTAGAAGGAAGCAATACAGAGCATTATGAATTACATCTATAATATGAGGAATGTGATTCATTGCTTCAAAGTGCTATGTGATCCCAAACATTCTTTACATGATACTTAGATTAGTTGGCTGAAAGAAAACTTAAACAATACTCTTGCAAAACAGATTTTCATATTGTATTACATTTCCTTTGTGGGTACTACATTAATTGTCTTCAATGCATAGCACACCAGTTTATAAAGCATGGAAGCAAAATTGTATTTTGCCCCTACAATCTCCTATCTTGATACTATGAGATTTTTTGCTCACTTACAGTATGCAGGTGCAATACAAGTTTCAAGTGATGTAGTTACAGTATTTTGTATCACTCTAAATCAGTAAATTTCATGAGCACAACTATCCCCCTTTACCACTGTTTGCTGCACACATTTTAAGCCCCTATTAAGACAGAAAGGTTTATTTAAATATTATTATGTGGTGGAATATATAAAATGAGAAATATTTTAGCATTCTAATAGCTATATTAACTGTGATATAGTAGCTGCACACACTGTATATTCTTTAGGTGAAACTTTAAGTAGGTTGTCAAATATAAAGGTTTATTTCTTTAACTGAAATACAAACCATCTAAATCTCTCTTGCACTGTTTATTAAATAAAGTTCACAGTCAAGATAAGCTTTGCAGACTGTACAATAATCTCAGCAGTTTGTACAGTACATATTAACTATGTTATAGTGCCTAGTCACTATCAAATTAATATTTTTTTTTACATTTTCTGTATATAGCACCTTTCCACTACTCAAAGGGCTTTTACATAGTGAGTGCGGGACCACTTCAACCACCACTAATGTGTGCCATCCACCTGGATGATGCAACAGCAGCCATTTACATGCCAGTTCGCTCACCACACATTATCTGTTAGGTAGTGAATGGGTGAAAGATAGTTAGCCAATTATTGACAGAGAGATATTTATGGAGATAGTTAGCCAAATGTCTAGGCATGGAATGATTAGGGGCCCAGAATGACTAGGCTGAGGTGGGCAATTTAGCAAGGATATCGGGATATACCCTACTCTTTACGAAGGATGCCCAGGGATCTTTTATGACTACAGAGAGTCAGGACCTCGAAATTCAAAAGATATGAAATGCCTCACAAAATGTTATTACAACTACATTGCAACTAATGTACTAACTAACCACTAAGCATGGTCTTTGCATTAGATGACCCTCAATTGTAAGTTCAATTGCGGGTAAAAAAAAAAAAAAAAAAAAAAAGTTTAACACTCAGAGATGGTCTTCTTGTGGTTTAATTCTTTTAGTCCCTAATATCCAATAGGATGTCTGATTACTTATTTAGACAGGAGCACTGGTGCTCTTGCTTCACAGATTTACTGAATCTAATCCTGTAGTTATATGGATGGAGAATAATGGAACTCTATCAATACAATTTTAAAAAGTTCATAGTGAGAACACATGTTTATGTAAACAATTCTGTCAGTTTGTGCACCGCCTGTGATCTTTTTATACAGTAGCAGATGCCACCATACTTAGCTGTTGAACCTGCTAACATGCAAGAGATATGTTATTAATACATACAGTATAATATAATACAGTGTTATATACACTCACCTAAAGGATTATTAGGAACACCATACTAATACGGTGTTTGATCCCCTTTCGCCTTCAGAACTGCCTTAATTCTACGTGGCATTGATTCAACAAGGTGCTGAAAGCATTCTTTAGAAATGTTGGCCCATATTGATAGGATAGCATCTTGCAGTTGATGGAGATTTGTGGGATGCACATCCAGGGCACAAAGCTCCCGTTCCACCACATCCCAAAGATGCTCTATTGGGTTGAGATCTGGTGACTGTGGGGGCCATTTTAGTACAGTGAACTCATTGTGATGTTCAAGAAACCAATTTGAAATGAATCGAGCTTTGTGACATGGTGCATTATCCTGCTGGAAGTAGCCATCAGAGGATGGGTACATGGTGGTCACGAAGGGATGGACATGGTCAGAAACAATGCTCAGGTAGCCCGTGGCATTTAAACGATGCCCAATTGGCACTAAGGGGCCTAAAGTGTGCCAAGAAAACATCCCCCACACCATTACACCACCACCACCAGCCTGCACAGTGGTAACATGGCATGATGGATCCATGTTCTCATTCTGTTTACGCCAAATTCTGACTCTACCATTTGAATGTCTCAACAGAAATCGAGACTCATCAGACCAGGCAACATTTTTCCAGTCTTCAACTGTCCAATTTTGGTGAGCTCGTGCAAATTGTAGCCTCCTTTTCCTCTTTGTAGTGGAGATGAGTGGTACCCGGTGGGGTCTTCTGCTGTTGTAGCCCATCCGCCTCAAGGTTTTGCGTGTTGTGGCTTCACAAATGCTTTGCTGCATACCTCGGTTGTAACGAGTGGTTATTTCAGTCAAAGTTGCTCTTCTATCAGCTTGAATCAGTCGGCCCATTCTCCTCTGACCTCTAGCATCAACAAGGCATTTTCGCCCATAGGACTGCCGCATACTGGATGTTTTTCCCTTTTCACACCATTCTTTGTAAACCCTAGAAATGGTTGTGTGTGAAAATCCCAGTAATTGAGCAGATTGTAAAATACTCAGACCAGCCCGTCTGGCACCAACAACCATGCCACGCTCAAAATTGCTTAAATCACCTTTCTTTCCCATTGTGACATTCAGTTTGGAGTTCAGGAGATTGTTTTGACCAGGACCACACCCCGAAATGCATTGAAGCAACTGCCATGTGATTGGTTGATTAGATAATTGCATTAATGAGAAATTGAACAGGTGTTCCTAATAATCCTTTAGGTGAGTGTACATATAATACAATGTTATTAATTCTATACTGTACTTCTCACATTAATGTCACAAAACATTCCTGCTGGATATTAAGCCAAATTAGTGTTAACTTTTACCAAGTAGCAACCAAGCTGCTTTGCAGTGCTTTATTTATTTAATTCCATTTAGAAATTGTAGGGACAAAAAAGCGTCTTAAGTTAAGAATGTGCATATTTTTCCAATCTCTTAATACATTATATATCCTTTTTGTGGAGAATTGGTCAAGTTTTGTTACAATTTTAATACAATTTCCATACAGTTCTTCCCATCTGATATTTACAGCACGAAGAGTTGTTTCTTATAATGCCAGTACTATAGATCAATAATCATAATATAAAATCCAATAGACTTTCTACAGTTCTTAAACTGAAAGTAAATGTTACCTTAGTTCATTCACATGTAATGGTTGGCTAAAGTTTTTTTATTAAGGTGGTAAACAGCATCTGTACCTCATCTGCTACACCCGTATCAAGATATTCTAAGTGCATTTTCATTAACTTATCAATGATCTACAACAGAGAGGAGGCTGCAAGTTGAATGAAAATAATTATAAAATACCTACAAAATGCACAAATCCCTAAAAATTAAGCTACAGCAGGTCTGTCAAATTTATATTTTAAAAGCAGATTTCTCATCAATATTCAAAATACTGTCACATATCAGCACCTTTGAAAGAATAAAGATTAAGAACAACTGATCTAGGCAGTACATGAAGGAGTTGTGTTCAGGATAGTTTAACACAGGAGCCTAGCTTTGTTACAAAACACACAAGTTGTTAAGCTTACCAGGTTATTCTCATCCACTCAGATGTTACTTAATCTCTTGAAGTGTAACTCTATTACACTACTCATTTTTATGCCCTACCATTTACTGCATGTTACATATCATATTAGTCTCAAACCCATTTAATCCAATTAAGGGTGACAAGGAACCAGCCTATCCTGACAAGACGAGGAACAACCATTGAAAGGACACAAGTCTATCACCAGTCCATCACAAGTATGACAGACTTAGAATAATTCACCACCAAATTATGGCACTTTAAATCTCAAAGTAGGCCATAAACAATCAATTTCTTACAAAACATGCATTATATCAAAATATTACCAATCCATTCATTTATACAGCACCTTTCACAGCACACAATATGATTGCTTGCAGTATTTTGTGCATGTAATCTGCTAAAATGTGTCTACTTTTATGATTAGGACCAATTCTGGCAGGAAAGGAAAACATACTGAGCAAGGTAGATGTGTCTTACAAAGAATGGAAGTCTTTTTGCAAGGAAGAATGACTCCTATGAATAGTGAGTTAATTCTGTGCAAAGGAGAACAAGTCTTGACCTTTTGTGATGCTTTTGGAGTGTTCTTTTAAGTGCACTTTAAAGTAATACCTGTCTGCACAAAAGATTTCAGCAATTTATTGCTTTGTTTTGTGAAAGATTTTACATATCAGCCACTAAAATTAGTCTTTAATTAATGATGGCCATCCTCAAACCAAATACAAAATGCTCATTTCTTGTAAGAAGCAAATTTCCAGCCTTTAAAAATCATGAACCTTAAAATTACATGTTTCCACTAGCTGTCTTTGAAATTAAAATTAACTTTGAGGTACTCAGTAAATGCATTTAACTTCTTGAGCAGTACATTCAGTCTTCAACATATAAATATGTTGCAGAAAACAATAATGCAACCATAAATGTTAGTCAGTTTGCATTAAAAAGTATATGGCACTTATCTAAGTTGCTTTTGGCAGTGATGGAAAAAAATCAAGTTCAGAAAATGAATAAAAGATTAAACAACAAAGTCCTTTGATGTTCCATGACTCAAATGTCTTTTCTGTCTTATCTTTGTCTTGCCTGTAGAAGGGGCCTGAGTTGCCTCGAAAGCTTGCATATTGTAATCTTTTTAGTTAGCCAATAAAAGGTGTCATGTTGCTTGACTTCTCACTACATTCATAATGGCTAACACAGAGCAACACCCTAGTACTACTGACGTATCTTTTAGAGGCTTGTCACACCTGTAAATAGATAAAAGTGCTGTTTACTGGGAGTTTGATTTGAAGTCTTTTACTCTCCGTTTTCTTTAGCACCATGCCTCCAATCTTTAACAGTAAATTAACTTTTTTAAAGCGGGATTTCCATTGAATGCACCAAACACTCCATACTGCAGGCTTCTTTGCTACCTCTCTGTTTTGTTGCAAGAAGACACAGAAATGTTGTCCCTCTGATCTATTCTTCTGAGTTTATAAGTGCCACTCCAGTAGGCATTCCTTGGAAAACATTAAAATATTTAATAAGTCAACTGTATTTACTTACACCTTGTTACTGTATTTTCTTGAAGGAAGACCCACCCTTCACCATGGTACTTCACTTAAGAAGACTTGAACAAATCAGCAGATGCAAACTACTGAAAAATTATGTGTAAGTATGTCATTTTCCCCAAAATCCCCTCATCCTGAATGTAATATGCAATTCACCAATATCTAGCAGAAAGTTGGCTTAGTCTAACACACAGCCAACATCAAATGTTTACACATCTTATGGCACTGTCAGATTTAGTTGAAAATGAGTATAAAATCAAAACAAATCAAAGCAGACCTCTTCATCTTTAATAAGATCTTGTAAGCAACAATATTTATATTGGAAAACAAAATGGAGCACTTTAAGAAAAATACTGAAAAAATGTAAACGTTTTAAATTCTGGTTGTATGAGAATGTACACCATTTAACTAATATCTTACAATTACAATTTTTATTTTAATAACAGTAGTGAGTCGAATGACAAAGACCTCTGTCAACTTACCACATCTGCTTTTCCCAATTGTACCTCTCTTTTTGTTCAGGAGTTTGAGCCCTCACAAACTGCAAGGGTATCTCCTGTGTGCAAGTCTTTTAAGGTAAATGCACTTATTTTTTATAGGATTGATATCTGGGCCATGACTAAGCCATTTCAGACAAAAACGTGTTTTCTTAACAAATTCATTGGCTGTGAATCTTTATCCATATAAAAAAGTCAGGCAGTCAGTCAGTATCCAACCCGCTATATCCTAACACAGGGTCACGGGGGTCTGCTGGAGCCAATCCCTGCCAACACAGTGCGCAAGGCAGGAACAAATCCCCAGGCAGGGCGCCAGCCCACCACAGGGCACACACACACCCATACACCTAGTACACACTAGGGACAATTTAGGATCGCCAATGCACCTAACCTGTATGTGTTTGGACTGTTGGAGGAAACCCATGCAGACACGAGGAGAACATGCAAACTCCACATAGGAAGGACCCGGGAAATGAACCCAGATCTCCTGCGCCACCATGGCGCCCCATATAAAAAAAAGTAAAACTGTTATTTGACTTAATCATTTTGGTAGAGAACAGCTGGTTTTGTGGCAAAAAAATGACATCTGAAGTTATCCATTTTACCATCTATCTTGACCAGAGCTCACCTCTGCAAATATGCATATCCATAAAAATCACATAAAGACCCTTTTTTTAATTTTTCTGGCCACAAGATATTATTAGAAGTGAAAAGGGGTTTAACACGATTTGTGCTGATTTCAGTCTTCACATCAGTAAAGTAAAGGGATCGGGGCAAATGTACAGCGTTTTGATATCAAATAAATGTAAAGCTATGTTCAATTGGGGTTTATCATATAGTTCCATAATGTGTCTTGTTGGATTGAAATCGTACTGGAATGCAAACTAAAGAAGCAGTAAGAATTGTGCAGCAAATAAAGACTAATGAGGTTACTACTGTAAGCCACATATCCCTCTTACACTATGCCACTTCTATGGTATCTTTCTGGGCTTGTATACATTTGCTTGCCTGTTATGACTCCCCACTCTTATTAAAAGACACTTCACCCAAATGAGCAGAATATGATCTTACCTATCTACCTCACAAAGATAATAACAAATTCAGCTGTAACTTACACAGGTGTAATAAATCAACAAAGTTAAAATCCACCACGGCACTTGGAGTGCTAAAAACTATTTGGTTCAGATTATTATACTACATCCTAGCATAACATCCACTTTACAACCAGTGCTATTAAGCCCATTTTGAACTTTATATATGAAACACAGCAACAAATAGAAATGTTTGGCTTTGCACAACTCTGCAACTAAAAATAACGTCACATATTTTATCCTAGAATGTTAGATTATAAGGTGTTATTTTTTATTTTTCTGGAAATGGGGAAACATATTTTATAATATAAAAGAACTATTTAAAAACACTTAAAACTGTCCACCAATTTTTACTAAGTTATTTAAATTTGGCATGGTCACTAAAAGTGCAATGTTGAAGTCCATCTATTAATAGCTGAAATCCCAGCTAATCCAGTTCTGGGTTACTGGCAGCTTTTGTCTATACCAGAAGTATTGGGCACAAATGGGAAACACCAAATGGGGCACTAGTCTACTGCAAGGTACATTTATGAACCATTTGTACTTACTTACATAAGTTGCCAATCAACCTAACATGCGCATTGATTGGATATTTGTAGAAAACTGGAAGAAAAATCTGTGCAGACACAGTGAGGATATGCAGACTTCACATATAAAAACAATGCATAATTAGGTAACTGATATAGTACTGTTAATAACTGTTAGGAAAAACTATTACAGGAAGGCACAATAATGCCTGTTGTTATTAGCTACACATTAAATGTTCATAGCATGAACACTCCTAGCAATTTGCTCTTTGGAGTCTTTTTAATTATATGGTGAAAATTACCTAATAAACTTGGTAAAAGTAGTATACACTATATACACTGCTGTAGAATGGAGAGTGTTAAACTACAGAGTCTACAAACTCTGGAATGATGTACATTTTAATGTAAGAGATGCCCTCAGTCTTACCATTTAAATCAAAACTGATAACTTACAGTATTAGTAGTTAAGTTCATAATACTAATATTAATGATTAAAGATCTTTGTGTTAGGTTGTTGCTACATCTGCCCCATTCTACTTTATTGGTGTGGAAAAGTGGTACATGAAGTTGCTTATATTTTATTAAAGTTATCCTTCCTGACCTTGGAACAGGACCTCAAAACAAATGTATCATCACTAGTTACAGACAAACCAAAACCATCAATATTATATTTCAATACATTTAACTAAAAAATCCCCAGGGTAGTAGCTTAGAGGCCAGTTTGTCAAAGGAGAGTTTCACATGACTTTTTTCAAATGACTGTGGTACCCTAGGGGCTTATTTTGTGTGGAAGTTTGTTTATTGTAAAGTGCCTCACAAAAATTAAATTGCAAATTGAACTAGATAGATAGATAGATAGATCGATCGAGCAGAGGTGTCCAGTGCCATTAGTCTGACATATTAGAACATTGCTCATTGTGCTCAACTAAACCAATCAAGTAGATTTATTTGGCCAAAAAAATGTACACTTTCAAACTTATAATGAGTTGGACCTTAAAGCAGAAAAAATAAAATTATCGCATTTCAAAAATGGCCTCAAAAATGCACAACTGGATAAATGAAAAAACTCACAATTAATTGAGCACACTATAAATATGTCAAACTATAATTTCATTATGCGTTTTCTGAAATAAAACATTAATATTACCTTCTACAAAAACCAGTGAACATGTAGATGAACCACAGAATCTGCCAGGCAAAAATGACTCCCCAAATAGAAAATGCCCATTTAGCTGGTGTAACATCTGTAGCATACTTTTCTGACACATTACCAATTGTCTGCAAAAAAATGCCTGAAATGCAGAAGGACAGCAAGTGATGTTAAGTATTACTGTTCAAAAGGAATACTGACAAGCAGGGGTAAGTACATTTTTTCTATAAAAATAAAACAAAATGTGTTTGTTCTGTTTTTTACTGAATCGTGCAATTTTAATGAAAGTTAGTGTATTTTTGGGATCTCTAACTTAAAACACAGACTACTAAAATACTACATTGGTAAAATTAATATTCAACATGCTGTCAGATATTTGCTTCAGTATAATAAAATGTTTTGAACAGCTGTGAATAAATCATGTCTGCATGGGATGTTTATATGGTCCAATGTAAAAATATCAGGTTGATTGGTAGTACAGTATTCTCAAAAATTATTTGTAATTCAGTTTCTAAATAAAGGTAGTTATTACAAATTCCTGTAACCTACAACAACATTTCTATTTCTTTTAACAGTTTTTAGAAATATACATTATTTTTACTGCTTTGAATATATTATAAAATGCTCAAACATTATCATGACAATACAGGTATAAAAAACCTAAATCATGACAGATATCATGACAGACAGTGGGCATGGAGAATAACTTTCGGACGGCTTTGAGGAGATTCTGGTCCACTGTCCGGCGTCTCAGGAGGGGGAAGCAGTGCAGTGTCAACACTGTATATGGTGGGAATGGTGTGCTGCTGACATCAACTCGGGACGTTGTGGGTCGGTGGAGGGAGTACTTCGAAAACCTCCTCAATCCCACTAACATGCCTTCCAATGAGGAAGCAGAGCCTGGGGACTCGGAGGTGGGCTCCTCCATCTCTGGGGCCGAGGTCACCGAGGTGGCCAAAAAACACCTTGGTGGCAGGGCCACAGGGATGGATGAGATACGCCCGGAGTTCCTCAAGGCTCTGGATATTGTAGGACTGTCTTGGTTGACACGTCTCTGCAACATTGCATGGACATCGGGGACAGTGCCTCTGGATTGGCAGACTGGGGTGGTGGTCCCCCTCTTTAAAAAGAGGGACCGGAGGGTGTGTTCCAACTACAGAGGAATCACACTCCTCAGCCTCCCTGGAAAAGTCTATTCGGGGGTCCTGGAGAGGAGGGTCCGTCGGATAGTCAAACCTCGGATTCAGGAGGAACAGTGTGGTTTTCGTCCTGGTCGCGGAACAATGGACCAGCTCTACACCCTTAGCAGAATCCTGGAGGGTGCATGGGAGTTTTCCCAACCAGTCTACATGTGTTTTGTGGACCTGGAAAAGGCGTTCGACCGTGTCCCTCGGGGAACCCTGTCAGGGGTGCTCCGGGAGTATGGGGTACCGGACCCCCTGATAAGAGCTGTTCGGTCCCTGTACAACCAGTGTCAGAGCTTGGTCCGCATTGCCCGCAGTTAGTCGAGCCCTTTTCCAGTGAGAGTTGGACTCCGCCAGGGCTACCCTTTGTCACCAATTCTGTTCATAACTTTTATGGACAGAATTTCTAGGCACAGCCAGGGTGTTGAGGGGGTCCGGTTTGGTGGACTCATGATTGAGTCACTGCTTTTTGCAGATGATGTTGTCCTGTTTGCTTCATCAGGCCGTGATCTTCAGCTCTCTATGAATTGGTTCGCAGCCGAGTGTGAAGCGGCTGGGATGAGAAGCAGCACCTCCAAATCCGAGACCATGGTCCTCAGCCGGTAAAGAGAGGAGTGCCCTCTCAGGGTTGGGAGCGAGATCCTACCCCAAGTGGAGGAGTTCAAGTATCTCGAGGTCTTGTTCACGAGTGAGGGAAGAATAGAGCATGAGATCGACAGGCGGATCGGTGCGGCGTCCGCAGTGATGCGGGCTCTGCATCGGTCTGTCGTGGTGAAAAAGGAGCTGAGTCGTAAGGCAAGGCTCTCAATTTACCAGTCGATCTATGTTCCTACCCTCACCTATGGTCATGAGCTATGGGTAGTGACCGAAAGAACAAAATCATGAATACAAGCGGCTGAAATGAGTTTCCTCCGCAGGGTGTCTGGGCTTTCCCTTAAAGATAGGGTGAGAAGCTCAGTCATCCGGGAGGGGCTCAGAGTAGAGCCGCTGCTCCTCCGTATCGAGAGGAGTCAGATGAGGTGGCTCGGGCATCTAATCAGGATGCTTCCTGGACGCCTCCCCGGTGAGGTGTTCTGGGCATGTCCAACCAGGAGAAGGCCCTGAGGAAGACCCTGGCTGGCCTGGGAATGCCTTGGGATTCTCCCGGGAAGAGCTAAAAGAAGTGGCCGGGGAGATGGAAGTCTGGGCCTCTCTGCTCAAGCTGCTGCCCCCGAGACCCGACCTCGGATAAGCAGAAGAGGATGGATGGATGGATGACAGATATTGGTGAGATAGTGATATAGTGGAAAGAATCACAGAATCAAATATTTTGGCCCTCCAGCCTTTTAGAACCAAGGGCTCCAAGGTTAATTGGTGTAATAAAAGTACCCCCAAAATATGGAATGATCATTTTGCCAAATATAAGAGATGTCTCAATGGTGTCAACATTTAAATCACAGTTGAAGTCATTTTTAACATAGAATACTCTTGTTTGAGTTGCTGTTGAGGCTATTGCTTTTTAAATACAGTAAATGTTTCAATTGTTCAGATTGGCTGTTAATAAATATTTCCCTTTCTCTTTTCAATGTCATGTGTCTGTGTATGGTACTGCTGACATTTTAATTAAGCTATGCTTTCTGAACTTGAAATTTGGACCACACAATAGATTTGTCTTCTCATGATGCCTTGTGTTATGGCATTTGTACTCAAGTTATTCTTCTTCAACATTGAAATAAACCTTATAAAGATTATGCAGTGACCACTGACAGACCGATCACTCCTTTGTTTCACTCCTCCACAATTAGTGACATCTGTATGTCATGATGGACATTATAAAATGTACAGTGACGGACAAACAACCACTTAGTCAAGTCCAGATTAAATATAATATAAGCTAACTGGAATTGTATTTTTTTCGTTTACATTGTCAGCTAATTTTAAATAAATCTACAAAGACACATGGAGTGTAATTTTTGAGCAACAAAAATCTAGATACATAGTGTATATTTCTATATATAAATTGATAGCAAAGAAATGAAGTAAAACTAAAGGAGAATATTCAGAAATAGCTAATTTGAAAGCAAAAGGGTTTCAAGATCAAGGTGATGGTTTGAGGTGAAGGCACAGGAGGCATGAGGAGGTTGATGCATGGCCATGCTGCATGTGCAGTACAGGTGTTGGGAGACTCTCAGTTCAATGTACAGGTTGTTAGAAGTTAATAAAACATTTAGTGGCATGAAGAGTAGCCAAAAGTCCACAAATGCAAACTGTGATAGCCATAGTGAGAGAGTGCTGTCAATAATGGAGACTCTCTGGTATTGAAGGGAACCATTTACATAGGCAAACCATGATGCAAAGTTGGAAAGTATGGAAATGAGAATGATCAGGTCAAATGAAAATCAAGTTGAATGAAAGACTCGGTATGAACACAACAGGTGTTGTGCTGAAGAAAAACAGACTAAGGTGGTTTGGGTGTGTTAAGTGAAAGGTGATGGATGACTGGGTTAAGAGGTACATTGGGATGGAAGTGAATTGGATAAGACCCAGAGGGAGGCTAAAAGAGAAGGTGTTTGGAAGAGATATGATAAGGATGATTCTTACTTCAAAGGATACTCAGGACCACAAAGAGTAGAGGAAAAAGATTTGCAGGGCAACAAGCCAACCTGAGTAAACCAGGATAACATGAAAAATGGCTTTCACCGATGATGATGATACTGAAGACTACTGTTCTGTTCTGCATAGTGTGTGTTTTTCTATATGAATGCCATATTGACTACATTGTGTTTTAACCACATCTATATGGTTTATCATCTGTGATTATAAATGGATGAATTGTAGTTTAATGGGAAGTTATAATGCATTAATGGGAAGTTATAATGTATTAATGGGAATCAATGTAAAAAATCTAAGTGACTTGTCTTTCTTTCTTTTAGATTTGACAAAATGTAATGCAATTTATGTTTAACATGAATTTGACCTATGGGTTTGTCTTAGTATCTTAATAACCCTAAAGCCTATCACTGTACAGGCAGCCTCAAACAGTATTCTTCAATTTTAAAATCTCATTATGTGACAAAATATTATCCACAGCTCACGATTTCCAAAAGGTACTTCTTTTTCCCAGGGTTTGCTTCTTTTTGTTTCTAAATTTAGAATTTTTCATTAGTAATACAACACACAAAAAAATGATTCATCACTTTATAAAAATGACTTACCATTTGAAATGCCTGAGGCTGAAAGTTGACTGAAGACAAGCATAATAATATAGATCACAAATGCAAGAAGCATAATCGCAATTCTCCCAAAATCTTGCTTAGCCATTATTATTTTTCTACAGGGATAAAAAAGACATTTATTACTACTTAAATCATTTATTCCATGTGTATGTAATTTTACATTTTTCTGCAGTCACTAACATCATTATCTTCATTTTAAGCAAAACATTTTACTCATTTACTTTAATAAAAACATAATCAGTTTTTATTAGGCAGTGTCTTTGGGTAAACGGTTTCTGATGAACAGTTAGAACTCCAAGAAAAGTCTCTCTGCATTTAATCAGTTAATGCACCTGAAGGGTCAATCTTTTGTATTTTCATGGGTCACAAAAAGGAGATCTCATCTGCCATGAATGTGGTAAGGATTTGCTTCTAGACAGCTCACTCTATCATTATGTTACATGCAACTGAAACCTTAGAGCCGAGTACACAGAAGTCACAAAATTTCACACACTAAAATGATGGACAATAAGTTCATAAAGAGAGAACATGTTAATACTTATCCTTAAGTTGTATGTACTTATGCAGGAAATTTCTACTAATGTAAGGACATCATGCCTGCTTTGAGACCTGCCTTTGGGGATGCAGCCAAGACCTAGAGTATTTTTTTTTTCCCTGGACACATTGAGAAAAAAGCAACTTGTGTAATTTGATGTCAAGCAAGTAAAGATTACACATATAAAAGATAGAGGGCACAGACATTACAAAAGGCATGCAAAGCTGTGTGTGATAATGGCTTAGAAGCAATAACTAATTAAACTAGAAAATCCAGTGATGCTTTAACTCCATTAAATTAACACTGTAGTGACACTTCTCACTCAGTTTCAAGACAGGAAATACCGTATGAATTAAAATTTTACTAATTCAAATTCTCTAAGAGATTATATTTGTATACTTATCTCTGAATTTCTGCAAGTGTAAGGAGGATAGTTGAGTGACTTGTTCTGTGTCATACAGCGAGACAAACAGATGGACAGACAGATCTAAATATAAAAGGCGCTATATAACAGATAACTAGATAGATAAAATCCATCGGTTCCTCAATTATAGAAAAAAATTGTGACGATGTTTACCTCAGTTTTAAGAAAATTTGCTACATGACTATGACTGTAAAATATATTGTTTCAAATAAATTCAGAAATTACACTGCATATGTACAGTTGTCATTGAAAAGATAGATAGATAGATAGATAGATAGATAGATAGAAATTGCGTTATATAAAAGAAAGAAAGAAAGAAAGCCGTCCTGCTCGCATATATGCATAATCCACTAAACCGACAAAGTCAAGCGTTTTATTAGTTTTGAATGAGTTACACTTTATGAAGAGGAAAGCATGTAGGCAGCAATTAAACTTAAAAAGTGGTACCTTACATTCACGAAGTTCCAAAATTCGTTTGCAGCCCCAGACCCTCTTCTGCGCCAACTCTTATTTATGCAACTACTAGCGGGGCGGGCGTCTTATGCAAGCCTACTTTTATAACAATGTTGTTGCAAAACAGGTTTTTTTTGTGAACGGAGGCTGATTGTTTTACTTCACGCAGTCCGCCCTTCTGTTGTCGTCTCCGACATTTTCCTTTTGCGTTGGATCCCGAGATTCCCCAGTTTTCCACTACTCTGCACAAAAAGTGTTAAGTTGTATTATGGGGTCGGGGGCTTCGAGCAATCTGGAATGCTGGTCCGGTATGCCCCGCTCATGTGCATCAAAGTTAGGCGTCGCGCAGAAATGGCGTTTTAACTCATTTCATTAGAAGTGGTGCTGCTTAAAACAGCGACTTATGCACCGTAAATCATGAATATTCCTGATCATTACGTTAAAGCATCTCAAATGCAACAACACATTTCGAAGATTTGGAGAGTCTCCAGAGGAGGGCGAATTGTTTTGCGTGCGCCTGCGCCTGCGCAACGGCTTATTGCTCTGCTTTTGTAATGGCATACTGCTAGTAACTGCTATCACCACATTTTCAAGTCACTGAACAGTATTTTGGAGTTACTAATATCTGAGGATTGCAATGCATCAGACTTTTAACTATTGCCAACCATCAGCTGCAGTATTGTAAACATTAATAGGAAGAAGAATATGAAAACTGGCCGGAATTCTGCTACGCAATATAAGTGTAAACTATACAAATACTAAAAGGTAAAATTCCAGTCCGCCACAATTCACTGTCACTGAATTTGTTTTACTAAGCGAAATGCCAGCTCACACTGGCTATGTTCTCCTTAATGCAGGACTGTTGACAAAGCAGTCCTGCGCCAGATTAGGCCCTCTCAAGAAAATTTTTACAGGGCATTTGATTGGTTCTGTCCAACTCATTGAAAATAATGATAATTTTGAATTTTCATCTCTGTAGGAGCTTAAATGTGTCAGTTATATTTACTTGTCAGTGCAAAGTTAGTTTTAATTAGTGAAGCTGAAAACAGAAACACACTTGTTGGTTCCAATTAGAGTGAAGTTGTGTGGTTACTGTGAAATTACAGCATAACAGTGATTAGAGGATATTAACATTTGGAGGTTTTTCAAGACAACCCACTCTAACTTCAACATTAACTTGCCACTGGTCTCTCATACTCGCCACCAGAAACTTCAGAGGCAATTTAGGAGATGTTACCTCATTCAAAAAGGCATGTGCCATTTATTTTAACAATGTACAGCTCGACGTACTGCATACATGCGAGTCTGCATTTTTGCAAATGAATACCATTGAGACAAGTAGTCATAAAGATCAATCACTGACCAGTACCCCCATCTCTGCCCGTGCACTCTGTACTGTTAGAACAACAAACTGTCAATTTCCTCAAGTGTCTGAAGAAGGCAGCAGATGTAAATAAGATGTGCTCGGTGAGGATACACAATATTATTTGAATACCGTACACGTCTATTTATAATGTTCAATGCATTTATGAATGTTTATATAATAACTAGTTGTGTTACCCGGCTTCATTTGTTAATTCTTCTAATAGGCCTTCGGTAATATAGGGTGGTCCAGATCTAATTATGCAACTTTTTAATGGAATGCAGGAAAACAATGCAAGACAAAAGAATTGTTCGAAATATCTTGTAATAAATGAAAATGGACTTACATTGAATTAATTCACTGATTTTCCATGTAATGCCCCACTTGTCCTCCATTCAGTTGTGAATGCTCAATGTAATAAACCTAATAAGTTATAGCGTAATGAAAATTGCATAATTAGATTTGGACCACCCTGTAGTGCAGTCAGTTAATTAGATGTATCAGAAGTCCTATGGGACAAATTATTACTTTTCTGTATATATGTGTGGGTTTTCAACAGTTTTTTAACTAATATTATTATTTGACTGGAGGTCCTTATTCTTGAATATGTCATATACAGTTGCATATGAGTAGACCATTTCTGGTGCATATCAATTACTGTTTGTCCTACTGACTGACTTTATGTTTGTTGATGGTCATTGCAAAATACAAGTTTACAGGAAAGAGTATTCTTTTTAAATGACACAGTAATTTGTAAGAATAATATGAATTTTGAGTACATATTCTTATTATTAGATGTTTTAGATTTTATTTTGTTACACTGATAACTCAATCATTTCTCTTAGTGTTTTTCATCAGTTGTATGATTACACTTCTGTTTTGTGCCATACCATAGCCAGATGATAAACTTCTAACACTAAATGTGTTTTATTTTAACTTATTACATATGGTAATGACGTTTACAGAATGCACATTTAGGCGGCCCATGCAGTGAATGGAACATTTTTATTTTTAGGGTTGTTTTGTTTATTGGTTGAAGGGGAAAAAAACTGCTGGTAATATATTTTGGAGGCTTCAATTTGCAGGGGAAGGGGGTTTGGTGGCGGTGGTGAATTAAAGTTAACAGTTACAAATGTAGATGTAAACCATTTTGGATGTCAGGTGTTGGGGTTCCCCTATAAACCGAGATAGGAATGCAGAGTGGAATGTGGAGGGGAATTTGTAAGAAGTGCCAGTACTGTGAGGGTGAAAAGGGGTAAATGTTGGTACTATGTATGGTTTTCCTTCTGTATTGTAGTGACCTTTTTGTGGTCATGAAGGAGTCAGGCTCAAAACAGGAAAGAAGTAAGGACTACTGTATACAGAAGACAACAGGTGAAAATAAATACTGAGCTATATACAGTGTCCAGTACTTCACTCCTGAGGTTGTGGGGACCCGTAAACTGAGTTTCACTACTGTTTAAATTTTTGCTTCTAGTCAAAAAACACATACAGTCACTGACAGCCAAAGCAGCTGGCATGCAGTAGAGAGGTATAGTGTAAGTTTTCTTTATTGACATCACAGCTCATTTCCCACCTGGTATAACACTGAGCTTCTGATTCCTGTGCAGGACACCTTGTCTTCTTTACTCAATGCCAGCACCATTTTCCTCTGGGATAACAGCCACAGATTGTTCACTGATACTCTTGTGATGTTCATTTTCGCCCCATTTCTCTGAGTGAACACTTTTCAGGGCTAAGCCAAAAAAAGAATGTGATGCCAAAGAATAACCCACTTGCTACAGCATTATTTCCAATAAATATTTGACAAATAAAAAAAACATTGGTAGGCTAATTTTCTTTTTTCTATAACATCACAAAACTTCAATCAAAACATTCAAAGCAGTTTTGATATTTTGTTGTATTTAGCTTTTCTGTTTCACAGTTTTAAATACTGATATATTGAAATGTCCTTTCTTAAAGGATGCCTCTTGCCCTAGAAGTAAAATCCTGCCACATTTCAGCTTTTTAACCAAATGAGAAATAATGTTTTTGTTAATGATTGAGTGAGTCAATTATGCATTTTTTATATATACATACACCACAGCTATTCTTGCTTTAATTTCAGAATGTATCTCATAGTTTTCATTATAAATTACATAATAATAAATGTTTGAATTCATTCACTCTCTCTAAATTTTTATTGTAATACTCCAATATCTCTAACATCCCTAAATCTTATCCTACACTTTTTACTTATCATGTATTTTGCCTTGTCCTGATTTACTTGCAGACCTATTCTCTTAGATTCATTATCAAGCACTCTAGTTTCTCAATCAGGCTATGTTGGTTCCTAGCAGTCAGAACAAATTCAATGGTGTAGGCTAAACACAATGTCATCGTATTATAAATATGGTCACCTGGATTTATGGTTCGCTTCATAACTACACTAAGCTTAGAATAAACAGCATTGCTGGCATAACATCCCCATGCCGAAGTCCTTAATTAATGTGAACATCTTTCTACAGCTGACCTTGCATTCTTACTTTACTTTGTCTCTTGTAGCGTTATGACTATAAGGTCTCTTAGTTTCTTTGGTATTATAAAGTCTTCTGATATCTTTTTTATGCCTTCTCTATTCACACAGTCAAAGGCCTGTTTATAATCTACAGACAATTGATGCAAAGTTGTATTGTATTCAGGCATTTTTCTTGTATAGTTTTTAATGTGAAAATGGGATTACTGGTGGATCTGTCTTTCCTGAATCTAGCTTGGAGTTTCATGGAGATTCTAAAATGAGAATACATGTCTGTGGACAACCTGTTAAAAAGTGTGTAGTTATTAGCAATGAAATACTGCACTGTAAGGGCTACACCCACAAGGCTTCTTCCTCATTGTCAATTTCTCAGGTCCTTGCAGTTTAAACTGCCGCCAAGGTTTCAGGAAGAGAGCAAAAGATACTGAAGTAAAGACTTGACACTAAAAGAAAATAAAAACCTTAAACTGCTGTTATTTATTGAGGAGCTCAGTAGCACAATGTAACTGAAACTTAATAATTAATTTGAACATTGTAATGAGTACTGCAACAGTGGAGACAGAAAGATATACACATGTAGACCACTGTAGCTACTGGGTTCCACACGTTTGAGAAGTGCCAGTGTCAGTGCCAGTCCTTTTGATGGAGTGTGACAGACACACTATTTACTTTAAAAGCATTTTTTGCATTTTGCATTTTCATGAATATAGCTGCCAGTTTCTTCAAGCTTACATCAACTGCCACACTATTGTCGTAATGCTGAAAAACAGAAAGTACGCACAGCACCTATGAGAACATATTGTTCAAGTTTATCACTCATCCATTGATGCCATCGAATGCCAATGTATAATGTGATGCTAAAGAAAGGTTTATCCCTTGCGTCAGATTATGTTTATTTTTCAAACTGTGTAGTATGCTCTCTGCACCCGTGAGACACATTTATATGTCTAATAGGATTTTTTTAGGAAACTTTTCGACTGTGGACTGTAAAAAGAAGCTTGCTCACTGTTGGACCAGGTTAACAAGAGCATCTCTGATTTTTGCAGTTCAAAATCACCGTCCATCATGAAGTGTTGGATTGCTTTAGAAATGTGACACTCAGTAAGCTGTCAAATTGTCCCCACCCCATTTTAAACAAAATTGACCCATGGTTGTCTCCAGGTGTATATATATTATGTGCTGACACTTAAAGCTAGGCAAGAAATCGGCCACCTGAAATCACTAAACATCTAGCATTACCAGGTTGTATTAGTGTTTATTGTCACAATTTATTTTGCTTTTGCTTATCTGAATAATGCTTAAATAATAAAATTTATTACACACTGTTTTTCTGCCTGCATGTTTGCTCTATTTTTAATCACTAGGGGCTGAGAACCAAGTTCCTTCCTCAGCTAGGTCAATCGGGGTGAGGAAGAGGGCACCTTGGTCAAGTCCGAAGGAACTTCTACACAAATGGTAACAGGCTTTAGTCCTGGGCACAAGTGCATTGCAACTGTCAACTTTATATCCCCAAAGATTGGTAAGTGTTATGAATAGGCAAATTAAAGTAGTGACAGAGAATTAAACAGTATACTGCGGGCCTACATTAAAAAGAACATGTGCATTTAAAAAGGGAATTTATGTTTTAAGAATGCTTTCCACAATAAAGCATGAAGTCACCTGAAAAGCTACTGTTGTAATATTTAAAAAAAGCAAGGAATGAAATTGTTGCAGCATAGGAGCATAATACAGGTAGATGTTTATTTATGTGCAAGAGTTGGCAAAATGTTTTAAAATTCTTATGCTTCCAGTCAGAACAAACAGGAAATGTCCCGCTTACAACTGCAGCACATCAGTTCACTCTGTTTTCTAGCACATGTTGGCACCGCACCCTTGCAAGTGCAGAATTCAGACTGGTATAAACATCTTGTTACTCAGCAATAAAAGCTGCTGAGGTTGATACTGATAATTTAGACAAATAAAGTGTGTAAAATAGGACACAAACAATGATAAAGAGCTGGGGCACCACCTTGGTAAACCCATATAATTGAAAGGCTTTAAAGCAAAGAAAAACATGCAACAACTGCAGAAATGTCCTCACAGGTGTGAGTTCATAATAGAACTAACTCAAGATGGCCAATTTCTGGGTTATGGGTTCCCAAGGCAGGGAGGGTCCAGGCAGATGGACACTGAAGTGATGTCAGAGATGGAGTGACTATTAATCTTATGTTCTCCACAGGGAGTAGAAGAGAAGGCATTTGAATATGTTTAAACCATTTAATAACAAATTACTATCAATTTAAAAACATCCTGTTTCAAAACTTTCTGGCAGGTCCTGTATTTCAGCTTACACCTTGTCTCTGCTTCTTCCCATCAGCAGGTCATCCACCTTTAGCATCCTTGTCTCTGGGGCCTTTGCTACATGAGCTAGTTGCATTGCAAGGAAAGGTAAAATGGAGAATTTAAGTAGTTGCTGTTTGGGAATTATGTACTTCTGAATATTTTAAGTAAGCTGAATAAACCACTGAATTGCACCAATTACTGTAATTTTCACATTGTTACCTCCTCCTTTCAACATAATATTCTAATTTCACCAAACATTTTGTCTGAGAGCAATGGTTAGTGTAAAAATCTATGATCATCATTTTATCTCATAATTATTTAATACAATAGTTCTTAATAGTGGTCTACAGACTATTTATGGACCACAAGGAAGTCAAATGGTCCAAAAACTGAATCATATGTCAGGAAAGTGATATTAACTTATTTCAGATGTTGGTCCATTATGAACATAAATTACTTAAACAGAACTACTGTAAGTCACATAAAAACTGTTGCTTACCAGATTATGTCATAGCTTGAGAATCCGGCATTCTGATCTTATGCCTGGTCAATGTTTATGTGAAGTTTGAACATACTCCACATGTCTGTATTGGCTTTCTGTCCACATAATGAAAGATGTGCAGGTCAAGTTAATTGGCATCTCTAAAGTGGCTGAGTACAAGTGTGAGTGTGTGCTTGATTGGCCTGTTTCTTGTTTTCCACCCTGTTCTGTTGGGATAGGCTCCGGCCTCACATGACCCTGAATTATATTAAGCAGGTTTCAGAACATTTGAGAACATTACATTACAACTTATTCATCACATCATCAGAGGCATTGCAACGTTTTATCTCTTTATATGCTACTAGCAGTTTACCTCTTCGCTCACCAACCCCCCCTGGCCCGCCAGCCACTTTACGTCTCTGCCGCTTGTGTTGTGAAGAGGTGGGCTGAACACACCCCAAGGAGACGTGGTCGCTCCTCCGAAACCCCCTCTTAAACGGTGATACAATGGGAAACAAATAGTTTTTTTACCTCCTCTTTACTCGATCAGCTGCTAACTTGCCGCTGCTGCAGGGCCGTGTGATCTGCATCTCGTGCAGTGCTTCAAACATTTAAAAGCCTGTACAGCAGCTGTCTTTGTCATCTACTGTTTGTCTTTTATTTCTGGCAGTTTACCCCATGCTTTCAATTCAGCCTTACAGGGCTTCAGAGGATCTGCCAGAAAAAATGGGATAAACAGCCCAAATCCAGATGTGCATGTGTGTGTAGAGTCTCATCCGAAGAACACTTAAAGCTGTAAATGCTGCCAAAGGGGCTTCTACAAAGTACTAAATTAAGGACCTGAATACTCACATGAATGATAGTTTTTAGTTTCTCATTTTGAAATAAATATTTGAACCTTTCAGATAGCATGTTTTCACTTTGTCATTATGGGTTATTGAGTGTAGACTGATGGGAAAAAATAGTACATTTATCCATTAGAAATTAAATCTAAAACACAATACAGTGTACAGAAAGTCCATCCATCCATCTTCTTCCGGTTATCCGAGGTCGGGTCGCGGCGGCAGCAGCTTGAGCAGAGAGGCCCAGACTTCCCTTTCCCCAGCCACTTCTTCCGGGAGAATCCCAAGGCATTCCCAGGCCAGCCGGGAGACATAGTCCCTCCAGCGTGTCCTGTACAGAAAGTGAAGAGGTCTAAATACTTTCTGAATCCATAAACATGTTAAGTCCTTGTCAGCAACAGGTGAAAAAATACAATTTCAGTCCCCACAGTCATTTAAGTGCTTAATGCGGAACCCATCATTCCATGTCGGTGTTTATGGTAGAAATATAATGCCCTTAAGGGTGGAGCAGTATATTTTGTAAGTACGGGTTTTCTACCATGTCTGATCTGTACCGAATTCATCATAAGGAGACAGAGCAACCTCAACCTAGTATTATAAAGCAAAATAATCTGTCCTGGTTCTTGCTTGATATTGCTGGGATGGGCTCCAAGCCCCTCTCAATCATAGATTGGATTCAACGGCTTGAAAATGTTAAGGCATTTAAACTTAGTAGTAATGTATTAAGAAAAAATGATAATAGTTTCCAGTTTTCTTTTCTCATAACTTTTGTTCCTCTTGCCACTCTAACAAGAGATACTGCAATTTTATTGAACACTTTTGATTAGTAAAATTGCTACTAAAGTATGCCAGTATTTGCAATATTCAAATTAAAAAATATATTTTTTCAGTCCACTTTAACCTTTTTTTATTTTCTTCTCTGTTCTTTGTAGAGATGCACGGTAAGTCCCCAATTCAATCAGAAAACGCGAAGCAGATGATAAGTGGTTATTTACTGAAGTTACAGCAGCGTCTTGCATCCACTTTTACGCAGTTTAATTTATGTAGAGGGCGGGAATATATGACATTCACACAATTATGTAACACAACACTAAAAAAAAAACAGAACTGGGCGCAAGATTTATGAATTACTGATTATGCAGAATCTGAAGTATATACACCAACAAAATTATAACAAACAAATAAATATTTTTTAACTGCTTCATCCAAAAACCGACCAAGCAGACGTCTACCGGCACACTACTTCGAACGAGTTTCCTGAAAGAAAGCCGAAGCGACCTTAAGGGTTCGGCTAATAATGTTCTCCTGCTGCAACCGAGACTTTGCATTTGAGTTCCAGTTGGTTTATTTCGGTTTCCGTGTTCATTATCGAAGTTATTTTTGCTTGTTTTATCTTCCCACATGTATACTTTATTAATGTCGACAATGGTGAATAACGAATCGAGGAAAAAAATAGATTATATTAATAGCCTAACGCATTGGACCGCAATATTTATCCCGGAAGTGTTAGATATTTGTTTCCCGTACTCAACCTTTCATTGACCATTGATGGGTGTCTGCATTGAGTGGATCGGGTGGTGACAAGTGCGAAATAGCATCAGCGTTGTTAAAGTAAGCACATTTTTTATTCCATGTACATCGCTGCAGTGTTTGTGAGATGAGTACCGAAATTACGTAATGTGTGTCGCGTTTAAAGTAAAAGCACACGTTCTTTTATTTTATGTTTTAGATCTCTTGGGCTATTTTTAAACCCTGCCGTTAACGTTGCAAACCCTTCATAAGCCATTCTCAAAACAAACATGAGATTAATTCTTAAGAGCCATACGCGCTAGCACTACGCTTCTATACATTATTAATATATTTTTGTGTGTGTTTTAACTAGCGGTGCTTCTGGAAAGTAGGAAACGTTTCTGACAATCTTGCTTGGGTCAACTTGTATCCTGCACTACAAACGTGTTGTTCCATATCTTTTTGATTTGATACACTTTCTTAATCCCTGAAGATGCTGCAGCAGGAATAGTTTTGAGGAATGTAAAGCAGGTTTGCGACGAAGCCTGGGACCAAGCACTTTTTGTGAAAGCACAGGGCAATCTCCGCAGGAACAGTTGAGCGACAGGACTGAGGGATTGAGCTTTCGCGAACTACATGCTGATCGGTTTAGGACTTGGTCACCCAGCAGTCAGTAGTAAACTGGAGACAAGGCGGTGGTGCAGATTCTTCCCGTTTATAAGGTGTAGATACTCGGGATTTTAATGACTCTTATATTAAAATAACAATTGCCTGAGTACAGCTAGATTTTTTTTTCTGTTGATGTTTGTTCTTGCTGTATAGCAAAGGCACATCCAAACGTACATGTAACTCCCAGAATCGTTAACCTAAAATATACTTTTAAGTATTTACTTATTTTTAATCAGAATATTTGCACCTTACTTTTTATATGCTTGGTATGCACAATTTTGAAATATTTCAGCAGCTACACTTTCCTTACTTTATCACATTCTAATCCCGTTCTTGCAATTTGCCTCACTGCTTCTGTTATACTAGCTGCTGTTTACGTGAGAACTCCACCCAGAGTAAATAGATATCCTTCCTCCAGGAAGGATACTGCCAAGGTAAAGGGTAATTACTTTCAACTTTGTTTTATAAACTTACTTTAGAAACACAAAACCACAAGTTTTCTGAAGTCAGAACTGTTTCCTGTTCGAAGTGGACATGTTTGTAAAGTTTTTTTCTCATTTCCTATGGTTCCCTATAGCTGTAGGACAGTGAGTTCATGACAACATTTAAGCATCACTTGTCTGCACACACTGACACTTAACTTGTACTATCAATTACTAGTTAGTCTAACTAAAACAAAGAACTGTGGGTGGTGTTTTGAAGTGGCTTAGGTAATAGAGTTTAAACCTGTTCAGATCCAGCTTCTGTTTCATTGTAAGACCATAGCAAAAAGACTCTTTGTGCTCAACACTACCTATAAAGAATTGTAATGTATCCTGATTTCATAAATCGCCTTGGATAAATTTGTCAGCTCAATATAAATAATATTTGCTTGATATAAACCACATCAACAAGAGGAGAAAAGATATATTAATATGTCAATGTTATGTTCATCTAGTATAAGGTGAATGTGACCTTTGTTATCTCTCTGGTATCGCATTCAGGATATTCTCTGACTCCCTGTAATTCTGCCAACTGCAATAGAAGGTTCAATTAATGACATAACAAAAATGATTTCTGATATTAATCATAATATTAGAAATCTTTAAACTGTTATTGTTCTTTTAGTGTGTCAGTGCCAAAATGGTTAGGAGATATGCAACTTAACCATTTCCACATTTAATGCTCCTTTTTTTCTTCCAGATTCTTGTTGTGAGAGCCATTTGCCTGTTTGAAAATGTTCCAGAGGGTATCTCTTAGTGCCCGAAAGTTTAGGTCATTACAGGACTCGCAAAGAGCAGTACAGTGCATTATTGCTAAGCATGGAAAAGCTGGTCAGAAACGTCTATGCAACACTTTGAGCCTCAATAACCCAAAACACAGAGAGTTTACAACTTACAGTGACCTGCAAAAGATGTATTTATCAAGCCTTGTGGGGCACACCTACTTTGACAGTGGTGCAGTCTGTCAACACAATAGTGTGCCTGACAAATTCAGCAAAGAGGCCGTAGCTGTAGATGAAAAAATATTTATAAATCAGCTGAGTAATTGTATGTCTTCAAAGCAGGTTTTGAGGCTTCTTGATACTTTGGAACTCATCCCTAATGTAATTGCTACATTGGCTCTTCAGAGAATAGCTGATTTGGAGCATGATGCTGCATTCAGTAACACATCAGCCTTGATGAACAGTAATTCTTTTAAAGTACTCTGCTTTCAGTTGGAAAAAAAGTCAATGTGTCTTTCAGATACTTCCTTGGTTACTGCCTTGAGAGCCTGCACCCACCTATGTGTGGATCCATGGAGTACTTTTGTGGTGCGCTTGATTTCTGAGAGCCAGGAAAGGTTAGATAGAGGGTTGATGTCTATCAAGAATCTATGCAGCTTAGGGGAGTCTATGTTGGCTTTGGAGGGCCCAGGCTGTGTAATGGTAAAACAGATCATGGAGCAAATAAAAAAACATGACCTTGAACTATGGACTCCTAAGGATATTACCATGGTATATATGTTGTTCCAGTCTGGAGTTGGAGAAGGTGGTCAATATCAAGACCTTTTGAATTCAATGAACACCTTTACCAGATCTATATCTTTCAAGATGACTCCCACTTCTATAAGTCAGATATTACACACACTGGTTGTCCTCAACCAAACGCAAGCCATGCCTTTAGTTTTAAGCCTTTGCAAACATTCAGTCAGGAAAGTTGCTGATTTCTCTGATGATGAACTAGTCCAGGTATTGGGAGCATTAATTCATTTTGGGCAGAGTGATAGTTATTTCACAGAAGCCCTGGAGCGTCATATTCCAAAGAAGGTTTTCACCATGCATCCTGAAGCTGTCAGCAAAGTAATGCAATACTGCAGTCAGAGACGGATCCTTTCACCTCCAATCTTTGATACAGTGGCAAAAAGCTTTGTTTATAAAGCTGACACTTTCAGCACCAGCCAAATTGCTCGACAAATCATGCCATTTGGGGAGCTCAATTATTTACCTCCAAATGCTGGGGAACTCTTTCGGAAATTGGAAGGAGTCCTCCGTGACCGTTTCTCCCAGTTTCAGCCTCGCACACTCTTGAATCTACTCCATGCCTGCACGCTTATTGAAAGATTTCCTGTAAACTTCCTTGCCAAGGTCTTCAGTCCCTACTTTCTTCAGCAGGTGGAGGGTAAGTTTTGTATGTGTGTGTTTGTTTTCAGATGAATGCCTTATGTTTATTAGAGCATGAAGTTGAAAGTGAAATGGATGTTCCATGGCATGTTTTAGGCCCTTCTAATTACAGAAAACTGTTTTGCATTTACATATATTGTATTAAGAGAATTATTGAAGAAAGTTTATTATTATATTTTTGGAGATGATTGTATTTATTTTTTTCAGATTCTTTTAAGCAAAATGATTCATTGCATTTAGTTCATTTTGTAAATCAATTCAGTTTAATTTCTCTCTATTATATAAAAAAATCCAGGGACGAGACAAGACTTTTTCAGATATATAATTTCAAGTCCCATGAGACGAGACTTTGTGCCAAGAGATTTAATCACGCCCACGGTCCACTTACCTCTCATTTGTGTGAATGCTATTGTTGGACAGTTACTGTGCTCTCAGCTCTTATAAATTTTTACGTTTTCCTCATTTTAATACAAGATATACAATCTATTTGTTTCCTTTGATGTAATCCTTTTCTGGACAATAATTTTATACATTCTAGATGAAACATCAACGACTAAACGAAGGAGAAAGGGCAGTGAGTCGAAAATAGACCCAAAAGTGTTATAGAGAAAATAATTCAATAAAGAACAATAGTAATCTAAGTGCAAATTCAGAAAATAAGGAAAGTTATAATCAGCACGGATCAAATGGAATTGAAAACCTAACAGGCCCAAGTGGGGGCGGAAATAAAAGATAGAGTAGAAGACAAAGTAGAGCCTCGTAAAGAGATTCAAAAACGTTGGTGTGACACACATGCAGAGCAGGTTAGAGATTATGAAAGTACTAAAATTCGAAAGTCTTAAAAAACTGATAGTAAAGATTGTATTAATGCTAACAAATGGAAATTATTACTCGGTGAAATAATGGAACAGTGAAAAGAGATCGAATATATGGACATAGGTGATATGACAGAAGTATGTAGATATTGTTCAGTTGCCATCAGGGAAAAGTGTTTCTTCCCAATGAAGAGGCGTATCTGCGAGAAATAAAAGTTTTGTTATTTGCTGAAAGTGAAATCCACAAACACTACAGGCAAAATATCCAAATCGGCAATAATCTGTTCACATTCACATCATTCAACGCTCAAAACGTAGATTTACATGATTCAGGACCCTACGCCATGAGAATCTGTGGTCCCACAACAATTAAAGCTACTAGAAGTGTAATTTCAAAGAAACCACAATTCAGCCAGGTTTATACTTATGATCACAGAGAAGCGATGCAACATAGAATCAAGAGTTAAACGATCGGATGTATTAGAAATTCTACAACCAATAATGGGTACAAATCCATATGTCCAAAAGTATTGCACTTTACACAAAATTTATCTGAAAAACATGGGCAAAGAAGATTTCTTGGATTTGTATATGAATCTGAAAGATCGTGCTCACATATATAATAAACAAACATGTGACGAAGTGTCAGCGATAATAGTTTCGAACGATGGAGATATCAGTAATGGTGCAACCGCAACATTTCATCTATGAAAAGTGTGACTTTTCGAAGAAAATAGTAATATTTCTAGAGAAAATTTAAGGAAGAATTGAAGCTTACAGAGGAGTATGAGAAATAAAAAGATTACATCTGAAATAGATGTCAAATAATGGTCTCTTTGACAGTATCTGGTGTAGAGTCTACAAATACAGTCATATGAAAAAGTTTGGGAACCCCTCTTAATTCTTTGCATTTTTGTTTATCATTGGCTGAGCTTTCAAAGTAGCAACTTCCTTTTAATATATGGCATGCCTTATGGAAACAGTAGTATTTCAGCAGTGACATTAAATTTATTGGATTAACAGAAAATATGCATCATAACAAAATTAGACTGGTGCATAAATTTGGGCACCCCAACAGAGATATTACATCAATACTTAGTTGAGCCTCCTTTTGCAAATATAAAAGTCTCTGGATGCATCCTATAGCCTTTGATGAGTGTCTGGATTCTGGATGGAGGTATTTTTGACCATTCTTCCATACAAAATCTCTCCAGTTCAGTTACATTTCATGGCTGCTGAGCATGGACAGCCTGCTTCAAATCATCCAATAGATTTTTGATGATATTCAAGTCAGGGGACTGTGACGGCCATTCCAGAACATTGTACTTCTCCTTCTGCATGAATGCCTTTGTAGATTTCGAACTGTGTTTTGGGTCATTGTCTTGTTGGAATATCCAACCCCTGTGTAACTTCAACTTTGTGACTGATGCTTGAACATTATCCTTAAGAATTTGTTGATATTGGGTTGAATTCATCCAACCCACAACTTTAACAAGGACCCCAGTCCCTGAACTAGCCACACAGCCCCACAGCATGATGGAACCTCCACCAAATTTGACAGTAGGTAGCAAGTGTTTTTCTTTGAAAGAGGTGTTCTTCTTCCGCCATGCAAAGTGCTTTTTGTTATGACCAAATAACTCAACTTTTGTCTCATCAATCCAAAGCAGTTTGTTCCAAAGTGAATCTGGCTTGTCTTAATGAGCATTTGAATACAACAAGCGACTCTGTTTGTGGCTTGAGTGCAGAAAGGGCTTCTTTCTCATCACCCGGCCATACAGATGTTCTTTGCGGAAATTGCGCTGAATTGTAGAATGATGTACAAATACACCATCTGCAGTAAGATATTCTTGCAGGTCTTTGGAGGTGATCTGTGGGTTGTCTGTAACCATTCTCACAATCCTGCACATATGCTGCTCCTGTATTTTTTTGGCCTGCCAGACCTGGGTTTAACAGCAACTGTGCCTGTGGCCCTGGCATTTCCTGATTACATTCCTTACAGTTGAAACTGACAGTTTAAATCTCTGAGATGGCTTTTTATAGCCTTCCCCTAAACTGTGATACTGAGCAATCTTTGTTTTCATATCTTCTGAGAGTTGCTTTGAGGATCCCATGCTGTCATTCTTCAGAGGAGAGTCAAAGGGAAGCACAACTTGCAATTGGCCACCTTAAATACCTTTTCTCATGATTGGACACACCTGTCTATGAAGTTGAAGGCTTAACAAGCTAATCCAGCCAATTTGGTGTTGCAAGTAATCAGTATTGAGCAGTTCCATGCATTCAAATCAGCAAAATTACAAGGGTACCAAAATTTTTGCACAGCCAGTTTTTCACATTTGATTTAATTTCATACAACTAAATACTGCTTCACTAAAATCTTTGTTCGGAAAACACCCCAGTACTCAGATGCTCCTAGGAAATGAAAGACTGTTATCTTTTTGTTGAAAGTAAATTATTATGCAGGCTGAGAGGGGTTCCCAAACTTTTTCATATGACTGTAAAGTGGTATCAGTAGTATTAACCTACATTGGAATGGGTCTGTATAGAGTTTCTTCCTGCTGGATAAAACAGGTTTGAGGATGTTTGCATTTATATATGTTATTGTATTTTGGATGCAATAAGCACTAGAGGCATATACATTTTTGGCAATTTTGTGAGAGCCTTATTGTTTCCTGCTTCATTCATTTGCTGATTTGGATAGGCACGGCATTTTAGAAAGAGTTTATATGTATAATGTAAAAAAATGACATTCTTAATGCACTTAATCAGTTAAGTGTCTGGTGCAGAGCCTGTCTTGGGAGCACTTTGCAGAGTGTAGAAAACAGCCCTGTACAAGGCACCAGACCATTGGAGGGCCTGCTCATGCACTTGGCCAGACTCCCACCAGGTCAGTTAGTTTCCAATTAACCTAACATACATATACGTGTTGATACAGAAGAACAATACTGGCATACCAAAATAAAACAAATGGGGAAAATGTTCATGGTTCAAACAGACAATAGCTAGGCAAGGGATTCAAGCATAGGACACTGGATCTGAGTGATGGAAGCACTTCCCACTGCAGTGCCACCCCATTCTCACTGTTGTTTGTCACTGCCACCAAATCAATTGTGGTTGGTTGGTTTGTGTTGGTTTATTATCTGTTTACTTTTCATATACTTAGTTTTATTTTATGTGATAGTGTATTCATATCCCTTTTCTCATATGGTAATCAGTGACTAGTTTTCAATTTGTTATTGCATTTTCATTATAAACAATATTTGTTGTTTGCTCTCTTCAGCTCAAGGTACTGGACTAGATAGAACTGTGCTTGCTCAGCTGACACAGCTTTTCATGACAATGAAACTGGAATGTCCTTTCTATGAGGTAGGTATAAAACTGACTATGTCAGCTATGTCATGCACTATGGATGAGTGTGGTTTTAAAATTCTAATGTCTGGAGGGAGGAATGCTTCTTTAGATAGTTCTGTGCTCAATCGGCTGTAATGCTGATTATTTTGTTTATTTGTGGTGCATATACCTGCCTTGTGTCCTATTGGGTATACTTGATGTCATCCTTATTTGGAGGATTGAATGAAGTGTTGAATGAGTGCTGTGTGTTACTTTTGTCAGAGATTGGTTTAAATTGAATATACAGTGGAAGGTTTTAAATTTTACATATGATAATGACCCAGGATTCAGAATGGACTTTTCACTTTATACAGAGGACTTTTCACTTTATACAGAGGGTGCAAAAGTGATTAAAAAAGTTAACAGGATGTTAGGTTATATAGCACAATGTGTAGAGTACAAGTCTAGAGAGGTTATGCTTAATGTATATAACTCACTAATACACCCTCACCTGGAGTAATGTGCACAGTTTAAAAAAAAAAATGGAGGAACAATCTTGCATGCACAAATACAGTGGTTCCTTGCCAAACAGTATGATGGCAATGCTCACTCCTCATCAAAGATCCACTCCTTTTTAACATGTCCCATATTTCTTTCTTAAAACTGTGGCTTGTATTCCTGTCATCAGTTGAGCCATTCTTTATCTCGCCGCCAAACTCCAAATTCATTACTGAATTGGGTGAAAGGCACTTTTGTGCCCTTGTAAGGAACTATTTCTGGGGACAACCTGATAAATGCATCCAGGGTCAGGAGTACCCTCTGATAGACTTGGGGTGATGTTTCTAGAACTCCTCCAAAAGACTCTAGCTCTGTTTAAAAGGACAGGAAACCTCCATGCTGTTCTTTGGCTCCTCAAAAGTCATCTTAAAAAGTTGTCCTTCCCCATAATCTAAATAAATCTGCTTCTGTACCTATAGTACATGCTATTAACATAAAAGAGTCATATGAGAGAACATGATGTTACTTTTAGAAAACATTCAGTATCAGAAATATAAATTGAATTTCTGTGTAGATCTAAAGTTGATTACACTTTTGCTTAACTTGCAGCTTGGTTACACCAAATATTGTTGTTGTTTTGTGTGAGTGGGGCAGTAGGGACAAGAAGAACCACCATTTTTAGTAAGAGTATCCAAAATATGCCTTACTTATTTAAGAAAGAAAATGTGATAAACACTCCAGTTTTGACCCTGAGAAAGTTTATTTTCCTCATTTCCATATCAAACTTGGACTTACAAAAAACTTAGTCAAAGCAATAGATAAAATAAACACAGAATTCATGTACTTGAGAATTTCCCCAGATCAATGATGCCTAGATTAAGAGAGGCATTTTTGTAGGTCCTTAGATAAGAGAAGTGACAATAAAAGTAAAACTAATTATTTATTTAATAACCTTACCTATTATAGTTTATTATTAATTATTTATCTATTATAGTATAGTGTTGTTATTTATCTATCTTGTACTTGTCCTGTGTTTATGATTATTTTACCCAGTGGTCCTGGGGAATGTTATTTCATGGCACACTATGCAACAGTGCTGTGTATAGATAGTATGACAATAAAGCTTCTTGACTTAAAAGATGAGAGAGTTGAATAAGTTTGAGAAATCGTCTTAACAGCTTCTTAAATGTAATTGCGGATTGCCAAAATTATTTTCAAGGCCATTCTCTGATGCTGTTCTCAGTCAACAGCCTTTTATTTTCTTTGTCCATGTCAAATTTCATTTTAGGGTCCACGTCTTCACTCCAAGTACTGGGTAAAGTCCTTTTTGAGCCCTGCTGGTCAATCTTTGGAAATCCCTGTGGATGGATATCTTTATAACATGGTGAAAAATGCACTTGTCGATCTTTTTGGAGCAAGAATATACTTTGCTTCGCGTGTTCTGACACCATACTGCTACACTTTAGGTACAGTACTAACAATGACATAATCCTAATGCTCATTTTACAAGTAATGGCAATGTTTGGGAGGGTTGAATCAATCTTGTTTTGATTTTTTTTTGTTGTATTTGTC
>JANRMT010062819.1:23124997-23143336 GCA_026402145.1 Polypterus bichir lapradei | reverse complement strand
ATTAGTTTTTTTCCTTCAAATTTTTTAATGGTAGTTTTTCTTTTATTTTGTCTCATTCTGAGTAAAGGACTGGATAGCCAATTTTTGACTATAATTTGTTTAGACAAATACAGTGAAGTTTTAATATATGGTTCTCAATTAAACTCTAGGTTTTAATAGATATCGTTGAGAAATTATAATTGATAGATAATATTTAATCCTGCGGATTAAGAGGGTTACTTTTGCTGTGATCTTTCTTGAAGTGGGGTGGGTGGAATAAATAAGGTACCACCACTTGACCATCCTGTTATTATTACATCATCTCGCATAGTATAACCAGGTGTTTCGACACAGAAAAAATATTTATGTATCAAGGATGAAAAATCTTAAATCATTGATCAGTGTATTCCTAAATTAGCAAGTTTTTGCTTTTATATTGTAATTTGCCTGTTTGTTCATATCGTGAAGAAAGTCATTTTATAGAGGGTGTTCTGCAAACTCAGGTGTTATAGAATAAAGGAGTATATTGGTTAATGTTAAAGCAAAGGTATCTTCCACTGCATAATGTGCAGCTGGTAAATCACACCAGAATATATTTTCTCCTCTGGCAATAATGTGCATAGTTGAATAGGTTTTACATTTGGACCATCTTTTCTTACCTTTTAAAATTAAATGGTAGACATTTTTTTCATCTAAAATTAGTTTCTTAATATAAGATAAAAGTGGTTGTTTAAGTGGTTGTCTCTCTAGTATAAAAAAAAAAATCTTGGGAGGGAGACTAGGGAGATGAGACGTGATGATCTTGGAAGACAATTTGACATCCCACGAGAGACACTTTTATGTCACGCTAGACAAGGCAGTGAGACAACATTTAAAACAAGTTCACGGACATCTAACCTAGAAGTTGTTGGAATGCCTTTGGCATACACATTTCATGTACTCCCAGCTCTTAAAACAACAACAAGCGACAAGCAAAACACGCAGCTCGCCAGCAGCAGCAAGCCAGCAGATGACCGGACGGCTTCTTGTTAGCGTACTTTCAGCCCCCACCCCTTCACAACGCGAGCGGCAGAGACGCAAAGTAGAAAAAGGACAGCTGCTGTACAGGCTTTGAAATGATCGACGTGCAGCGTGACAAGCAGAAAACGCAGCTCACCATCAGCAGCAAGCCAGCAGATGATCCGACCGCTTCTCCTTAGTGTGCGTTCAGCACCTCCCCCCCTTTCACAACGCAAGCGGCAGAGACACAAAGTGGCAAAAGCTGCTAGTTCATCAACCCTACCGAAACACCACCACCACCCCCACCCACGCAACACTTCTCCAACTGTGAGCGGCAGAGACACAAAGTGGCAAAAGGACAGCTGTTGTACAGGCTTTTAAATGATCAATGCACAGTGTGAATAAACAAAACACGCAGCTCGCCAGCAGTAGAAAGACGGCAGCTGATCCAACGGCATCTCCTTAGCGTGCGTTCAGCCGACCCCCACTCACAACACGAGCAGTGTTATACGTCCTACGAGAAAAAGATTTAACCATGCCTGGGGCTGGAAATAAAGGACAAGTATTGTTTTTACAAAAGTTTTAAAGTAAAAATAATGCATATGTAACAATTCCCATGAAAATAACAATCTCTTTAAATTGTATATCCGGTAAACTAAACCCAGGGGTGGGTGAGCGAAGCAAGCAGGGGGCAGAGCCCCCTAGTTTCTTTTTAAAAAAGATTTAATCCTTAATGAAAAGTGAAAATGTCCTTTTTCGTTGTAGAAAATATGTTTAATCTATTAAATGTTATCTTTTCATCTCAAGCACAGTAATTCCTTGGTTACATATCAGTTCTTACATGTTTTAGGAAGACCACAAGTTCAGACACATTAATATGGAAGCATTACCCAAAAGAGAACTTGCTCTCCATATCAGTAAGGTGGTTTAAATGTACATCTAATCAGAATTCGTAGCGGCCAGCCCATTGTATAAACAAATACTTGATTCATCTTGTGAAGACTGTATTTAAATAAGACTGCTAGTGTGTGTGAAAGAAATAAAGACAGTATTCAGTATTTAAATGAGGGGAGGTGCACTAAAAGATGTAATTGGTGATAACCAAAAATGCACTGAATTAAAAGGAGAAGTAGGGAGTGTGTGTGTGTGTGTGTGTTAGAGAGGCAGAAAGAGTCCCTGCTGATGAATGTCAGGTGACTTCATGAACAGTGAGAAGTGACATACACCACACCTCACTGTGAAATGTGCAGGTTAACAGAATAATTTGTTAAAATTGTGAGCATTAATAATTCTTTAATTTTGTGCACTAAATTACACATATCCTAGTTTATAATGTATATCACACATACTTACTGTACACAATCTTGCTGCATGCAATGTCAAAGTTTTATGCTTTTGATCTACATGTGTGGTGTTAAATTTGGTAACATAAATTACAAATTAGTGTGAATAATATGGATTACACTACTGTATTGTTTGAAGTACTCCTCAACAGTCTACTCTGAAAAATGCCTTTACTTCATTCTAGTTAAAAACTGGAAAACATATTCCATGCATACTCATTCATATTGAATTACCTAAAGTATATAACTTCATTTTTTCTGATTGAGAATTGTAAGCTGGCCCCAGGTTGGCAAGTATATGAGTATGCCCAATGAAGGACTGGTGCCTAGTCCAGGGCTCTTTTCCACCTTGCACCCACTGCTGCCAGGATAAGCACAACCCTCTGAACTGGATTAAGCAGGACTGAGAGTATACTGTATGTATGTAGCTAACCATCCATTCATCATTTTGCCAATTCTACATTATCCCAATAGAATTTTGCCTTAAATGAACTGTGAACTGAACCTGGTGTCCTGAATTTGATTTTGTATACTTACAATTCCAATGATTTAGTGTTATACAAATTAAAAGTAGTTTATGAAATATTGGAAATAATTTATTATATTGATTTAAATGCTATACATGCAAACAAATAGAATATACAATTTTTAAGTTAATCTATAGTTTTATTTTGAATTTCATTGTATTTTGTGTTCTGAATTATGAGGTTCTTTGTTTGTAGATGTGGAAATAAAGTTAGATGAAGAAGGTTATGTGCTGCCAGCTACATACCATGATGAAGTCTATCAAAGGTAAACAAATGAAAAAAAAAATAAAGGTGACATTGATGGTGCATGAATCTTTTTGAGCAGTATGCATATGCATTCTTTTTTCTGTTTTATTTATTTTGCCAATCACATTACAATAGATGAGATGCAGATCAATCAAGGATTCAGTTGATAGTACATCTCATACATTTTTTTGGTCAAATATGCACCTATACGGTTTGGTTCTGTAAGTAGCAATTTACAATACCTATCAATATGCCATAATTATAAAGCAGAAAATAAATGTGCATGAACATTGAAGAAAATATAATTAAAGGACATTTAAGAATTACATTTCTTATAGGGCTGATTTCACAAGTAGCTTCATGCAGTAGGAAACCGTGCTCTGCGCAGTCTTTAAAATATTTGAGTTTTGACAACTTGTACACTACTGGTTAAAGGTTTGGGGTTACCCAGAAATTTTAATGTTTTTAATAGAAACTGATACCTTTTTTTCCAAGATACCATTAAACTGATTTTAAAATATGGCCACTACTAGTGTGTATAATGGCCATTACTGCTTGAAATTACTGATTTTTAATTCATTATTCACATACTAGCCATGTGCGCCCAACTATGTTGCGCGTGTTAAAGTTGTCTGTGAAGGGTTCCCTGTTTAAACATGGCTGCCAGTCGTGAACTGGGCCCTTTGTCGCACAGCATTATGATTTTTTATAAGGGAAACAAAATTACAAAAGAAAACCCTTGGATATTGATTTGATAGGAACGGCCTACTCTGAATCACTGTCCAAATAGTAATTATGTGGTGGTGTAGGAGCATTTCTGCTTCTGTCCGTTCACAGTCCATCTTGTTTTCACAACACTGTCGTTTCCTCTCACGATCTCTTCTCAACCTTTCTCCAATCTCACAGGTTGCGTTGTGGCAATCCAAAGAGTAAGGCAATATACACGGAGCAATGGTTATAAAAGGGGACACATAGGTATCCAGGCTCTTTAAAGCATAAATAGGGATCACTTCACTGACATGTGAGCAAGCCACGGTACAACTGTGAGACGCGCAGCACTCGCCGGCTACAACGTAACAATAATAATTTCCGGAACATGCTGTTACATTGTCATTCATTTTACCCACTGTCTTTCTTTCATTCATATGTTACGTAGGCACGTACCTTTTATCTTCGGCAATCTCATTCTCTAACCAGGCCTCAGGAGCTAACCAGCGTAACACTGTCCACCACCCCTTTCGTTATTCCAGCACATTGTTGACATCTGTGAGTACCAACAACGTACTAAACTGGAAGGTGGTCTATGCATGCGTGGAATTCGCGAACAAACAAAGATCAAGATCTAAATGAAGATCTCTTTAGTTAATTTACTGTAAAGCACAACAATTTGTTTAGTTTGAATGTCTGTGTTTTGAGGTGTGACTGGCGTACTACAGTCTTCAGTAGTATAAGCCTGGAGGAGATTCTTAATGCAATGCCTATGTTTTAGCTGTCTCTCTACTGCCATCTAGTGCTGCTTCTTCTAATTCATTCGCGGACAAACAAAGATCAAGATCCAAATGAAGATTATATATAGAGATGGCTGCAAAGTCCCATTTTCAGCAGCAGTTTTTTTAGTGTCCTAATGGTAAATTGCCTTAGCTAATCCTTAATTAGTCATGTTTACATACTAATAAGTTATTAGAGAATCCCTTCTAACTGCCTTAACACAACTGAAACCTGTTATTCTGTTCACTTACGTCACAAGGTACTGGCATTCCTAAAGTTTCGTTCTGGGTTCAAAAATCAATTGAAAAGTAACTCTGGGAGTGCACCAAATTAACATGATTTTGGACAAAAATCTTTGAATCCTTATCAGACAGTCTTAGTGTCAAAGTCACTCCTAACCCATTAATAGCTGTGTTTGGTGTACTCCCTGATAGGCCTAAAGTGGATGAGAACAAATCTGAGTGTGATGGCCTATACCACACTACTAGAATGTAGACTTACATTGCTTAACTGGAATAATCTAAACCCATCTCTTATTGATGTTCAATACTGTTTGAAATTGGTAAAACACATCTTGCTTAGATGATCTGTTCAAAACATTTTTAAAATTTGCAAAAATGTAATTTTAGGAAACTTTAGAATAAGCATTCAGATTGTGGGAAAATGTCTCCTTTTTTCCCCCTATTTTTTTTTTTTTTTACCCAGGCTGTTTGTTCCACTGTCTTTTGTTCAGGTGAGAGTTGAGTTCTGTTTTTTTTTTTCTTCTTCTTTTTGGTAAACTATGTTAATATTGTTTTCTTGAAATAAATACAAATTAAAAATAAAGTAATTGTGGGTAACACAGTCACATGTTTAAAATAGTAAACCAAAATAGTTGGTTTAATTTACAGTTTCAGTTTTAACCTATAGTCAGTTAATAATATTATAAAGCCATCTTGTTCTCTAGACCTATTACGGCGCTTCTCAAACTCAGTACTGGGAATCCTCTGTGGTTGCAGGTTTCTGTTCCAACCAGTTTCACAATCAGTCTTTTTTGCCTCATATTGATCTTTATTTTATCTTATTCTGCATTCAGAAAAGCAGTTTGATTTTTACATTTATAACAGACTAGTCACATTACCTGTCAAAAACAAGTAATAGAATGCATGTAAAATATTTGATAGCTCTTTTCCTATGTGTACTTTCAGTGCCTTTCCTATATATCATCATTGGCCTGAACCACTCTTGAACAGTGCTTCCACTGTTGAGCTTGTTCCTGTAAAAGCCTGCATCTCATACTCTGTCATTTTAAGGGTCATTGCTCACCTTCTGTCTGCTTTACCCTTACTGTATTTGAAAATGACTCTCTGTGTGACTCCTAAGCCTTTACTCCTCCTCATGTGCCTGCGGTGCATGATTGAGACAATGGACCCACGGAGGCATATAAGAAAAAGCAAGTACGTGAAAGAAAGAGATTGGAGAATGAAAAGGAAAAATGTAAGAAAGGAAGTTAAACAATGGAAAGACAAGGCAGGAGGGAGAGAGACAGGGTGGGTGTGAATGGAAAAGAGAGAATGCAGACAGCCAGGAGGAAGTTCCTAGAGGAAATGTGTGACCAACGCTCAGGGGCTGACGGCCACTCCAGCTGAGTGACTTAGAAGCTGGAGTGAACGACACACGCTGCTCGGTTGGAGTGACTTGCCAGAGAGAAGCAGTGCAGCTGCACTGGAAGGAGAGGCTCTGTGAGGCATTCTGTGGGTGGTGCCATGGACTACAGGGACACAAGCCTGGTAGCAGAAGTTGGAAGCTTGGTGTGGTGCTCTGCCAGGAGCCACAGAGATCTACAGGGGCCAGATCCTAGAAGCAGCGTAGAAGGTTGGATAAACTGCAGATTAGTCTTCTCCTTGGCTGCAAGGACCCATTAGGGTTAAGCTGAGGAGACGTGCACCAGGGCTCGTGTTTTTAAGGACAGTTTCCTGCTGTGTTTTAATCTCATTTTAAAGGATTATTTCTTTATTGTACTTTTTGCACTGCACAATTTTTGGACACTTTTTTATTGGTTTGCTTTGATAAAAGCACCTACCCCTTGCTTCATGTTGTATCCTCATCTGCCGGCTCATCCCGTTGAGCCTTGTTTATGAGGCTTCCAAAGCAGAAGTGGGAGCGTGGAGCTGTACTACACCGTCGCAAAGTTGAGCTTCTTAATTGTACATAACATTTACAATATAAAAGAACATTTTTTTCAATATTTGCAAGTACTGATTGTGCAAATGCCCAGTATAGCGTTTCATTTCAGCTGTAAGATTTTGCCACTTTGTAAATCTCTGTAAATCAAACTACCATGTTTTTGTTTAAGTAATGTGACAAAGGTTATACTTCTGCTTGTCTAAAGCCATTGAACTGATTATGTCTCTCTGTCCAACTATCTATCCATCCACCCATTTTCAAAACTAATTATCATGAGGAGGGTTGCAGGGAAGTTGGAATTTATGAAGAGCACAGCAACATGTAAAATTTGATCTTAAGTTATGTAAAGAATCATGCTGAAAAAGTCATCTTTGTGCTTTTCCTCTGTTTGCGTTGCCATGTAATATGCATCTGTAACTCTGCATATTCTTTGAAGCCTTCACACCTCACAGTGGTATTTCTTTGATCTTTAATTTGGAATTTTATCTTATTTTTTCTGTATGGCAGATTGTAACCTTTGTTGCAACTTGACTGCTAAAAATAAGAATAAGCTATCAGGAATAGAAACTGCTAGCCATGTTGACTCAGCATTATGAGTAAATCATTGCTTATTGCATACATTTAACAAGATCAAACACAACCTTGTGTATTTCATCATTCCAGTATCATTTTTTTGTTTTTAATAATTTAACCACAACCTAAAATATTTGATTTGATTTCAAAATGTAGCCTTCTAAGTTTTTTTTTTTATATATATAACAAGTGTGTAGCTAGCAATGCAAATGTATAGGCAAACCATACCACAGTTCTATTTTACTAAAGTTAAGCAATCTATACAATGAATAAATCAGTTTTAATGAGGTTTACTAGTATTTTAGAATGATTTAGTCGTTTAGAGAGTTTGCTGTGTTTAAGCACTTTAATATACTTGTATGTCTCAAATCATTACAATTCTGTGTATTTTCCTTTGTAGGATAGCTGTATGCATTGATGGGCAGAACAGATTTTGTTCCAACAGTCAAAATTTGTTGGGTAAGGAGGCAATTAAGCAACGGCATCTGAAGCTGCTGGGCTACGAAATTGTGCAGGTAAAATCATTAATGTCCAAGACAATATTATAAGACATAATTCTGTCTTGAACCCTTAATCCACTAATGTTCTAATGAGCAGTAAGCAGCACAGCATTTTTTTTCTCACTAACATTCTATACAGCTCCACTTACTGAATAAGTAATTGTTCTAAATTTATCTGAAAAAAGGTTATTTCAGATTGTATATTTTTGTTTTAGTGGCCTGATAGATCTGCTATACAAGTTACTGAAATGCCAGCTGAGTTATATATGTAGCCAGAAATACACTGTCACCTCATTAGCTTTAGAAAACCACTGCAACACCAAATTAGTTTTCCTAATGCTTGAAATCAGACCAGGTCAGTTAAACAGTCCTCATAACCATAAAAATAAAACATCCAAGCAGGGAAAACAAAGTTGTTTAACCTATCTAGAAATGAATGGAAGACAAAAGGAGCTCAGTAGGCTGAAATACATGCAGTGGATAAACATCCATCCATTATCCAACCCGCTATATCCTAACTACAGGGTCACGGGGGTCTGCTAGAAGCCAATCCCAGCCAACACAGGGCGCAAGGCAGGAAACAAACCCCGGGCAGGGCGCTAGCCCACTGCAGGGCACACACACACCCACACACCAAGTACACACTAGGGACAATTTAGGATCACCAGTGCACCTAACCTGCATGTCTTTAGACTGCGGGAGGAAACCGGAGCACCCAGACACGGTGAGAACATGCAAACTCCACGCAGGGAGAACCCGGCTCTTCTAACTGCGAGGCAGCAGCGCTACCCACTGCGCCACCGTGCAGTATATATATACCTCAGTATATACATTACACTAAAGACACCCTAACATCTGCATTATCTGCAGATCATAATGCTTCAGCATTTCTTTGACACTATAATTTATCAGAAGAGTGGCACAATCACCTGCTATCTATCATGGTCCATTGTCTGTCAGTCAGTCAGTCATTATCCAACCCGCTAAATCCTAACACAGGTTCATGTGGTCCATTGTAGCCAACAAATTTAGCTTGAGACTTCAACATAGATTTCACCTTTCATTACTTCTTTCAGAAATTGTATGTTTAAGAAATATGAAAAACACTTGGCTATAGACACTTCATAACCAATCATTAAAAATAGTAAGAAAGTGCAATTTTAGCATCTCTTGAGTTGGAATCTTATGTCTTTGAAAGCCTATTTGAAACACAACAAGCCTGAATGGGCTCTGTTTCTAAACATATGATATTTAATATAAGTTTTATTTACTGTGCTAACACATGTATTTACATTGTTACCACGGTTATTTTTAGATATGACTCATTGTTACAATAATATTTCATTCAAAAATGTATGTCACTTTAAAGTCTTAAACAAAAATACTCCAACTTCAAAATAGTTAAGTCCCAAAACACCTTGAATATTACACTAAGCATAGCTAAAGCACATTATACAAATTTTACTCAGACAGGACGTCAAACTTAATGAATCCTGTTGCAGATTCTTGAATTGAAGTGTATGAATAATTGTACAACTCACAACACAGCTTCAGATTTCCAAAGTAAAGTGAGCTTGCCACATCTGAGAGCCAGATAACTGGCTGGCTGACCTTGCCATTGCCTGTATGAATTCTTTCCAGGTATGGCAAGTTTTGTCTCTGTCTCAGGCTGCCTTTCACCTTTTTCCATTTTGTTGCAGTTCGACAGACATAAGACATCAACCATAAGAGCCTCTCTTGTGTTGGTGTGACCCAAAATGCTCGCTTTCCTTCTTTGCTTATGACTGCATCATATGTGCTATACTTCTGGATGAGTAGTCATTGAGTGTCAGCTCTTGCACATATTTTAGTCTGCCCTACGCCTTAAGGCAAACTGAAACTGTTTTGATTTTATTAAGGCGAGTAACAGATCGATCTGATTGACTTGCTGGAGGTGTCAAACTGCATAGCTGGTGGTCAATTGAGCATGCTGTTGACAGCTCCTGACTCACAAAGATTAGGTAATGAAGTCTGCAACTGAAAATCACTGAAACTGGAAAAGTCTTGTAGTGTGGAAGGACCCTTACCTTGTCATAAATGGGGGAGAACCCAAGTTATGTTTGTGCCAAAAATTTGGTAGAGACATGCTTTGTGTTTCAGCACAAAGACAATGCTAGCATTGTCTGTGGTTGGAAACTGTACACATAATATTGGTTAAAACAATCAGAAAGGTTGTATTAGCATGTTTGTTAAAGAGCAAGCATGTGATTAATGCTGGAAAAAAATACAGTTTACACATTAGAAAAGAATGGAGTTGTCCATGGACTTCACAGCATGTCTTTTTCTGTGGGAGAAACCTATAATCCTTGCCTGATCCCAATTGGAACATACACACATCTGTTAGGAATGTATGCGATAACCCCATGTGCAGAAAAATAAATATCGCCCTTTTAAGAAGCATTGGCTTCCCCCTACATCCCAATAAAACTGACCTGGTGTGGGTGTGTGCACAAGGATGTCCTGTGACAGACTGATTTCCCATTTTAGAATAAGCAGTTTAATGAAAATTAAAGCTCGTATCAAAATAATTCCTGGACATTTACTAATTTTGGCAACTACTTGTGCTCAAAGACTGTTAAATGCCCTGCTGTAATGAAGGGTAATATGTAGCATATAGGTTTTTTTAATGCCTAACAAATATCTAATTTTAAAATATAATTGGGCATGGGGAAGCTAGACTGGCATTAAATCACTAGATCAGATAGAAAAGAAAATGAAAGACAAGGAGGTTTATTTACTTGCAAATTAGCCTGAGGAAATACAGGTGGCCAAGATACGTAAAAGGACATGGTGCTGACTAGAGAGTAATCAGCATGCTAAGACAGAGAGCCACCTGGTAGCAAAGCATACAGTATAAACTGCTTATTAATCAAGTTATATTATTTAGCCTTGTGCTGCTTATATCTGTGGCATAATTGAAAACCCTAAGTTACTCTATAAATAAAATGTTTTAACTTTTTCTCCTACTCATTCTTGCACTCTTAATTGCCTGGACTAATACAGTGCATCCAGAAAGTATTCACAGCGCATCACTTTTTCCACATTTTGTTATGTTACAGCCTTATTCCAAAATGGATTAAATTCATTTTTTCCTCAGAATTCTACACACAACACCCCATAATGACAACATGAAAAAAGTTTAATTGAGATTTTTGCAAATTTATTAAAAATAAAAAAATTGAGAAAGCACATGTACATAAGTATTCACAGCCTTTGCCATGAAGCTCAAAATTGAGCTCAGGTCCATCCTGTTTCCCCTGATCATCCTTGAGATGTTTCTGCAGCTTAATTGGAGTCCACCTGTGGTAAATTCAGTTGATTGGACATGATTTGGAAAGGCACACACCTGTCTATATAAGGTCCCACAGTTGACAGTTCATGTCAGAGCACAAACCAAGCATTAAGTCAAAGGAAATGTCTGTAGACCTCCGAGACAGGATTGTCTCGAGGCACAAATCTGGGGAAGGTTACAGAAAAATTTCTGCTTCTTTGAAGGTCCCAGTGAGCACAGTGGCCTCCATCATCCGTAAGTGGAAGAAGTTCGAAAACCACCAGGATTCTTCCTAGAGCTGGCCAGCCATCTAAACTGAGCGATCGGGGGGAGAAGAGCCTTAGTCAGGGAGGTGACCAAGAACCCGATGGTCACTCTGTCAGAGCTCCAGAGGTCCTCTGTGGAGAGAGGAGAACCTTCCAGAAGGACAACCATCTCTGAAGCAATCCACCAATCAGGCCTTTATGGTAGAGTGGCCAGATGGAAGCCACTCCTTAGTAAAAGGCACATGGCAGCCTGCCTGGAGTTTGCCAAAAGGCACCTGAAGGACTCTCAGACCATGAGAAACAAAATTCTCTGGTCTGATGAGACAAAGATTGAACTCTCTGGTGTTAATGCTAGGCGTCACGTTTGTAGGAAACCAGGCACCGCTCATCACCAGGCCAATACCATCCCTACAGTGAAGCATGGTGGTGGCAGCATCATACTGTGGGGATGTTTATCAGTGGCAGGAACTGGGAAACTAGTCAGGATAAAGGGAAAGATGACTGCAGCAATGTACAGAGACATCCTGGATGAAAACCTGCTCCAGAGCGCTCTTGACCTCAGACTGGAACGACGGTTCATCTTTCAGCAGCAAAACGACCCTAAGCACGCAGCCAAGATATCAAAGGAGTGGCTTCAGGACAACTCTGTGAATGTCCTTGAGTGGCCCAGCCAGAGCCCAGACTTGAATCCGATTGAACATCTCTGGAGAGATCTTAAAATGGCTGTGCACTGACGCTTCCCATCCAACCTGATGGAGCTTGAGAGGTGCTGCAAAGAGGAATGGGCAAAACTGGCCAAGGATAGGTGTGCCAAGCTTGTGGTATCATATTCAAAAAGACTTGAGGCTGTAATTGCTGCCAAAGGTGCATCGACAAAGTATTGAGCAAAGGCCGTGAATACTTATGTACATGTTATTTCTCAGTTTTTTTATTTTTAATAAATTTGCAAAAACCTCAAGTAAACTTTTTCACGTCATTATGGGGTGTTGTGTGTAGAATTCTGAGGAAAAAAATGAATTTAATCAATTTTGGAATAAGGCCGTAACATAACAAAATGTGGAAAAAGTGATGCGCTGTGAATACTTTCCGGATGCACTGTAGATGTAAACAAACTGGGGATGTGTTGAACTACAGTAACAGTCAATCCTGACAGTGCGGTAAGAGTAAACATACAAAATCTATAGATGGGATTTAGGGAATTCTGTTAATATCTATGTAATAAAGAGTCCACAAGGGAATGTAGGGTCACCCTAGGACCCTACCACAACTACTAGGACCCTACCACAACTAAACACTTACTTTGCATTTATATTCACATGTGTATTGGCCCCCTGGCCTTTGCAAAGATTTCACATTCTTGCCTCAGAAGAACAAACTATTGCATGGCTGCAGTCTTCATTTCTTATTAACAAATAATGAGTGATGTATAATTTTATTTAAAAGGAACCATTGGTTTATTTGAAACAAATGACCTAAAACATTTACTGTTGTTTTCATGCATTTCTCACCCTTGGACCTTTCACTTTACAGATACCATTCTATGAATTTGAAAAACTGAATGGCAAAGAAGAGGCGATGCAGTATCTCCATAAGAAGATCTTTCCTCACAGTTACAGACACAGTTGGTAATTTATGTTTTGGATAACAAATTAAAAATCCTGCATTTATTGCCCTGCATGTTATAAAGGGTTTCAGAATAAAAGAGCAGGGCTGCTGTTCACTCTGATGGCATATATTAAGTTGCGGTTTGTAAAGTGCTTTGTTAGGCTGCTGAAAACTGTCTACTGTACATGTGTCAGATGACTTTTATTTTAGTTATTTATTGTACTATGCCAGAGTCCTAAGATGAATATTTGTGTATATATTAAATATAGTTATTGCAAATTTATTTTATATTAAAATAAATGCCTTTTTGTATTTTTTTCATAAATTAAAAAGGTGAGATGCTTCCATTTCAGGTCTTGCATTTCAGCTGTATAGGAGGTTTTTTAAAGTGTATTACTGCATTTGGGATGGCTGCAGAAATCTGTTTGAAGGAGATCTGCAGTGCTGTGCCATACCACATTCCCATGTAAAGGATCATGGCGTAGGTTTTCCCAGCAGCCTCATACCTTTGAACATTATGGTTGTTTTCATCAAGGTCCAGGTAATTTTCTGAATTCATCCAAATACATGAATTAATCCTCGCAGTGTCATAGCTGCTGTAGGTAGAATGCTACTACAACAGATTTTTGAACTCCTGGTGCAGTTTTTTAACCCTCACAATGTATTTGATTGCTGGCTCATTGCTGTGCCTTCTGGTTCTTTTTGATGTGATTCTAAAAATCCTTTTTAATTGCCCTGGACGTCAGGCTTTTCAACTCAAATCAAATTTAGATTGATTAACCATCTTCATCTGTAGTAGTGATGTTCCTAAGTTTTAAAAACAGATAACATTTACTATGGTTTTTATAGGAAGTAAACCGAGTACCCTAATTTGAATGCGAAAGCCACTAAAACAGAGAGATAGAGATAGTTAAATAGTACTTTTAGGTGTCTCAAGGGGAAATTTAGCTTTTAAAAAAGCTCAAGAATTTTAGAAATATGGAGAGTTATAATTGACCTGAAGGACATGGTAGCATTCAAAATGCATAGCACCTATACAAAGCTGTGACATTTGGAAACATTTCTGCTTTTTGTAACATCAGGGTGTTCACTGAATGCAGTGGAAAACCCATTATAGTCTGTGGGTGAAAATTGACCTAAAAGATATGGCAAGGTAAAAATGTTTTAGAATCCTTACAAATTATGGGACATTTAAACTTCTTTTTTTACTGTTTATTAATTTGGGGAAATGTAGGAAAATTCACAAATTTTCATCCTCAACAAATGAAACTGAAGATACTTTAACTGATTTCAAACACAAAAACAGATGTTGCAAGGGTCAAATGATACTTTTTAATTTTTTTTACTAAAAAAACTTTCTATAACCAAAATGTAGAGACTCCTCATAGTGTCAATTTCCACTCATTTTTAGGACAAAATAATGAATGCAACAGAAAGAAGCAAGTGAACAAGAATTGGCTTATTTGAAAAAGTAGGTAACCTACAAAGTGAGTTAATTTGGGCAATAAGGTAAAAGGAGAGGGTGCTAAACTAACTAACCAGGACAGGACAATCCCCCCCACGCCCCCCAAAAGTGGTCACAGGTGTATGCCATGATTGTCCATGTCTCAAAGTTTATATAAATAAAGACTTTGATTAAAAGTTGCTGGAAAAATTGTGAAGTGTGATAGTGGCTTAAGTCTAAGTTAGGTTTTCCAGATCCATCAGTAAGTAAAGCAGAAAAAAAAGCATGGAGGCTTTCGCATCATAGCAACTAACAAAGAATGAACAAATTTGAGATTTAACCCCAGGAAGGACACACAAAGCAGCAGGATCATCTGCATTATTACTTTCTCATCTGTTGTGAAAAGAAAAATAAATCGGCAGAATGTCCTTCTCTGAATGTGCATGTGTATTTTTCACCTTAACTCTTAAGTACATTTTTGAGGGGTGCCATGTGAACATTTTCTGATTTTATGTCAACCCAATTATCTATCTCTGTTATGATGAGCGATATGCAGAGACAGGCATCCCAGCCAGGAAGAAGGATGGTTCCTTAACCGGATAGGAGCCAGCCCTGTGCCACTCCAAGAAATGGGGCAAGGAAAACTCTTCCTTTCCCAGAATAGAGGCAGAGGACGTTGATGCCAGGAGGAATACCCAGGCGGCCCGGCTGGGTTAGATCCAGGAGCAGTATGCAGCCGGAAGGCTCATATACTAGAAGGACTGGGGAGAATAATTTATTCGGTACATTGCCTCCCCCAGAACGTTAGATGGCAGCTTCCTCGAATTGCAGTGGTGCCATGGGTTCCCACAGGCAATATGGGACTTGGAGTTCTTTGTCTCAGCCCTGTTGGGTACCATGGGTGCTGCCAGAAGCTGCTGTGAAAAATGAGGAGCCATATGGCAAGGGGTTTCCTAATAACCCAGAAGTGCTTGCAGACCATATGGGCAGAAGAGCAGAAGCACTTCCAGGTTAGCTAATATAAAAGGACTTGCTGTCCTCTTCCAGGAGTCAGAGTTGGGTGGGAGTGGACAAAGATTGCCTGGGTTGGCGTTGAGAAGTAGAAGAGAGAGAGAGAGAGGAGCAGCTGAAGAGAATTGTGGTGATTATGCTTTTGGACCTGTGTGGAAGGTATTTGTACAAATAAGTCAGCTTTATTTGAAAGGGACTAGTTTCTGTGAAGTTGTGTCTGAGGTTTGGAGCTCTCTGGTGTCTCCTAGTGGCTTACACAGTACATAACATGAGTACAACTCCAAGATGTCAGTTCTGTTTAGTAACCTTATTCTGTATGATTATGTAGATCAAGCTTCAGCAGGAAGAATAATGTGGGGAGTCCTGGCAAAGCAGTCAATAGAAAACAATTTCCAAAGAGTGTTTTTCACTGTTACACACAGTAGTTCAAGTGTCATGGTTTCGAGCTTCTACTTTGCCCAAAGGACCTGGACAGACTGCGGTCTTTGACAGAACAAAGAATTCAGAGGCAAGCTAAAATATTTAGGTCATCTGTCTGTGAGTTGACACTAAGCCAAAAAGCAGCACTCCAGAATTAAATGACTCAAAACATTGCAGTCAATCTATCAAACAATAGAAATTGTCTAGATCTCAACCCAGGAAGAATGTTTGTAATAAGTTGTTAGTGTATCTGGAGCACTGGACATAGTTTTTATTAAATTTTTTGCATAATTGTTAAAAAAAAAAACCTTTATTATAAAACGTTTAGCAATTCCCCTTTAGTCACCTACAAAGTATTTTCCTTGAGAGGCAGTACAATTGTCCCAGCGTTTCTCCCATTTATGGAAACATTTCCTATACTCTTCTCTTGTTGTGGTGTCTAGATCCACCTGCATTGTTTTTCTGGATTTCTTCCACCGGAGAAAATCTTCATCATTTCAGTCTGAGTTTTAACATATGGGGGGGGATTGGTAGGGGGTTTGAGGCAGTCAGTGAAGCAACAACGCCATTGTTTTTGGTCAAAATCTGATTTACAAAACAGTCTCTGCAGGTGTATTGTCAGGGTACAATAAAACAACCCTTGAAATATAACCATGGTGACTGGAAGAAAACAAAATCGACTAATTTCACCTGTGTGATTGTACAGTACACGCCAGAAATACGCACAAAATCAACCCAGCACAATGCCACTCGGCAGACTGATTAACCTAACTGTAGGCATATGAGACCTAGCGCCACATTCAATAACTACACCCTACTACCGTGCTATTGACTGATTCCAAAATTTTTGGGTCCCCGCTCATAAAATAAATACAGTTTATAAATGTGTTTAATTTATTTAGACTTATCTTCATTAAAGACTTGAGTTCAGATAAAGTTTTTATTAGATAGTTTAAGACTTGCAGTGTTCAGGTACATTGGTAGATTTTTGTTCTCAAAACCAATAAATGTGTATCTTCCCCAAATAGTCCACACTGAGCACTTGCTGTGTGCCTTCTTCAATGGCAACTTCAAGGGACATTTCTTTGCATTTACTGTTGGTCTGTCACATTCAGCTTACAAAATCTCTTGGTTACATTAAACATATAAGCTTCAAAAGCACACTTTAATATTCCATTGCTCGAGTCTCCTGTGTTAGTATTGTTGTAATCACGTCTTAAGTACACCATCTCTTAAAAAAGGTGTTCATTATGATATCATTGTAATGTTACTTAGACAAAGAACAGCAAAGCCAAATCACTCCATCATACATACTCCTTTTACTTCTGTGTATACTTAAAGTGCTTTGAAAAAGTATTTAGTCCACAGTCATATATAAATGATTGTTACAACCTGGGATTTTGATCAGATTTTGGCTGGGACTTTTTATTTGTAAATCAAGCTGTTTTTTTCATGGTGCTGCTCAAGTACTTTGGTGTGGCACTTGGCTGAACCACCTCTCACAACTATTATAGGAAGAAGTCCTTTAGAGTAAGTCTATTAATTTTGTGTAACATGGTGGAACAAGGATGTGCCCATTGCTCCTTGTAAAATTGCTTATGCTGTGCCAGTTTATTTGGAGAGCAAGAGTGAGCAGACATTTTTAGGCCTAGCCACAGATGTTCCCTAGGATTATGGTCAGGACTTAGCCAATCAAGGACATCTATTTTCTTCATTTAAAGACAGTCCATTGTTGCTCTTACAGTGTTTTTTTGGGTCACTGCCCATCATAAGCGTTCTGGCAGAGGAGAGCAAATGTTTATTTAGAATTTGTCAGCATTGAGCTGCATTCATCGCACCGGATTGCTAACCCCTGTTACTGAAAAGCATCTCCAGAAGATGATGGTAATCCATTTATCCATTATCCAACCCGCTATATCCTAACTACAGGGTCACTGGGGTCTGCTGGAGCCAATCCCAGCCAACACAGGGCGCAAGGCAGGAAACAAACCCCAGGCAGGGCGCCAGCCCACCACAGGGCACGCATACACACACCAAGCACACACTAGGGACAATTTAGAATCGGCAATGCACCTAACCTGCATGTATTTTTGGACTGTGGGAGGAAACCCAGGCAGACATAGGGAGAACACGGGAAGTGAACCCAGGTCTTCTAACTGTGAGGCAGCAGTGCTACCCACTGCGCAACCCTGCCGCCCAATGATAGTAATACCACCCCATTTTACAGTGATGTTGGTGTCACTTGACTGATAATGTAGTGTTAAATTTACATTACATATAGCACATAAGATGCTTAAGCCAAACCTTTATACTTTAGTCTCATCAGATCACAAGGCATTCTGCCACATCTTTGCAAATTGTTTACGGGCAAGGGCTTTTTTATTTTTCAGTCAGGACTTATTCCTTGCCTCTCCCAATGCCCTGGAGAGTGTTAAGCTGTAAGCATCTTTTCCCATCAAAAT
>JANRMT010062819.1:23107751-23119997 GCA_026402145.1 Polypterus bichir lapradei | reverse complement strand
ACAAATGCATTGTATGCAGACACATCTAGAATGTTATAAAACACAACCATTGGCCATCTCCTGGTCATTCTCTGGCAAGTGTAGGTGGCAGTCAGCTTGTCCAGGTTGTCCACTCCACCTTTGTTTTTATTATAGTCCAAGATAATTTTGGGCTTTTTGTCACTTGCTGATGACACAGCTGCCTCTTTGTGAAAAGTGGACATAAGTATCACATTCCGGTGTTTTTTTGGACAATATGAAACAACCGTGGTGGTGTCTGTAAAAGCAAATTTTGAAGAAAGTGGAGTCCTGTCCTTCACCTGCAAAATTTCGGCAGGCAGCTCAGGTTTATTTTTTTTTACTGTGCCCACCATGGTAAGTTTCCACCTGAGAAGTTCTTGTCCAAGGTCATAGCTGGTAAAGAAATTGTCACATGTGATATTGTGACCCCGCAGTCCAGTAGTCATATCGAGGACTACACGTTTTCCTTGATTTTTCTCAGGAATGCCACTTGCATGTTTGCCTGTGTAAATCTGCAGATTCCATGCATAGCTGGTTTTTGCATCACAGACTGCCCAAATTTTTATGCCGTATTTCCCTGGCTTACTAGGCATGTACTGCCGGAAAGGGCATTTTCCACGGAAAGGGACAAAAAACGTTCATCTACTGTTACCTCTGGCCCTGGGTTAAACATCAGTGGAAGGAGCTGCACCCACCTTTCCCAGACATCCCTGATGGGAGCAAGCTTGTCAGATTTTTCTCTAGTTTGTTTTGTTTGTTCAGGTAAGGAGACACACAGGCAAAGAGAGAAGCCCCTCAAAGTGTGTTTATGATTTTTGTTTTGACCCTAACTATTGTTTTATAACCTTAAATTATAACTGGGTCAAAACTGACCCTACCAACACAAAGGTAATAATTTTCACCAGAGCATTTTATAATTTAGTACAATTTTTTTTTTGTTTTATTTTAATTAAATACAGATTCCTGACAAAGTCAAAAAGCCTTGATGCAATAAAAAAAATTAGGTAGTAGTTTTATGCATTTAAAAAGTAAAACGGGTCGGTGCTGACCCTAACACAAGATTGAAGGCTGTGTGTATTGACTTAGTGTATTTCAGGCAATTACAGTCTTGCTAATAAAACATAAATCTGCAAAATTATTGTTATAATGTTTATTAATGCACATAAAAAGTACATACAATTAGAATAAATTCACATAAATAAGATGCTCTGTCACTAGAGCACTCCATTTGATTTGTGTTGCTCATAGAGCAATGTTCTATGTATTACTAATATAGCACATGGATTATTCAGAAAGTGCAAAGTTCTTTGAGTGTAACTTTGTCTGCTGATCTGAAATACTTGCTTCTATCCGGTCACACAGAGCAAGATGAGTCTGTCAAATACAAAAACATAAAACAGTGTCAGAAATTATTGTTTCTACTGAGCTCCCTTTACTGGAAAAAAAATCTTGTTGTATCTTTCATTGCAAAAATGTATCAGGTTTTGTATTGTTTTTAATATTACATGCTTTAGTTTTTCATACTAGTGGTGGGTGTTGGGAGCATGTGCGCATGTGCTGATAGAGAGCATTGCTGCACCCAAAACCCGACGAACCACATTAGGATCCCAGATTAGGACCCGAGCGTAGCCGTGCAATGGGGGACACCTCAGCACCACACTAGTTCAAATGGAGTGGAACAGTGTGAATTTTTTACAGTGGCTAGACTGCCAAACCTGCCACCAAACCCCAAGTTCTCCCTGCAAGTTGGAGGACCTCCTTTCAGGGCAGGAAGCAGGTTAACGTTCTCAGGTTGGACCAATTGCAGGTTAAGGGCCTTGCTCAAGGGCCCAACAGAGTAGGTGCTTATAAAAAAAAAAAAATCACAGTAACCCATTGTGCAAAGAAAAGTGACAGTTTCATGATCTAAAACATGTACAAGAATGCACAAGGTTTTAAAAAATCCATTTTTGATATTTATATAAATATAACTTTAGAAAGTGATACAAAAATTGATTAAGGTGAGCAGTGTATATACCTGTATGGGAAAAAAATTCAAAAAAGTCGCTACTTTGAAAAAAGAGGCGAGTAAAACTCAACATAATATTTGATACTTACATACAGCATTTAATGAACGTGCTGATAACTACAACTGAATGATATGAAAAAGGCATTACATTACCACATAGGCATGAAAAGCAATGTGTCTAAATCACTGAAAATCTTTACTAACCACAGTAATCTCAGTGTCCACATTAAAAAACAGCTTAAGTCTGTTCTTTAATCTGTGCTGTCACCATTTACAATAGTGTGCCTACTGAGTCAGATATAATAATTAAACTGCTTATACACAACAAAGGATATAGTCCTGAAAAATAACTATTGACTTAGCCAGTATTACTGGGGCTGGTGTGGTTAACTGTAGTAACAAGCCACATTAAACTTTCAGATCTTCTCAGCATTTCAGTACATAAACTAACCATAGACAACTGTTTTTTAAGAAACAACCAGATGCAGAGATGGTGACAGTTACAAGGAATTTGGCAGTACATAAAGGATTATGCAGTCTTGGAAAATAATATGATATGGTATAATTAATTCGATTCCAGTAGAGGTAAGCAAAACCTTAAGTATAAAATGTTTTTGCATAAATGCAAGTGCTAACACTTGAAAACATAACCAGTTCTCTACAGTAAAACAATGGTCCAGTATACAAGAATTACTGGAGTGGAGACTTAGGCTACATTCACATTACAAACCTCATTGTTCAATTCAGATTTTTTGCTCAGAGTGATTTTTGCTAATTTTGATGGTTGACATTCATTATTACAAGTGACCTGTGTCAAACTTTAATGTGAACACATCTGTTCTCCGAAATGGCAAGCATGCACAGATTGATACATTTATGCACGAGTCATCTGTGACACCAACAACAAAAAAAACATTTTTGTGAGATGGTAGTAAAACTGACAAAATGAACACACCACTAGCTGGTTTATGTAATGCATTTTGCTGGAGTACGGGAAACAGTTTGTTGGCTATAAATGATTAAGTTGTGAAGACAAAAAAACAAAAGCCAGATGAGTAGATTTTGCAGGCAATGATTCACCAAGAGATGTGTGGGTACAAGAAAAGAGCCAGCAATAGTGGGACCATAATTGTTGTTGCAGCTATAGCTCTTCTCCATTGTTGTTTAGCCACGCGGCCAGTGCTGACTGATAACGATAACGCTCTGCTCGTACATATAGTCAAAAAAAAAACATGAATTCCTATCCAACCATTCGTATTCATGCTTCATATCTGATCTAGGGCCATATATTAAGTGACTCAAATCTGTTTTGAAAAGATCAGATGTGTGTGTCCACATAGCCTTAAAAAAAAAAGATTTGTGTCACTTAAGGCAAAAAAATCATATTTGAGTCACTTCAGCCTGATAATGTGAATGTAGCTCAAAACATAGGTTTGAAAAATGAGGGATGAATAAGGTGAATAGAAAAATGACTTCCAACTTTATTGCTATTAGACATGTATCAAGGACTAAAGTGGGTAATTTTATCTGCACATCTAGGCTTTTTGTAATGGGCAGAATAAACAATTGTGCCATAAAACGGAAGCTGTGAAAGGTGTGCATAATAACAGATGTTTATACATGACTCACCTGTATTGCCTTGACCAATCCCTTTTTCTTTATTCTACAATCACTAAAATTTTCGGGTAAACTCTAAATAATAAAAAAAGAGAGAGAGTTTTTGGAGGATTTTCTTTTATTTAAATTGTTATCAGCAAACAAAAAATGAAAAGGACACTGTAAAGCCTCACTTTCTGGTAACCAGTTGACTGATCTGACCAGATATAAATGAATACGATAAATTCAACTTAAGGTTCCCTTAGAGATCAAGCCTAAGTGTGCTGCCATTATAAAAACATCAGACAGCTCTTGAAACGCAATGTTTTTTTTAGCAAAATTAGCCACGTAGCAAACTGAAAGAAATAAAAAAAATGTGATGTTGCATTTTGCAATTCTTTCAGGATATATTCATAATTTCTTATGTATTTATATTTGCACTGTACATAATGCTTTAAAACACAGTTATTCTGCCTTCTACAAGTATCAACATTTTTTTCAGTTTACTAATGTAATTTGAAATAACAAAATATGATTAATATTTCCAAAAATACTATTACTACATTTATAAACTGGGGTGATGTTTATTTTAACACATACAGACTTTCAATATACTTTTTTAAAAAGTCAAAGTGAAAATAATCAAAAACCAGGATACAGGTTCAAATTTGGTAAACCAGTCTATAATATTTATTGACAAACATGTAAGCTCAGAAAAGTCTGAGAAGGCAGAGTGCAAAACTGGTAATGGAATCCATCCATTTATTGATAAACGTGCTTATACAAGTCCTAGACTGCAGAATGAAACCTAAGTGAATATACAAATGCCAAAATAAACTCACGCATGAATATAATTGGTGATATGATTGCAACATGGTAATATTACCCATTGTACCACCTGCAATGTGTGCATCATTAGCTCAGGTCACCCAGCTTTTCAAAGTAAGCTGATTTCAGCCCAAGTTAACCTATTTAAGTTGCCATTTTACAAGTTCTGGTGTTATACTTCTAAATGAAAAAGTATACTACAGCCTGCTATTGTGATATCATCTAATGACTGCTCAAAATTATACTACTACAACAGGTATTATTCTATTTATTCTAATGTTTTATTTTATAAGTTTAGTTAAAAGCTAATGATATGAAAGTTGATAACATTTTGGCAGTCACACAGTACTGTGCAGCTTGATATGCTGTCTCATATAATACAACAGCACTTTAACATAACTGACAGAAATGTCTTCCATTTAGTACTTAATTGTTTTCTGAAAAGCTTAAGTTTACATCAGGAATGGTCTTTGGTAATATGGATTTCAGCTGTGTTTCAGGTACTTGCATTATGTGATTTAAGGTTAAATTTTAGTGACAAGAAATAAAAATACCTTTAAAAAAATCTTCCCAGAATTTCAAATTTTAGAGTTGTCATTTTCATCTCCTCCATGATCCAATAATTATTACATTATTAATGGGCAGTTATATTTTTAGAAATATTTAAAAAGTATATGTAATTAATAATATAGATTTATTATTTCATATTATTTATTTTGCTATAGTAAAATACACTGAATAGTTTGAGATATTTCATGTGAATAACATGGGATTAAAAATACACTTATTGAAGAACTTTTTTAATGATTCACTGAAAGCACTGTACCTCAGAAAGAAAAGCATTAAAAGCTTGAGAATTAAAATCACACACTAAAGTATAAAGAACAAAATTTCCATATTCTTCTAAACCTAAATTAATCCACAAATGTGCTGCTCACGACCATAAGCAGAAAAAAATGAATGATTTGCTTAATTTGTTAAGGTAGTAATTGAATCTCTAAAAATACATCATAATAGATATACAAGAAGCAACTTTTAGCTCACCCACCATGGAATCCAATTGTTCAAGCAGCTTCATGAACTGCTCAGCAGTTCCCTTCACTCTGTGGTCAAGTTTACCTAAAGCTTCTGCCTGAAGGTCTTTTGCTAAGAAACCCTGTAGCACAACAGCAAGACAAAGCAAAAAGGAATATATTACAAATGTTTTTCTTACTATCCAAATGTGCATACAGGATTTAAATTATTGAATTGTACAATGTAGTTTTGAGGCACCAAGTCAGACATAATTAAATCAAAATGTCTACAACACCAGCTGGCAAAAAAAGCAAGTTCTGTATAATAAGGATGTGGAATTATAAAATTAAAGTATTAAAGTATGGATAAAAACTTCAGTAGCACATTCTAAACAACCACAAAGGGATATCAAGTTATTTTTCTAACTTTCCATATTAGACTGACAAGAGTGGCAACCATGCCATTTTCTATAATGGTGTATAAAGTCAGCCTTAGCTCGTGATGGGGTTCATTCCCTTTTTATTCTTAGTATTACTTAAATCTTTAAACGGAAAACTGAGAAGGTCTCATTTGCCATACTTACAGAACATAATCTGTGACATTAAAAACCTTTGAAAATTGCTTTATAGAGACTCACTGACAAAAGCTTCCATTAACTAGAAATTGGCCCACAATCTCAAGAAAGCATGAGACAGTTTATGTCACATCACTCTAAATTTAAATTGACCCTTTCAATTTTACCTTGGTACAACTATTAGTAAATTCAGCAGCTTCAGTTTGACAAATGTGTGCCATGTTTGGTTGTATCCTAAAGTTTCCTAATTAAATCATTGCACTAACTGTATATGTAATCCACATTTTATGCTGAATGTCATCTTCTGCTTCTTTAATATATATTATCAGTCCTAAAAGAAAGTTTAAAACCATTGCCACAGTCCATTAAATAAATTGCACCAAAGCAGCTTGGTTGTCATCCAAACCAAGCAGAAGAGTCAAAGATCCATACTTACATTCTTTAGCCCAGAGAGTTCTCCATCCACCTTCTCTAATTTCTTCAAAATCTGCTCCACAGACTTCTCCAGCTCTTTCAGTTTCTTCAGTCCTGCTTCTTCCTCTGGGCTGTTCTGTTACAAATGAAATTCAAATTCCCCAAATTGATGTCAATAATAATAAACATTATTTTAATTCCACATTTGCAACATTAATGACCATATGCTGAAGTAAGACTATTTGTACTATGCATTTTAATTCACTTTACATGTGCAGTTAAACAATAACATTCCTATCATATTATGTAACACTTTAAAAGGACTGTTTTTTGTCTATCACTAACTGCATGAATTCGATCAACAAACAAAATTAGCCATGCTGTGCGGCATTGTCAAGAGAGTGAGCACAGTAAGATCAGAGTTATATATTCGGTGGCAGTACTCTCAATATTTCTCATTATTGTCAGCTAGTATACCCATCAATTGAGTGGTATTTTTCAGGAAATTATTCAGCGAACAAGGTCACCAGCAAACACAGCATATTCACTGCAAAAAATGTTTTTACAAATTTCAACGATGAACACTACTGTTCAATAAGTAAACATGCAAAAGCTCTGTGTATTTGTAAAATACTGAAGCATAAAAATCAGATAAGCACATAGGCAGAAATCACTGTTTTTTGTTTCTTTATTATTTTTATGGATGCCTATTATGTAAATTGGTATGTTCCACAAGTTTTGGCATATCATGCATGTAAACGCACTTAATTTCACATCAGGCTAATGAAAACAACTCCCTTTTAATTACTGTATATTACAGTGTTTTAATAGAAACAGTGTATTTCTATATGTTCCAACCCTAGAATATGTTCCTTTTTATGCACTGCAAGATATGTAATGTAGATATCATTATCAAAGGACCTTCTGGACAGTTCTGTACCAATCCGATGGACACTGCAGTCTGAAATTTATCAAAATATTAAATGTTGTGTTTTGTACTTTAAAGCAGTTAAATAATTAGAAAACAATGCGTACCCTTTTCCCAATTAGCATTACTTTACATCCTTGTTTTATTCCAAGACTTGATAAGGATTGTTCCATTTCCCTTAGTGATTTTCCTAAAAATAAAAAAGAAATGAGATGTAAATGGCAAAATCTTTTTATAAGATTAAAGAGAATATTTCACTTCTAATTTCAAATGGAAACCAATGGATGTTCAAAACCATAAAAGACCACTCATGACACCACATTCAACACCTCTTAATCAACACATTAAATTAATAATTCAAATAATTGCATAAACAGCAAACCTAACAATACTTTCTAATCAATCATGTGTCTCATACAAAATAGGTAACATTATGGGATGCTTTTAATTATCTTTTCTTTTTTCTTGCTTGTGTGCTTTGCATAAAGATAAGCAAGGAAAATAAACACAGCTTTTCTACAATGTTTAAATAAATTTAAATAAAGCATTAAACACTATTACCAGCCTTAGTACGCTTTCAGCTTATTTGGCCTTGTCTAATAAATGGGGAAGTTACTCAGCACATTGACTTCTCATTCAAAATACCTACATGTTTCAGTCATTCATACCCCCAAAAAGATCTGTCAACCATCCAAACAAGTATAATGTCTTTTATTAAATTCAGTATTTGGAGTAATCACACAAATAATGAGACCAAAATGTGCTGATACAAGGAGTAATGAGTAATTATTGTGTCTATGGTACTGATTATGAGAAGTAAACACTTGCTTTAACTATATCTAGTTATTATTCTTGTACAGTACTATTGAATTCTTATTCTTTCAAATTAAACCCTCATATGTGCCATTCTGTGTGAGGAACTCTTTTTGTGTTAAAAACACAAAGGAAGCACAGAGAAAACAACTATCAACCTGATGCAATGAAAGATAAATAAAGCTCTATAAATGTTTGGTCAGGAATGGAAGTAAGAGTCTCATTACTTAGGCCCTCAGGTTACTCCAGATACCAGATGGAGATAGACTTGTTTCAGTAATCACTGGAGGCATATACTGAAGTGTCAACAACATACTTGTACAAAACAATATTTCTCCTTTTCATTTTGACTCTCTGACAAATCTTAATCATAGCGAAAATCAATGAGAACATTTTAGGTCTACACCAAACCTAGAATTGCACAGCTTACTAGAAGTGGGGAACAATTAATACATCCATCCATTTTCCAACCCGCTGAATCCGAACACAGGGTCACGGGGGTCTGCTGGAGCCAATCCCAGCCAACACAGGGCACAAGGCAGGAACCAATCCCAGACAGGGAGCCAACCCACCACAGACAATTAATACAAGAGAGTAATATTTTTTCATTGCATTGCTGTGGGGGGGATTTGAAATGGGCTGTACCTGCAGGACACTCCTCAGGGACTGCACAAAAGAAGGAATTCTTCATGGAGAAAGGAGAAAAACTTTATCCCAGTCATAGACTGGTGGACAGTTGCAGAAAATACCTACTTGAGGTTATTTCTGACAAACTTCCAGCTGTTACAGCCAAGGGTGAACTTACTTTTTTTTTTTTTATACAGGTGCATATCTATTCATTTTTCAAATACACTATTGCAAAGTCAAATTTTATGTATAGCTCATGCTTACATGAAAATCGAATCTTGAAATGTCCAAATATGTTAAAAAAACACATTTCATGGGTTGTACATACAGAACTTTTTCACATGAAAAGAAACTTACCTTTACAAATTAGCTTCTGTGATTGAAGAGGGACACCAGTGACCTGCATAATGACATCTGCCATATCCTTCAACAGAGGCTCAACTCCATCCTGCCCTCTGACTTCAATGTTATGTTTTGCAGTTCCTAAAAACACAATTTTTATCTTTACTCAACTTTCATCATTTATTACTTTATTGAACAAGACTACATCATTTTATATGGCTCCTTAAAACTAATGTCCCAGACATAGTATGTTTGATTCTCTGCTTTTAAATAACTTTATAGCTTTATATAACTTTATAAAGACTAATAATTTAACAGTCATTATCATTTATGGTACTCCTTTAAAAGCTGGACATAAAACACTTCACATTTGCAACTTCATATTGAGAAGTTGTAAACTAAGGAGAGTAGGAGATTAAAACAATAAACTAAGCAAATATTTTTCTAAAAAATGCACTTTCTATGCCCACATATTTCCACTGCTAAAAAGGAAGTTTAAACAAATTTAACTCATTATTATTAAAAATTAGAAACAGATTAAAACATTCAAATGTCTGCAGCAAATATGGCTTTCTAGACAACATTTTTACATAGATTATATACAGATGCCTAATTTGTTCTGATGGATGGAACGCTACCTGTAATAAAGAGACTGGGATTTCTAAGTTTGAAATGTTGATGCCTCCCAACATTAGAACCATAAAACCAAATGATTCCATTAGAAGGCAGAATACAACAATGAAATTTAACAATTACGCACATACATAATAGTCTATGTATTTTCCCGTACTATCAGGAAAACCGTAAACCCATAACAAAAATGATTTTCCTGTTAAATGTGCAACAGTCTCGTTGAGAGCGGTCAAAAGCGCCTGACAGCGGCCGGCGCTGGAGTTACGGCAGTTCATCAGAACATACCCGGTTAGGAAATGTCATGTGCTTAACCTGTAAATAAGAACACACTGCACTCCCCCAATGCAAATCAGAAACTGCAAAGAAAGCAGTTTAATGAAGCTTGTAACTGTGCATTTTAACTGCCCTTTTAATAACAAACCCATTCAAAAATCTGTCACCTTTTCAAAATTACTATTCAGCAGAAGTCCCTCTTTATCTCAGAACCATACAGAAATGTCACACGTATAATTTAAACTGCTATTTCTGAGTTATCGTCATTATATTTATGTTTATATACCCGAATTACAATTTACTGCACAAATTGTAACTCTGACAGCTTGACCTCAGTGCCTTCTATTACAGTACCAGGGAAACAATGTAGCCGTTTGTCTCTGGTAGTTATATGCAAACTCTAGGAAGCAGAACCCCACGACTTTGTGCTACAGAAAGCCTCACAATAAGATACACGTACACACATCAGAAAGATGTAATAAAGATACAACTCTACTATGAGTGACGGTCACAGTAACAACAGCATCAGCCATCCTTTCTTACAACCTACCACCTCCGGCAGTGCCCCACCCACTTCCTCCTTAAACAGGAAGTCCGCTCACATAGGACGCGTGCGCAAAAGGTGTCTGACGTATTTATGAGAGATATGCGACATGTTGTATACAGAAATGTTCAGTGACTTTCAGTTATTAGCATTAAAATAAAACAGGGCAAGGATGGTTGCCTACGGTGTAACGCTCGTATCAAAATGAAACCACTCTTCCTCCGTCTATAGCAATACTGAAACGTTAATGTGTCCCTGTACTCAGTTATGTTCCTGTTTCTTCCTTGTCGTTTGAGGAATATGGGAAATGGACTGATATATACGTCATAGTTTACGCAGCCAGGTTTTTTAATGCTTTATTTAGATAATAAAAGTTCACTTGCAGTAGTTAAGTATACTTAAATGAATGAAGTAGTGCAACTTTAATAACATCTGTTAATAGAACCTTAAAACAAATAATACTAAAGGAGAGAAAAGAGAAGTGAAAAGTACTAGGGGCTAGATAGAGATTTAAGGTAATACTCCACAGGTTAAAATCACTTTCTTTCTTTCTTTCTTTCTTTCTTTCTTTCTTTCTTTCTTTCTTTCAAGATGAAGACATTGTATCCAAGTAATGTTTTACACCCTTCACTAAAATTATAATATGAAGTTTTCTTTCTATGAATTTACATTAATGGATATGAAATTTTTGTAAAATTATAAGAAGGCATTCTCATACTATATTCATGGTTATACTAAAAATATTTTTAAAACGAAAAGTAAAACCAATCTATTTTTATCAATGAAGGTGCTCACGTCCTTACAAAGTATACTGTAACTGCAGGTCCAGAATAAATAAAGAAAAGTATCCAGATACCATATGGAAAATTAACATTTTATGTCTGAGACGTTTCTAACAGGGTAAAATTTATTGCTTTTATCTTATTAGTTTAAAGAAATGTGGTGGTTCCCAAGCTGTTTTCCTGTTAATATTTTGAGCAATGTTATTCCAATATGGAATTATTTACGGAACAGGAGTAATAGTGTCAAGAAATATGTATTTATTTTATAGTTCTTTACATCTGAAAGTGAAAAACAAACCTTACTTACAGGAGAATTAATTGGTTTGGGGGTCATGCTGATAAAGGAGTAATTCAATCCCAATTTCTGAACATCATACACATGTCAGATGGAACAGCCCTATGCACTGACAGCTTGTTGCAGTACCAAAACATGTTGAACCACCTGGATTGGGACCCGAGTGCAGCAGGTGACACCTCAACACCATACTGGAACAGTGTGAGTTTTTTTTTTTTTTTTAAATAGTGGCTGGAGTGCTAATCCTGCCTTAAAAATACAATAACAGTTTCCTTTAGGGTTACAGGTGTGTTGTATCTTGAATTAATTCCAGGCACCAGTAGAGCAGGGCATTTTTATTGCATTGTTGACTCACCAGTATTATTCCCACAGGTTCATTTTTTAATATTTGAGGATTTTCTTTAAATAAATGCTTTATTTATAACCCATGCAATACATCCCTATGACAACAATAAAAATATAACATGCAACAGAACAAACAACATAATAAAGTCATTTAACTTAATTTAACATTTCCATAGTTCTTTTAAGTTCTTATCTATACTAATAAAAGGCAAAGCCCTCACTCACTCACT
>JANRMT010062819.1:23095617-23107351 GCA_026402145.1 Polypterus bichir lapradei | reverse complement strand
TTGGGGTGAGATCATTCGCTTCATTTTATGCATGTGTTATATCCCCATAATTAATAATAAATGTATTAAAAAATATAAACCTTTGGTCCCTATATCATGTGTGTAAAATAAAATGTCAAAATTATTAAAAGAAGCCTGAACATTTAAAGATCCTAATAAGAAATGTTTCTGATTTAGAATTCAAATAGGTCTTTGTAGGTGGAAATGTTTTTGTAAATACTAGGGGACTTTGCCTCCTGCTCGCTTTGCTCGCCAACCCCTGTGTTTGGTTTTCCGGATACACACTTGTAAGATTTTTTTTTTCCTTGAATTGATGCTATTTCATTAGTTTCACTTTTATTTCAGAACTTCTGTAAAAACAATATTTGGACACTTTCGTGTCCCATTATGCTGAATCTTTTAAATGGGGTCTGTGAGACTTGTGTTTAATGACTTTGTACCACAATTTAGGATAGGTTTCTCTGTTTGGAATTTCAGCACAGACAAAACGATCCACATCTTCAGCAGTTAATAATTTGTTTTTGCAAAGTATCCAATAAATGCATGTGAGTTAAACCCCATTTTTGAAATTATCTGACTTAAACTAATTTCCTTTTGTTTGCGTCAATGCGATCTGTACTGACTTTTTTTTTGATACTGTAGTGACTAATAAAGTGTCGCAAAAGTTCTACTTTAACAATCGCCGACTGCGTAACCCCAAACACAACTTTCTAGCACCCTCTCCAACCCCTCCTCCCACAGGTCTAGCCTCCCACTTACCGCATCAATCAGCACCCAGCTATCAGGCTTCCGTGCTGTATTCTGCCCTCCCTCGATCGGACCTAACAGTCACTTAAAACAAAAAAGGCTTTAGCTTGGCTGGGACACTACAATACTTTCGAATTTTACTGCTTTCATATTCTGTACCTTTTTCTGTATATGTTTCGCGCCTTGGGTCTCTTTTCTCCGTGCTGCCCTTTCTTCTTTGCTGAGAGCACAGGATCTGTGTGTGCCACATGACTTTACATGACTAATTGTTTTGCTGGCTGTCCGTGCTCTTATTTGATAAGAAGGACGTGTCTTGCAAGAATCTTATGTTCCACGTCCCCGCGAGACTGCCCTGGGACAGTCTCTTGGCACCAAGTCTCATGTTTACGGTCCCCGCAAGACGCTCCGTGGCCAGTCTTTTTTGTCTCGCGTATCTTTTAAATGTCTTCCGAGAAGATCTCATATCATCACCTTGCTTTTCCTTTCCACAATTTTTTTTATATATAGAGAGACATGTTCTATATATTTATGACACTTACTATTGAAAATATTAACACCAGTGCATTCAAATGTTAAGTGATTGGTTGAGTGATTATATGTTCTGAGACTTCTAAGATAAATATTCTTTGGTCAGAAGTGGAATCTTGTTTCCAAAAATTGTGCTCATGTGAATAAATTGCCATTCTCAATTAGTAATTGTCCCATTAGTATAATATCGTTTTCAAACTATTTTTGAAAGAAGATTGCGTTATTTTTATAATGTATATCTTTGATATTCCAGATACTACATGAATGTGGGGAAAATTGTGTTTGTAAGCCCGAGTCCAAGATTACAGTAAACTGTAAGTGCCTGTTCTTAGAAATGTGGTAAGTTAATGGGACTATTGTTAGCAACAAAATTCTCTTTCAATAAAAATTAAGGACACCCACCTTCACAAAGAAAAACTTAGGCATGACATTCCATAAGGGATTTGAGCATTTCCACCAGGTTAGTACTAGAACAATGATGTCATTGCCAGTATTTATGAAAATGACTACATAATTTCACACTGCAATCTTTCAAAGCTCCCACATGATAGAGTACTTTTCTCATCTAAAGATAGCAAAATTTCACCATCCTCTTTAATCAAATGCAGGTTTGTTATTGTAATCTTCGAAAGTTAAAGTTTTGAGTTAAACTCATATTAATGTTTGCTTAATTTGAATAGAATATAAATTTCTTTCATAGTCATAACTTATGGTATAGTCTTTTCCCCCTATAAGTTAGCAAGAGATAGAACCTTCTTACTGTAACTGAGAAACAGTGTGATAATAAGCTCAGTTGTTGTTTAGAACAGGTCCCAGTACATAGGGACTTAAAAGACTCATTTTAAACTTAGAAATGGGAAAAGCATACAATTTTCTGACCATTTTGAAATGGTTCAGAAATGTTAAGTAAATAGTAACGGTTTGAGATATAACAAGATTAAGCTTAGAATTGAACTTTTCTTAACAGTAATTTCCCCTTTTTTCCTATTTTAATTTTCCTCTTTTTTGTGTGAACTGTTTTACTTTAAAACTTAACTAAACTTTTAAAAATTAAGATATTTTGTCTGTGGAATCATTTCTGCGCATCAGGCTTTTGTTGAATCCCATTTTTTGAGTTGAAGCTGCTGAACTTTAGTAATTTTGGGAAAACGCAGCTACAGTTATGATTTAGGCCAGTTTGTTAATTTTTCACATATAATTTTTTCTGCTGCTTTGTTGTGGGGTCTTGGAGGCATCACATGTCAGGGAATATTAATACTTGTGTTTTTTATTTTAATAGTTTAACTAGTTGATATATTTTTATTACTGTTTAATTTTAAGTGCCTCATGTCTCCATTTTAAAGCTTTAGTATGTTTTAACTGTGTTACTAGGACACACTGCACTGTTGATAGGGGCTGCCTCTCAAGAGGCGCTGTGCGTCACATCATGAATGTTGAGCTTTACAATCCCACAAGGCATACGATGCAGTGTGTGAGATTCCAACAGTCAAACAGCTTGATTTTTGATTCATAGCAATTCTTATTTTGGCTTCTGTAACAGTCTTGTGCCTAGATTTATATGGCAGCTCATCTTCACATTATTGTACAGTTTTGAGTTTGGAAACACTTCATCTTCTGGTTGCCGACTACTGGCATTTCTCATTTTGGCATTAATCTCAGTTTTACACTTCAGTTTTGACTATATTTTCTCTGTGTGTTCAGATAGCATTGAATATAATTTGGTTTTCAACTGATATTAATTCTCCCCTTGCTTCTGTTAACAGTTTTGAGTCTAATTTTGGTAAACAACACATATTTTGAATTTTGACTTGCAGTTGTTTACCTTTTGAGTTCATTGTCAGTTTTGCATTCATGTTTGTAATGGCACATCTTTAATAATCAAATTCTGGCTGTTCACTTTTTGGCTACGTCCACTATTAAGTGCCTCAGGTTTGACAACAGTTTATCTTATTTTCTATATCAACCTTTGCAAAAATGTACTTTCCTTTCCAGTTACCACACCTCTAAGGGGTTTATCTTTCCCTCTTGCTACCAGGCTAATTCAGAGTGGTCAGCTAAAACTAAAAAAGAAGGAAGGCATTGCCTTTGTTGTGGTCCAGCAGACTACAATAGAGTATGCAACTGGCACAACACTTGTGAGGAGCGAAAGTCTATTCCAACAGCACTGGGCACAAGGCATGAACCAACTATAGTCAGGGTGTCAGTCTATTGCTGGTCCGACTCATGCACATGCCCACAATCACACATCTAGTTTGGAATGGGCAGTTAACATACCTAAACATTTTTAAGGGGTTTGTGAGGAAAACTAGAGTACCTTGAGGAAAGGCCATGCAGACACATGGAGAACATGCACACTCCACATAAACAAATCAAACAGACATGGGATTCAAACCTAGAAAAAAACATTTGTAAGGAAGCAGGGTCAACAGTTGTGCCACCTGCACTCACTTTAACATATTAAACATATCTACATTTTAATCTATTTTTATTTATTTATTTACTAAAGGGCTTTGACCCCCCCCCCCCCAAGCTCTACGCACCGTTGTGAAGAGGGAGGCTGAACGTACCCCAAGGAGACACTGCCGCTCCACTGAAACCCCCTTTTAAATGGTGATATAATGGGAAACAAATTCCCACTTCTTCTAGCTCTTCCGGGAGAATCCCAAGGCGTTCCCAGGCCAGCCAGGAGACATAGTCCCTCCAGCGTGTCCTTGGTCTTCCCTGGGACCTCCTCCTGGTTGGACGTGCCCGGAACACCTCGCCAGGGAGGCGTCCAGGAGGCATCCTGGTCAAATGCCCGAGCCACCTCATCTGACTCCTCTCGATGCGGAGGAACAGCAACTCTACTTTGAGCCCCTCCCAGATGACTAAAGCAGGTTTATGAAATGGATGGATGAATATTTTATTAGAGAAATTGTTAAGTGTTAATAATTTTATTAATATCATAAATGACTAACCATTGTCATGTACTTTGTACCACAAGTGACCGTGTGTTATTGTACTTTATTTCTTTTGTGCTCATTTTGTTACACGTGGGCTAGCACCAAAACATAGCAATTTTAATGCTTTAATAAAAGTACATTGATTAGAAGACAATATATTGTCAAAATTATGTTTCTTGAATCAAACTAATTTTATAATTTTCAAGTTAGATGTTACATAGAGTTAAGAATTTCAATTTGGATATACCTAGAATGTTTAACACAATGCAATTAACTTAAAATGTAAGGCTTTATTTTAGTGAAAATTATTTTGCATTTACAAAAAAAAAATTAGGCTAGCCTAATTAAAATATTTATTTTGTAAAACCTTGCCTTTTCAGCCTATTTCAACCCAGTTATATTAATTTCAAGCATATAATTTATTTGACCTGAATAAACCCAGGTATATTACCCTTGTAACCACATAAAGAATATTTTGTAGGTTAAACATTTTTACAGTGCATACAATTAGGAGGAAACAAATGAAAACATTAAATATGTACTTAGGGTAAGTAGCAAAAAGCAGCATTTACAAATACCTGCCATTTTTGCTAAAATAGATAGCAATATTAAAATGGAACCTGAAATCTTCTATGAGTATTCTATGTCAGTTCACACCTTTGTGGGTCGATTGCAAATTTAAATTTCTGTAGATCTGTGGTAGTTATAACAGAAAAATGCAAACAAATCTATCTAAGAAAGAACAATCTTTAATCTCTTATCATTTATCTATATAGTGCATCCAAGTATCAGTGCAAAATGTATAAATACTAAGGACATGACAGATTGTTGCTACCTCGTAGCATTTGCACCCAAGTTCATTTCCCAGCTGGAGACATTTCATACTGAAAAAAAGTCTGCTGGAATACTTTGTGGTAAAAATAAGGACAGTCAGCCATTTTCAGGTGATTTTTCCAGACACCAGGGGCTGCATGTATAAAACCTTGCTTAAATTCCATGCTACAGTTTTGCTTATGCTAAAATAAAATATGTGCTTGGGCTTTTAGCTACTCCCTGTCAACATTCGACAGTAATCATTTATGGGTTAAAAAAACTTGAAGGTTTACTGACATGTGCAGAGTTTATCTATCTATCTATCTATCTATCTATCTATCTATCTATCTATCTATCTATCTATCTATCCATCCCAGGCACTTCCTGCATGGAAGTTGTGCCCATATGTCCATGTGGGTTTGCTCAGGTTTCTGCCCACATTCCATAAACATGACTATGATTTTGTTTTGTTCATTTCCTGATCTTTCTTCTTTGGTTAATTACTAGCTTATTCCATCATAGGCAGAAAAATATTGTTAGTAAAAGTAGATGGTTTTGGACTTTATGGTTTCCATTTTTATTTCCTTCTCTACAACAAGAAATCATTAGAGAAAAAGGACAGTTGAAATAAGAAGTACACAGGAAAATAAGAATTCTTATGAGGATGAAGGTTGAACACTCCAAATTGACCACCTGAGAGTGAATAGTAAATTAAAACAAACATTATTCACTGTTCCACAATGTTGGTTTTGCCTGTTTTGTAGTGTTTGTCAGTGTGAAGTTGTGGCATGGTGGCACAACTGTTAACAGGGCTGGCACATATGATAATGCCACCTGAGGCAAGTGACATTTTTGCCTCTCCCTAATAGACCCCACACAACCACACCACCACCACCAATTCCTAACTACTTTTGAGATGTTTCAGTAAATCCACATACATTACATATTACTATACAGGTATACAGTGCTTTCTTGGGAAAAACTAAGGCTTGAGGCACAAAATATTTTATTGTGTTTTGATTACAAAATTGAATGAGACTTAAAGCCATAATATTTTGCTCATCCTGCATGACAGGTGCCTGCCCTTTTTGACTAAACACATGTAGTGCAAACTTAAAAGATATTTCACAGACATTTTACAAGTGACTGACACCTTAATAACATTCCAAAACTTCACAACATTTTACAATACGATAGATAATAATGAGAAAAATAAACACCAACATCATGTACTGATAAGTAGGTTCAAAATGTGCACATATGCTCTATTTATTCTTTGAAACCCACATGTGAATTGTTTTCTGCAAAATTTGATACTTTTAAGATGAAAATATTTCTTCCAATTTGTAAAGGATATATAAATAAGCTACTTCAGGGGTCCACGGCCCCCTACCGGGCTGCAGCTGTCTGACAGCAGGGCCGCAAGAGAACTGCTGGCAACGGAGACTCACGCGGCAATTGTGCTTCGGGACGCACTTCAGTGTGTCGTTCCCGTTGGGTGTGGGGGATCCCAAAAAAGAAACCTCACAATATGAAGAAGAAGAAAAGGATGATTTGGCTTCTGATTGATAACCGTGCTGCCCACAACATGCTTCCACATTTAGATAATGTTTGCGTTGAATTCCTCCCACCCAAGTGCACGGTAGTGTTTCAGCCATTGAATTTGGGCATCATTTGCACCCTGAAAGTGTATTATCGCAAGGAAATACTGAGAAAAATTCTCATCAGCATAACTTGTAGACAGGAGAAGATTAAAATAACGTAAAAGAAGCTATTGAAGCAGCTTCCATTTCCAATATCCTATCTTTGTGAGGCAGCGTTTTCTGCATTGACAGCAACCAAAACGAGATTACGGAGTAGACTGAACATAAGCAACACACTTCGCCTGTCACTGTCTTCTATCGTCCCCAGATGGGATCGTCTGGTTGCAGCAAAACAAGCTCAGGGCTCTCACTGATTCTGCATTATGGTAAGCTGTATAATTTCTATTACTATTAAATGTAATGTAAATTGTGTATAAAAGTGCCCTACGAGTAGTACTACAGATTCACACCTCCAGAAGCTGGGCTTCAAATGCTGACTCAGTCCCTACCTGTGTGGAATTTGCTTATTCACTGTATGACTGCATGAGTTTCATCCCATAGGTATAGAGATCAGGGTGGTTTGAAGCCACTATACCACCTCAGTGCTGGCTCCTCTCATTTCCTAAATCTTTTTTTTTTTTTTCCTGTTCATTGTTACAGAGAACAGGGCTTTTCTCAGTAGCATCAGTGAACATACAGGAATTAACTCTAAATGGGATTTCTCTCTTTAACAGGGCATACTCACACATGGTTAAACTTAGAGGTACAAATCAATAAGACAGAAGCAGAGAGTCACTGGCCTCAAGGTAAACTCCCATGACACACTGGAAGAACATGAAACATGGAATAAGGCTTAGCTGGGAATCTGAGAGGAGCTCAAGTGTTATCAGACTTCAACATGCTGTCTGTCTCTGTTTAAGTCAACAGAAGCATTATAACTTGATATTTTAATTTCATTTGCTTCCTGAAAGTTATCTACACTGGGCTCAGATTGCAAGATACAAACACAAGTGTCGCTATAGTGACTGAGCTTGCATAACGAGCCTCCCTAAGGACGGGAGCTCAGCTGCATTTATAAGAATTTGCTAATTGTATTGTAAAGAACAAACACAGGCTGTCATAGCCGTTCTCGCACACAGATTACAGCTTCTAAAATTTATGCACAAGATTTGGTGGTCAGGTTTTGTTGCCATTTTCTTCTCTTGAGTTTTTCCTGACAGTCAAAATGTGTCGATGGGGCTGCACTACAGTGGACACGGTAAGCCTCTAACTCTTTTGTAAGTGATGCCTTATTAGCCAAAATGTACCATATACAGTGTATAACATTGCTATGGCAAAGGCCTGCCTTGTCTGCTGGAATGGTATTTTCTACAGCAGTGCTAAAACATTTAAAGTAATCTGATTTCTTTAAAAATAGACCTCAATGGCCACCAGATTAGATTGACTTTATAAGGTGTATGTAGGGTTTGAAAGTTTTTTCCCACTGAAATTCTCATCACTTAACATGTTAGGCTAACTGGCACCCAAGCAACATTTGAAACCATTGTGTGATTTTGTAAAACATTTTACCCAGGGGGCCCCATATTGAGCTGCCCCCTTGCTTGGACCCAGTGGTGCCAGCATAAAAGCTGATTTATACTTCAAACATACACCATACTTTATACTATGTAGTTTATACTTCTGCATCTCATCACGCCACAGGCACATGCCTGAATGTTAGTTGGCAGTGTTTGAGGCATGTAAGAACAGCGGGTGATCCATTAAAATGCAGGAAGTTTTTACCCTCCAGGATCACTGCTCTTCTTGCTATACATTTTCTTCTGTAGACAAATGTATTTGTCCCTCACACTTTTTCTCATTTTCTTGCATTCGCATTTCAGGAAATATGTATTTAACAAACTGGCCAGGCAGAGTTGTGGAGGTCTACATAGGGTTTGCATCGATGTGACGCGTAGTCATGTTTTTGAGGAAGTACGCATCAGGCTACACCACAGGCTATGTGGGTGATGGCACACCTATGCCATAGGCTCGATGCTGAAGTATAAATTGGCCTTATACCTTCATGACCTTAAATTGATTTAAGCAGGCTTTGCAATGTTTCTGTTATGTGGTGCTGTACAGAGTTTAGAGGTGATGATGTTACACTTGTTGACAAAAATACAGAAATGTGTCAAGATTCTAATTTCTAAAAGAAACCTATACACTCTTTTCTTGAATGTAATGCTCTTCCAAAATCTCCACCACGACCATATCAGACTAGAAGTGCACAATGTCGGTATACGCTGAAGCAGCTTTTATAATCTGACACCTTCTTCACGTAAACATGTCAATTTGAATGTGTTCAGGTTTGCTAATTTCAGAAGTGTATTTTTGAAAGTTCTGCTCTCAATCAAGTGTAAGTTTCCACAAATCATGAACACATATTTTAGACGAGGTTGCAGAGAATACCATCTATCTTAGCAAATTCAAAAAATGTGACCCTTGATGTTTGTAGAAACAGAGTTAACTGGTAATGTGGTGACCAGGTGCACGGCAATGAGGACTTAAGAGTGTTAAGTACATATATTGTTGTGTATTACAGTCATATAAAAAAGTCTGGGAACCTCTCTCTGCCTGCATAATAATTTACTCTACTTTCAACAAAAAAGATAACAGTGGTATGTCTTTCATTTCCTAGGAACATCTGAGTACTGGGGTGTTTTCCGAACAAAGATTTTTAGTGAAGCAGTATTTAGTTGTATGAAATTAAATCAAATGTGAAAAACTGGCTGTGCAAAAATTTGGGTCCCCTTGTAATTTTGCTGATTTGAATGTATGTAACTGCTCAATACTGATTACTTGCAACACCATAGACAGGTGTGTCCAATCATGAGAAAAGGTATTTAAGGTGGTCAATTACAAGTTGTGCTTCCCTTTGACTCTCCTGTGAAGAGTGACAGCATGGAATCCTCAAATCAACTCTCAAAAGATCTGAAAACCGAGACTGTTCAGAGGTTCCATCATGTTGTGGGGGTTGAATTCAACCCAGTATCAACAAATGTTTCAGGATAATGTTCAAACGTCAGTCACAAAGTTGAAGTTACACAGGGGTTGGATATTCCAACAAGACAATGACCCAAAACACAGTTCAAAATCTACAAAGGCATTCATGAAGAGGGAGAAGTACAATGTTCTGTAATGGCTATGGGATGATTTGAAGCAGGCTGTCCATGCTCGGCAGCCATCAAATTTAACTGAACTGGAAAGATTTTGTATGGAAGAATGGTCAAAAATACCTCCATCCAGAATCCAGACACTCATCAAAGGCTATAGGAGACGTCTAGAGGCTGTTATATTTGTAAAAGGAGGCTTAACTAAGTATTTATGTAATATCTCTGTTGGAGTGCCCAAATGTATGCACCTGTCTAATTTGTTATGATGCATATTGCATATTTTCTGTTAATCCAATAAACTTAATGTCACTGCTGAAATACTACTGTTTCCATAAGGCATATCATATATTAAAAGGAAGTTGCTACTTTGAAAGCTCAGCCAATGATAAACAAAAATCCAAAGAATATAGAGAGGTTCCCAAATTTTTTCATATGACTGTATTTCTGTTCCCATAATCTCTGTGCTACTTTGATACACAAAAAAAAACTGAATTTGATATTTGTCACATGTTATCCTAAGTGTGTAACATTATTTTTCAATCGTTGATAATAACATTTCGATGTGTTTTAATTCAAATTTCATCTTATTATTTCTATTACTTCACAGACCTACATGTGCAAATGGTGTGGGACACGATACTGCAAAGACTGCGGAAAGGGGGACTTTATTGGAAACATGAAGTCTCCAGAAAAGTGCAGAAAATGCTTTCAGGTAATGAAGTGACTAAAGCATAAACAGACTTGGGCAGTGAAACATTCAACTTGATGATGGACTGTTGTGTTGGCACACTGTTGAAATAAGGTCTCCATTCATTAATATTTTAAATGTATATTATATATTTGAAAACTTGTGTGAATTTTTAAGCCATTTTAACCAATTCATAGTCAGAGGGGTAGCAGAAGAAACTTGAATAGGGTGCCAGTCCAACACAGGTCCCTTGGAACACTCTGTCCCTTATTTGAATGCTTAAAACAACGGTCTGTATCTTACTGTTACTGGTTGATGACTTTTGTTTTATTCCCATTTAAAGCTTAAATGTCTGGGATGGCATGGTGGCAGAATGGGTAGCACCGCTGTCCCACAGCTCCAGTAGACTGGGTTTGAATAACCACAAAATCTATGTGTAGTCTTTGTATGCTTCCAATGTACATATGGGGTTTTCTTCCACATCTCAAAAATATGTATTTGTTAGAGAAACTGGTAGCTGTGGTTTGCATGTGTGAGTGTATCTGGAAGTATGCCCTTTAATACACTGGTATCCACTCCAGGGCTTGTTCATGCCTTACATATAATGCCACCAGGATCAGCTGAGGTGTTTTGCTGCCCTTTAATTGGGTTAAGCAGGTTTGCAGATAGATGTCTGGGTTGACTCAAATATTCTGTTAACTTTAAAATGAAGCACAAATGTGTTTAGTGGGGTCTGTGTGATCTTTTGGCCTTGAAACCCCTTCAAGTTTATTTCCTCCAACATCTTGGTGTCTCGATTTTTATTCTCCTCTCCAACATGGCCATCAGACCATAGTATTGGGCTTATTGTTACAGTCATTAGAGACTTCAAAATTAATTAATCTGTGTTTAAGGATTTCTGTTAACATATTTGTTTATATGTATTATGAAAGTTTGTTTATATGTTATTGTATTGATAAGAATTACTGATGAATGCTTTTAAATTGCTTAATTTTTTTTGTCCAGTTACTTCTGAATCAGTGGTATAAAAAACCTGAACATATTATATACTGTGCAGCTCATCTTGATGTCTAGTTATGCAAGATGTTGAGTTGGTCCTCTAGACCCAAAAAACACCAATTTTTAGACCATTGTGTATCACATTTTGTTCAGGAAATTACACCTGTATGATAAAGAGTAAACCAGCAAAAAAGATCACAAGGACTTGTAGTTGTGCATGCCACATAACATAAGGATAACAGAAGACAAATATATGCAAGTGTAATATATATATTACACTTG
>JANRMT010062819.1:23083043-23095217 GCA_026402145.1 Polypterus bichir lapradei | reverse complement strand
CAAGTGTAATATATATATTACACTTGCATATATTTGTCTTCTGTTATATTGTGAACATTGCAGCCCAGATCACAGACCGACACTAATGACACCAGTACCAAAGCACACATGATTTTTATTTACAGTGTCCTCCCCAGCCCAAACACACACATTCTTTACTCTTTATCTTCATTTACTCTCACTCTATTTTCTTTCTTTAACCCTCAGTCCTTCTTTCTCTTCCACTCCAACTCAGCAACCTTCGTCCTCCTCCTCCCGACTCTGGCTCCTAGAATACTGCTTGCTGGCCCCGTGTATAGGTCACCCAGAAGTGCTCCAGGTGCTCGTTGACCTACTTCTGGCAGCATTTCTAGGAATGGTGGAAGAGCTGCTCTCCAGGGCTCAGCACCACCTATCTCAGCTGCAGCACTCCCAACAGGGCAGCACCAAACTCCCACTCTCATGTAGCCCTGTGGGAGTCCGAGGCACCACTGCAACCCAGGGGGGCTGCCATCTAGCGTTCTGTGGGAGGTAACATTCTGGCCACACTTGCTACCCTGGTCCTTCCAGCGTGGAGGCATCCTGGCCATCCTCCACTATATATATTTATAGACAAAGGACAATAACAAACACAAAACATAAAATTACGTTAGCAAACTTGAACTTTTTCTCTCCTGTAAAAAAAGACACATGACTTAGACTCTCTTGACTTAGATGGATATTTTTCTCTCCTTATGAAAAAGCCACATAACTTACAGTATGAATTCTGATCTTTCAATTCATTTGTTTACAATGGATAAATTATTTAATTAGTTACTAAGTTTCTAGTTTCTACACCATGAAGGTGACATTAATTTGTCTTTTCAATGATTTACCACCTCCCGCCACCCCCAAGCAGTTTGTTGCATGTGTGACATGCTACTCTGTACTTTTTTTACTGGATTTAGGAAAAGGCCTGTAACAGCTAGAACTTATCCTTCACGAAGTTATTATTACGTTTCAGTTACAGTCCCTTCAATACCATAATACATTAGCTGGCTTTATCTTATCTATTAAGTTCCAATTAATCGTTTTCTGAGTCAAAGCAGGTGTATTAATGACCTGGTGTAAGTGATGCTTTGGTCCTTTTGTGATTATCATTCTTCAGACACATGAAAGAATCTTCTTCGCACTTTTCTTTCTTTTAAAAGCTCATTCCTTTCTTTGCCTTGGTCACACCTTCTGGTTGGAGGAGGTTCTGCAGTTTTCTATTTGAGATTTTTACATTTAATTGCTTGGTTGCTAGCAAAGTTACTCCTCCAGGATTAGTTGGTGATCACTTAGCTCCCATCATTAATAAGGTAATATGTACGGTCTTACTCTCACTTGTGCATTTGCTTTCCTTAACAAGATTCAGACGCATGACCCCCCTCTGTCTAACTCCAATACAGACAAGTATCCCACCCTTCCAGTCCTGCACTTGTTGCCCTTTAGAGTAAAAGAAATTGCTCCAGCCTCTGTTATTACCACACCCTATAGGCTATGATGTCCTGCCTTGGACAGCAGAAGTTATGGTGAAGTTGAGAGCAGTGAGGTTGATAAAATGGGCTTAGATCATTAAGGAAGGAACCAAGGTGTTGAAATTGGTTTCTTGAATATACATAAGCCCATGCTTATAGCTTTGTGTTTGACTATTGGAGCAAATTTTCATCCAGCAAGGTTGCTACTCAGTTAATTGTAGTTCTTTGTTTGAAATTTGGTGTCCAGGTGGATCCTTGAAGAGGTGTCTCCAGGTGATACTTAGTCAGTGATCATTCAACAGATCAGATCAGATAATGCAGTATTCTGAAGAGGGACCCAGTCAAGAAGGAGCTGATACTAAGAATGTCTGGCAGTGGCTTGCTAAGCCAAGGACTTGTGTTCCAGGCTTGACCAAATGGATAAAGCCAGTATGTCCTACAGCACCTATTCCTGGACTGTTTTGCAAACACCCAAATTCAGTATGTCATTTAATGTTATCAGTTTAATGCACATCAAAGAGGATTTCTTAGTCATCATTTTTTTTTGGTTTTCATTAGCATTTTACAATCTGTAAAATGTAAAATGAAGTTGTACTAAAAAGACACATTTGTTATTAGCATACATAATGAAGATAGAGGTAACACAAAGAGTAACAAAAATGCAGTAGAAACAAACAAAACAAATACCCATTCCCCTTCTTGACCTACCTAAATAGCATTTGCACCCTCGTCTACATCAGTTTGCCACTCTAATAATTACTTGTGGCCTGTCTTCCTCCTTCCAGTTGAATGCTTGCTTCTATCTTTCTTCACCACTCCACACTGGCAGGAAGGAGCTCTTGAGCTTTGGCCAGGACTCACTTCTAGAGTACATTCAGCCTATGATGTCCCCTGGTATCCCTACATTCTTTAATGTCAGCACCTAAATGGCCAACCAGAAGACACATGTGCATTGTAATGCCTAGCAGGGAGATACTCACTATATAATGAGAGTGGGAGACTCCAAGTAAAACTTCTTCATTGCTTAATTATCCCCTCCACAAGAGTGCCCTTGTCTTGACCAGACAGTAAACCTAAGCTGACTGCCCTTATTTTTGTGTGCTTCTGCTATCTCTATTTCCAGAGCACTCTGTGTGAAAATCAGGGCACAACACTCCCGACAAATATTACTTCAACTCTCCTGGCAGGACCACATGGGATATTCATGTAATCTACCAGCCACAATATGTTACATCCTGACCTCCATCCTAGATTGTGGACATTAGACTGTGATGGTCCATCAGCTTAACAATTTGCACCTGTAACCATCGATAACATGACCGGAATGAGGATGCAGTGAGAACACTTAACAAGAGTAAGGTGTAAATGTGAACCAGTGCTTTTATTTTCAGCAATCTCAAACAGTGTAGGTGCTCCTTCTCTTATAAATAAATAATTTCAATAAAAATAATAATGCTGGTGGAGGTTAAAATGTCCGACAAATCAGTAAATACATCCATAAACTTAGGTTAAAATCCCAGGCAGTGATTCATCCTTTAGAACCAATGAGCCGTAGTGCTTCCTTCACAAAAACCGACGTTTCCTCAGCTCAGTGTTTTTGGAGTCATTGACTGGCAAGCTCAGTTAACCTATAAATCCTGGGTCTTTGCAGCCACCCTTTGGTGTCCTAGGGCTCCTGAAGGCCCTGCTTCTGATGCCATCATGCTACATCTGCAGGTGCCTGCTCAGAGAACTCGATTGCTGCTGCTTCTCGGAGAGCTCAGAAACAGAGACCTCTGGCCTTAGAGTGTCAGCCACGTACCCATCTTGAGAGCGCACTCCCGACTGCCTGCCTCCGCTCCCTACCAGCACGGCTCTCATAATTCTACCATCTCCTTCTTCCTGTCTTTCATTTTAACCTTCGTTTTTCTTTGTCATTCCTTTCTCCTTTTTTCTTCGATCCCAGTCAGTCTCTCCTTTATACTTCCACTAGCCATGTGCGCCCAACTACGTTGCGCGTGTTAAAGTTGTCTGTGAAGGGCACCCTGTTTAAACACGGCTGCCAGTCGTGAACTGGGCCCTTCGTCGCTTAGCATTATGATTTTTTGTAAGGGAAACAAAATTACAAAAGAAAACCCTTGGATATTGATTCGATAGGAACGGCCTACTTGGAATCACTGTCTGAATTGTAATTATGTGGTGGTGTAGGAGCATTTCTGCTTCTGTCAGTTCACAGTCCGCCTTGTATTCACGACGCTGTCGTTTCCTCTTACGATCTCTTCTCAACCTTTCTCCAATCTCGCAGGTTGCTTTGTGGCAATCCAAAGAGTAAGGCAATATACACGGAGCAATGGTTATAAAAGGGGGACACATAGGTATCCAGGCTCTTTAAAAGCATACATAAATAGGGATCACTTCACTGACATGTGAGCAAGCCACGGTACAACTATGAGATGCGCAGCACTCGCCGGCTACAACGTAACAATAATAATTTCCGGAACGTGCTGTTACGTTGTCATTCATTTTACCCACTGTCTTTCTTTCATTCATATTAACATATGAATAGGCACGTACCTTTTATCTTCGGCAATCTCATTCTCTAACCAGGCCTCAGGAGCTAACAAGTGTAACACTGTCCACTACCCCTTTCGTTATTCCAGCACATTGTTGACATCCGTGAGTAACAACAACGTACTAAACTGGAAGGTGGTCTACGCATGCGTGGAATTCGTGGACAAAGATCAAGATCTAAATGAAGAATTCTTTAGTTAATTTAAAGCACAACAATTTGTTTAGTTTGAATGTGTGTGTTTTGAGGTGTGACTGGCGTACTACAGTCTTCAATAGTATAAGCCTGGAGGAGATTCTTAATGCAATGCCTATGTTTTAGCTGTCTCTCTACTGCCATCTAGTGCTGCTTCTAATTCATTCGCGGACAAACAAAGATCAAGATCCAAATGAAGATTATATATAGAGATGGGTGCTGTGTCCTAATTACACTCATGTATAGTTAATGACCTCTTACTTGTAAGTGCGATCATCCTCAAACCCCAATTAAACATCCCAGGGCCGCACAAACACACACACTCACAGAACCTGAACCACACACTGGCACAGACCCAAATGAGTCTTATTACACAGAGTGACCAGGTTCCTTGCCACAGGGTGCACAAGTGTCCTGTGATCGACTAGTGTTTTGTCTAGACTTTGGCACCCTACAAGGCTTTATTGGAATTAGAAAGACTGGAAAGTTGATGGACGGAAATCTTATATTCTGATCTTCCCATCAGTTGTGTCTGTTGTCCCTGGTTAAGATAAAGGGAGCCAAAGTCCAACTCTGTACCACTTCAAGGGTCTTTTTAATGCTGCTGACTATGTAACATTAAACACTGCTTGGTGTTTGATCATTGACTCTGAGCGATAACTATGTATTGACTTCTTTATTTTATCCTAGAATATCGAATTTAATCAGATTCTACTTTTCCTTTTACAGAATAAATGCCAAGGTCAAAGGGTCGAGTACACCTCAAGACCTCCAACAGATGCTAAAGAAAAGAAACGGGGAAGTAGTCGAGCAAAGAAGTCTTCAAAATCTGCAAAAGGCAAGAAAACAGGAGGAAAGAAAAAGTCAACCAAAAAGTCTGGTAAAAAGAAAAGGGCATAACATTTGCCATAACCAGTACGGCAATTGGGTGCTTATCATGTACAATACAACACAAAGAAGGACATTAAAGTCATAATATACAGAGTGGATAAAGTTCAGGCAGAATTTATCAAATAAGTAACATACTTCTGATTGTGGTTTTAAAATCTGTAAAGCTTAGAAAAATGTGTCAATAGATAATTGGAGAGAATGTTAAATACAAATACTGTAAAAAGGACAAGGTGAATTCAATTTAGATGTTCAATGGCACATCACAAATGACAACTCAGCGCCACAAACACAGATAGTGACCCAAATAGGAAGTCGTGTCACCTTAAGCAGACTTTATAGATGTGGCTGTAAATCTGCTGCCAATTCAGAAAAACACAAGGTTTACAGCAGCCCAAGTAAGGAGCACATCAGCATTGTGTTTTACCTTGTCAAGCTGACACACACAATAAATTTTTACTGATTGCTGTCATTTTTGTTTTTATTATGTGTGTGAAGTGGTGCCCTCTAGTATCGCTTCTCAGCCTCCGAGTTTGACTCTTCACTTTGTCATGTTTTATATGGAGTTTTCATGTTTTCCCTGCATTTTCTCTAGTTTCTCCAGTTTTATCGCCAAGACAATGACATTAGGTTAATGGACTTGGCATGAGCACGTGTTCTTTCCAAAACTGTGAGATCCCCTCCCTTCCTGCCTCGTGCTTGATGCCACTGGGAGATTCTCTGTCTCCTTGTTAATGTATACAGGTAGTCTACGACTTACAACCATTTGACTTACAACCGCTATCACGTCTCATGGGCATAAAACAGTTTTCACCATGCCAGCTCATTAATCTCAGTTTATTACCTGCAACAGTTTTGACTATGTTTAGTTACATTTTTTCTTACAGTAACAGGAAAAAAAAGGCAATTGATCTTGATACATAAATGAAGGTGATCAAGCAGTATGAAAAGACTTGTGAAGTAGTTAAAGGTTTAGCACCCATGTGAGCAAAATAACGAAATAAAATAATACAAAAAATAATTAACAAAAAAAATGATAGAAAATCTACACAATATTCTAAAAATAATGATACAAAGGATATAAAGCAAACAATATGACTTAAGGGACTTATATAGTACTATACATACGGTCAGAAATGAATACATATACCGTTACATCAAGATCAACTTACACCCGGTCTGACAAAAACAAACGTGGTCATAAGTCAACGACTACCTGTACTGGAGAAAAAGAATGAATGGGCCTCGATGTGCTAAAGTCCATCTGAAGGGCACTGCTGGCTGTGTTTCTTCTAACTGGCTCTGAATCCCTGGAGAAGGGTATTTCAGAAATTAGGGGGGTGATAAGGTCACTATTCTGTCCTCACTTGTATGTATATGATTAGTATGACAGGTAGTGGTCAAAAACAAAACCAGGAAACAACCTCAGTCCTGAAATGAAATTACTTTATTTTTTTATTATAATTGTATTGATTTTATTGAAATCACACAACATTCCATACAAATAGATCAATTTTACAAAAATAGGATTGAAAACAAATCAAATTACTTTAAAGCAAGAAGATAATAAAAAGTAAGTCACTGTTATCTTGAAGATTGGAATTAAATTTACATTCCTAAATTAACATATCCAAACCACATTGACATAGCTCAGATCAGATTAATTAACAGGTAGGTGTTGGAATCAGCAAAGCATTTTTGTCTGATGCACCTCCACTTTTGACAAAATACCAGCTACAGAGTCATCATTCGGGAGACAGCCTTCATAGATGTTTCACCCCTGTAATCCTGGACCATCTCAGGATGTTTGGGCAGTGATCAGGTATGTCTTCCTGCCACACTCTTTTCCTGGTTTACAAGTCTAAAGAACTTCTTTGGCTCTCTAGTTGGTGTTCCTAATGTCGCAGCCCTTAGCGTTCCTATGTAGCCACAGACAGGAACTTTCTTTCTCTGCCTTTTGCGCAAGGTCCTTCACAGCTGAGATGAGGTCATCCCACTGTCCTTCAAAAAATGTTTTGTTAAAAAACCCAGGTAGTCACGACAATCACCTTCCACTAGGTAGATTGATACTCTTCAACCATTCCCTCTACAATCTGCCACAAGCTTGGCCTACCACACATTCTTCCTTTTGCTGGCTTCCTGGATGTCCTCCTACCAAGGAACTATCCATTTGTCCAGCAAGACAAGCTTATCGGTTACTCACCACACAATGATGTCAGGTCTCATTGAGGTGGTGGAGATCACCATAAGCCAAGTCTGGTGATCTTCCTTGTGCTGGGCAAGGCTGTACATCTCCTGCTGTTACAAACTGGATAAGCTTTTTTGACATTAGGACTCTGTTTACTTGAGCTCTCATGTGCTTGTTTAGTTCTGCTAGCTTCCTTAACACCTGTTCATGTCACCATCACTATCAGCCCCTAGGCCAAGGAGACCTTGCAGCCACAAAAGATGTGGTGGAGGTTTGCTTGAGCTGCATCACATGGATCACACTTCTCTTCAAAGCCAAACCACTGTCCCATATTGGCTAGGTTTGAGTGGGTGTTATACAAGGCCCTGATTAGGAAGCTCAGTCTTGCCTGGGGGGGGGGGATCTTCCAAAGACCAAACCATCCCACAGTTCTTGGGATAGCATCCTCCTAGGTTGTGTAGCTGACAGATTTCATTAGGAACCGGTTTTCCTCCATTCATGTTATGTCTGTGGCCACCATGTTCCTTATCTACTCTCATATTTATTGGTTCTCCCCAAGATAAAACTGTTCTCACTTGCTGATGTGTTTCTGGTGTCTCACTCTGGACAGTAGCATGATCAACGGACTCCCCTGCCTTCCATGCCTGCCCTATTCAAATCTTTGTACCAGCATTTCTGACCAGTCGGTGGCATGAATGTCTGAAACAGCATCAACCCAACGTTCTGTTTCTACCCCACAGACATTCTCAGCAGATTGGCATCTGGGAAGTCACTGTATAGTCACAGGTATTTCATACATTTGCAGTGGTCATATGATGCATTGGGATTATGTAAATTGGTAACATTATGCCTTGCACGTACCGGAATGCCCTTCCTTCAGTTTGTGTGTGCCACCGTTTGCTTCTGATTTGAGGGTTGGAGGCACCCTTGAGGTGTATGCAGGAAGATGGATGAAGGAGATGGATGATTATGTGTGTGTGGGTCATTAAAAAAAAAAAAAAAAAAAAAATTAAAAATGGTAAGAAGCAAAGCACAGTGCAATGGGATGTTTCCTTCTTTTCCATCTCTGTGGAGAGCAGAACAGTGACCCTCTACCTGCATGTCTGACTATTGGTGTTAAAACATTTACTACAATACTACAAGAAAAGCTACGAAGGAAGGAAAAATAAAAATGGTTTGTGATGGTGTCACCAACATCCAGCTCCTCCACCAAAAAATCCAGGTACTTCCCCATTCTGCAGCAAGGATAGCAACCTCCCGACAAGATGAATGAGAAAAGGGGTAGGTAGATAACCTGATAGGCAGGCATGCAAGCAGGGGGCTCATGTCCTTCCTGACATCTATTGGGCTCTGTAGAAAACATTTCAAAAGGGATTTTTTAAATTTTATCTACCCATTTTTCCCTTTACCCTCTAAGGGGCAGCTTTGACACCTTTCTTAGGAATCGCTCCTTGTGGTGCTGCAATACCAAAGCTGAGCAGAGCAAGCCTTAGCAGACTTGGTTGCCATTCTCAAAAACCCATTTAATGTGGAGTGGCCCATTATTTCCTTATCATTTTTCATAACTTACTCCAATGGTGCAGGTGGCTGCTGACACACAATTCTAAGCAACTGGGCTAGGTTACTGTCCCCTCCATTATTTTTTCTTCTTTGGTTCATCTTGCTGAATGTCAGACTGACTAGTCATTAAAAGAAATCCAAGAATAATAAGAATGCTGGGAACACACGTGTAACGTCTAAATTGTCTAGTTTTTTCTGTTCTTAACACCTTTAGATACATGGATGCATATGGCGCTTTTCCACTGCATAGTACGGCACAGCACGGTTCAGTACAGCTCACCTTGGTTCGGCTCGGTTTGCGTTTTGACTGCAGTTTAGTACCGCTTTAGAGTGGGCGGGATTATTCACGTGTCGTTATAGTTGCGCCGCCTCTACTGCTGTGACATTTCTTTTTAAACTTGTCCCTACACTGTTTGTAAGTCCGATGGTAGCCGTGTGCGCCCAAGAGCTTAGCAACCTCCTGAAAAACTTTTTCATTCCGCGTCGCCCCATCCAGCTCTTGCTGGATCCGCTCCTCGGCTACCAACGAGAGGAACGTCTGTATTTCCTCAATAGACCACGAAACAGCCATTTTTGGTTAAAACAAAAATGGTGCGTCCGAACCTTCGCTGCCTGTGCTAAAAATCTAACGGGTCTGTTGTGTCTCGTGTCGCAAGTTCAGTGACGCAGTAATGACGATTTTCTCCGGCCAATCAGTGACCAGCAGAGTTTACACGTCACGTTTTGGTAACGGTTCGGCGCGCTTGGAACCTCGGCTGAGGTGGTACTAAAAAAAGGACCAGGTACCAGGTACTGTTCCCAGTGGAAAACCCCCCAAAAGTGAGCTGAACTGAACCGTGTCGTGCCGTACTATGCAGTGGAAAAGCGCCTAAAGTCTCTCTTTCTATATAACTTCTATAATGGTTTTGAACGTACTATCAAAATTAAACCAGCAGATGCCCAACCCAAACTTCCCTATTGAGAGTGGAAAAACCAAGTCCATGGCCACTTATGTTCTTGCTGCACCCAAGGATTTTACTTTATTACTATAGCATCAACAGCTACATAACCAGGATAAAGGAGCATTGCAAAAGTATAACATGAGGACACCAGCAATCATCAGTTCTCAGAATTCCCTAAATGGCAATATCCTTCTTTATGCAAGAGGATGCAACTCCCTAAGTGGACTTGCTTACCTACCATCGATTCTATGGAGCTTCTCCACTCACCACTGATTCTCTGTGGCTATGCCCCCATACAATCCCACTTTCTTGTCTTCACTTAAAATCCAGGAAGACCATTTTCCAATATACCACCCTTGGTTAATATTGTCTATTGTAATCTGACAAAATCATTTTATAGGTTAGTCTCAATTTTTAGCCTTTTGTTTCTAGATACCGAGACCAAACCTAAAGAAACTGAATTCTAATCCAGTAACTTCCACACTAATTGACTCAATATAACTGTGGGGGTGTGTTGGGTACAAGCAGCGCACCAATGACAGATTTCACATTGGGTAACAACTCTGAAGAACACAGCAAAAGGTTTCAGTATAAATCAAACAAAATACGCCGGCATACAATATCTAAAAATCACCTCCAAGTAATTCCAGCCTCTTGCTTATACCAAAAACATGAACATTAGTTTGAGAGACAAGGTTCCTACCTTGTGCCCAAAATTGATGTAATAAGCTTTGGCACTGCATAACTGAAACCAGAAAAAGTGGCTTCAGAAAATGAATGGATGGATGGGTTAAAGTTGTCACTCTTTCAATTGTACAAATGTAAAGCATACTTTACAAGTATTACTTCTTCAAAGGAAAAATATATTTCATGACATTTATTGAACAATTCTAGGACTGCCCATTCATTCCTGAAGCATATATAAAATTAAAATCAAGTAGACATAGCATCTTCATCCATGTAACAAACTGAAATTAATGAGAAGAAATAATGCTATTTGAAGCTTTTAGTCAATTCATACACCACCAGAATTATTCATACAAATGCATAATTGCCATAAATTCTGCAAATGAAATAGGATAGAAATCAAAATATGTAAAGAGTTGTAAATACAGAACTGCTAGTGTTTAAAATGTACAATTTATTATTTATTGAACCAATTATATAATGTTATATTACAGAATTTAAATAGCCACATACCAAAGAAATTAAGATGAAAGAATCATTGAGAAACACCAAGCAATCATGTGCTGTATTATCCTAAAAATGATTTACCTCGTTGTAGTTAATGCACCGAAATTAGTAAAAGCGTAACCTTAACATGTTAGGAGACAAAACGTCTGTTTAGGAGGAGGTGGAAAGATGATCAATGAAGGCAACAGTTCCCTCTGCTTTACCACCTTTAACATTGTAGAGCATGGAGGATAATTCCCAGTCAACCTGTCTTTACAGTTTAGGAACCGGTATATTTTACTATAAATGATATTTTACATTAAAAAAAAAATGCTGAAGAATTTGTACAGTGTAACTTGACCAGCATCTCTTATGTAGCTGGGATCTGTGGAAGTCCAAATTCATCCACCAAAACACCATCCTGTCAAAAGAAAAACAAACGATCTTCTGTTACAAATGACAACTGCTTATTGTGCACCCTAAATTTGTATTTATTCCCCCCCCGAACAAATTTAGAAGGTAATAAAATAAAATTTCAAATTCTTCATTGATGCAGAGTTGTCCTGCATTTCAGGTTTACCTTGTTTGTTCTTGAGTCACTGGGCACTCCTTCTGGAATGGCTGGTGCCGATGCAGCTTCATCGATGTATGAAGAATCCTCATCTGCTAATAATTCATCACCTAATGCATCAAGTTCTTAAAAACAAAAATGCAAAAATAAACTTAAAATTAATGGATCCAACTTACTACTTTATAAAAACAAATACTTATTTTAACAAATAGTTGCAACTCTTAAATTTAAAAAGTGAGTACTACATCAAAGCTTTCAGTTTTAGTTAATAGCATTTGATACATTATTTTAAAACATTAAAGCAATGATATCAAAAATTGTTACATCAGAAGAAAATGGAATAATATTTTTCACATTAAATTTAGACCCACTTAAAATAACTGTGTCAAGGAACTAACTAGCGTCAAGGGAAAGGATGTACACTGCCCTCTTCTATAGGAACAGCTTTAGCACGGGTTGTTAACTTGTAGATTGCACTCCAAAAGCGATGAAGTCATAACTTTATATATAAACATTTTCCATTAAAAAGCCCCTTATTTAATGTGTGGATGGATAAAGATGTTACTGTAAAACAGCATGTAGGAAGAAGTAAAACTGCCAAAGGCTCCTTAACTTTGAATTCACCAATGAGC
>JANRMT010062819.1:23070994-23082643 GCA_026402145.1 Polypterus bichir lapradei | reverse complement strand
ACTGATAGATCTCAATTACTTCTGTTCTCATTTGTTCCTGAATTTCTTTGGATCTTGGCATGATGTCTAGCTTTTGAGGTGCTTTTGGTCTACTTCTCTGTGTCAGGCAGCTCCTATTTAAGTGATTTCTTGATTGAAACAGGTGTGGCAGTAATCAGGCCTGGGGGTGGCTACGGAAATTGAACTCAGGTGTGATACACAACAGTTAGGTTATTTTTTAAAAAGGGTGCAATTACTTTTTGCGACAGGGCCATGTAGGTTTGGATTTTTTTTCTCCCTAAATAATAAAAACCATCATTTAAAAACTGCATTTTGTGTTTACTTGTGTTATATTTGACTAATGGTTAAATGTGTTTGATGATCAGAAACATTTTGTGTGACAAACATGCAAAAGAATAAGAAATCAGGAAGGGGGCAAATAGTTTTTCACACCAGTGTATGTGTGTGTGTATATATATATATATATAACACACACACACACACACACACACACACACACACACACACACACATATATACAAGTTACTTTGTTTTGTTTTTTTTTTCATTCCCATTTCCCCACTGATCATCTTGACCCCTTGTTTGATTATTGGTTTGCTTTGTTTCGACTTACTACTATTTGTAAAGCACCTTAAATTATACTCTGTATTAGAAGGTGCTATATAAATGTTGTTTAAAAAGAAAAATAGGTAGAGACTTTCTCAAAAATAAAAGATTAGACAATAATTGGGTATGAAACACTCTTGCCAGAGTTCTTTGCCCATAAGGCCACCCAATTTATTAAGTCCCAAGTATAATAACTAATTATTGCCACTCAAGAGCAATCTTAAACAGGTACAAGTAAATCAGCAAAAACCTAAACAGACTACACCCTCAGTCACCCATAAATCAAAAACAGACAAGGCCATGAAGAACCAACCTGCTTCCAAATCGTCCTCATCAATCTCTGGTGTTCCATAACTGCGACTAAGAGCTTCTTGTACTTCATTGGCCTCTTCCATCATGTCTTCAAGCTGATCTTGCAAGTCCTTTAGAAGAAAATATAAATAATGCCTACTAAAGTTACATGAAAATAAAGAAAAATCACATTCAAGCCAAAGAACACATTGAATACACACCCCCAGTTTATATACAGTGTGGTAAAAATTCATTAGTTATCTTTTTTCTATTTAACTCTGCATCATTCATTATGTCTTCTGACATTAGTATCATCAGGGTTAAGGATTTATTGCATTTGAAAATGTAAATAATGTCTATTACTTTGGCAAAGTCCAAACATATTGCTATGTTTTTCTTTAAAAATGCAGATATTAGTATTGAGTTTTCACATTTTGCCCACACTACCTTGGAGCTTTTAATACACAAAAATTGAAACTTTTTAAAAACACTTTCCAAAGACATATACTTTTGAAAATGCCGACTCAGCACTTCAGTGTGGATGGTGAAAATACAGACTTTGGAAAACACAAGACTAATCATGCTCCGATTAGTTTGTAGCCCTTTCCAATCTGGATCCTGTTCATTACAAAGCCACATTACCTGATTGCTCACCCTTCATGGATGACAACCTGTTCCAACATAGTGGACACAGAGGAGTTTCTGTTCATGGCATTTGTTGCGCTGCTTAGACATATGCATCTAAAAGAGCGTTTTGTTCAGTCTGAGTACTGTATACAAGCACAAAAGGCAAACAATTTACCAGTTGTTACAATGCGGAGATAAATCCTGTGGCTGGCAGCATTACCACCACTGCAAGGATTTTTCTACTGATGCTAGTGTAAATTTTTAAACAAAAACATAGCTTTATGTGGATGGAGATAGTTACGTAAATGATGTAAAAATGCTAGTGTGAATTTTTAAATGAAAACGTAATTCCACAAAAGTAAAATCGCAGTAGTTAATTTGCAAATTTTGGTAAGCAATCATTCTTGATCATTTCAGAAATATTTATCTCTCTATTATATTAAAAAAATCCTGGGACGAGACACAACTTTTTCAGAGAGATACTTTCAAGTCCAGCGAGATGAGACATTGTGCCAAGACATTTAACCATGCCCGCAGCAGGAAATAAGAGTAGATGACAAAGTAGAATGTCGTAAAGAGGTTCAAAAACGGTGGCGCAATACATATGCAGAGCAGGTTAGAGATTATGAAAGTACTAAAATTCGAAAGTCTCAAAAAAAATGATAGTAAAGTTCACATTAGCGCAAATAAATAGAAATTATTACTCTGTGAAATAACGGAACAGAGAAAAGAGATCGAATATATCTTTCGGATTTAAACTTTAAGTCGGAGACTTGTAGATTGTCTAATTCACGTTGCCATCAGGGAAAAAGTAGTGTTTCTTCCAAATGAAGAGGCGTATTCCCCGCAAGAAATAAAAGACTTGTTGTTTGGTGAAAGTGAAATCCACATATGCAAGCGGCAAAGATGCGAAGTTGCTGGTGCGTAGCACAGGCCAGGGGGATGGCGAGCAATGCGAGCAGGGGGCAAAGCCCTCTAGTCTTTTTAAATAAACTATTTTATAACTGTGCCTAATTTGTTATTTACACATCATTTTTCATTATGTACATTTTGCTAAGCTAACATGCATAGAATGTTGGCTACTTGTTGCAGCTGCTCTTGACTGGAGCATGGAGCTGCAGAATTCGGCTGTTCAGAGGAACAGGAGTCAAGCATGCGACGCATGACACCCTGTGTTTAAACTACGCTTTAGAAGAAACTCAGCTAAACATTAAATTGAAGGCAAAACAGGCCAAAGCATATTCTATGTTAAAATGAAAACAAACATTCAAGAAATTGACTTGGGAGTGTTTTGTGAATTCATATTCAGTTCTGCTCCTGTTTATCAGACAAACCAGCAGCTGCCAACTTGTGGCTTCATTGAGATGTGTAATCATCATTTCTTTAAAATGTTTATAATGGGCTGGCTGCTTTTGAACCTAAATCTTAAAAGTTAATTCAGTATCACCAACAGAAAGAATGCTCAAGGATAACTTAAGAAAACTGGCAGTAGATAAACCCACCGCTAAGGCAGCCACCTAGCTCTGAAAAGTAGGGCCTATCAGCAGAAACAAAAAATGACTTTGTAGGACGCCTTTGCCTAGAACACAATTCACCTTTATTGTTCTCATAGGGTCTTTTAGAAACATCTTTTGGTTTTGGCAACAATTCACGCTAACCTCAAAGAAAATGTATTATATTCCCTGGCAAAATAATAATAGTTCTAGTCATTCTCAAACCTGATTACTCCAATTCAGAGAGGCAGGGAGAAAAAGCCTGTCCTGGCAGCACTGGGCACAATGCAGGAAAAGGGCATTGGCAGCGTACCAGATAATTACATGGTCCTCTCAAACACATACTTCACACTTAGATTGGGACCATTTAAATAAAACCTGTATGAATTTGAGAATGTATGATGATAACTGGAATACCAAGAACAGCAGCACACAGACACATGGAGAATATGCAAACTCCATACAGACAACCAAGTGCAGTATATTTATGTAGTATGCTGGATCTGTAAAGTGGCAGTGCTAACCACTTTGCACTACTGTGATACCTAAGCTAAGAAAATCTTAACTATATTTTTAATATATCAAATTTCTTAAAACAACTACACTCACAAAACCTGTAGCTCAACTGTTGTAAAGCTACAGAAAAATACACTGCAGTAGGAAAAATAGTATGGTATGGAAGAAAAATAATTTTCTTTTTTTATCATAGTTTTATTTTACATTCTGTACATAGTTTATTATTACATGCCCAGTAATTGTTGGTCATTTAAACCGATAGGGTCCAAGATCAGCAAATGTAGTCAGCAAATCTGACATGCCCGGCAATGAAGTGTAATGTGACATCAGCTTTAGTAATACTATAGTTAAAAAGGTCCTTTGGCAAACAGGATAAAACATGCCTAAACACCAATAACTTGAACTTCAAGGTGCAAAGGTCCTTATAATAATAATAATAAAAAATCCATGCAATATGACATTTTAATGAGAAAACCTTGTGCATCAAGTATAGCAGTAAGTAAATAAATATTTTAATTAATGTTATGTCATAAGTCATTGACACAAGGACAATGCAACAGAGATTAGAGCGTGCCATTTTCATTTGAAATACTAAAAACCCTGCACAGGTTTACAAACGTTTTTGAAAGCGTTTCTGAGCAGAATTAAAATGTTGTTCAAGCATTTTAACCCAACCGCTAAAAAGCCTTTGGATACTTTGAAATGACTTGCATTGTTGTTTTTTAGTTATGTCAATTTTTTATTGTATAGTGGTTTTCAAAAACATTACTCAATTAAGACTGTACATTACTTGATTATTTACAGTCATTTGAAAAAGAAAGTACACCCTCTTATACTTCTATGGTTTTAAAAATCAGGACATCATAAAAACAATCTGATTCCTACCAGGTTACAAAAGTATTGAAATCTAACTGCAGATGTTAACAACACATAACAGATTTCACTGTGTCATGATTTAACAAAAATGAAACCAAAATGGAGAAGCCATGTGTGAAAAACTAAGTACACACCATGATTCAGTATCTTGAAGAACCACCTTTAGCAGCAATAACTTGAAGTAATCAATTCCTGCATGACTTTATTAGTCTCTCACATCGTTGTGGAGAAATTTTGGCCCACTCTTCTTTACAAAGTTGTGTCAGTTCATTTCAGTTTGCGGGCAAACTCTCTTAAAGTCCCCACCACAGCAATTCAATCGGGTTAAGATCTGGACTTTGACTGGGCCATTAGAACACCTTGATTATTTTTTTGTTCAGTCATTCTGTTGTAGATTTGTTGGTGTGCTTGGGACCACTGTCCTGTCGCATGATCTAATTTCGGCCAAGGTTTAGCTGGCAGACAGATGGCCTCACATTTGACTCTAGAATGCTTTGGTTTACAGAGTGGTTCATGGCAGGCTCAATAACTACAAGGTGCCCTCGTCCTGTGGCTGCAATACAAGTCCAAATCATCACCCGTCCACCATCACGCTTGACCGTTGTTATGAGGTGTTTGTACTATATGCTGTGGCCATTTTCTGCCCTGCATGCTGCTGTGCATTATCGCCAGCCTCCACTTTGGTCTCGTCTATCCAAAGGACATTGTTCCAGAAATCTTGTGGTTTGTTCAGATGCAGCTTTACAAACCTAAGCCATGCTGCCATGTTCTTTTAGAGAGAAGAGGCTTTCTCCTGGCAAACCTTCCAAAAAGCCATGCTTGTTCAGTTTTTTCATAACTGTACTGACATGAACTTTTAACATTTAATATGCAATTTCTCTGAACACTGCAAGGTCTGATCTTGGGGTGAATTTGCTGGAATGTCCCCTCCTGGGAAGACTGGGAACTGTCCTGAATATTTTCCACTTGTGAATAAACTTTCTCACTGAAGAATGATGGACTTCAAATTGTTTGGAAATGGCCTTATAACCCTTCCCAGACTGATATGCACAATTGCCTCTCTGAGATCATTGTTGATTTCTTTCCTCCTTGGCACTGCGTTAACACACACCTGAATGCTCCAGACCAGCAGACTGCCAAAACGTCTGTTTTTATAGAGGTGGTCACTTGCTGATGATCAGTGAATCAAGTGCATTTGATTAGCAGCCTCTAGCTGCTACTTACCCTCTTAATTCCTATGGAAGCAGTAAGGGAGTACTTAATATTTCACACACTGCTTCTGCATTTTGACTTCGTTTTTGTTAAATAAATAATGACACAGTGTAATATATATTGTTGATCATCTGAGGTTGTACTGTATTTAATTAATTTTAAGTCCTGCTAAGTGCCGGATGATTTTTATTATGTCCAGATGCGTAAAATCTTAGCATTGAAAGAGGGTGTAGTTTCTTTTTCACATGACTGTATAAAGTCAATAGAGACAACAGTACTATCAGCAAAATTCTGACCTTGAGTCATAACTGATTTTCACTTAATGACTTGAACCTCTTCAAAATTATTAAATAGCTAGCAACATTTAACTACATTTGCTTAAAAGCAGAAAATCCTTTAAAAGTAAAAGCACAGAAATAAATAAATCAACATCAATAAATGTAGTAAAACAGAAACAGAAATACATTAGCTTTGACAAAATGAAATGTTGTTTACCTCAATTTGATCAATTTTAACTTGTTTGTATGCCTTCTTCATTTCTTTCACACCAACTTTCATAGCATCAACCTGAAATAGTAGTAAATAAGGGTAAGTCCTCTTGATTTGCTGATGAACAGTGGCACATGGACAGTGATGTCATAATTCTTACAGTTGTCTTTGTATCCTTCAGTGTCTGTATTGTGTAGTTTGCCTGTTCCATATTAAATGACTGCTGCATTAAGTTATCCCTCTGCTGTTCATACCTTAATAGAAACAAGATTACAATAAACATGTATTTTCTAAAACTGTTTATTAAGCAAAAATAATTATTGAGGAGTACTAAATAGCCGCATCAAAATTTCAGCATTGTGGGAATGACGTTCTCCATATTTACATTCAATGCAGCCATTCTTAGAAAGTCACCATTAATAATATTTTGGCAAATAATTCACACATTTTGACCATACAAACGGATACCTGACATGTAGATTATGCAACATGAGTTATATGAGAATATTTTTTTCTTTTTTCCATGGATGTTTTTCACATCCATTGGCACTGTCCAGCACTGATGAGTTTCAACATTCAGTATCCAATTTCTCCACAAAAGCATGACATTAAAATTTTTCCTCAGCCACCGCTACAGACTACAAGGGGTAAAGTAGCATTAAAAAAATATTTTGGGTGGGGTATACCTTTTAATATATTTTTCTAATAATATTATTAGTAAGTAACAATTAATATCAAGTTATAATTACAGTTAAAATTAAGACATTTTTGAAGGATGCAAAATAGCATCCACATATTGACAAAATCCCAGAAAACATTGTTATATATTTTTTTTTTGTCAGATCGCACAGCTCTACTCACAAGGGTTTTAACTTTTAAATCTGAACTATTAGATAACCACTCTTAGCAGCTTCATTTATGAAAAATTACTTGCCCACCCAGGTGAAATATAAAAATTACATACATTCTCTTTTGCTTCAGTACTCTTAAAGCTTTCTGTTTCACCATGTTCTGTAAAAAAAAATAATTTTGAAGATCAGTAATTAATTTATAAGTTTAGAGTTAAAGTTTATTTTACTTTTAACAATTCTTTACACAAGGTAAATATTCTTAACTTAGATAGATTCAGTGTGTACTCTTACTGTACCTTTGAAGGGCCATCTCTCATTTTCTTCATTTGATCCTTATATTTAACAAGTTCAGTATCTAACCTTGAAATCTTCTTATCAATTGATTCCGCCCTTCCATCGACCTGGGGGGATAAAATGCCTAGGTTAATAAAGTATGAAAGTTACACAATAAACAAATGGCAACTTAATTATTTAGGACAACTATTTAACTACATAATAGATATTTAAATTCCAAAACAGAGTATGAATTATGATTTGCCAAGTGCCATTTTTCTAAATTTCCATTTGTCCATTTCCTAAACTAGACAAACTCCAATTCAGGTTCACGATGGGCCAAGTCAGTGCCACATCTAGTCTCTATTTAAGGGATCTTAAGATAACCACAAGTAATGCACTTTGATAAGACAATTGTTAAATTTCATTTCCCAGGTAAATTAGTTTTTTTTTTTTTTTTTTTAGTATCTCCAGATTATAGTCCAAATTAACGAGATAAGGATTAGAGTATGTGTGTGTTTTTTTTCCTTCTCTGATAACATACAGTAGTTGTTCTGCATCATATTTTGTAATATACTGCACATCTGATATTCTGCTCTGTTGATCTGCCATATGTAAGACTTCCATTGCGAATGACACATGGCAAAATAAAAAATTGCGTCTGTAAATATAAATCCCGCTAACTACACAGCTTTAGTTTAAACCAAAACATTTTGGAATTTTCACATACAGAACACAAAAGTGCTCTAAAACTCAAATTTTTACTGTGTTATTTCTTTAATTGAATAAATATCTATGGATCCCAATTAACATTTTTAACAGACTTCACATACAGTGGGTACGGAAAGTATTCAGACCCCCTTCAATTTTTCACTCTGTTATATTGCAGCCATTTGCCAAAATCATTTAAATTAATTTTTTTCCTCATTAATGTACACACAACACCCCATATTGACAGACAAAAAAAAAAAATTTTGAAATTGTTGCAGATTTATTAAAAAAGAAAAACTGAAATATCAAATGGTCCTAAGTATTCAGACCCTTTGCTCAGTATTTAGTAGAAGCACCCTTTTGAGCTAATACAGCCATGAGTCTTCTTGGGAAAGATGCAACAAGTTTTTCACACCTGGATTTGGGGATCCTCTGCCATTCCTCCTTGCAGATCCTCTCCAGTTCTGTCAGGTTGGATGGTAAACGTTGGTGGACAGCCATTTTTAGGTCTCTCCAGAGATGCTCAAATGGGTTTAAGTCAGGGCTCTGGCTGGGCCATTCAAGAACAGTCACAGAGTTGTTGTGAAGCCACTCCTTTGTTATTTTAGCTGTGTGCTTAGGGTCATTGTCTTGTTGGAAGGTAAACCTTCAGCCCAGTCTGAGGTCCTTAGAACTCTGGAGAAGGTTTTTGTCCAGGATATCCCTGTACTTGGCCGCATTCATCTTTCCCTCGATTGCAACCAGTCGTCCTGTCCCTGCAGCTGAAAAACACCCCCACAGCATGATGCTGCCACTGCCATGCTTCACTGTGGGGACTGTATTGGACAAGTGATGAGCAGTGCCTGGTTGTCTCCACACATACTGCTTAGAATTAAGGCCAAAAAGTTCTATCTTGGTCTCATCAGACCAGAGAATCTTCAGGTGTCTTTTAGCAAACTCCATGCGGGCTGTCATGTGTCTTGCACTGAGGAGAGGCTTCCGACAGGCCACTCTGCCATAAAGCCCTGACTGGTGGAGGGCTGCATTGATGGTTGACTTTCTACAACTTTCCCCCATCTCCTGACTGCATCTCTGGAGCTCAGCCAAAGTGATCTTTGGGTTCTTCTTTACTTCTCTCACCAAGGCTCTTCTCCCCCGGTAGCTCAGCTTGGCCGGACGGCCAGCTCTAGGAAGGGTTCTGGTCGTCCCAAACGTCTTCCATTTAAGGATTATGGAGGCCGCTGTGCTCTTGGGAACCTTAAGTGCAGCAGATATTTTTTGTAACCTTGGCCAGATCTGTGCCTTGCCACAATTCTGTCTCTGAGCTCTTCAGGCAGTTCCTTTGACCTCATGATTCTCATTTGCTCTGACATGCATTGTGAGCTGTAAGGTCTTATATAGACAGGTGTGTGGCTTTCCTAATCAAGTCCAATCAGTATAATCAAACACAGCTGGACTCAAATGAAGGTGATCTCAAGGATGAACATGTAAACTCCACACAAATATAAATATATGAGTGTCATAGCAAAGGGTCTGAATACTTAGGACCATGTGATATTTCAGTTTTTCTTTTTTAATAAATCTGCAACAATTTCAAAAAATATTTTTTTTGTCTGTCAATATGGGGTGCTGTGTGTACATTAATGAGGGAAAAAATTAATTTAAACGATTTTAGCAAATGGCTGCAATATAACAAAGAGTGAAAAATTGAAGGGGGTCTGAATACTTTCCGTACCCACTGTAAGATGTTACCATTTTGTTCCCTGTTCATTTACTTTTCCCATAGTCATGCAAAGGGCCAATTGGCATTACAGGGAAAAATGAATTTTTATTCTTGGTTCTAGTGACAATTAACTATGCACCTTTACTTTACTTTACTTACTGGCTTCTCAGAAGAGCACTGTTACCTGCAACCATTCAACTCTTTTCTCATTTTATCAGTGTTCCTGTCTTAAATGTTATTTGTACCTTAATTTTGTTCTTTGCTTAGTTCATCTGAACAACTACTGCATAGGATGGAAGCACAATAGACTGATTTGTTTTTATTGTGCCTTTAGATAGCATTGGAACCAAGGCCAATGTGTTCTACAATTCAGGCTAATTCATTATAACATTGTGATAATATAACAGGTGAAAGTTAGAATTACTACCATCATTATTACTAATTACTTAGATGTTTTATTATCATCATCAAGTTACTTGAGGGTAACTGAACTGGCAAAGAGCAGCATGAAACCCAAATCCTAATCCAGCAGGTTACACTATCTGCTACTGACCAGTGATCTAAATACAGAAAAGACTACACACCCTGCACTAATATGTCCTAGAAAATAATTTACATGCCTCTAATCAGAAATAGAAATCAGAGGAATGATGGAGGATTATGTACAATAATGAATGATGTTCATTACTTCAGCTTTGTTATTAAACACCAAAGATATAGTCTAAAATGTACCTACAAAAAAAGTATCTTTTAAAATCAGAAACAAAAACAAAAAAAAAAAAATAACACCACCATAAGAAAAACGCAGACCCTAAACGCTTGCTCTGGAAAGCATTAATCTCTGAATATATCAACTTGCCCACACAGACAAAACCTTACTGGTCTCAGAAAGACTGAAAACAAATTAGTACTCCACACAAATTTTTTTTATATGCTACTTAGACTGTGTAGTTTGTAGTGGTGGTAGAGAAAAATGTTTACTTTTCATGTTTTCATGGAAAAAGTACATAACAATGCTAACACTGTATGCTCTTATTTGAATATCTGCCTCGCCCTCATCTTCAACACAAATGCACATTGCTTTAGGAATGTGTTTTTCTCCTTTATATTTTACTGAAACATTAATATTTTTGCAAAAAAACAGCATGTATTATGCAAGTTCTGAGCATATGAATAAAGGACAAGTGGATCATGCGACAGCAGTTACCCAAGAATTTTCTTTTCTTCCTTTACCATGGACATTTTTCACATTATTTGCCATTCTCCAGAACTGGTCACCATTGAGATCCCTTTGATATGAATCTTCATTATGTACTTTCTTCATGAAATCATGAGATTTCTCAGCCACCACTACAAAGATGTGGGTTAAGTAACAAAGTTACTCCCTGGGTAGAGTATTCCATTAGGAATAGAATAATTTAGATTATATTCATTTTAAGAAAATAAACACAGTATACAGCAGATAAAATTTGCAAAACGTCTACAACAGAGAACTTCAAAATCAATCTAAAAAATAAAGAAAGCTGAGACAAATAAAGCATAATAAAAAAAGAACTCAACCCATGCAGAGAGAAAGAGAAGAGAGCAGAGTAGAGCAAAACCACCATCTTTCTTCTACCTGTATGACTGCTTACTCTTGCCATGTTTTGAAAAGGTGTTGGACAGATCCTCGAAGCGATATTTTTTTTTCTTCCAATTTCAAATACAGAATGTCAGTTGCCCACTGGGTTTAAGAGATGGGTTGGGATTCTTCCAGTTAAGCAAGACAACTCTTTGTGCTCGAAGTGTGGTGTAGGCGATTAGAATCATTTTGTCCTTATCTACTTTGTGCCAATTTGGGGGCACACCAAATACAGCTGTTAATGGGTTAATTGTGATTATGTTAATCTGGTGCACTACCTCCCATAACATGTGGCCTAGTGATGCTTGAGCTAGATTGCAACACTCACAAATTGGATGTTGCCCTGGCTACATTTTTGACAGTTTTAAACAAGGCAGATGT
>JANRMT010062819.1:23050782-23065994 GCA_026402145.1 Polypterus bichir lapradei | reverse complement strand
TTCTTTAAACAAAATTCCTAATTTAATCATAGTGCAAAAACTGAGTTGCTGGAAAAGTTCAATTTTGAAGTGCACCTGTGCATAAGATGCAAATGTGTCATCCATATACAGTTCTCTTAATCCTGAGCAATTTCCAAAGATTAAATACCGAGTTGGTTGGTGGATGACTGGATTAGCGGTGTGCTGACAAAAGTTAGTATTTTACTGATGTTAATGATCATCTGCTACTTTGTCCTTTGTCACTCTCTTCTGAGTGTTCTGCAGCAGTTCTTGCTGTCACTACAATTTTGCTAAGATCAAAAGAGCTGTCTTGAGTAAATGACAGACATTAGCATCACAAATGACAGTCACTTTAAGACCTGTGTTGTTCACCCTGAGAGTGTATTCCCTAAATATCACAGCCTACTGGCATTTGTGTAAGCTGAAATTTTGTTTCTACTCTTTGAGAATAAAAAACACATTTTACCATTGTTATTTCTACTAATTTTTAGAACCTATTTTTAAAACGTGTACAAAATATGCAGCATTTTGTGTTCTGAATATGATATATTTATAAAAGTGTATAGTGTTCTTGAGCTTTTAAATTACCCATAAACCTTATCCTTAAAAACTTTATTGAATTAATATGGTCAAAAAGAATGGCCAGATAAAAGATTAAGCTTAATTGAAATTTTAAAAAATTCGGATGAAAAATAAATGCCAACCATTGGTATGGTATGCTGTGAGAGCAGGAGTGACATCGCATTCAGACATGCAAGACAATCACATTAAGAGATGAATATCCCTGTCATAACAAAGAAAAACTAAGCGAACACATGGAGGTATTTCTTTAAAACGGCAAGCTATGAGACCACTCAAAATAATATCTTACAGTGTATTAGGAAATGCTCTACAATGTTTCATTTAACAGACATCAACGGATATCTTAAAACGATTATACGTTAACTTCAGAATTCCTAAGGATCGCTCTGTCGACACGCAATTATTCACGAAACAAGTCTGTTTAAACGCTGGTCGTCACTTTCGCGCTGCTCACAACTCGATGAGGTAAATGACAAAAATGTTGCCATCAACATGGATGGCGTCCCTTTCTTTACCTGTGATGACACAAACGCCGACTAAGGGTAGCTTCGTTAAACAGTCATACAGCATTACTCCTTTTGTTTCGGTCTGCTTTTTAAATGTTCGTCGCTTCATGTCTGGGACTGTCATATACACAAAACACCAAGACTGTCTGACAGGCAACGTAAAAAGTGTAACATAAAAAAACTACCCTCTAAAGTACCCTAGACTTCATTGTTATACTCACATTTCCGATACAATCTGTTAAGTTTGGTGGAGGTCCTTTAGGTTTCGATCGTCCGAAAATCCTGTTCATTTTCTTTGTCTTTTTATTCTATTTTCGAATTGCTCTGTGTGAAAAACACAAAAGAAACAATAAAGTCCCACAGACCGTCTGACGGAACCAGGAAACTGCAGGCATAAAATATTCGACGGAAATATCGTCAGAGAGCGCGTGACCGAAACTTAGAGGAACTGAGGCTGAGGCACACCCTGATCACGTGTAGAGAGTTAAACGTGTGCCCAAACGCAGTTTGCCTCGCCCATAGACATATATAGATAGACGGCGCATTCACTGTATTGCCCAGTGGACAGGATACGTCAGCGCATCCGCCATATTGCGAGTGGCAAAAGTGCCATTTTAAACATACAGTTAGACGTGGAAACCGGGTTTTCTGATCAAAAAACAATAACATTTAAAACAGTATCGTTTACATACAACAGATTTTGGGGAATCGTTTAAATGCAATTATTTATATCCATTTATACACTAATAATAGCAATTATTAAATAATAATAATAATTATTATTATTAAATAATTCCTTCCATATAAGTCAAATATCTCGGACTGCTTTCTTCCATCTTCGAAACATTTCTAGACTTCGTCCTGTTCTTATGCAACACAGTACTGAAGTATTGGTTAATGCCCTTGTCACCTCACGTATAGATTACTGTAATGCTGTTCTATCTGGCATCCCACAAAAACGTATCCATCGCTTACAACTTATTCGAAATTCTACTGCCAGGATAATAACCTGTTCTAAATCCACTGAACATATTACACCTATTCTCTCTCAACTTCACTGGCTTCCTGTTAACTACAGAATACAATACAAAATACTGCTCTGAACATTTAAAGCTCTCCCCTACCTCACTGATCTCCTACAGACTTACACTCCCGCTCGCTCACTCAGATCCTCATCTGCAGCTCTACTTTCTGTACCGCACATCAAACTCTGTTCTATGGGAGCTCGAGCGTCTCTCATTGTGCTCCTCAACTCTGGAATTCTCTTCCCTCTCATATACTTCAGCTCGAGTCAATAACACATTTTAAAACTGTCCTCAAAACTTACCTTTTCAAACTGGCATACCAATTGTGAATTTTCCACTGTTACTGCCAGTTATCTTTGTTTGTTTGCTAATTATTGTTTTTTGATTTATCATTCTCTTGTTTTAATTTCACTAATGTTGTTTAATTTTATTGTAAGGTGACCTTGAGGGCTAAGAAAGGCTCCTATTAAATAAAATTTATTATTATTATTATTATTATTATTATTAATTATTAATTATTGAGATGAAAATTGACCAATGTCTGAAAGTCAAAATAGTAAGACTGCAACTGGCAGTCTGGTCTTTCTTTAAACAGTGAAATGATACACTCAATGACAAAAATAAACAATTTTATTGTATACAAATTGGCTTAATAATTTCTGAAAACATTTCACTCATTCCTCTCTCAGTCTCTCTCTTACTCTCACACACACGCACATACACACAATGTGGTTACTTAAATATATACAGGATAGGACCTAAAATCCTTGAATCAGAACTGTCTTACATAGCTTTTTCTGTGTGTTGCCACTCTGTAATTTGAGAGTTTTCAGTCTGGCAATATGGTGCAGCCTTAGTTTGTGAAAGACAGACACGACTAAAGACATGAGCATAAAATGATGGTTGTCAATTTCATACTGTGTTTCCTCAATGTGCTCCTTGAGAAAAAACACATCATCCAAACCAATCTCAGCCAGAACAAACTGATTGATCAAAGATACACTGACAGCTTGCCCTAATGTCGACTGTCGGATAACACGCTTGTCTACTTTGACCACCTTGACTGTACTCTCAGAAGGAATCATCAAACCTCCTCTGTTTTTTAATGTGAGCAAGTGGTAGCTTTGATCATATGATGCCGGTACAGCATCTGTTACCGAACTAGCACGGCATACATCACAGGACAGCTTTCTCAAAATCCCGTCTAAGGGCTACCTCCCACTGCTTCCTGAGGTGGATTTCTTTGGGAAAGCTTCAAAGTTTGAGAAATGTTAACAGCTAACAACAATCTACATAGTTAGTGACTAAATACGTTTAGCCAAAATGTTGTTTGGAGGCTCACTTGAGCACATACTGTAAATGCATAGCTTTGCTAGCTTAGCCTGGTGTAGCTAAAGTTAAGATTATAAAACGGGATTTTCTAATGGCCAAATATAACCAAAACAATTGTTCAGCCTTACCTATGAAATGTAATCCCTGGGATCTGGTTTGGAGAGTACAGTGGTTTGTATAATCCCAAGCAGCACGTGCGTGAGGCATCTTTATCCACTACTTCACTCCATAGCAGCGCCACTCGCAATATGGCGGCGACATTGACGTACGATGCTGCTGGTCATGCGGCGGCTAGTAATTCTATGTCTATGTCCTCACCTCCAAATACAGACAAGCCCCGCCTCCTGTTTTCCGCAAGCTTTCAGCAAAAGAAACTACAGGTGTGTTTCTTGTTTGTAAAGACAGTTATTCAAATTAAACACAAGCCTTGGTTTTCCAGAAACAGTCATGATCATGTTATTTTGTTGGTGCCACAGTTATGTAATAATATTAAATATGGTATCCCTGCTACTACAATACAATATGCTGTTGTAAAATGGCAGTCTCAAATCCACTAAATCAGTTAGGGATACACACGCTGCTGGAAGCTATCCAGATAGCAATGGGCACAAAGGAATCAGCCCTGATCTGCACACCTGTCCATTTGAGAGTCCACCCAGACATTAACCCACAGAGGAAATTTGGATTTGCCATGTTTTTATGATGTGGAATGTAAACTCTGTGGCCTACGACCAGGGTCCTTGCCTGGCAGGGATGCCTCCATGCAGGAAGGACCGGGGGAGGGAGCGTACGTAGAGCATTACCTCCCCCGGAGCACTAGGTGGCAGTCCCCCTGGGTTGCAGTGGTGCCTCGAACTCCCATAGGGCTCCATGGGAGTTGGAGTGTGATACAGCCCTGTTGGGATCTGTGGGCACTGCCAGGGGGTGCTGCAGCTGCTGCTGAACCCTTATGGGCGACTCTTCCGCCACACCCGGAAGTGCTGCCGGAACTGGGTCAACAAGCACTTGGAGCACTTCCGGGTGCCTTATAAAAGGAGCCAGCAGCCACTACTCCAGGAGCCAGAGACATGTGGGAGTAGACAAAGCTTATCCGGAGGAGTGGAGGAGGAAAAAGAGAAAGAGAAAAGAAAGAAGAAGAGATTGACTTGTGCTGTGATTGTGTTGTGCTTGTGGGAAACAGGGGAAGGTATTTCTCACAGGAAAAAGAAAAAAAAAAACATGTGCCTTGAACTTATGTCCCACGCCTGTCTGAGTCGGGTTTGGGCAGCGGTGACTCCCCTGGTGGTCCACAGCTCGTACAGTCAAGGGTAAAACATGCCAACTCTACAAAAACATGCAACAGGATCCAAATCCAGTATGTCTGATCAGGCTGTTAAATTTCAGTTTGTAAATGTTTTATTAAACATATTAAAGGAAATCTAAAAATAGCCTACTGAAATAAATCAAGGTATTACAAATAAATTTTAGGATTAGTGATAATAGGTCATAGGATCATGACTGTCATGTGAGAGTACAGTAAAATAAATATGATAACTAATTTATAAGAAAAAAATTTATGGATACCTTATGCAGGAACATAAAACAAGTTGGAATCTACCCAGAAAATACAGTGTTACAATTAATTTATTACACACTTAATTTTTTGTGGAATATTTAAGTTTAGGAAATATGTTGTTGAGAAGAGTGTGCCTGTGAATCTATTACCCCTTTATTTTAGAATTCTGTTTGTATGCCATTTTCTGTAATGACATGGAAAGATTTTTACTAGGATAACAAATTTAAAGGTGAAATTAAATGATGAAGATATTTCTCTGTAATACAATAACAGTGTCATAGAAATTGATAATGAAACACTTTTTTTGATATTTTTTATATGGGAAATTAAATATGGAAAAGGGGAGTATTCTTTTTAATATATTTATTTTACAAATACACAATTTTAATATGGGCAGTATGGTGACACAGTGATAGCGCTGCTGCCTTGCAGTAAGGAGACCTGCGTGGAGTTTTCATGTTCTCCCTGTGTCTGCGTGGGTTTCCTCCAGGTGCTCCCGTTTCTTCCCACAGTCCAAAGACATGCAGGTTAGGTGCACTGGCGATCCTAAATTGTCCCTGGTGTGTGTGCCCTGCGGTGGGCTGGTGCCCTGCCCAAGTTTGTTCCTGCCCTGTGTTGGCTGGGATTGGCTCCACCAGACCCCCGTGACCCTGTGTTAGGACATAGTGGGTTGGAAAATGACTGACTGACAATTTTAATACTTTAGATATCAGGAGGACGTTGGGAGAATACACTGATATAGTGTGTTGCCACACCCACCACGTGACAAACTACATCAGGATCCCAAATTAGGGCGCAAGCACAGCCATGTAATGGGTGACACCTCAGCACCACACTAGTTCAAATGGAACAGAACAGTATGAGGTGTTTTTTTACAGTGGCTGGAGTGCCAATCCTGCCGTCAAACCCCCAAGTTTTCTCCCCAAGTCGGAGGACCTGCTTCCAGGTTAGCATCATACCCATGACAGAGCAATTAGAGGATAAGGGCTTTACTCAAGTCCCCAATATTGTGGAATCACTTCTGGCATTTATGGGATTTAAACCTGCAACCTTCTGATTGCCGGTGCAGATCCGTAGCCTCAGAGCCCCCACTCCACCTTTTTAGATATCAATAACAAAAAATACACTCTGACATTTGTAGAAACTTTTGGATTATTTTTATAGAATAGGTCATTAAAACTAAGATATTTTGTTTAAAAAAAAAAAACTAAGGATGCAAAGGCCCACCATGACCATATACAGAAGATAGAGACTTTGTCATAACAATTGAAATGGGTAGCCAATTGGTTTTAATAGGGGAGCGAGGAGCAGGTGTCATTCTGTAGAGTCACATTTGAGATAAATAACTCTACAGATGACAGTTACCTAAGAAATGTTACCATACAGTCTACAGTCATGTGAATAAAACATTTAGATTCATGTCTCCTTATAACAATTGAAAATAGAACAACATCAATAAAAGACACAAACACTTGTACATAGTGTTTTGTGGGGTAAATGTGTAAGGCATTTTAACATCTGAGATTCTTTTTATATTGGTTGACAAGTTAATACTGGAAATGCTGAAACTGTTAGCCTCGAACTACATATACATCCTGCAAAACTTGCTTATTGCTATTAACATTCACTCAGCAAAGATGACCTCAAATTTAAAATAAGGCTATTTCAACACTGGCTGAGGCTAGCTACCTCAACTTCAGTACGTTACCAGGGCGTTATAATAGAAGTTGCTTGCTTCACTCATGAGGCGTGTCAATCTGTCTTTAGATTGCTTCACCTGAAAGGAATACACTTCAGAATACTCAAGCAAAAGGCAGGAAACACTGTTTCTGTCGGGCTTTTGTATCAGATGGCTACCTTTGAAGGGGCTACATAATCAAACAGAAGGAAAGGACTAATCACTACCACTGAAAGTACGTAGCCTAACTGGACACACTTCGTTTCAATATCAATTATAGGTAATTGCTAAATGTTAGTAAACATCAGTGCAACTTCAGCAAAGCAATACTCAAATATTACTTGAGAAACCAGGTGTAAATGTTAGATATGAAAACACACAACCTGAATTATTCAAATTAGGGTCACCCAGGAAGTTTTGTATCAAGTAGCTTGTAGTTTTAGTTGTTGCAATTTTTGTTCTCTTAAACCAGGTAAGATGATTGGGAGCAAAGGGGCAGTCTGTAGGTGGCAAAGTCTGACCAACTCGTATTCTCTTTGATATCTCTTTTTCCTCCTAATTCTTATTTTAAAATCCTTTGAATTTATAGTGTGTGTCTGACTGCCTTATGTAAGATATTGCACCAGTCTAAAGTTTTGGACAACTGATAAGTTACCATGGTCTGGTTGATTATTAATTAAGCAACTTTTGGCTATACATGAAACATGTTAATCTTATAGTCCCAAACCTCCATTTTACATATCCTTAGACATAGATAGACAGATAGATAGATAGATAGATAGATAGATAGATAGATAGATAGATAGATAGATAGATAGATAGATAGATACTGTATTCATCTCTTCAGGGAAATTCAGGTGTCCAGTAGTCCAAGCAAATCAGTAAAAATTACTACAAACTATTAAGAAAGGCAAAGAGAACAAAACATAAATAAATAGTAAAAAGTACAAATGATCAATTGTTACAGTGATGAGGGTGGTGACCAGGTCATGAATCACTTGTGTTGACAACGGTGATATAAAATCTCACAGCAGTAGGATCAAACAATCTTCTAAAGTGTTCTGTTCTACAGCACAGTGAGAGAAGAAGACTGCTACATTTACTTCTCTGACCTGTTGAAATGATATGGAGAGGGTGACTGCTATTGTCAAGAGTTGCCTGTGCCTTCCTCCCCATGCACCTTTCCACCACAATTCTCAGTGAGTACACAGACCTACCCAGGACTGAGCCAGCCTTCTTCACTAACTTATCCAGCCTTTATGTGTTTTTAACTGTCATGCTGCTACCCCAACACAGCAAAGAAGAGGACACTGGTAACAACTGACTGATAGAACTCAGACAACATTTCACTACATACTTTGTATGATCTGAGAATTCTGAGGAATCACAGCCTGTTCTGCACCTTCCTGTAGACGTCATCTGTGTTCACAGACTAGTCCAGTCTGTCATCAAGGTGGACACCAAGATATCTATAAGTCTGCACTACCTCAATATCCTCCCCTCAGATGTTAACAGGCTGATGGGGAAGCTTAGACCTGTGGAAATCCACAATCATCTCCTTTGTCCTCATTGTGTTCAGAACCTGGCATTTCTTACAGCTCCAGTCACTGGAAGTTCCGATCTGATCCCTATATTCCCCATCCTGCCCATTCTTTATATACACCACAATAGCTGTACGATCAAAATACTTCTGAATGTGGCAAACATTTAATATATTTAAAGTCTGCTGTGTATAATGTGAACAGGAATTGGGCCAGACAGTCCCTTGTGGGGCCCCAACATTGCTCTCTTCCGTCGCAGAGACACAGCTTCCCAGTTTGACAATTGCAGTTGACCAGTCAGGTAGTTATGAATCAAGGAGGTGAAGTCTGAATCCACACCCATCCTCTCCAGTTTATCCTTAAGAATGGAGGGGTGGATGGTGTTGAATGCACTTGAAAAACCAAAAAAACATATAAGGGGCAGTCAAAATGTTCCCAGAACTGGAATTGGTCATGTAGTTTAAGAGCCATTATCAACATCATTTTAAAATGAAAGCACACAAATAAAATATTACAAGTCATATTTAGCATACTGCAAAAATACAGTTTTTCAACAGCATTGTAAATGGACGGTTGGGACACAAAGTCAGAGAGGCAAGATTGCCTTGGTTTGGACATGTGCAGAGGAGAGATGCTGGGTATATTGGGAGAAGGATGCTAAGGATAGAGCTGCCAGGGAGGAGGAAAAGAGGAAGACCTAAGAGAAGGTTTATGGATGTGGTGAGAGAGGACATGCAGGTGATGGGTGTAACAGAGCAAGATACAGAGGACAAAAAGATATGGAAGAAGATGATATGCTGTTGTGACCCCTAATGGGAGCAGCCGAAAGAAGAAGAAGATTGTATAAATTATGAATAGCATGAAACAACTATATGCTAAATATATACAGTATACAATATGAATTCACAAGTATGGTTGGTACAATATTTGATCTTAAACTAAACTGTTTAGCAACTTAATAACCTGTGGGAAGAAGCTTTTGCTGAATCTACCAGTGTGAATGACAATGATTTTGTACCATTTGCCAGAAGATAGGAGTGAGAAAAATGGCTGTGCAGGATGGCTGAGGTCTTTAATTATCCTGTTTGCCTTTCTATGGCAACAAGTTATGTGTACAGTATATCATGAAAAGAAGGAGGCTGCATTTAATATTCTGTGCCGCCTTCACCATCCTCTGTAGTGCTTTATGATCTTGAGCTGAACAGGTGCTGTACCAGGATGTGATGCAGTCAGTGAGAGTGGACTTCACTGTGCACCTGTAGAGGTTTGTAAGAACAGATGGAGAAACGCGGGCGGCATGGTGGCACAGTGGTAGCACTGCTGCCTTGCAGTTAGGAGACCTGGGTTCACTTCCCGGGTCCTCCCTGTGTGGAGTTTGTATGTTCTCCCTGTGTCTCCGTGGGTTTCCTCTGGGTGCTCCGGTTTCCTCCCACAGTCCAAAGACATGCAGGTTAGGTGCATTGGCGATTCTAAATTGTCCCTAGTGGGTGTTTGTGTGTGTGTGCCCTGCGGTGGGCTGGCGCCCTGCCTGGGGTTTGTTTCCAGCCTTGCCTTGGCTGGGATTGGCTCCAGCAGAACCCTGTGTTAGGATATAGCGGGTTGGATAATGGATGGAGAAAAGCAAGTTGTTCTTGGGGGTATGAGGCACAGGCGAGTCTTTTTTTCACAAGAGTCAAAATGTGTTGTGCCCACCTTAGTTTATCAGTGACAGTCACACCAAGACATTTAAAGCAGTTCACATTTTTGACAGAATTCCCTCTAATGTGAATGAAAGTGTTGTCTACCTTATGCTTCCAAAAGTCTATGACCAGCTCTTGAGATTTGCTGAAATTAAGAATCAGATTGTTATCCAGGCTACATTTGGTCAGGTAAACCTTTTCTTTATGTGCTGTCTCAGCATGATTGGTGATCAAGCCTGTGATGGTGGTGTCATCAGCAACTTTAATGATGGACTTGGAGTTTAATCTGGCCACACAGTCAGAAGTGAACAAGGAGTATAGAAATGAGACTCTGCACACTACCATGTGGAGTGCCTGTATTGAGGGTCAACATGGAGGACCTGATGCTGCTAGTCCTTACATGCTGTAATGATCTGTTGTTTAGGAAAACCAAAGTCTAGTTGTAGATGGCAGTGCCGAGTCCTGCATTTAGGATTTTGATGGTCAGCTTTGCTGGTACAACAGTATTAAATGCTGTGCTATAGTCTATAAATGGGACTTTGGCATAACAGTTATTATTATCCAGGAATGTATGACGTGTAAGTGATATGGCATCTTTTGTTGACCAGTTGTAGAGATGTTCAAATTGGATGTTATCATGACTGTCTGGGATATTGTTTTTTAAATATGTCCCATCACCAGGCTCACAAAGCACTTCATCTCAGTTGGAGTGAGTGCAATAGTTATTCAAACAGTCCACTTTTATTTTTTTCTGCACAAGGACGATTGTTGTCCTTTTGAAGTAAGTAGGGAGTACTTATTCCCTTAGAGAAATGTTAAAAGATGTCACTAAAGACAGTTGATAACTACAGGTTTTTTTAAAGCATGCCCCAAAAATCCATTTGGACTGGATGTCTCATGGATAAATTCCTCCCTTACTGATGCTTTTGAGTTTGCATCTACAGTACTTTACTTGTACATTTCAATATTGCAGTTTAAAAATGCATTGAAGCATGCATTCAGAAAATTCATGTTATTTGCAGTTATCTACAGTTTATTAGCAACTGTGTAGATTATTTAGACACTGTTGTCTACACATTTGTAATGAATTTTGTTACAATGTCTGCATACACATCCACAGCTGATGAGGAGTCTCTAAACATATCCCATGCAGTGTGATGAGAAGGGGAAATGAAAAAATAAGTTTAGCAGCCATTATAAGATATGATCTTGTTTGCAAGTCCTATGAAAGAGCTTTGTATAAGTCTTGGTCAGTTTATTAAGGCCACTTAATTAGAAAATTCACTGTCTTCTGTTATTCACTTAAAAACAAAACAGTTCATATCAGAAGACTGAACACTTCATGCTACTATAAGAGACTTCGATATCAGCTTTTAAATCCCAGCTGAAGACTCACTACTTTAGTTTAGCATATCCTGAATAGAGCTGCTGATTAACTGTACAGACTGCATCTCTGTTGTTAGTCATTAGCACTAAAATATAAGTAAAATGATAGTTATAATTGGATACTAACCCTCACCTATTCTGTTTCTCTTTTCGGTACTCAAATGTGGCACTTGGTGCCATGGCCCCCATGCCAAGTTGTTGTGCCTGCTTATGGTAAAGTCATCCCTGATGGAGGATCGCAGGAATCGTGGGAAAGAGGGGTCCTTTCATCGGATTGGCTGATCCAGCGCTGTTTCAGGTGTGTAATGGCCAAATGGGGGAGGCAGCTTGATGGATGAGGTCTTCAGGACTCTATATATATCCAAATCATATTATGGGATATCATCTACTGTTAAATTCTGCTACATACTTCTAAAATTTTTATTTTTATAGTGTATTGAGGATTTGTTCTGGTCTGTGTATTGTATTGTATTCTATTGATGCCCTTCTTTTTGACACCCACTGCACGCCCAACCTACCTGGAAAGGGGTCTCTCTTTGAACTGCCTTTCCCAAAGTTTCTTCCATTTTTTTCCCTACAAGGTTTTTTTTTTGGGAGTTTTTCCTTGTCTTCTAAGAGAGTCAAGGCTGGGGGGCTGTCAGGAGGCAAGGGTCTGTTAAAGCCCATTACAGCACTTCTTGTGTGATTTTGGGCTATACAAAAATAAATTATATTGTATTGTATTTACAATGGTGTTTCCCGAAGATTTATATGCAGTAATACCATCAAATTTTAGTACACTGACTTTCTTTCATTAGCAAGATTGTTTATAAATTCAAATATTTAACCAGTTTTCATGCCAATCATTTCGTGAATATTCTTCATGTAGTGCAAAAACGTGAACTTTTTTACATATGATATACAAAGTCGGAAAGGATTCTTACATTGTTAGAACATTTTAGAACAATAGTAAAGCCCGAAATTGTCGATCGGACGACATAATTTACTTGTAAAAGTGACAAGGCCTTTTTATCATTATTAACATCATTATGATTATTATTAATGAGATTTTTCCCGAATTGGGGTAATTCTAAAAATTGGGTAAATTGTCCTACTGATAGCAATCCAGATCACCGCTCGCAGTAGTGCTAAACTTCCGCCCAGTCTATAAACCGCCATAAGGTGGCAGATTAATGCCGCTTGAAAAGTGCTGTACGCCGGGTCGTCGACCTCAAGGAGTGCTGCATTTAAGCAGGATTATTCATCATAATAAAATTTAGTTGCCTGCGCGACTGCATTAAATATAAGTAAAATGTATGCCACGTTCTGATTTTATTGATAATAGTGAGTAATGATGTCGTTGGAGTGCATGGTGCCTTCGTCTCGTGACCCTTGTCCCTTAGTTTGTAGACAGATTTGGTGTATGTGAGTTTTGGACTGTGCGCACTTTTGGTGATTTTAACAGATGTGACCGGAATACGTTTTTTTTTCGTGTATCAGCCAATAACAGAAGGTGAAATCCGTCAGGCCCTGTTGACCCTCCCGGTGCCCTCACCCATATTTAGTCGTGACGAGTACGGCAAGCCGGGACCGAACTAACGAATAGTGCGTAGTCTGTCCGTGGGCTTAATCACGGTTCTCAACGGCTTCTTACTGACCATTTCGGAAAGATGTTTTTGCTGCTGGGCTTATCTGTCATGGTGCGACTAGGAGTCGGCGATATTCCTTCTTGCGAATTCTTCCTGAACAGTAAGTAGAACATCACAAAAATAATAAAAACATTATGTTCATAGCCAGATGCCATTTAAGCAAAAGAGAGGATGAAAGAAAAAAATGAAATGTAAACATTTAAGCTGCTATAAATGTTTGCTCTAAATAGGTGATGTATACATTGGTGATAAAAAGTACACCTTATTTATTGAAGAAAGAATATATCTGTATTCCACATAAATGTTTGTAAATTGAACTTGGTTGGGATCATATTCACATTTTTCCTTTAATATGATCAGATATAGGTAAATTAGCGATCTTGAACTGGCTCAAGTGCGTGTGTGTGTGTATTTTCGGGGTGAATGTGCTCGCCCAGCGATGGACTGGCACTCTGTCCAGGGTTTATTCGTACCATGCGCCGTATGCCGACTAGGATAGGCTGACTATAATGTTTTACCCGTTAACCATAAATAAGTTAATGTGTTCGTTTTTATCAGTGAAAATGCCAAGCAGTTAGCGAGAGTCTATTATTATTATTATTATTATTATTATTATTATTATTATTATTATTATTGTGTCACTTTTTATCCAAGCTGATTTACATTTGACGTACATTTGGTTACATTTGTTTTGCACAGTCGTGGCCAAACGTTTTGAGAGTAACACAAGTATTGGTTTTCACAATGTTTGATGCTTCAGTGTTTTTAGATCTTTTTGTCAAATGTTTCTATGGTATACTGAAGTATAATTACAAGCATTTAATAAGTTTCAAAGGCTTTTATTGACAATTACATTAAGTTTATGCAAAGAGTCAATATTTGCAGTGTTGGCCCTTCAATTTTTCAAGACCTCTGCGATTCTCCCTGGCATGCTGTCAATCAACTTCTGGGCCAAATCCTGAGTGATGGCAGCCCATTCTTGCATAATCAATGCTTGGAGTTTGTCAGAATTTGTGTTTTTTTTTTTTTTGTTTGTCCACCTGCCTCTTGAGGATTGACCACAAGTTCTCAAAGGGATTAAGGTCTCAGGAGTTTCCTGGTCATGGACCCAACATTTCGATGTTTTGTTCCCCAAGCCACTTAGTTATCAGTTTTGCCTTATGGCATGGTGCTCCATCATGCTGGAAAAGGCTTTGTTCATCACCAAACTGTTCTTGGATTGTAGGGAGAAGTTGGTCTCTGAGGATGTTTTAGTATGATTCCTTAATCATGGCTGTGTTTTTAGGTAAAATTGTGAGTGAGCCCACTCCCTTTGCCTGTAAGCAACCCCACACATGAATGGCCTCAGGATGCTTTACTGTTGGAGCACAGGCAGGTGCCTGTGACTTGCTTATGGTCATAAAGTAGGGGGATTTGCACCCACAGCCTCAGAGTTTGACGTCCTGTAGACCTGAGCAACATATAATAAACTATTAGTTATTTATGAGGTGAATTAGAGATTAAAGGACCCAAAGTGTTTGTTTTTTACTCATACAAGTTGACTGATATGGCCAAGTAACTTGTTTTATTGAATATGACTATGCATGCTCTAGCTTTACTTTGCTCACATCTTGAGACTGTCAAAAGTAAACATATGTATGTGTATACAAATTATATATATCTATGAAATAAATAAGTAGCCACATACGCAAAGTCATCATTTGCTTAAAAGGGAAAATGAAGATATTAGAAGCTGTAACAAAAGAATCCAATACTGCATTTCAAGGGAAATAATCAGTTTGTAGAAGCCAAAACCATCACCCCTTCATTTTTAAACCTGATACATCTATTTAAGATCTGCAGAAGTCAATCTCATCTCATCACATTCTTAAAGCAATCAAATGTATGATTCCAGGTGGTTAAAACAAGCATAAATTTCAATAGTAATGTTCAAAATGAACATTGTCACTGCACAGTACTTCTTGCCACTGTTCTAGCTGTGAAATCATCTCTTGGTAGGAGTAAAGCATTTAAGGTTCAATGTATCAAGGCACCATACAGTATATTTAAGGTGGCATGATGGTGCAGGGGATAACACTGTAGCATCATAGCACTAAAATCATGGATTCATATACTGTACTGGCCCATTCACTGTGTGAAGTTTGCACAGTTTATTTACATTATGCGAATCTGTCTTGGAGGTGTGCTGTGCTGCACCATGATGCTGAACACACTTAGCATGACTGATGACACTGATGTGTTGATGTACAGTACAGGCCAAAAGTTTGGACACACCTCCTCATTCAATGTGTTTTCTTTAT
>JANRMT010062819.1:23003821-23050772 GCA_026402145.1 Polypterus bichir lapradei | reverse complement strand
GTCATGAAAATAAAGAAAACACATTGAATGAGGAGGTGTGTCCAAACCTTTGGCCTGTACTGTATGTATTTATTATCCATGCTTACTATGCATTTTACTATTTTTGGAAAGTGAACTAGAGTTTACAAAGAGTGAATCAGTATTTCAGTTTGTTTTTTTGTCTCATCAGTGTTCCAATTTGGCCATTCAACTATTTGCAGAACCTGTTGTGCAAAACCCGTCAGGACAGTATGAATTGCAAAGAAATAATCAGCCTGGAATGGGACAGAAGTCCTCCACATTGCACATTCAAGCCCAGTTAAAAGTCACAGTTAACAGGGATAAGGGAGAAAATCTTTTTGCAGATGTGTGTTTTTGTAGTATGATGACTCAGCAGATGGGTTATTTGTTCTTACATTTAATTTTAGGGTTTTTGGAAATCATTTAGATTACCTCCTATAATGCCATTTAACATGAGACCGCATCGCTACTTCATAAAGCAGTCGGGACAAGTGTCTGATTTTAATGGTGCAGTGGAGCAGCTGGATTCTTTGCGTTGGTCTGCTTATTCCTTTGTTTGTTCTAATACTCTTAATAATCATCACTCCGTTTTGAGAGTCAACATTTTTTGAAAGTCTTAGGTTTTCTTTGACAACATTATCAGTGTATGGAGTTACCAGGAAGTCCTCTCCCTACTGCACAAGATTTTCATTCAGTAAATAATTTATTTTCTTTAGTTTTACTATAATTTATGATATATCTGCTAGATGTGATGCAAATTAGACCACTGATTTAACTGTAACATTTTTGTCTCTAGAGTGTATGCATGGCATATGCTGTATATCCATTATTTTTCCATCCCACTTAGTCCAATTCAGCATTAGAGCTAGATGGAACCTATGTCAGCAGGCCAGGGCACAAGATAAGAACCAAAACTGAACAAGGCAGCAGTCTATTACAAGGCACACTCATACATTCACCCACAGTTACCCATACATGGACCAAGTTTTGTGAACAATTAACCAAATATTGAAATCTTTGGGAAGTGGGAGTAAATCAGAGTACTGGAGTACCCAGTTTATTAAAATATATATACAAACTATTATTAAACATCATTAATAAATTATAACATAACATGGATAGAAAATGGGTCATGTCATCCCTATCTGGAAAGGGAAGGGTTATTGCCTGTATTGCGGCAGGTTCCTGCCAGGGTCATCCTCAACAGGATCCATGATCACTTGCTCACCTACCTGCGACCAGAGCAGTCTGTTTTTAGATCAAAGAAGTCTGCCATCGACCGCATCCTGGCACTGAGGGCTCTCATGGAGTGCAAACACGAATATTGGCAGAGTTTCTTTGCAGCCTTTGTCAATTTTTGTAAAGCATTTGACTCAGTTGATCGAGCTGCCCTGTGGGACATCCTGAGACTTCACGGGATCCCCTCAAAGTTGCTGGATATAATGACTGGCCTGAACACTGGTACTGTGAGTGCTGTGCAGAGTAGAGGCAGAACCTCAGTGTTTTTCCTAGTTGATTCAGGGGTTCGTCAGGGGTGTGTTTTTGCTCCTACTCTGTTCAGTGCTTGCATGGACTTGGTATTGGATAGGGTGGTAGGGGGGTGTTGCATCGGTTGGTGACGAGAGATTCACTGATCTTGTCTTTGCCAATGTTGCTTTGATGTTTGCGGAGTCAATGGAGGTTTTGATCGACCTCTCGAGAGCCAGAGCGAGGAGTCTGAGTCTCTGTGCTTGCAAGTGACCTGGATAAAAACCAAGATCCAGGCCTTTAATGACATCTTGGGCACAGCCATCAGCAGTGTGTCTATCTGCAAAGAGAGTGTTGACCTAGTCAAGAGGTTTACTTACTTCGGCAGCGACATTCATGTCTCTGGTGACTCTTCCTATGATGTCAGTAGACATTGGGGGAGCATGGAGGTCATGAGGTCACTGGAAAGGAGTGTGTGGTGCTCCCGATATCTTTGCAAAGGGATGAAGGTCCAAGTCTTTAGAGTCCTGGTGCTTCCTGTTTTACTATATGGTTATGAGACATGGACGCTATCCAGTGACCTGAGACAAAGACTGGATTCCTTCATTACTGTGTCTCTTCGGAGAATTCTTGAGTATCACTGCTTTGACTTTGTGTCGAATGAGCGGTTGCTCATGGAGTCCCGAATGAGGCACATTGCTTGCATTGTGAGGGGGCGTCACAGCACAGTTACAGCACTATGGCCATGTGGTGTGATTCCCTGAGGGTGATCCGGCTGGACCAGGCCAAGGGGTTGTCCATGTAACACCTGGCTGTGGCAGATAGATAGTCATTTCCAGAGGGTGGGACTGGATCGCATGTATGCCTGGGGGGTTGCCACCCAGGATCCAGAGCTGTTTCGTCATGTGGGGGGTTAGGCAACGCTCTGTACTAGTGCATACTCCCCAACCTGACCTGATTGTTAAACTCACTTAATCCATTTCAGGGCCACAGGAGGCTGGAGCATATCCTAACAGCAATGAATACAAACCAGGAAGCAGTCATGGACAAATCCATCACAGGGCCATGCACACACTCACACTCACATATGGCCAATGTGAAATCACCTGCCAAACTTGCAGCAGAGCTACTTGAAATATATTACAATTACTAGCAGTCCGGCAGTATACTGTTATTGGGCAGATTTGGAGGGCGCAGGGACTGCTGGGAAGAAGACTGGTCAGATGAGCTCTTTAAAGTGAACCAAAAAGATGGCAAGAGAATCGCAATCATCTCTCAGTTTCGTTTCTTCACACACTCTATTGGATTACTGTCTACCACTGTATTGTATTACAGTTTCATCTGGATGTATGTGCTGTGAAGTGCCAGTTTGTCAGTTTGAATTAGTCTTGGTTAGCTTTGTCTTTGTCTGGGGAGCACTCCCAATTACCTCCAGTCCTCATTCTGCAATGGGATCCTGGTAGGACAACGCTTTACATTTCTTTCATAGGACTGTTCACTGGGATTACATTGCACACATTCATCATCACCTGCTACTGCTGTGCTGGACTCAACTGTGTTGAACTTTGTTGTCAGTGTTAGTTTGTTAGTTATTGTTTAAGTGTCGTGTATATAGATAATTATCGCTGTCAGAGAACTGGAGAGGACCTTTGTGTAGGTTTTTTTTTTGTAATATTGTGTTTTCTTTTTTCATTATTTAATTTAATATATTCATTATTATTTATCGGTTTATTGTACTGCGTGCCAGTGTCTCTGTGAGTGAATGTGTGCATGCTGGGTCAAGTCAGAGTGCGTTCCTGGGGTTCCCACAATAAACAAACAAATCACCAACCTTGGATTGTGTTAATCTTAACATCCTGTGACCACTACAAACTAACCAGCATGTCTTTGGGGATATGGGAGTAAATCAGTGTATCTATTAGATACTGCATATACAAAACAATATATATTTGTGGGAAAATACTTTATTCACAAGAGCATGGGAGTGAGAGCATATCCTTGTAGTGCTTAGCACAAGTTTAGGGCTAATTTCAGGTGGAACACCTAGCTATTGCAGGGCACACTCAAAAACTGCTCCATGTTAGGACGATTTGGAGTCACCAATTAACTTTACATAAAAATACACCATCAATACTGTTCATTAGTTCATCCTTTTCATTTTCAGTTCTAGCTATTTTTGTCATAAATTTAATTTAAAATGTAATACATTTTTGTTTTTGCTCTTTTAGGGCGAGTGTCTGGTGTTTTTCTCTATGATCGTCATACTCGCTATAATCTCACATTTGATGATGCAGCTGATGCCTGTGAGAAGGATTTTGGAGCTACAATGGCTGACCGCCATCAGTTATATGCTGCTTATAAAGCAGGACTTGAAGAATGCCGTGCTGGGTGGATATTGGGAGCGGAAGTTGCTTATCCGAGGATAACACAAAATTGGAACTGTGGTCAGAATGAAACTGGCATTATTACCTATGGCATTAGGAAAAATCAATCTGAAACATGGGATGTTTTTTGTTATAAGGAAGATGATAACTGTACTACATATGAAAGTATATATCTGCACGTTTTAAACAGGACCCATCTAACAGACTCACTTGATGAGAGCATTAAAGCCAAAAATGAGTTGGTCCAAAGATTTTCAGCAGGAGAAGATTTAGACCATATCTCGGAAGATACAAGCCATTCAAAAGGATCATATATTTTTTCTCCAATCAGCCAACATAAGCAAAGCCCTTCAATTTTTACAAACTCATTCGTCCAAAAGAAAGATGTAATAATGCCTACTTCTTCCATTGCAGAAGAAGGTGACATTACTACCACAATTATGGAGATTCCTGAGAGTTCATCACAGGAACATCTGAATAACTCCTATAAAGAAGAGCATAAGGAGAGTAGCTTGGATGAAAACAGCACAGAACATGAAATCCCAACAACACTATCAGATTTGAATAGTTTGCCATCTAGATTTCTGTATATCAACCGTTTGTTTCCCTTGCCCAATGTAAAAATTCTAAAAGTAGTAGCACCTACTGAAACATCTACTTTAGAGGACAAGCACACCCACATGAAACCTGAAAGCACAACACTTTCTGACTCTAGCTATGAATCTTCATGGAAGAGTACAGAGCAGTCTGAAGTGACTAGACCTAACTTACCCTACAAATTGACTTCACCAACAGAAAAATCACTATTAAGCTTGTTATCGACACAGCATCCTAAGAAACACGTTGTTACAACTGTCACTCCTATATACCTTTCATTGAAAGATCCAACACAAAGCAAATATTCTTTGAATACAGAAGAACCTATTATTAACTCAACAGAGACCACATCAGTGGTCAAAGTAAAAAATGTGACACTTACATCCTTCAAAAGGAATGACGTTGAGCATGGCAACTTACTTGTCTTGAAAGGAAGAAAAGAAAATAGCACTAGATCTGAGACAAAGACAAGCAAACATGCTTCCTTTAGCTTTACACCAAAGCCAGAACAATTTAGTGAAAATGGGTCCTATATTGAAAGTGATTCTTCAGTAAGAAGGGAAAATTTGTCTCTTGTTTTCAACCAAAGCACAAATGCGAACAGAACTTCCAGTTTTTTATTTACAGCAAGGGAGAAAACTACATTACCTTATGTCTCAATTATGCCATTCACTATTAGCAAAATGATAACTGATGCTGATGATAGTTTAAAGACTGCTGAAAGTCTTAAGTCAGTTGATATAAGTAATTATACAGAATATGGGAAAACTAGGAGCAAAGATAATATTATCCTGCACATTTTCTCTCGTAATAGGGATGTTGAACTGCCAATAATTAGTGACAGAGATAAGGCAGAGAAAAATGTGTCAACCTCTGAATTAATGGGAAGACGTGGTATGGGTTTTCCTGAAATTTCATTTTCCAGTCAAGAATTTTCATATTTAAAAGAGAATGCAAATTTAACTGGGAAAGACATAGAGAATAATACCATTGTTGAAGAAATCACAGCCACACCTCACCAGGTTTCTACTTTATCTTTGGATCCAATAATGCCTCCTCATGAGTCATCAGCTACTTTAAGGGTACCACTGGCAACCTGGTCAGAAAGAAACGGTAAAAAGAGCATGGACATACAGACTTACGCAGTAGATAGTTCCAATTTAAGCACTACCAATATATATGAAACAAAATCAACTCAATCAACTGATATAAGCCCTGGTTACAAAAGTGAAATGACTGCCCTATTAAATAAGTTCAGTTCAACTCCACCCAATGACATACAAGTAACAGAAACTACTGAGCAGTGGAATAAATACACATCCTCTCCAATCACATCTTCATCTTCAAGTTCACAACCGATATACAACCCCACTCAGGCTTTGAATTTAGGTTATGTTGCAATTGACATATCTACTCAGATGAACATACATTTGGCTAGTGTCTCCTCACACCTATCAAGTACTTCAAATATGTTGCCAGGTGAGGATTCATTAATTTCTTTACATACTATTTCTTGAACTAAAGCAGTAGGAAGCAAATTGGCATATTTATTTGACATTCTCACTTTGCATATGTTGTTGTCTCTTCTAATTTAGGACTGTGATAATTTTTGTATTGTGCTGTCCAGTTCTCAATGTATAATCAGTCTGATATAAATCTCTTAACTGGTCCATTTCAGTATAGTTCTGGGTACCAGTGTAGACAGACATGGAGATGGAGTGGTTATAACCTGTCATGATGTTAGGTACTCCTGCAAATTAAACCTTCAGTGGCACAATAGAGAAAATATGGACATAAAGAACTGACAAGAGGCCAATACCGCTTTCTTAAACCAATAAGTGACAGTGTCTGAGGTACAGCTAGAACTGATAATAATAATTAATTACATTTATATAGAGCTTTTCTCAGTACTCAAAGCGCTATCCACACAGGGAGGAACCGGGAAGCGAACCCGCAATCTTCCACAGTCTCCTTACTGCAAAGCAGCAGCATTACCACTGCACCACCTGTGAGGATGTTATCATACTGCCAATATAAAGGGAGCTGGCATCCTAGACGTTAACATGAAATTGTGGAGCATTAAAATACCTTCAGGGTTATGGATATCAGGAACACTTTGGACCACATGTAGGAATTCTGAAAGACTGGTGGCTTTGTAGGTGCTGGTGTTTTACCTCAGAGCTGTTTTTGAGTGTTTGCTTGGAAGTAACCTTGGAATAGGATTTAAATACTACCCCATTTCAGGGGGAAAGTGAGCTGAAAGGTGGACAAGGCTCACTGGTAGGATAAAATAAAGCCTTTACCTAAAGGTTGAGAGAAAGGAATGTGAGGAAAAAGAGTGAGTACTTTACCTTGATTTGGGGAGATGGAAGAGGGTCAAAGCTATTGCAGTAGACAGTCAGGGCAAGAATATCATCTGAATATAAAATAATAAACTTATGTTGTATAACACCTAATTGAAAGTAAGAGCAGAAAGTGTAGTCATTATTTGTTCACTAAGTCTGGGTTTCTTTGCAAGTTCCTCCTGTAATTGTGTGTATTTTCTATTCAATTTTATCACATATTCCAAGGACATCCATGCTTAGCTTATTAACAACACTAAATTAGCCCAAGATGAGTTAGAATGGATTGTGTGTGTATCAGTGCACTCACTGCAATAGAAATACATCCTGGCCAGAGATAGATCTTGTCTTTCGTCAACATTGTCAGCATAGGCGCCGACTTCCTTTCCTCTAAATACTTCAACAATAACATTTATTTCTATAGCACATTTTTTTACAAAGAATGTAGCTCAAAAGTGCTTTACAAGATGTTAATGAAATAGTTAGAAGCAAAGAAAAAACAAATTGAAATCAGATAAAAATATTATTGAATAATTATTATACAAAAAGCAATAATGCACACTTACATACAATAGATATATAATTAAGAGAATTATAGTCCTTAAATGTAGAATTGATTCTGCTAGTCTGGTGATTAATATCAGGTGGCCAGGGTGGACAGAAAAAAAAAAAACTAAATTCCAGTCAAAAGACTGCCCAGCCCCCAGTGGCCATTCTACCTAACGTAAGTGTTTCTATGTAGTTCTTTATTAAATTTTTTTAGTTTTTATCTTAGAGGATTCAATGTAGTGGGTCTGATGGCAAGTTGGAATATCAGGCTTTCATTCAAACATTCAAATATCAAAGGTGGCTGCACAGGACCTCATCATTGATCAGATTGTGGTGACACAGAATGGGGGCATTTGATTTATTACAGAAAGATTTGTGTGCTTCTTTGTGTTTTGTGACTATTAAACAGGAAAACAGTTTGTGAAATTTGATGTTTTAAGCACAATGTGAGTTTCTTAGACTTTGTTGGTTATACTGTACATTATTAATACATATTTGGTTTTCTGGAAGAGTATTAATCTAGCAAATGCTGAATTTCTTTGCTATAAAATAATAATGGAAAACATTTTGCTTGCTTGTTTAATCAAGAAACCCTTGGCTTTTCTTACAGATGCATGTGGGAGTGTTTTGAGAGGTACAGAGGGGGAGTTTCAGAGCCCCGGATTTCCACAGTCTTACCTGAGTGATATGGAATGCACTTGGACGATTGAAGCTCCACTTGGTTCATTCATCACTCTAACTTTCCATTCTTTTGTACTAGAGGACCACAAAAGCTGCGAGTATGATTATGTCACCATCTACGATGGAGAAACTCCTGCAGGTCAAGAGCTGGGCAGGTGATAAATTAGGATGTTGGTTTGTATCTATAATTAAGTACTGTTGTTGAAAAGTCTTGGAACTGTTAAACATCCCCAGTTTTTCTATAAGAATTTCTATAAGTATTTCTACCCTAGTTTAAATGCAAAACATCATTATATCTTAGTTCCTTTTTACAAATTTATTATTACTGTTATTACTAAAAATTAAAACTGCTGTGATACATAATGCTAATCATTTCTTAACTGTTAACTGTGGTCAGGGTTTTTAGCTGAATTAATGACATCATGATACAAGCAGTACTGTGTGCAGTTCTTGAATGGTTTGAATAAGCAAGCAAACTTAAGCAATGTTTTCCAGCAACAACAGGCTTGTTGTCTCCCACCCTGCACTAATATGTTTTTTAGCAGATATTTCAGTGATATGACTGCAAGTTCTTTTGTAAACACTCTTTCTGGTTCTTCTTACAGATGTTTTTAATCATAGCCATCATCTCTAACATAGATTAATTACTTACATTAAATCACTAATGATTTGAATTGATCAATGATTAATAATCTGAGATGAATAAGTGTCAGAATAAGGAATTATAAAGAAAGAGTGGCAAACAGATCCAGGGGAATGTGGATAACCTGCAGCGACAGTGATCAATCATTGCATTAAATCGTGGAAATGTTAGGCAGTAGCTAAAACCACTATGTAACCCTGCCATTCTTATTCTTACTTTTTTGTTCATTATTTTTGTGTCATAAAACCAAACAGGTTTTGCGGTTCAGAAGTGCCCTCACAAATCAGGACAAGGTCCAATTATCTAGCAGTTGTAATGAAATCAGATTCTTCTGTAGAGCTTGATGGGTTTTCAGCCAGGTTTACCACAACAAAAATACATCGTAGTAAGTATAATTTTAATAACTTTTCTGTTTATACTTTTATTATTTTCAATGTTTTTTATATGCTATTGGTACACTGAAGATTATACATACCAATTTGTTACTTTTAATTTTTGAAGATATTTGTAAAATGCTGCTATAAAACTCCAGTGGCTCAAGGCTTGAGATGTTATTCTCAAGCTTGATTTTCTTAAAAAAATTCCAATATTTAATCTAATCAATAACCAAGTGACTTGTATGTGGCATTTTTGAAATCGAAGTTGATAGTTTGCAATCATAATATACCATATATTTATTTTCCACCTGAAGTTGTGTTCTGAAGTGAAGCACTTTTTATAAGTTAAATAAAAGTTCTAACTCTTTTTATGGTGTAAAATGGGCTTCAAAGGACACAAATCCACAAGAAAATAAGAAAACAAAAGTCTTAAAACTTGCAAAACACATCAGTTTTTCAATTCAAGAGTGTTATCAAGTATTGATCTTCATCTTGGGCCTCATATAATGCCATGTGTAGAATTCACATTAAATCATGGGTACAGACAAAAACAGAAATGTGTGTATGCACAAAAAATTCAGATGCATAAAACTGTGCATAAGCAAAGTTCCACACACTTCCCCTTTATAAACCCCAATCAACGTGAACTTTGATGCACATGCAAGTGGGTACAACCCCACCCTGACCCCTCCTAGAATTTTGCATATTTGAATATGTAGATCAATATAACTAGCCCCTTCCATTCATTGGTTTGTTAAAATACAATGGTAAAACCATGTATAAAAAATAAGACTTTCACCAAATGCAAAATGGTGGTCCTACTCAGTGAAGTGGAGGCAGGGAAAAATGTACTATTTGGTGGCATAGGCATTGGTATCAGCAACAAAAGAAAATTGATAGAGTGGCACTAAAAAGTTCAAGTTCCGAAAGTTGCACAGTGCCCAAAATAAAAAGAAGTGGTCAGATGTCAAAGTCAATGTGTAAAGGTGAGTGTCTGAGTGTCATCCGGAAGCGTATTACGGCCACAGAGAAGAAACAAAAAATAGACACAGTGAAGAAAATAAAGGTCTATGTCAAGATTTTGACTTTAATCTTGAAATTTCCACTTTGATGTCATAATTTATTTTGTCATTAAAGTTGATGTTTCATTTACAACTAAAGTAGCACATTAAATGCTTCATATTCTATGTGTTGTCATTAATTGCTATGTGCTTCTTAAATGTGCCAGCAGGAGTGTGCATGCAGTTATCTTCACACAGAATACATTACATTCATGATATTACAGCTCTCTGAATGTTTTAGAATACTAAGATGTTTAATTTATATCATTTTCATGAAGAAATACATTAAAGCATGTATTAAACATGTGGGGGCGTTGAGGTGCAGCATTAGCAATGAGCTGATGCCCCATCCAGGGATTGTTTCTGGTTCCTTCTGGGACACATGCGACCCTGAATAGAATAATTTAGCGCAGCAGTACTGTCTCTGTCAAATGTACCAACCCACAATTCCTCTCCTTCTGGTTTCTTTCTCCATTTAACCAATCGCCACACAATAAACGTCTATAAACGTAAAATGTAATAAATGTAAAACCAGCTGTAAGCTTAGAATGCTGATTCTTCAAAACTTTTAAGGAACATTGAAAAATTTTTGTTATACGTGTTTAAATATTGCATCCATCCATCCATCCAGGGTCACTACAGTCCCAGCAAGCATAGAGCGCAAGGCAGAAACAATTCCTGGAAGGGGTGCCAGCTCATCACTATTGCTGCACCACTGTGCCGCCAACATGTTTAATTATTAACAGTATATGTTATTTAAATGAAGTTAACAATTTATCTGTAAAATGCAATATACATAATTTAATGCATTACATCATAATAATGATATCAAGTATATATACTAGTATTCTAACAGCACACAGCTCCAAGATAGCTCTTAGAAATCTAAATCGAGAAGCCAATCATAATCATCTGTAAATACACACTGCTCTTCTATTGAAATGAATTGAATTCCTCTATTGTCATTATATGGTACAATGAGGTTCAATATGCAACTCCTTGTTTCCTGTAAAACAATAAAAAATAAGAATATTAATATGATAAAAAAACAATATGTACAATATGAAAGCATAAGTGCAATATACAAATAGAGCAGATAGGGCAAATGTTTCCTAAAGTGGCTCAGGTTGTGCAGTATTACAGTTTTACGTGCAGTCATGATGGTTTGACAAGAGATTCATACTCACATCAAATGATTTCATAGCATGCTGACAGCTGCGTTGCTTTATCAGACACATGGCACATTGTTGTGCATTGCATCATTTGTTACCTGCCATGGCAGAACATGACCATTGATGAAACAGAACTGGAAAGACAAAAGAAGAAAAATATGCAGCCTGAAGCTATAGAAAGACATATGACAACTTCCAGTTGGTGGTCTGCTTGTGCATAATGTCAAAGCTCCAACCATAATAGCTCCTGTGAGCAGAAAAGCAAACATGACACATATCTTTACTCCAAGAATAAATATAGTACCAAGAATCTGTGATAAAATGTATTGCGTTCAGCTTATGGTTGTTGCCATAAACATGCCTCAGACAATTTGTAAGGCATAATTTCTTAAATTTAAATATCTACCACTTTAAAGTGGACGTATTCCACAAGTTTTCAGACTTTTGTTTTCATGTTTGGACTGGTCCCCTTTGAGCTCCATTTTAAAACACAAGAACAAGCATGGTATTTTTTTTTAATTTATAAAAAAATGCTTCACTTTAGAGTACAATTTCATATGGCAAATTAATATGCGCCTTAATTGTAATAAAATAAACTTTGACTTGAAATACTGTATATCAAACTTACCTCTTAAGATTAATAAATGCTTTATATGCAAGATTATTTCATAGCCTGCACTAAAATGGGTATAAAGTACAGTATTGATCTGTTTTGTCTAATTTATTTTGTCTTCATTTATACTTTAAATGATACGTTTCACCACTCTGTGCACAGTAAAAACATAGCCAACCATTATGCCAAGCAGAGCAGAATGGCTATTTACATGGGTAAATGTGGTGTATTTTAGGTTTACACAGATTAGTAGCATTAAAATAAATGTTAGAAATGTCCTGGCTTTTCATGACTTTATCCTGTTATCCATTTTATTATTGTCTAGCTTCCAGATGTGCTTTTATTGTGTATGCATTGAATTCACAAGTAAAAGATAACATTTGAATAATTATGTATGTCACATTTCTTTCTGATACTTACCAGAAAATATTTATGTCATCCACCACTGGAGACATTATGTAGGTAATTCTGTATTTTTACAAACCTGATGCTCTGACTTTGATATGTATAAATTGCCTTTCATTTTCAAGATATTTTTTAATGTTTAAATTTCCATCTGTGCTTGTCTTTTAGCATTGCCATACATACTTGTGAGAAGCACACTTTTATGCAACTTTAATTTTTGATTAATTTTTGCATATTTGGAAACTCAGAAAGTTGTCACTGAGGCTGAACTTTTTGTGAATCCTGTTTCAGTTTCCACAAGCTACATCAGCCTGCGTAAAGGTGGAAACCTCCTGGAGGGAGTGATTGAGCTTGAATACACTGGCCAGCGTGGTGGAATCTGCTCAAAAGGATGGGATGACAAGGCTGCAACAGTGGCATGTCACCAGCTGGGATTCACTGGACCGGCTTTGGCTACCAGGTTTCAGAAGCAGACAGGCTCCATGTTAATATGGGCAGCTATCTGACACAGGCAATTCTGTAACTTATCCAGAAATGTTATCACTAATGTGTGTATCTTAACACTGAAGGTGAACTGATGACAAAATAGTGTGAAGGATCTTTATGTTAGGTTTTAGATATAGCATTTACAAAAAGTGTGTGGGATCATCTTAGAAAAATACCTTAGCATGATGTTTGTAGAAGGTAGAATGTATTTTTGGTACCTAGCAATACTTGATTTTTTCATATAGCTCCTTTCAAATTTTTATTTGGCTCAGAATACCAAACTCCACCACTGGTTGCCAAAAAGTGAAACATTTACTAAGTTAGCGAAACTAAAAATATAAATTGAATACCAAAAAATGGATGATAAGAGATAAAGGGAAAACTGAAACTTGTTTGGTGTGAAACCTGGAGACATTACCACCATGTTTTACAGTTCTTTTGGAGAACTTACATTACAAATAAAGGCAAAAAGGAAGGTGGCCTGGAGATTCACTCAGGTCTCCATTTATTGCGGAGGTATTCTGAATAAAATTAACACTTTAGAGCATCAGGATTTCTATCCTTGATTTTGTTAGTTGTGTCTTCCAGGTAATCAGAAAGGTGATGTGAGGATCAGGAAGCAGTTTTATATGTATAATTATACTGTAGATCTTACTGATCTTGGTCATGGATTTTTTTTGGGTTTGGTTTCCTTATTTCTAATACATTTTCAGTAGAGATTGATCTCTCTACTGGAAAGCAGCCATGACATTTTAACAAACCCATAGCTCTGCAAAATCATGTACTGTTTGTATCTTGTCCATCGGAAGTGTTTGGTGGAGGAATGAAAATATTGGTTTGGAAAACAAGAAATATAATCTCGCAGTAAAGCAGGGAATCCTGCTTCATACTACATTGTTACTAGAATGAAGAGGGTCAAGATGAGAAAGACTTCAGTACAGGGAAAGGCAAAACATCTTTAGACGGCTTGGTCAACTGTGGCTTACTTACTACCGAAATTCAAAATATCAGTTGTTAGAAAAAAATATTTACTCAGAATTATTTAAAAATTGGGGCTTGTCTGTTTATATTGTATGTAGATGTTAAACATTGCTTTTGCAGGAATTGTAGAATCCCCTTTAAAAATAGATGTTCCGTTTCAGGACTAGCTGTTCTCCATGTTTCAAGCACTATTGGTAACACTATATGATCAGCAGTCTGGATAGGTTCCATATGTAGATAGATGCAATGGTATGATAGACTGGGTAAAGATAATTTGTAATGTAATCGTCCGTAAAAATACTGTAATCATTTAGTATGTGGGTAAAGGCAAAATTATATTCTAAGCCAAATGCCAGTCTAGGTTGAGGGATATCTATTCAAGTTAGAAAAAGAAATTCCCGTAGAAATTATTCAAATATTCCCAAAAACTGGGGATTTTGTAACATATGTCTGGCTTACCAGCTATTTTGGTTCATCCAATACTTGGCATCAAACCTTGGACTTTTGCTCATAGCTCAGCTGCAGAACAGACAAACATGTTATATTACCTTGTGTTGCTCTAGCAGATTGACTATAGGTTATCTGCTGAAGAAGTGTTGACCCCATTGACCTATAAGAGTTATACACTTGAAGTGTTACAATATGCAGAATTAATATCCATATATTCTTTTTCTGAGTCCTTGTAATTGATTAAAGGTTTGTGGGAAGCCTGCATTAGCATTGATCTCTGGAACAATGAATGCAAGGTAGACTCCAACCCTAGACAGGATGCCATTTCATTGCAGGGCATTCTCAAACACATACCCATATTGGCTCATATTGAAGAAGTTTAGATACTTTGAGATTTGGATCAACCTAGAGTATCAAGGGGGCAAATCCATACTTGAGGAGAACATGGAGACAGTGAGTGACAAGGCCAGGGGAATGATTCACAGGTGCTAGCATCAAGCTAATCCTGTTGAACTTAAATAAAGCAGACACTTTAGGAGGATTTCATTACTCAGTATTATTTAATTTCAAATAAGACAACCAAGGACAAGCACTTAAAATTAAACCTGCTGTTTTGCAGAGTTAAAACGAATAATGAGACACCTGTGATTATTTCATACTTGAAGTGTAAAGGACATGAGAAATCACTGGATGATTGTGAGAATAGAAGAGGATCCAAATGTAGCACAAAGGAGAGAGCAGCTGTCCACTGCCAAGGTATGTAGCTAAAACTATTAATATATTATAGCTTAAGAAAAATAGAATTTGCACATTCTTCAAACACAGATATCTAAATGCAGCTGTGACTTTTTTGTGGTTCTAGAGGAAACTAACAAACGAACACTGTCTATTCTTGCTATTTTGTCTTCTTGTATTGTGTAGTATGGGTAGCCAAACCATATTCTGGCACTGCTACCGTGTTTCCCCGAGACTGGGTCTTATATTAATTTTTGCTCCAAAAGATGCACTAAGGTTTATTTTCAGGGGATATCTTATATTTATTCATGTACAACAATATACATTTATCCAAATACAGTCATGTCATGGTTTGACATGGTGAAGCAAAATGCCGACATACAAATGTATTCGTGCTGCTTAGATATTCAAGTGTCGCATATTCCCCAAAGTAATGACACAATATATTTTAAAAGACTCACATACCATCTTCTTTGCCGTCTTTTTTTTTTACTTGCATCTTTACAATATACAATCAGAATGTACAGTGGCGTATTTGAGCCACAGAAAAAAAAAAGAACAAATGAAAATTTCTATTTTGTGATTAAATTGGAAATTTCAGCTTTAAACTCGAAATGTCCACTTTAACCTCATAGTTTACTTTATCATTAAGGCAGACCGTCGTAAACGTCATCTTAAAACTAACCCAGTTGTTAAATCGCTACACACTTCGGGGGCTCCCTTCTGACCTGACAGCAGCGGCAAGCAGCATCGCCACACAGAACACAGTAAATTTATAATATTCCAACTCTCTGTACATTTAGAATTCTTAGATTTATACTGTACTTGATATCACTTGCATGATGAAATGCATTAAAATATGTATGTTACATTTTTTTAGGCCTAAATCGTTAACTTTGTTTAAATAATGAATACTGTTAATAGTTAACACATATGGGGTGGCATGGTGGCAGAGCGGTAGCGCTGCTGTCTCGCAGGGAGTCACATCCCTTGTGATCCCTGCCTGGAGTTTGCATGTTTTCCTGATTGGTTTCCACAGTGAGCTCAGTTTTCCATTCAAAGACATGAAGGTTTGGGGATTTGGTGAAGCTACAATGATGTTAGTGTATGTGTGTGCTTGTGTTCACTTTACAATGAGCTGATGCCCCATTTAGGGATTTTGTTTCTGTCTTGTGCCAATGCTTGCTGGAATGGGCACATCCCCGAATTGATGGATGTAATCATTAAACATCCTTTTCAGAGATATTATGGCAAGGTGTCCTCGGAATTTAATGGATGTTTCGGGCACACACGTCAGATTGTGTGAAGTATAAACCTGTCCTTAGGCGCCTTACTTTTCAGCTGATGATCTTGACTAGGGTTTATTTTTGGGGTAGGGCTAATATTACAGAGCAGCCTGAAAATAATGCTAGGGCTTATTTTCGGAGTAGGTCTTATTTGTGGGGAAACACGGTAGATGTCTCGATAAGGTACCAGCCCTTTGAAGCTCATATTCAGTCAAATATTAACAATTTACTCTTATAGGGTTAAGTTAGAGTCTCCTATTAAAAGGACATGCATGCTTTTGGAATGTGAGAAGAAAAGTGGAATACTGAAAGACAAATTCAGAGAGAATGTGTAATTGTGTTGAAGGACTTGACTGGGAGTGAATTCAGACCCAATGTCGTAACCTGTGCATGAGCAGTGCTAACTACTACATCTCCCAAGAAACATACTGAGTTTTAAAATTAAAACTGCATAAGAAATATTTTCATAATAACCGTGTTACTGCTTTAAAAATAAATAAGCTTGTTGTAATCCTTGATTTATACATAATTTCTCCATACACACACACATTTAGCCACTGTATAACCTGGTGTAGATAATCACAAAAGAGAGTTCTGGGTGTTTGTGAAGGATAATGCTCAGAACAATTACAGCAATGGGACCATTTGTGAAAGTGAGTGAAAATGGTAACTGGGCAGCTATACCTTGAGTTATTAAGGAGCATGCGTTCAAAAAGACTTACCCTTTGGCAACCTGAAAGTAGATTTGTGAAGGAATCAGTTTGGGTATTCTCTGTTTAGGATTGCATGGGCTCTGCTGGTCATTAAGGTGAACAGGTAGCCTTGTTAACTGGTTGCCACAGGCCTCGTGACTGCTGAAGTGACTGTTCTTTAATAAAATAGAACAACAGCTGTCTGGGCCCAGGGGAATAATAGCCAGCATTGTAATGAAAAAGCAGAACACAAACATTTTTTTGATGAGTTTACAGGTGAGAACAAGTATAAGCAATGCTTTCATGTAGTTGGAGTGTGTGGGTAGTCTTTACAGAGAAGCAAATTCTTTTTGTTTAGTCTTTTGGCACTAATTTTTGCCTATGAAGCCATGATTTTTATGTATTTTGTTGCTTGACTCTAGTTTTTCCAAGGTACTTTTGTGATAGAGTATTGAGTTTTGAAAACTCTAATTAATCTGATAATGTACCTTTTCAACAATATTAACTTTAAATTCAGTAATCAAAGGTGACAGTGGTCTTCATCTTCATTTTATCTTTCCAAGTAATATATTGAATTGTAAGAGAGATCAGTAGATTTATTAACTCTTGTGTTCACATATAAAAGTTGTATATAACCAGCTTTTGTTTTTGCTGTTGTGCATCGGGCAGCAGGTTTATATAGCAATAGGATGACCCCAAGGGAGGCATCGATGAGGCTTGCTACTGTTTTGATATAATTCATGTACTGCTAGTTCCCCCAAAAGCCTCTGTGTTCATTTGACTACTCTTCCTCCAGATACTTTTTAATCCACTTGATTATGACTTTGGTGGTGACCCTGTAGATAACCTGGAGGAGACAGATCAGACAGTAGTTCCAGAGTTTGTTTTTCTCACCCTTATTAAAGATCGTGGTCAAAATTCCTTATTGCTCTGGTATCTCTACTATGTTGATACAACTTGTAAAGAGACAGGTCAGCGAGGAGTTAATGATGGTGTTACCATCCTTCAGGATATTGGTGACAATCCTATCTGGTTGTGATGCTATAATGTTCTACTTTAGAGGTGCAATGGATTGCCTGACATCTGACTGCAGTACTGGAGGGATTTCTTCCAGGTTGTTCATCCATTAAATCAAGATAGGGTTGGTGCTAGCAAACATAGGGGTGAAAAATGTCTGTACCATCCTCTTTATGGTTGGCCTCAAATCAATGTTACAGATACCCCAACTATGATCTGCCCTTCAATGAAAAAGAAAGCAATGCCAATTTTGTTCTTAAATTCTATTGTATTAGCCTTCATTTTTTAACCCTGTTTTTTAATTATGAACTGTCCTGTCAATCTGCAGGGTGGCAGACACTTACAAAGACATCTACATTTAATCCATGCAAAACTAGTGTAGCATCAACACATCAGCCTGATTTATGTGTCTGTAGGAAACTGAAATACTAGGATAAAACTCACAGGCATTGATTCCCTTGACGTTTGAGACAAGAACACTGATCACTTTGACAACATACATTTTAGATAATGTAGCCCAACATGTGTCTATGGCTATGTACGTGAATGTGCTATTTGTGGGCCTAACATCCTTACCAGGTTTGGCGTCTGCTATGGTCAGATGCTGCCAGAGTGGGCTTTGATTTTTCTCTTATCTTTAAGGAAGATAATGGGTTAAAAAAAATGGATACGTTAAAAAAACACAGATCTTCAAGACTAGAATTCAACATCCATGTCTGGCTCATGTAAATGTATTGTTTATGAAATTTTATTCCTTGACAAACAATATATCGAAAAGTATTATTGTAGTAAATAGTTGTATTTGTACTTTCCCATATTGTCATATAAGTTATTGTTCATTTTATAATTTCAAGTAAGTAACACATTTCTTTCTTGATATTTTGTTATTTGTCATGTAATAATTTATTGACAGCTTAAAATTTTCATATTGTTCTTTCATTTTCGTTTTAGTACTTAAATCCTGCTCTTCCCTTAAAAATGCTGGAGTACTTGAGTCTGGAGTATATCTTATTGATCCAGATGGTGAAGAGTTTGGAGTGGACCCATTCCCTGTACATTGTGACATGGATTCTTATCCTGAAGTAGGTCAGTTCACATTGTAAAAACAGCTGTTGATTCTCCCAACACAAAGTTAGAGAAAAAGACCCTCTCAGAACAAGTGTACACAAACAGTAAACAGAATTAAACTTAAAAGGTTCCTGCTATGAAGCATACTGTTTGCAGAATTAAAATAATTAGCAAGTCTATCATTTATCTCAAGGCACAAAAATGTCAGGAAGTACATGTGATTTCCTTACTTCACTGTCCTAGTGTTTTCAATTCTAATGGATGTCATTTTTTTCCCAATTAAGAAAGATTTTCTTAAATTTTAGTTTAACGTGTTGTACTCTGTTATACATGTTTAGTGTTTTTGTTAGATTTCTTTTATCTTTGTAATAATAATAATAAGTAACAGTAAGCCAAAGTCTGTAACAGTAGTATAAGTTACAAGGTAGGAGCTAAGTCTGCTTAGTACTCAATGAAGGATACACTCATGCACACACTGGTATCAGGTCAGTTTAGAAAACCAGTTTACCTGACATACATTATGGTTTTTGAGATGTGGTGGGAAACTGGAGAATTTAAAACAATACACCTAGAGTGGGAGAGATTTGTAATATAAACAAAATTAAATTGAACCTATTTGTTGTAACTATAGGGTGGCAAGGTGGCGCAGTGGTAGCTCTGCTGCCTCGCAGTAAGGAGACCTGGGTTCACTTCCCGGGTCCTCCCTGCATGGAGTTTGCATGTTCTCCCCGTGTCTGCGTGGGTTTCCTCTGGGTGCTCTAGTTTCCTCCCACAGTCTAAAGACATTCAGGTTGGGTGTGTGTGTGTGCCCTGCAGTGGGCTGACACCCTGCATGGGGTTTGTTCCTGCCTTGCTGGGATGTGATTGGCTCCAGCAGACCCCCATGACCCTGTGTTAGGATATAGTGGGTTGGATAATGGATGGATGGATGGATGTTGTAACTATATAACAGTACCTGTAACTACTGCACCACTGTGCCGACTTCTTCCTTTTCATTTTTTTAGTTAAAATCATTCTCTCTTACACTTTCTATTTTTAAAATTACAGTATTGTAGACATGTATAAAGATTAATTTATTTATTCATTTTCAAAAACTGCTAATTTAAATACAAGATCATGGAACATTGACCAGTATTCAAAAAGAAAATGTAAAATAATGTTTAATAAAAACACAAAAAACAAATGCTTATGTATATCCACACGTTTTCCTTCAAATTAGGTTTTTAAAGTTCATAATAGTAAAAATGTAACATTATAATTATTTTTTTAATATTAAGTAACTGTATGAAACTATGTAAGTAAAAATGTTTTTTACTTATCTAGTTCTTTTATACTTCACGAACGTTTTAGATACACGCTTTTTCCATCCATTTTCTGACCTAGCTTATTCAAATACAGGATCATAGGTAGCTGGGGGCCATGCCTGCAGTATTGTGCACAAAGTAGATACAAACTCTGGATGTGACTCAATTCAAACTTAGGGCACACTCAAATATGCCCTCACTCATAAAAGATGAGTTTGTAGACTCTAGTCAACTTAAAATGCATGGCCTTGGGATGTAGATAGAAAATGGAGTACCTAAAAAGACCCTAATGATTGTAGAGGAATGTGTAAACTCCACAGACCCAGGAACATGTTGGCAATCAAACCAAGGTCTTTGGAATAGTGAAGGAGCAATGCTGCCCACCATGCCACTGTGTTGCCTGATGACAGTTTGTTATTGATTTTAGTTTAATCCGTCAATTACTTTGTTAGTAATTATTTCTTATTAGAAGCATCTAGTGCTGCACTAATGATATACTCATTGAACTCTGTTAACTTTTTATAATTGTATAATCAATTCAGATTTTAGTTTTTTATTGTGTACTGTAAGTCAAGTTGGGCATTCAGCAGTGAATAAGCTTGCCCTCTTGTTAAGGGCACCTTCAAGTGCTTTTACGGCACAGTATAAATGTAAACTTTATACTATTCAGTCTAACATATTCCATTGTTTGGAATTTTGTAGAATTTCAACTATCTTACTCAGGAAGCTCACACATCTGCCATTACTGCCCTGTTTGACTTATATAGTCTTGCTTCACTGGTGTGAGTCCAGTTAGTCCTAAAAGAATTAGGCTGAAACATGAAAAGAGTGATTCAGTTTATTAGTAAGAAACCACCAATATCTGGGTGCCTCAGGACCAGCTGCCAAGAATAGGAAAGCCATCTGCATTAACTAACATGCAGGAGAGTGAAACAAAGAAGGAGAACAATGAGCTACAAAGTGCCCTACTCCCTGTTTACATATTTGGGATGGGCATTGTGAGTAATTTTCTATTTTGAAAAGTCTAATGTTGTGTTTGATTATACATCTTTTTGAAGGAATTTTTAAATTTATAGTATGATGTTGTTACAAGCTTGTGTTTAATGTCCAAGAGCTAGCCCATCTCTCAAAAAAGAAGGTCTCCTGTTCACACATGCCAATATTTCTCCAAGTTGGCCCAGACACACACCTTATCACTTACCTTTTCTAATGCAGATGAATGTATTTGTACTAGTATTAACTTCATGGCTGTTAATGCTGTTAATTATTTTTCTCATTTGCAATCATACCATTTGTAACCTTGCCTTTTACCAAAGGTATAACTGTAGTTGGGCACAATTCTGAAGATCGACTACGCATTTCTCCATGTGAAGATGCAGGCTGCTACTCAAGACAGATTGTGTACAAGCAAGCATCGCTACACCAGCTTCGGGTCTTGACAGAAACCTCTGAGACTTGTGAGCAATTTGTTAAAGTGAGTAAAAACATCATCAGAAATAACTATTCATTTTTATAGTGTACCTATGCATTGGCTCAGAATACTCGGAAGACGACTGAAAGTAAAATGATCTATCTTTGTAAACAGTTAAACACCATGAAAATGCAATTATATATCCACAATTCTTTCACCCTGTTTACTCCAATTCAGGGTCATGAGTGCTAGACCCTATCCTGGCAGCACTGGGCACAAGGCAGGAAACAACTTTACACGGGGTGCCAGTGCATGCACACAAATGCACAGTTGAATGTGAATCTTAGATAAAAACTAAACACTGTTAATTTCATAGCTGTTGTCTAATATAGGCTTCTTTCTGAGTGCCAGCATGCAACAACACTGCACTTGTAATTGTGACATGTGAAATGATACTGCAGGTTGTAATCTAGATTTAACCTTTTTAATTGGTCTGTAGCCGAGAATGATGGGACATCTCACACAATTATTAGTGCAATACCTTGTTCCTACATTTTACTCTCTTCTATAGTTTAGTTTATGTTTGTGTATGACATAATTGAACATCATTTGCCTTTTCCACAGCATTAAGTGAAATGAGTGCTTTAAATGAAATGTCCTTTTATTTATCCATTCTTGTATCACTCCATCTAGATTATTTGAAATCCAGGACTGAAGGTATACAGAGCTCAAAGCTATCCTAGCAGCAGTATGTGCAAGCAGGAATCAATTCTGAAAATGTTCCCAGTTTATTATAGACCACATACACCCACAATGCCATTTTATACTATTAGTCAACCTAATACAACCTTCTCTGGGATACATTAAGAAAGGATTTTAGGGAACCTAAAAAGCAGTTAGAAAGTAGTACTGCAGATTAGGTGAAAGATGATCCATAGAGGTTCTTTTAGTATTTTAGTAATACAATAATAGTTAAGGAGGAGGTGAAGTGTATCAGGAACAGTAAAGCTGAACTGTAATATACAGAGAGTGAAATAGCAAATACACTAAACTTGCATTTTTTTGAAGGTTTCAAATGTGAGGAAGTGGATAACCTCCCAGCAGTTGCAGGGACTACCAAGGATGTACTGTGTGATTTGGAACTTGTAGAAGGAGAAGTACTGCTTAGATTAAATAGGATGAAGTCAAACAAATTGCCAGGACTAGATAATATTTATCTTTGAGTGCTTAAGGAGATGAGTGAATACATATCTACAGTATATAAACCATTGACACATATTTTTAGAAATTCACAGCTTACTGGGGAAATTCCTAGGGACTGAAAAATGGCAAGTATTATCCCTTTATATTAAAAGGTTGAGCAGGCAGGTCCCAGTAACTATTGTCCAATAAGCTTAATGTGCATTACAGGTAAATTAATGAAAGGAATTATTAAGGATAAGATTGAACAACACTTGACAAGCTCAGATGTTTTATTGAACAGTCAGTATGGGTTCAGATGAGGGTGGTTGTGTTTTACTAACATGTTGGAATTCTATGATGAAACAACAAAAGAATAGGATCAGAGAGGTGCATATGATATTATTTACTTTGGGATTCAGATAGTATTTGATAAAATCCCACATGAGAAGTCGAGCAACAGACAAAAGAAGTGGAAGTTAAGAGTGTTGTATGTAGATGGGTAAAGGTTATGGTGCAAGGAACCTTATCAGAATTATCAGAGTGTTGTCCCTCAGGGTCAGTGCTGGGGCCACTGCTATTTTAATATATATAAATGATCTGGATAGGAATGTACTGTAAACAACAAGCTGGTTAAGTTTGCAGATGATACAAATCTAGGTGGATTGTCAGATAATCTATAATCCATTGAGTTATTATAGATGGATTTAGATAGCATACAGGCTTGGGCAGATTTGTGGCAGATGAAATTTAATATAAGTAAATGTAAAATAGTACACGTAGGAAGTAAAATTATTCGATTTTGAATACACAATGTCAGATAACTGAAAGTACACCTTATGAGAAGGACTTAGGAGTTGTAGTAGACTCAACACTATCAATTGCCAGACAGTGTTCAGAAGCCATTAGGAAGGCTAACATAATTGTAGGTTATATAGCATGATGTGCAGAGCACAACTCCAAAGAGGTTATACTCAAGCTTTATAATTCACTGGTGAGGCCTCATCTGGAGTACTATGTGCAGTTTTGACCTCCAGGATACAAAAAGGACATAGCAGCACTGGAAAAAGTCCAGAAGCAGGGTTGTGGAGCTGGTAGATAAATTTTTTGATTCCGACTGCTCTGTATTTAATATGCGAATGTATTTTCCATGTTGATTTAAGGAAGGCAACATACACGTCATTTAACCACAGAACTACTGGCTAGGAAACTGACTCTCTACCGTATTGGCCAGTTAAACAAAAGACAAAAAAATGAAAACAATAAGTTTTTATTTATTGTTTTTATCAAGTTGCTATAAAGTAGTAGCATGCATGAAAATCAGGAACAGGAACTTTACCAGTTCAAAAAATATAAACCACATTCCTCGGTAGTTTTAAAACAAAAACAAAGCTTAACAACATGAACAAAAAATAAAAGCTGAAAAACCTTAAACAGTTTATATATTAAACATGGAATACAGTTGTAGAGTAGAATAGCTGTTAAATGCAATCCAAAATTAACTCAATGCAGTGTTCTAAGAAACAGAATTGCTTCTGCCAGATCCTCTTTCATAGAAGCTCTTAAATCTGACTTGATTATTTTTAGAGCTGAAAATAGTCTTTCAACACTGACTTCGGTGCGTGGCATTGCTGTTACAGTTCTAGCCACATCACTAAAAATCTCTGGATCAACAAGGATTCCAAGAAAAGTTTACCGGGTGTTAAATCTTCATATTGCAACCTGTTAGTGACAGTAAAGGGGTAAGAAAGTAGACTTTGCAGTTCTTTTACTTGTGCCCACTGGCTTTCAGTTAATACAACATTTTCATTGTCCAGTTCTTCAAGAAAGTCTTTTAGTTCAAGCAAACGCTTTACCATCAAATAAGTGCGTTCCCAGCGTGTTGTTTGATCCAAAATGGCTCCTTTTCCTGCACGTCTTTTCAAAATGGCATCTGTTTTAGGAACCCTGGCTGCAACAGCTACCTGCCTCAATTTGCCAATTAGAGTAGCTGCATGACGATCGTTCAATCCATTTCTTATTGCAAGTTGCAGAGTATGAACAGCACAATGCATATGTTGAATGGTAGTAAGCTTAGATGCTTCTTCAGCAATGTTATCCAAAATTTCACTATTCCCTTCGGTTTCACTTTCTCCAATACTTGTAGAACTGTCTTCCTCTAATATCTGTTTGTCACCTTCTTCATCTACTTCATTCATTTTCTCAATTGTGCTTAACATATTAGAAGCATTATCTGTCACAATTCATAGAATCCGTTCCTTTTTAATTTCAAAATCTTCTAGAACAGGTGGTGTACAAAGTTATGCTAAAGTTCAGCCCTGGGTCGAAGCATATGTAGAGAGGGCAGACAGAACCCCTGAACACACATCGGGCCATAGCACACACCTACACCTACATCATTACACTTGTTTACACTCAAATGAACTTGTTAAACACATTATATCTGAAATAAAATGAAAACACTTTTTTGTAATGTACCATGATCCTGATTACAATATGGGAATGTCAGATTGTATAATAACTCAGCTGAACTTCACACTAGTAGTAACATAACTATGCATTGGACTTTATTCTTACATCAGAGAAGTACTTAATTATGACTATTGTTTGTGAAATGAGACGTTTGAGCTTGCTGTATTTTTTTCATTACAATTTAAATTTATTAGAAGTCGGAGTCAGAACATTTTTGCCGACTCCGACCCTGACTCCAGGTACCCAAAATTGTCTCCAACTCCGACTCCTCGACTCTGACTCCGACTCCACAGCCCTGGAGAAGAATGACTAGGCTGATTTCAGGACTGCAGGTTAAGTTATGAGAAAAACTTTAAGCAAAAAAAGATTAATGAGTAACACGATTGAAGTGTAATATTATAAAACAAATTAGTATAGTGGGAAAACGCTATTTTAAACAAGTTCAACAAGAACACGGGGACACAGTTAGAAAATTGCTAAGGGTAAATTTTCCAAATCATAAGTACATTTTTCTTCACACAGAGAAATACAGAAATAAGGAACAAGTTACCAAATAGTGTGGTAGACATTAGGACTTTAGGGACCTTCATAACTTGACTTGATGTTATTTTGGAGGAATTAAGTAGATAGGATTGGTAAGCTTTGTTGGCTAAATGGTCTGTTCTTGTCAAATTATTTCTAATATTCTAATATGAGAAGAAACTGTAGTACATGCAGGAAAGCTGTGCAGGTTTGAAAAATCACATAGACTACACCCAGACATTTCTTGAGTTGGGGTTTCAACTGTTCTGGCACCATTTGCTACCAGCCAAGGGTTTCCTACAAATATGTCAAAGGGAAGGCACAACATAAACTGAATGGACAGGTAAATATCTAGTACTTTTATCTCTATAAACGGATTGGATATAATCACCATTTGTCAGTGGTCTTTTGCCTCTTATATTCATATTTTCTATTAATTTTTTTCTGTATCTTCAGTGTCTTTTTTTACTTTATTCTTTATACATTAGCTGGAGTGTCGTCACATCCGCTTCCTTCGCGAAAGCTGGGGCTGGTGGATATCCAGAGATGGACAGAAGGTGCAATCCTGGGGTGGCTCTTCCACAAACAGTGGGAAGTGTGCCTGTGGAGAAAGAGGTAAATATTACTTTCTATGGGTTTCTGGGACTGTAAAATTCAGAAGATATGTCACGGGGAGGGGAGGAGAAGCACTACTGCACAATTTATAGGCCGTTGAAAAGTTTGAGGGCATACAAGACATATTAGGGACTATTATTGTCCTTTCTTTGATTCACTTTGCCCAGATTTTCTGGTTATGGTTGTATTAAACTATATTGTCAACATTTAGCAAAAGCCAGGAACCAAACCCAGACAGTACACCTTTCAATTGCAGGACACAGAAAATGCAGGACAATCTGGATTTGATTAACAGCATGTCCTTCAACTGTTCAAAGAAATCAGACCCCACTAGAAACCTATAGCAACACCAGGAGAATGTGCAGTCTCCAAGCAACATTCGGTAATCCAGAATGACAATGTGAAAATAAGATTTTTTTTTTACAAATGTATTCAAAATAAAAAAATATCCCATTGACATAAGTATTCATGCTCTTTTCTATTACACTTGAAATCTTGCTATTGATCATCATTGAGGTGTTTCTACACCTCATTTGGAGTCCACCTGTGGTCAATTCATTTGATTTAACAAGATTAGGAAAGGCATACACCTGTCTATAGAATGTCCCACAGATGGCAACACGTATCAGAGCATAAACCAGGCCATTAAGTTGAAGGAATTGCTTGCAGAGCTTAGAAACAGAATTGTTTTGAGGCCCAGATCTGAATAAGGCTACAAAAGTATTCCTGCAGCATGGAGGGCTCCCAAGGGCACAAGGCCTTGATAATTCTTAAATGAAAGAAGTTTGGAACAAACCAGCCAGGACAAAGTGAGGATCCAGTGGACCAAGGAAAACCTGTCTGGGGATGGGAGAAACCTCTGGAAGGACAATCATTACTATAACACTCCACTGTTCATCACCTGTGCAAATACATTTCCCAAGAGTGAACCATGGTGGTGGCAGCATCATGCTGTGGGGTTGTGTTAAGTGACAAGGATTTGGAAACTATTCACGGTTGAGAGAAAGCTGAGTAGAGCAAAGTACAGAGATATCTTGAATGAAAACCTGCTCAAGAGCACTCTGGGCCTCAGGCTCGACCTCCTCCCAAACTGACAAAGCTTAAAAGTATTGCAAAGGTTGTCCCATCATATTCAAGAAGGCTGTAATAGCTGCCAAAGAGGCATTAACTAAATGCTGAGTAAAGGGGATGAATACTTATGTCGATGTGATATTTAGTTTTTAATCTTAAAATAATTTATATACATTTCTAAAATCCTGTTTTCTCTTTGTCATTCTGGGGTATTGAGTGTCTCTTAATGAGGGAAAAAATTAACTTAAATGATTTTAGCACAAGGCTGCAACATAGCAAAATGTGAAAAAAGTCCAGGGGTCTAATAGTCTTTATTATATAATAAAACAAATTGTACAGCTGACATGTGTTTTATAATTTCAATCAATTATATTGGCACAGTGCTCCAAGGTCCTGGTCTCAAATACTGGACTGGACACTGTCTGTGTGATGTTTTCACTTTTGGCCGTAGCCCATAGGTTTTCTCATGTTTCGATCACTGCCTATGTAAATATTTTCAGGACCCTGGTTTCTTCCTACATCTCAAAAGATGTGGGCATTAGGTTGATTACTACCGGTAACTTTTCATTTTTAAAACTGCTTTTTCTGATATGGAGCTAGAGCTCATCTCAGCAACATGGTGTGTAAGGCAGGACGTGGATTTGGATGAGGTTCTAGTATCAGCGTCATTGCTAATTCTAAACAGGTCAACTGTTAATGTGGATGTGTGTTTGAATTTGTTCTGATGAACTCTACAAAGAACAAAGAACTCTAAATGAGTTACAAATATATAAAACAAAAAACAATTGATTGCACAAGCATTCACCCTTTTTAATATGCCACACTTAAATCACAACTGGTGTTGCTGTAATCATAAACTTTGTTTTTGCTTGATTTCTGTGTTAAATTATAGTTTTTTTTTCATTACAGACTGTAGTGAAGCACATTAGGCATCAAAGGAAGTGCATGAGTTTTTAAATAAAAACAGTACATCTCGGGCTTAATGGGTGTCGGTGTATGCGGTGCAGCCCCAGAGTGCTTGATCAGGAAATTGGCTAATCACGTTTGCACGTAAACAAACGATTGGTTGAACGATTTTCCTTATTGTAATTCAGCATGTTTTAATCAAGGTTCGTGCACCCATAAATTTTAAAAAGGAGGCTGAGCTGTGTAGAAGAGATTATTGGTGGTATCATGTCACTTTATGCCTCTAAAATTCTCTAAAGTGGCTAGTTTGTTTCCATGTAGGCCAAGCACTAGGTTTAGCTATTAGTAAAAATCTCTTTTCTGCTCCTGACTTTGAGCCTTGATTTGTCTTCGTGTTATTAGTTGCTGGTTTCACAATCTTCCATTTCTTACCTTAGCCAGTCCCTTACTATGATTTCTGTGACAGAGATAAACGGTATTGTTGAGATGTGCAAACATGATAGACATCTGTGCACACAGACTTAAGGCTGTCATGGATGCCAAATGTGCATCCTCTATATATGGGCTTGAGGATGTGAATACTTATAAGATCATTTATGTTATGCCTTATATTTGTAAATTATTTGGACCACTTTGCCAAGATCTGTTTTTACTTTTGTCAAAAAGGCCAAATTAAACCCACGTGGCTTAATGTTATATAACAAATACTTACAGATAAGGGGATAAATACTTTTTATAGGCACTGCATATGTTTACACATGAGATAATGAGTTAGTGCTATGTTCAAAAGATTTGATCTTAGCCACTTAGTTTATTACCCAGTTTCTGTTGACTGGTTGTGTCTGTCTTGCTTCTGGTTTAGAATGTGGATTTGTGTAACCAAGAATTTAATAAAACAGAGTAGAAAAGCAATGGATGAGTGTATTTAATAATTTGTAAAATAAACAAATACAGCATTTTTTTGTATGTGTCTCTGTATCTGACCAATTTTTTTGGTGGGGGCTGTTGCTTCTAGGTGACTGTGACCTGGGTTTATCTACCTGCAACTGTGATGCCAATGATGAGGTCTGGCGGTCTGACGAAGGCTACCTGACTGACAAGTCTGTTCTGCCAGTGAGAGAAGTGAGATTTGGTGATACAAGGGATGTTCCTGTAGAGATGGCATTTTATAGTATTGGGAAACTACAATGTAAAGGAGAAAGTAAGATATTTTAACAAAAACTATAAAATTGCTAGGATTAATAATTTATGAAATGTTATTCTTTTAGTTTTGTTTCATTAACAATGGCCAAATTAAATTTTTTACAAATACATTTTACCTCTGGGCAGCATGGTGAAACAGTGGTTAGCCCTTTTGCCTCAAAGTTCCATAGACCTGTATCCAGTTTGTGGTGAGTGGCTGAACTGGAATTGCGCTTGCATGGGTCTGACATTGTGAAGATGTGCTTGTTAGACTCATTGGTAAATCGAAATTGGTCTCACGTGAGTATGCATGCGATCTGTGATGGAGTGGTATCCCATGGCCATCTCCTGCTTTGTGTCTAATACTAAAAATAGCTTGTAGAGGAAAATACAAGTGCAAAAAATTGATGGATGGATGAAACTGTTTCCATAACTTCTTTTACCTGTTTACCGTTTTTATTTGTACTTACAAAATATAGCAACATTAATGAGAGCAACATGAAAAATAAAGATAATGCAGTCACCCTTGAATATTCACAATTCGAGAAGTCAAACACATTTTCCTAATTTTCTTAAACATGTGCGTCTATGACTCCACAATCCAAGAGCAGGTACAAGTTGCTAATTAAACATTTATGTCAACTGAAATCAGGAATTGACGTCTGACTGGGAAATTGGACAAATGTTAATCTAAAAACTTGGTTCCCACCATCCCAAAGCCCAGAACCAGTGCTGAGAAATCTATGTGTCTTCCCTTCAAAAATACCCCATGTGAAGACAACAACATTTATTTATATAGCACATTTTCATACAAAAAGTAGCTCAAAGTGCTTTACATAATGAAGAAAAGAAAAATAAAAGACAAAATAAGAAATTAAAATAAGACAACATTAGTTAACATAGAAATGGAGTAAGGTCCGATGGCCAGGGTGGACAGAAAAAACAGAAAAATAACTCCAGACGGCTGGAGAAAAAAAATAAAATCTGCAGGGGTTCCAGGCCACGGGACCGCCCAGTCCCCTCTGGGCATTCTACCGAACATAAATGTAATAGTCCTCTTTGTAGTTAGGGTTCTCACGGAGTTACTTGATGTTGATGGTCATACAGACTTCTGGCTTTTAATCTGTCCATCATTGTTGGAACATCACGGTGCTTTGAGTAGATGAGGATACAGGAAAAGGAAACAGAAGAGAGAGTAGAGGTTAGTACAGATTTTAGAGCCACCATGAATAATTATAATGAGCTGGATATACAGAGTATCAGGATTTTGATTACAGTGAAATTATGAGAAAGCCATGTTAAAATAATGTGTTTTCAGCAGTTTTTTAAAGTGCTCCACCGTATCAGCCTGGCGAATTCCCATTGGCAGGCTATTCCAGATTTTCGGTGCATAACAGCAGAAGGCCGCCTCACCACTTTTAAGTTTAGCATTTGGAATTCTAAGGAGACACTCATTTGAGGATCTAAGGTTACGATTTGGAATATAAGGTGTCAGACATTCCGATATATAAGATGAGGCGAGATTATTTAAGGCTTTATAAACCATAAGCAGAATTTTAAAGTCAATCCTGAATGACACAGGTAACCAGTGTAGCCAGTGAGAAAAATATTGCAATCCTTTAAATGGTTCAAGACAACAACATTTATTTCAATAGCACATTTTCATACAAAGGATGTAGTTCAAAGTGAATTACAAGATGTCAAAGAAATAGTTGCAATCAAAGACAAACTTTTTACTATTACTCTGCAGACCTAGCTTTCTTTCTCATGGGTAGGGGTCGATTTGTTTCAAACCAGTTTTGCTAAACTTGACTTGAATGTATGGAATGTTTTTTGATTTTAATAAAATAAAATCTACAAAAAGACAAATTTAGATAAATTTGACAGTCCAGGTTAGGTCCATTTGCCATAACATCTTTGGCCACGAAACCATAGATAATCATAACTGCGCTGAGCCAGTGCATTGAGGAGCATAATACAGCAAAAGACTTTACAAAGTGCTTTGGGCTTTTATTTTTCTAAAGAAGGGTTCAAAAACCCAAAAGTGTAAAAAGTGTAGTAGTCAATAAATAATTCATTAAAACAGTGTTTGTGGAGGTTAAATTGTACAATGCATAATCAATAAGTGTGTTAAAACACACAGGATTATTTTTCTTTAAAACCAATGCTTGCCTTGGTGCTTTATAAACATGACGTCTCCTTAGCTCTCCCTATTAAGTGTGAGGAAACGTCTGCCGGCAGGCGCAGTCAACTGTCTTATGGTCTTAAACCCCAGCTGCTTTATTCAGTCACCATTGGGGTGCCCAATCCTGACTTGTGTCCCTTGCTGCCTTCCCTTGGCGCCTGTAGGAATGAAATGAACACTACTCTGTCTCCCATTTGCCTTAAGGCCATGCAGTAGACGTTTATTTCTGTAGCAGATTTTCATAAAAGGATGTAGCTGAAACTATCAATGAAATAGTTACAGGAAAAGAAAAAACAAACGAAAATTAGATAAGAATAATAATGAATAGTTTGAAAAATAAATAATGCAAAGTCACATAAGATAGAATCAGTATATAATAAAGAGACATAGAGTCCTTAAATATAGAATTGTCTTTTAAGTATATAAATGCTAGTCCGATGATAAGGGCAGAAAAAAACCTCAAATTAATCTGAAGAAGAAAAACAATATCTGCAGAGTTTGCAGGCCTAAAGATCGTCCATGATGTGCCCATGATATCTGATGATTGTCTGTATTCTGGATGCTTACTTGTATGGCCTGGCCTTTCCATGACTCTGTGCTGTGTTGCTCCCATTGGTTCTTCATCTGGCTTTAGCTTCATGTGACTCTGCATGAGAAAAAGCAAGGTTGTGGATAAGCAGAAACAGCATGTTTTCTGTCTTTAAAGGATTTATAAAGGTTCAAAAAATATGGATGCGACATTGAAAGCACTGCTTACATCAATCCCCTCCAGTTTCCAGAAGGATTCTTCTGATTGCACAGCAGTCCTGCTCAATTCATGAGCATCTGTAACTCACAAGAGGCTTAAAATAATGATTTCCATATTCGACTCATTAAGTGCTCTCAAAAATCAGTGTTTTATAGAAATATTGGCTCTGAAAAGCACAATATACAAAACAAATTAATTTATCAGCTTGAACAAAGGCTTAGGCTCAGACTTATCGGTGTGCTAGCATCACAACTCTGTTATTCAACCACAAAGCTTTTTTGTAACTGCTGCATAGCAGCCAGAGAGTCCCTTTCCTTTTTGGTACAGGGAGAACAGCTGGATGGTATTTCCAGATGTTCCTAATTTTTTGACTGGGGGTGGAAAATGTCTGACGCCTCAGGGGACAAGGAGCGAGAAAGGCCAGTCTGTGAATGCTGACAAGCTGTGTTCGGCCATCTGTAGTCACTTCCTCTGTAGAGTTGCTTTTCTTCTGATGGCTGAGTCCTGCATAAAAGCCTAAATGGAGAAACAAGTTAGAAATGATCATTAAAATTCCATTCCAGACTTCTCCACAGGCAGAGTCTAACAAAAATGGTGGTTACATTAGGTCTTGCTCTGTAAACCAAAAATATAGCAAGAGAATCTTAAAACTGGCCATCTTCGGACTTCAAATCCATGCTTTCATTGAACATCCTTTACAGCTTGTCCAGTTTAAGCCTATTATGCCTATTATGATGACAATATCACTCATAATATTGATATTTTTTTCTGTTGACAATGTTGAAGGCCAACCAGAACTTGGCCATCTTCAAGAGATGTCCTACGACAAAGGAATTCTGCAGTCAAACTCTTTTCTTTGTCATATGAAGAAGACCCATTGACTAGGCAAGAATAAATCTGTGAAGGTGTATCATTCTTTAGTTTTAGTTATTCATAGATAGCACAGTACTTGATTTACACATTTTGCCTTCCATGTTGGCTTGATTCTGAAACAAGAAATACACATTATAAGCCACCCACACATTCCAGAAACATATAATTCATGTATTTCAATAGACAGGAGCCAACCTAAAGTCACTTAAAAATCAATACTATAGAATATTTCATTCAGGTTCAGGCTGAAAACCTTTTGATTACCTCTCACATGTTGTGGAAGTAAAAGGGATACACTATCATATCCCTTTGTTTTAGTCCTGCTTTGGTCATACTGGTGGAACCATGTGAGAATGTGGCACATCATGTTGTGCCAAAGACATGTCCCATCCAAGTGTGGCTGAGTGTATTTGTACTGAATGGAAGTCAGTACGCCACCCATTGACTGTGAAAAGCACCTGCAGCGCGGGAAAATGCATATACAGAGATGGCTGCAGGACTCTGTATTAGCACCAGCAGTAGGTAAAAATGATTTAAAACTCATTCAAAATTCATTTAAGCTTACTATGAATCACACTATGTATTGGCATTAAAGTCTAAAATTAGAGCTACTTTGTCAAAATATGGACTTGAATGAATCTGTAACCAAAAAGAATAAACTAAAAGGTACTAATTACTTTTGCTTACTTAAAAATTTCATCCACAGCCTTTCTTTTTCTAAAATATTCTCAAAAACATTGACTGAACATAAGCTATAAATGTAAGTTGGAATACCGGTCTGTGGTGCTTCATTCTGTTCCATTGTGACATAGTTCTTCAAAAGACCACCTGTGGGCACCCTGACTCCTTCACTTCACATACAAATGACAAAGTTTTAATGACAGTGTCATGTTCTAGCTCCACTGCTTGTGCATCCTTCTTGAGAAACTCACAACCTGTAGATTTCTCTATTACACAGTACAGCCTGAATTAATGTGACTTAAACTTCTCACAGTGGATGTTGTAGAAGAAATCAACATATTAATTAAAGAAAGAAACTTATCCTCTACTAGGAGAAGTTTGATAAAACCTCTTTGAGTGAGAAACCAGGAAGGTGGAAACTTTTTCAGTACATCTTTAATTATCTCTTTAGGAAATCCTAAAGAGGGAGCATTCATTACAGCAGTCTGTTACAGAATGGTCAAAATGTAAAGGCAGAGGTGTGTTTTATAAACAACTGAATTTACATAATAGTGCGGATTAATGCATACATTTACTCTGATAGGTTCATTGACTTACACCCAAATATCTTATTGAAATAAAAATCTGTTCTATTACACTCTTTTTCTTCTTATATCTTTTAGGTTCAGCTATTATCCTTGAAAACTCTGTGTATGTGACAACTGCCCAGTCTTGTTGTTTATAGGACATCTACTGATCTCTTAATCATCTCCTAGTACATTTTGTGTATTACATCAACCTTCTCTTCATTACATTTCTAAAACAAATGATTTTATATTTCAATATGCACTACAGACCAAAATACTATCGTTACATCCAAATTATTCTCTCACAACATAAACAAATATTGGATTTTCTGGGTTGTCTGTTTTCTTATTAAATTCAACAGGCAGTGCTGTTTCAACAGATCCATTCCTTATGGTGCACTGTAAGATCCAGTCCCCTTGCACAGTGCCTATAAGGGAGATGCTCTGAAGATGGTCTTTGTGAAATATTCTGACAATACAAGCATCATGGAGGTTTTTTGTGTGGTGTATCCAAAACAAGGGAGATGTTCATTGATTTTTGTCATGGCCAGAAGCTGATCTCATTATTTCAACAATTACAGCCTCCTAAACTTTTAATGAACATCCATTATTGACTCTAGCTTTGCAGGAAAAAAGAGCTACTGTATATTAAGCTTTATGTTTATTTATGTTTAGCTCTTGCGTTGCTAGATCAATTAGACCTTGATTTTATTTTTACTTGTCAGGGTGTGTATGGTTGGTTGCCTGATGTATTACCATATATTGTATGCCTGGCATGAACACCATTTAACACCTAATATAAAGTTAAGTTATATATATTAGGAGTTCCACTATTTACAGATACCAAATGAGATGCGAATATGCACATATGGTAAGATGTGAAGCTCATGTCATGTCAGATCACCACACATGAGCACTACATCTTGTGAACATGCTCAAATCATAACAGACTGTATCATGAGATTGTGGCTCACATCACATCAGACCTTGCATCATGTCAGGTTGACCTGGTGAACATGTGCGCTGGGAGGACATATTAAGTTTATTTTTATGTATGCACAATGTGCATAGAATAATGAAATTCTAACTTGCATGTCTCCTCAGAACAGCTGACAGTAATACAGTACCAATACAGTAGACACCCGCGAAGTTGCGGTTTAGGGTTCATGGACTCAGTTGTTTGTGGTTTTTTCCTTAGAACCTAACTATTAATTGTTAGTGGAAAGCACAAATATCCTCCGCAATTTTTAATGTCTTTTTTTGTGGCAATACTGTGCTATAGAGAGAACAGGAAGCAACCACTGAGGGAAACGTGGTTTGTCATGGTGAAAGTAGCCAATCCAAGAGCGTTATTCATTTCTCCTTGCTGCTGATTGACTGCTGCCCTGTGACGCGTCTCCAGCTGAGTGGGTTTACCATCACTGAGGGAAACGTGGTTTGGGATGGTGAAAGTAGCCAATCTGAGAGTGTTATTCATTTCTCCTCGCTGCTGATTGATTTCTACCCTGTGACACGACTCCAGCTGCGTGTCCTTGTGTTTTCCATTTTATTATTGTATTCATTTTGTTATTCTTAAACGCACAAGATGTTGCCGAATCGCCCTGCACCTTCTAAGGCTTCTGAAGAAGAAGTTTAAAACACTCCAGGAGAAGGAGTTTGCTCCGGGAACTAAAAATTTATGATGCAGTAGTGTGCCACTATGGCATTAATGAAAGCACCGCACACTACATAAAGAAGAATGAAGCAGCGATCTAGAGTACCATATCAAGTACCAAGTTTCTGTGATAGTGCCAAAAAGGTAACGACCGTAAGGAATAAAAATATCGTCAGGATGGAATCTGCCTTGGCATTGTGGATCACTGACTGCAGGAAGTAGAAGATCCCCTTGGACGGTAACATCATCCGTGAGAAAGAATGAAAAGTGTACCAGAAGTTCACTACAGGAGACAATGTAGCAACTTCCCATCACAATGCTCCTGAAACTTATAAAGAAAAGCCAGCACGAAACCCCACCAGAAGAAGACCTGTCCAAAGATACGACTCCTACTGAAGCACCTGAAGAAGAGGCACCACCCAAAGAGTTTTAAATCCTCTGCATTGTACTGTACAGCTACTTCATCATCATCATCAATATCATTCATCATTGGTGAGTACCCGTACATTTTACTGTATTTTAATTAAATGAAATTATTATGCATTTACTCTACTTATAACAAAGAAAACGATAGCGCATACCAAAGAAAACGTGCTTGCATAAATTACGGTACATATAGCGGTGACATCGGTATTTTACGTTCTAGCACCGCGGGAGACATATCAGTACAGTACTGTACAGTATATGGATTTACCTTTACATTCTGTTTTTAGGTAGTGTATTAAGGTCATTTTTTAGGTAATGTATTAATGTATTAAGCTGAGTTTGCAACAAACTTAAAGTGTTTTGGGTTGCATACTGTATTTATGGTTTAAACTATAAAAATAGGCATTTAAAAGGCATTTTTTAACCACATCCAAAAGTTCGCGGGTGCTCTAGGAACGTGGAAAAATGGGTGTATTTTACAAGCAAGATATACAGTATGTATATTACATAACGCTATATTATGTATTTGTCTTGTATGCAGATCCACACCATTTAACCTGTCTTCATCATATTTTTGTACAGATTTCCCATTTGTACAGAGGAACCCAATAGGGTGTGTTTTTTCTTAAATTTATTTGGTGCCCCCATCCTGGGCAGCAACAGGTACAGCGTCTGTTATATTACAATATTTTTATATTTCATAACAGATCTAACCATTCTATCACATATCAGGCTACACTGTTGTACGTAGATCATCTGACACAGCTTGTTATATGGTCATTTGCCTTCACCACATCTATGATTTTATCTTAATTCAATAATAATTCAATAAGGATGTGTCCTGATACCATCAAAGCTCTACATGGGGTGTTCTATCTAGTGCTCTGTGACTTTTTCACAGGACATCATTCATCCTTATATTTACTAGATCTCTTTATCCAGTTTTAACCAGGTGGGCACAAAGCTGGATTCTGACATGGGATGGGCTGCCAATCCATTTACAGGACATAGTCCTGCACACATACAACCACACTAGGCAAACCCAAAGTTGCCAGTTAACCCATGTATGAGATAAATGGGGCTCCACATGAAGATCATGTAGACTCCAAACTGACAGTGAGAGAATGGGAATTTGAACCCGGCGTGGTGCTACCCTGGATTGGAGATGACTTCTTGATTTATGATGTAGCCAGTTTCTGAAATATGGAGGCAGGGTGAGTTGAGCCCATGTTGGCCACTGTTAACTGGGTGCCATGCCATGTGCTGCTCAGTGTCTGTACTGGTATAATGATATTTAAACAGAATAATGGAATAACCCTAAGACAGGGATACTCCATTATGGTTTTGGATGTCTGCAGTGGCTGCAGGCTTTCACTGTTAACCAGTTTCTTAATTAGAATCAGTTTATTTAATAGTAAAGCAATATTTTTGGGCTTAGTTTGAGTTAACTTGCCTGTTATAATTCAGGACCCTTAATTACATATTTTAGTTTAAACAGCTGCATTAAGGTTTTAATCGTTGCCTTTTTTTTAACCAGCCATCAGTTAATAATGAGGGGAAAATGACAAAGGAACCACCAGCTCTCAAGCTAACGTACTTCCATATAAACTTGTGAACATGCATCATGAATTATCTGTGTGAATACAATGTTCTGAAATAAACGGGAGAGTTTGGGTGGACCACAAATCGATAAAGATCTTAGAAAACAAATAACATGCCATTTTTGTCTTGAAGAATGAAAGAACTAATAACCCATAAAATAAAATACCAAGCTAGGCCTAGCTTCTAATTACAAAACTGGTGCTAAAACCTGCAGGCAATGTGAACCTCCAGGACTGTAATCGAGTACGCCTGTTCTAGAAGTAAGAGCATCTGAAAGACAGAATACAAATCTGTGAGGTTTTGTTAAACCTTTGCACGGGTTATTATTAATCATTGTGGTGTTATGGGTCCACAGCTCACTCAGCAAAGGCCAGTTGTTTTAAATAAATAATCACCGCGCTCGCGGCTAAGTGAGGGGGCGTGGTGGCCGTAGCAAGCTGCCGGGCAATCTGCGGTGTGGGTGTTTCTCACCTAGTGCATAGGTGAGGGACTGCCCACATTTGTGATTGTTCCTGTGGCTAATGTGCTGCATCTGCTATGGCCCCCCCCCAATATATAGAAGCGTGAGTAGGTTACAGGAAAGGAAGAGTAACAAAGAAAAGAAAGAAAGAAAGATAGAGGTGGCTGGAGAAAGCAGGAAAGAGAGAGAGACGGTGCGTGTGGGCGAGCGAACGAGCGCTCGCAGGCAGCTGCATGGAAGCCTGGGTGTTAGGCCGACACCCGGGAGTCGAAGTAGTGGTCGCTCCCGCTGAGTGAGCATGTAGCGGGAGTGACCAAAGAAGAAGAGACTGTCCGCGTAAGGCCGGGGTGGCAGCGGGAGTCGGGAGGCTTGGAGGTGAAATCCTTGGTGTGGGCGTCCTGGAAACCAAGGAGTCCAAGTCTCGGGCCTGGAATGAGTGCCAGACCGAAGCCAGGATCGGGAGGACTCCAGACCGGTGTGTGTGAGAGAAAGGGCAGCTGCAGAGAGAGCGTCTCACCTTCTTCTCCAGGTTGGGCTTTGCAACAGGTGAGACGTAGTAGTGTAGAAGATTTAATCGAAGGCTTATCGATTTAGAAGGACTGTTTCCAGCGTCGTTTTAACCTCTGGTTTTAAAGGTTTGTTTTCTCTATTTTGATTTTAACCTCCACATTTTCTTTATGGATTATTTATTTGAAGAAGATTTTTTGAAGCACTGCACTTTGTGGACACTTTGTTGTTGTTTTAAATAAAAGCACTTTTGCAGTTTTGAACCATCCCCTTGCTTTATTGTTATTGCCTCACTATATGACATTATCGACGGTGTTGGGTTGAAGGGCTCCTGTACAGCGATGGGAGCATGGAGCTGAACCCACATCGTCACAGTCATATAATGAGCTGAGAAACAAAGAAACAAAAGGAGAAATGTGAACTTGAAAGCAGAAATGATCTCTCTTTACAAGCTGGGCTGGAATAAAAACCACCATGACCCTATAGTTTAACACCTTTGGTTTTAGATGATCAGTAAGCTTTTGACATGATCATCCATAACAATTACTTTAGAAAAGTTCCAACATGAAGGCAAAATTTTGAAAAGCAGCTCACTGTACACTGTATGTAGTGATCTCTCTCCAACAAGTTGATCTCATCTGACATTGTCATCTTGAGGTTACATCACTCCACAGCTATTGCGCCCACCTCAGTCTGATGATTTGCAGCTATACTGAGCACAGCATATGCTCAGGTAAAACGGTGTTTGAGAAAATGTAACCATAAAAGCGATCAATATTGTAGTAGAAAGCTTAACTTTATGTTTGTTTTTTCTTTCACAGAGACCACAATACCAGTGCTAGAATCATGTGCTGCACTCAAAGTGGCAGGCTTCACCAAGTCTGGGCGCTATGTAATTGACCCTGATGGAGCAGGCAAAGGTGTGTCACAGTTTGAAGTTTCTTGTGACATGACATCTGACCCAGTGACAGGTAATTATGAGCTGCACAGAAGTAATAACTTGTATTTATTTTAGTGTCCATCAGAATCTAGAACCTGTTAGATTTCATTAATGCTGAACTGTTTGCATTGAGGTTGTATTTATATGAGCTGATATGGCAGTAGAGTATTTTACTATGTTGGAATATGCTAATGCAGAAGATGAAACTTGGGCAATGTGCTGTGTCCTCTAGTGACACTATTTTTAGTCTTAAGTTATATTTTGTTTTTGACATAAGCTTCAACCCCACAGCCTTGAACAGGTTTAAAAATCGATGGATGGGTGACTTGGGGTCGGAGTGGTGGATCTGTGGCTACGGATATGCGCTGGTATCCGGAATGTTGCCAGTTCAAATCAGTGTTGCTGCCAAAAGAAATCCCACTCTGCTGGACCTTTGAATAAGGCCCTTAACCTGCAATTGCTCCAGGGGCGCTGTACAATGGCTGACAAGGAGTATGCGAAAACTAACCAATTTCAAATACAAGAAATTGTATAATGTGAAATAAAGGACAAAAGAAAAAAAAAATAACCTTAAATAGTTCATGATGATCATCCCCATCATTTTCTGTACTGATTTGTCTTGGTCACAGTGGCAGTGGTGGAAGACTGAGAATGGTAAACCAGAGAAACAGCTGCTAAAGGATTTAATCCCCAAAAGTGGGTTCTGGTTCTCAATTGTCTCTTCTCCATACTGTATGAAACATCACTATGTCATGGAGAATAGGCCCTGAAACATTGCATAGGAATTTAACTTTGAATGCTTATAGCTTAATCCCATTCTTTAGCTTGTGTCCTTTGATGAAGATGATAATGTGGGGTGACTTGTGGCTAATTCATAGACGTTGCTGGAAGAGTTGACTCCTGCTTCACTACCACTTTCCAGTACAAATCGTACTATAATGTTACCTCTTCACCCAGTTTTACAGTCATAAGACATAAGAAACATACCGTATATCTTCCAATAGTAGCCCCGGCGTTTATTCAAAAAATTATTCGGACGGCCCGGCATTTAAAAGAGACCGGCGGTTGTTGGAGACCGGCTATTATTCGCCTCGCAAACGGAATGGTGATGAGTAAACGGGATTCATTTGGCAGTAAAATACGGTATGGTGCCGTATTTACGGTCACAAAATGTAGGCAACAACACCGGATGGACATTTCAGGATTTAATGAAATTATCAGTACAGCAGTACGGTCTTATTAAAGCAATATACAGTACGGTACTACCGTAAGCATGAAAAACAGGTACGGTAGATGTCAACTTTCTTGCCAATGATGCCACCAGCACTGGCCTGCACCAGTCCGAATTTCGCACGAAAGCGCTTATCAGCCCAACAAGTCCCCTGCGGAACATAAGGAAATGCAATAAGCTCCAAACTCACGCATATACGTATACATTACGACATGAGACAGGATAAGATACAATAAAGTACAGTACTTCCCATCTACTCGTCGTCCGAATAGGTAATGATTGCTTCGTTATTTGCGAGTTCTTCTTCATCTTTCTCTTCTTGTGATGGCAATACAGGTACTCCCATTGCTTGTTGTCGCGCAGTAATCAGTTTTATCAGGATTAACGTGTCGAAGATGGCATTTTCATGTTCTTCCCGCCACCTCTGCCCTCCCTGTGGGGTTATGATTGACGTGGAGACGAAAGGGTAGCCCAGGTGGTACGAAAAGAGGATTAGCGTACGAAAAAGGCGGTGGGCCATTGGAGATCGGCGTTTACTACAGACCGGCGCTTAAAGGAGACCGGCTACTATTAGAGACCGGCATCTATTTGTCGCGACATCTCTTCAAACCCGGCGTTTATTGGAAACGGGCGTCAATAAGAAGCCGGCCACTACAAGAAGATGGAAGTAGAAGGTATAACGTCAGAATTGAAGGTCTGCCTGAGAATCGAGAAAGTTCAAACCCTGTGAAATTCGCTGCTGAACTTTTTTCTAAAATAATCGGGGACGACTTTAAAGCAGAATCTGAGATAGCAGCAGCTTACCGCGTACGCGGATCAAACACCGTTAGACCCAGACCAAGGTCTTTTATAGTTCGTTTTGAACGATTATCATTTAAGCTAGAGGTGATGGCACTCCTCAGAAACAAGGAAGATATTACATTCGAAAATAACCACATTCGTATCTTTCCTGACTTCTCTCCAGCAACATCTACTAAACGCGCAGCCTTCTACAACATCAAACAGCGATTACGGCAAGCCAGCGTCAAATACAGCCTCTTGAATCCGGCAAAACTTAAAGTGGAATGGCAAGGTCATTTCTATGTATTCGCTTGCAAGGATGAAGCAGAAAAGGAATTAAGAAAGCTGATCCCGGGACTATTCTGATACATAATAGTGAGTCATGGCGGTTAATGATTAAAGCAAGGATTAATAATCTACTGTCTGATCTATTTGTTTTAAAATACGGGTTTTTATCAGCATATATTCACATATATTCTCATTATTACTTAGTATTACTAGGGCGCTATCTGTTTATGTTTATGTCTTATTGTGCTTAATTACTTTTTCTTTCCTTTTTTTTTTTTTTTTTTTTTTCCTAATTACTTCATCTCTACCCTAAACGAGACTGTTCAATATCATACCCTTGGTTTATTGTTATTGCTATTACTGCATTAAGACTTGTTATGCTTTTTTTGGACACATCTTTAACATCATCACCCGGGTTTATTATCTGGGTGTATCATCTTAATGCACTAAAATTGCTGAAGACTATATATATATTTTAAGTGCAAAATTCTTTTTTTTTTTTTAAAGACTATATTGGTAACAGATATCTCTATCTTTTAACTCTAAGGCACCGCTGCATTGGGGCTTGTTTTGCTTTGGACGTGCTCTGTCTCTGGGTATGTCAGAGGACTGGGACTGTGTGAAGTGGGTTTTAGCCTCACTTGGGGAGGCAAAAAGGGAGGGTGGGGGGTTAAGGGGGGGAGAGAAAGAGAGCAGGCTTGATCTATACCTAATCTATCCTATGAATCTTAATAATTATAACTACCAACGTAATAATAAGCTGCATGGCAACAACTCTAGGGAAAATAGGAAATTAAGGCCAAAGCTGTCTCACTTCCAGTTAAGACTATAAAATGACATCAAAAACTCAGAATCAGTGTCTCCATGACGGGACAGTTAATTTCGTAAGCTGGAATGTTAAAGGCCTGAATCACGAATTAAAGAGAAAGAAAGTACTCTCTCACCTAACAGGTCTAAATGCTAAAATAGTATTTTTACAGGAAACTCACTTAATAAGCAAGGATCAGTTCCGGCTGCAAAAAGACTGGACTGGCCAAATGTTCCATTCTAGTTTTACAAAGAAAACTAGAGGTGTGGGAATTCTCATACATAGAACAGTACCATTTGTAGCATCAGATGTAGTATTGGATCCTGAAGGGAGATATGTAATGGTCATGGGAGACTTATCTAACTGTAAAATGATTTTGATAAATGTTTATGCACCTAATGTTGATGATAAGGAATTTATACAAAATTTATTTGCATCCATTCCCAATCTGAACACTCATAAAGTTATAATGGCTGGGGACTTCAATTGTGTTCTAAATCCACTTTTAGATAGGACTTCCTCCACAGGGGGAACGGCATCTAACACCGCAAAGATAATTACAAAGTTTATAACTGATCACAATTTATCAGACCCCTGGAGGTTTTTAAACCCAAATTCAAGAACATATTCTTTCTACTCACCAGTGCATCATTGTTACTCAAGGATTGATTACTTCTTTATAGACAATAACTTTTTGCCGTTGATTAAATCTTGCGAATACGATGCTATTGTTATTTCTGACCATGCACCTATGATCTTGGAGCTAAAATTACTAAGCCCCATACACTCACCCCGCAGATGGCGCCTCAACCCGCTTCTATTAGCTGACGAGAATTGTACGGAATTTATATCCAAACAAATCAAATTCTTTCTAGAGACAAATACATCCCCCGAGATCTCTGCAGGAATACTCTGGGAAACTCTTAAGGCCTTTTTAAGAGGTCAGATTATCTCATATCTTTCCCACAGAAATAAATCCGAAGCCAAGAAACTAGCAGAGATAAAAAGCGAAATTACTAAAATAGATGAAGAACACGCCAGACTACCAAGCGAGACTCTACATAGGAGGAGGCAGGCTCTACATTCGGAATTAAACCTCTTGTCAACTAAAGAAACTGAACAACTAATTTACAAATCCAGACATCATTACTATGAACATGGGGAGAAAGCTAATAAGCTTTTAGCTCAACAAATTCACAAGCAAGAAGTGCGCAACGCAATCTCGGTAATTACTAGCACGAACGGAGATAAAATCGTCGAACACAAAAATATAATGCATACTTTCAGAGACTACTATAAATCCCTATATGCTACTGAGTTTAAAGAAGACAATACACAATCTAATACATTTCTAGATACATTACAGATACCACAAATAGACGCTTTTAGTGCGGAGGAACTTGATAAACCTCTGACGTTATCAGAATTACTAGATGCTATAAAATCTCTCCAAGGTGGGAAAGCAGCAGGCCCTGATGGTTACCCTGCAGAATTTTACAAGAAATTCTCCGCTCAGCTAGCTCCCCTCTTATTAGCAACATTTACAGAAGCCAGAGATAACCAATCTCTTCCACAAACCTTTCGCCAAGCACTAATCACTGTCTTTCCAAAACAAAATAAGGACTTATTACAATGTGCATCATACAGACCAATTTCACTTCTGAATAACGACGTTAAAATACTCTCTAAAATCTTAGCCAGAAGGATGGAGAAAGTGCTCCCCTCGGTAATATCACAAGACCAAACTGGATTTATTAGGGGCCGGCACTTATCTTCCAATCTTCGACGCCTGTTTAATGTAATATACTCACCAACTAAATCAAACACCCCAGAAATATTATTATCATTGGATGCAGAAAAAGCATTCGACATGATTGAATGGAAATACCTTTTTACTATATTGGAGAAGTTTGGGTTTGGCCCAAACATCTGTGCATGGATTAAATTACTGTATACTAACCCAGAAGCTTCAGTTTGCATCAACAACATTTGCTCAGACTACTTTAAACTAGAACGTGGCACTAGACAAGGATGCCCCTTGTCACCGCTGCTGTTTGCGATTGCCATTGAACCACTAGCAATACATTGTCGAAATACTGATCAGATAAAGGGGATTTGCAGAGAAGGACTGGAACAGAAAATTTCATTATATGCAGATGACATGGTACTGTATATATCAGACCCAGAAAATTCCGTGCCTGCAGTCTTAGCAGCACTCACAGAATTTCAAAAGATCTCTGGTCTCAGAATTAATCTGAATAAAAGTGTACTCTTTCCAGTGAACTCTCAAGCATATAATATTAGATTAGATACCTTACCTTTTATCATTGCAGAACAGTTTAAATACCTAGGGGTAAACATCACAAGTAAACATAAAGCTCTATATCAACAAAACTTCGGCGTTTGCATGGAAAAAATTAAACAAGACTTGCATAGATGGTCAACCCTTCATCTCACACTAGCTGGAAGAATTAACACTGTTAAGATGAATATTCTTCCTAAACTCCTTTTTTTATTTCAAAACATCCCAATATACATTAATAAATCATTTTTTAGGCAATTAGATTCGACAATAACCTCATTTATTTGGAATTCAAAACATCCACGCATCAAAAGAGCGACCTTACAAAGACAAAAGGCAGAAGGCGGCATGGCTCTTCCTAACTTCCAGTTTTATTACTGGGCAGCAAATATACAGGCGATAAGAACCTGGACACAAATAGAAGAACATACACAGGCTTGGTCCGCAATAGAAGTAAAATCCTGCAGTACTTCTTTGTATTCCTTGCTCTGTGCTCCAATAAACACACGTTATCGGCAATACACTAATAACCCAATTGTGCTCCACTCACTTAGAATCTGGAACCAATGTAGAAAGCATTTTAAGACGGAGAAGCTTCTATCTGTTGCACCCCTGCAAGAGAACCACCTCTTTCAACCTTCACAAACATATGCAGTTTTTAATATTTGGAAAAAATTTGGAATTAACTCGCTTAGAGATCTTTATATAGACAACGTCTTTGCATCCTATGAACAATTACATTCCAAATTTAACATTCCAGCTACACATTTCTTTCACTATCTTCAAGTCAGAAACTTTGTTAAACAAAACCTTACAGATTTTCCTCATCTTGCACCCTCAACCATGCTGGAAAAAATATTGCTCAATCTCAAGGACTTAGACTCCATCTCTACAATATATAAAATCATTTTACAATCCCTCCCTTTCAAAGATCCGAGAAGACACTGGGAAAAAGATCTTTCAATTAATATATCAGAAAAGGAGTGGAAAGCAGCAATGCAGAGAATTCACTCGAGCTCCATATGCGCAAAACATACAATCATACAACTCAAAATTATATATCGAGCACATCTGTCTCGACTAAAACTTTCCAAAATGTTCCCAGGGCATGATCCAACTTGCGAACGTTGCAACCAAGTCCCAGCCTCACTAGGTCACTTGTTCTGGTCCTGCACCAAATTAACATTATTCTGGACAAACATTTTTAATTACCTTTCAGATAGCCTTGGACT
>JANRMT010062819.1:22978018-22998821 GCA_026402145.1 Polypterus bichir lapradei | reverse complement strand
TAAAAAAAAAAAAAAAAAAAAAAAAAAAAAAAAAAAAGAAGATATACGGTACACATTTTGGCAAACCAGAGGAGACCATTCAATCCATCAAGTCCATTTGTTTAGGTAATAGTTAAACAGTGCCAATATCTCATCCAGATTCTTCTTAAAGGTTGTGAAGGTTTCTGCTTCAACTACATGTCTTGGTAGATATTGTTTTAGAGTGCAAGCCACTGTTTTCTGAAAGATACCCATAACGCCATATTTGTAGGTGACACCTCTCATCCCAACCACATTACGCAGACCTCACCAGTGCACAATGGAGATAAAGCCCAAAGGGACCTTCTCATTCACAAACTGCAAAGAAAATTATCCTCAGGCTCTCAAATAGGATTTTCTCCATGCCGCAACTTTGTCTTGATCTCTCATCTATGAAAATCATAAATTGGAACAGAGACAAAAAGTTTTACCCTCATCTTAAAGAGTTTTTTTCCCCATTATCAAGAGTGCAGATGCAACACTTGCTTGGGAAATACAAAACCTAAATGGCAAACAACAGAACCTCCCAAAAGACACCTCAGGTTATTTGGTCATGAGTAGTGATGAACAAAACAATCTGCAGTGAGTCTCAGTTTTTTGCTTTACAAGAACATCTGTTAAATAATTTGCATTCCATATCCAGTAAAACTTATGAAGTTCACACAAGAGGAAAGGTATTTAGTTCCAGTCTGGAAGCAGTTTTATGCATTAATTAATAACGTGTGCATACCTGTATCTACAAACGTAAACTACAGTATGTATCACCAAACTAATTTCCATTCACCTGAAGATATTTTGTTGAGCCATCAGCAAAGTATATTGTTGTGGTTTTTCTGGCAGTATGTACAATGATAATCATTTTGACAATTATGACAACAATCGCAATTCTAAAATTCTAAAATTATATTGGAAACAGAAAAGAAACTTGGAGATCAACGGTAAAAGAAACATGCATTATCCTTAACCAGGAGAGGGTGGTTATTAAGGTAAAGGCAGCGGTGACTTTCCATGTCGTGGAGTTTTCCTTTGGTGGAGACAGAGATATATGCAGAGTGGTGTGTCTTTGCATGGAGAATATGCAGAATGTTAAAAAATGCATTGCACTCCTCCTAGCATACAAAGATTTAATGGTACTGGTGCTTGGTTGATTATGCAGCTGCAGAAAAGAACACCGGTGAACACAGAAGAGTGAAAGAGGCTTTAGAAAACAATATTCTATGAATTTACTGAGTCTTATTTGTTCTGGAATGTAAAATTTGCGCATACACTCACCGGCCACTTTATTAGGTACACCTGTTAAATTGATTGTTAACGCAAATATCTAATGAAACAATCACATGGCAGCAACTCAATGAATTTTAGGCGTATACACATTGACAAGACAACCTGCTGAAGTTTAAACTGAGCATCAGAACGTTGAAGAAATCTGATTTAAGTAACTTTGAATGTGGCATGATTGTTGGTTCCAGACGGGCTGGTCTGAATATTTCAGAAACTGCTGGGCTACTGGAATTTTTCACACACAGCTATCTCTAGGGTTTACAGAGAATGGTCCGAAACTATCCAGTGAGGGGTAGTTCTCAGGGTAAAAATGCCTTGTTGATCCCAGAGGTCAAAGCAGAATGGCCAGACTGGTTTGAGCTGATGGAAAGGCAACAGTAACCCAAATAACCATTCTTTAAAACTGAGGTATGCAAAAGAGCATCTCTGAATACACATGTCGAAACTTAAAACAGATGAGCTACTGTAGCAGGAAACCGCATTGGGTGCCACTCCTGTCAGCTAAGAACAGGCAACTGAGGCCACAGTTTTCACAGGCTCACCAAAATTGGACAATAGAAGATGGGAAAAGTGTTGCTTGGTCCAAAGAGTCTCGATTTCTGCTACAACATGGTAGTCTCCAGAATCTAGCATCAAGAACATGAAAGCATAGGTGCATCCTGCTTGTATCAACAGTTCAGGTGGGTGGTGGTGGTGGTGGTGTAATAGTGTGGGGGATATTTTCTTGGCATACTTTGAAATCATTAGTAGTAATTGAGCATTGTTTAAATGCCACAGCCTACCTGAGTGTTGTCGCTGACCATTTCCATTCCTTTATGATCACAGTGTACCCATCTTCTGATGGCTGCTTCCAGCAGAATAACACGCCATGTTAAACAGCTCAGATCATCCCAAACTGGTTTCTTGAACATGACAGTGAGTTCAATGTACTCAAATGGCCTCCACAGTCACCAGATCTCAATCCAATAGAGCACCTTTGGGATGTGGTGGAACTGGAGATTCACAACATGGTTGTGGAGCTGACAAATCTGCAGCAATTGTGTGATGCTACCATGTCAATATGGACCAAAATCCTTGCGGAATGTTTCCAGCACCTTGTTGAATCTATGCCGTGAAGAATTGTGGCAGTTATTGAGGCAAAAGATGGTCCAACCTGGTACTGGAAAGGTGTACCTAGTAAAGTGGCCATTGAGTGCACTGAGCACATTCAATTTTCTTGTTTTTAATAAGCTATATATTTTTTATGATTTAAAACCCTCACTCATCTGCCTCACTCATTCCGATCTTGGTCAGGACTATTAATGTCTCGGGAAGAGGAAGGTGCCCATGGCTGTGCGATCCTGGGTGCGCCAAAGTGGACATTTTATTATCTGATCAATTAGCAATGTCTTTAAAGTCTGAGCTACACTTCCTTGTAATGATATCTATTTGACATTCAGTTCTCGCTCTGGTTTAGGTATCACGCTGGTGAGCCATGATAGTGAGACTCGCATGCGGGTTGCACCTTGTGAAAGTCCGGGTTGCTACGGCAGAGAACTGAAATATGAAGCCACCCTGACCCAACTAAATGCGCTCACAAAGGTGTCGAGGTGCTGTGAGCAGTTTGTTAAGGTGAGTCAAGGAGCTCTTTTTATTCTCTGTAAACATATGGTACTGTTTAAGCAAATTTATGGAGTTCAGTCAAACTGTATTTTAATATATTCTTGTTTATGTTGGTGCAAAAGAATGAAAGTGTCGTGGCGAAAAATTCATCATCAGAAGGCTTTTTACCTAAAAATAAAGGCTATTAGGACTCGAGATAGACAGAGTTTTAAGGCTTTATTGCAATAAATTAACAACACGGACTCGGCCGAATGAGATTGAGCCCCGAACATTACAGCAATTGAAGTTTTTATAACAATTTCCTATCATTTTTACCTCGTTCGATTAGCTCATTCTGCACCTGGTTTTACTGTCCATTATTCCTCTTGGTGTCTGTTCGGCTTATTTTGATTGGTCTAAGACTGGGTTGATGGCTTCCTCTTACCATCTTTGGGCTTTTCTTATGTCATTTCCTATCTTTTCTGACCTTGCTCGAATGAGCTCTTTTGCCCATCTTCTCTGACTCCCTTCTACTCCTGTCCGGCCGAACCTTGAGTTCCCATGGGAACCCTTATCATCTCCTTACTTTCCTATCACTGGACCCCTCGTGGTATTTCTATTTTTCTATGCTGTTCCCATTTTCTGTAACTGGCCAAGGCTTCAATTCTTTCTTAAACCTTCCAAACTTTTTTATAATAGTGACCTGAAGCTTAAGCTTTAATCAAAAAGAAATATAGTATGTGCTTTCATTTAATCATTGCTTGGCATGCTTGATTTGCCTTAATTTCTACACTAAAGTTAATTTCTAATATATTCTTCCAATATTTTTGCTAATGCCTGAATTTACTAAGATTTTCTCTTCATGCATTATGTCAGCGTGACCTTGCTTACAGCAAAAGCCTTTCGTTTCTTTCTGCAGATTCACCAATCCAGCTGATCTCGATACGTGCCTTCCAGAGTCTTTTTCTCTGTTATCGCTTCCTTAGCTTCCTAAACCTGGAATCACAGGTGTTCTCAAACTCTTATCTTGTCCGAAGCTGGTTTCGATGTGTCAATTTCTGTTCTTTCCAGACTAGATATTTTGCTGTAAGCTTAAAAAAATAATGCAATATAACTGATTTTTAGTTAAGTATTTGCTTGACCTATCTTATTTGCTTAACATTCTAATTTACGCTTAATCTAATGTTTTAGAAGCTTTTAAATTACTTTTTATGGCTCTTTATGTTAATTTGCTATCCTCTCATGCTAATATAAAAAATTTTCCTTCTACAAAAGCATGGTGGATGTTGGTCAGACTTGCTAGTAAGAATTTCACTGTACTTTTTACATGCGCCACTATGGCCACTGCTGCTACTACTCCTGAAAGATTGGCATGAGGGCAGCATTCAATCCAAAGTTGACTGCTTTACCAAGCACACATGCAAAGAAAAGTTTAATCTTTGTGACATTTTAAAGCTTACCAGTTTTAACATACACCCCATAATAGAAAGCTCAAGTAACAATCTTCTTACCAGACTAAGCCGAGGCAGGTTGTAGACCTGTTCCTTACAAACCTCTGGATTTTTGCAAAGTGTGAAATCATGGTTGTCTTGTATTTAAAAAAATGTCGCTGTCTAATATTTTTTATGAGATAGATGAGGATCCATGAATCCGTGAAATTGGACAATAGAAGATGGGAAAAGTGTTGCTTGGTCCAAAGAGTCTTGATTTCTGCTGCAACATTTGGGTGGTAGCCTCCAGAATCTAGCGTCAACAACATGAAAGCATAGATGCATCCTGCCTTGTATCAACAGTTCAAGTGGGTGGTGGTAGTGTAATGGTGTGGGGGATATTTTCTTGGCACACTTTGAAACCCTTAGTAGTAATCGACCATTGTTTAAATGCCACAGCCTACCTGAGTGTTGTTGCTGCCCATTTCCATCCCTTTATGATCACAGTGTACCCATCTTCTGATGACTAGATGAAGATCCATGAATCCATGAAATTGGATAATAGAACAGAGTAGTTTCAAGGACTACTTATTTCTAGCTGGTCTATCACAGGGATAGCAGATCACTTCAGAGCTGCCATCCAACATAACACACACAGATGCCATTCATGCAGGGCCAATTAAGAGTCACCAATTCACCTAACATTGACATCTTTGTGGATGGGGAGAAAAGTTGATGACTTGGACACGGGATCGGAACCCTGAGGGTCGAGTTCTAGGGATAGTAAAGCTAACCACTCTGCTACCATGCTGCCCACAAGTCTTAAATATTTTGAACACATCAGAGTTACATCAAGTCTAGAGTTTCTGCAAACAGAAAGCTAGTAACACTAATAAATCAAATGTATTTTTAGGAAATCCAAGATGTTCATCTTCAGTAATGTAGAATAGACAGTCACAGCTTCACTGATTGTATTATTTAGGAGACAGCTAATGGTTTGTAACAAATAGCAACAAAAATGACCCCACCTCACTTTTGAATTGTAGCTTGACTGCCGACACATACGTTTCCTGCAGTCCGGCTGGGGCTGGTGGGTCTCTTGGGATGGACACAAGATGCTGGACTGGGGTGGAGCGGAGGTCAACAGTTCAAGCTGTGCCTGCGGAATGACAGGTAGGAACTCAGTACCTTTGGGTCATCATAATGTCTGCTTTGGCAAGAACAGTTTATTGCAGGCACAATATGGTGCCGCTAAACAGTCTTTCCATAAACAGCTTCTTGGTCTGACAAAGTGTCAGCCATTAGGAAATTATACAGGTAGGTTCACCATGTTGGGTTCTGACACACGTCTTTCTGTTTTGGTCTAGGCACCTGCTCAGGTCCAGGGAGGCTCTGTAACTGTGACAGCAATGATGTCATATGGAGGACAGATGAAGGCTATCTACGCCACAAATCAGCCCTGCCTGTCAAAGCTGTGCATTTTGGTGACACACAAGATGCACCTCTTGAAATGGCTTTTCACACCGTAGGAAAACTGACTTGCAAAGGCAGGGCTATGAGTGACAAATAGAGGAATGTTCAAAGTCCATTGACTTTCATGTACAAAAGAAAAAAAAAAAGAAAAGAAAATGAAGAGCACAGCTTCTTTACCTTTCGGCAAAGTCTCATAGCAGCAAATCAAGAAACCTTGAAGCCAAAGCCTGACGAGAGAAGGAATGTGCAGAGTAGTGCGGGTTCCAGGTTGGCGTTTGTTCACAAGAGACACAGTCATTTATAGAACTCAGTTTTGTAGAATTACAATAATTCATTTTTAACAAGTTGTTTGGTACTAACAGCATTGAAAAAGATACAAACAGGTCAAGCATCTTCACGGAGTGGGGGTCTCAAGTTCAGTCCTGGGATACCACAGTGGCTGCTGGTATTCACTCCACTCAATTTCACAAATCAAGAAGTCAGCCTTACTTCTAATTGACTGAGCTGTTAAATGATCTAGTCCTTCTCCTCTTATTTTGTGCTTATTAAATAGATAGACAGATAAACTATGGTCTAAAAAAATTCAAAACAAAGAAAAGCTGGACTTGGCTGTCACAGTCCCAGTGAGGCATTATGCAGGTGTATTGCTGTTAGTATAAAGGAGCCTCGGCAGCATTTCTTGACACACTTTTGTTGATTAATTTATTGTTTGAAAGTTCTGTGTTAGTGTGTCAAAGAGAGGATATGCAGTTCTGTTCGTAATGGCACTCAGTTTTGTTTTAACTCTCTCCTTCACTGCTACCTCCAGGGGTTCCAGAGTATGTCTCATAACTAAGCCTGCCCTTTTAATTAGCTTGTTGATATGGTGGGCCTCTCTTGAAGTGATGTTACCAGTCCAGCACACCTACAGCGTAGAAAATCACACTGGCTATCAGAGAGTCATAGAAGATGTGAAGGATGTCACTACCCACATTAAAAGAGCCTGCTCTGTCCTTTGTTATATGGTTCCTCGTTGTTCCAAGAACAGTACAGCTGGTCATTGATATGGACTCCCAAGTACTTGTAGGAGTGGACCACCTCAACATCCACTTCTTGAATAGTGACTGAATGCAGAGGCTTCATTGGTTTCGCTGATGTTAAGTTGCAGATAATTCTTTCTGCACCAAGAAACGAAGTTCTCCACCTGACTCGTATACTCTGTCCAACCCCCCCTTGTCAATACACCCCATAAGTGCAGAATCATCTGAGAATTTCTGCAAGTGACATGACCTGGTGTTGTATTCATAGTCTGAGGTATCCAGAGAAAAGGAGACCAGAGTGTATCTTGTGGTGCTCCAGTGATGCTCACATCTATTTTAGAGACACAGTCCATGAGTCTCATAGACTACCATCTGCACAACAGACAGTCCATTATCCAGGACACCATAGGCTCATCCACCAGCATATCTCCGAGTTTACCCCTTCACAGGGATGGCTGGTAGGGCTGGGTATTGCCAATGATGTCCCAATTTGATTCGATTCCAATTCCTAGTCCCGATTTGATTTGATATTGATTTTATCTTGACTAAATATGTCAGTGTATGCTAATTCAAAGTGCTGGCTTTTGTTAGAGGTGACTTAACCATGCATAGAGAACTTTAATATGATGTGACTTTATTTGAAGGGTGCCTACATAATGACTTCATCACATATGCATAAGCATGGGATGGTGTTTAAGAAGAAATAATTGATTAGTAATGAACAGCTAACATCAGTATTTGGGGAAGAAAAAAAAAAAAAGAAAAACAAACTTTTTCACAGCACTGTCCTCATTCAAAATTCACCATAATTTAACTAACATGTATCACCACATCAGAGTTCAAATATTTAAGGGGGGGGGGGGGGGAATCCTTGTTTTAATACAATGGCATAAAGCTTTGGTATCATCTTGTGACTAATCTCTCTATTATAAAAAAAAAATCTTGGACGGGAGACTAGGAAGACAAGATGTGATCTTCTCGGAAGACAATATGACGTCCCGCGAGACAACATTTAAAACAAGTTCACGGACATCTAACCTAGCAGTTGTTGGAATGCTTTTGGCAGACAAAGTTTGTGGGTACTACAGTGTCAACAACCGAACTTGGCACAGTCTGTGATGTAGTGACAGTCCAGTGCTGGAAGTCCAAAGATGGTACCAAAGCCAAAAAGCAGTAAGCAGTGATGAGTACATGACCAGCAACAAAGTTTGGAAATGTGACTGGACACAACATGGCAACATTTCTAATCCATAAGCAATCAATAACAAAATTAGATCCAAACTATTAACTGACATGAGGCAATGATACTCAACATGTAGCATGCAGGGGTAGAAATCAGAGATGCATTAAGAGCTATTTTGAGACTCCTTACTACACAAGTGGGCCTGATGGCTGCAGCACATGGATTCATAAACCTTTTGTCCCACAATAGAGTTTTGAATTTGTATGATTCCAGCTACCTTTAAACATGAGAGCACAAGAAAGATATAACTAAAGCTTGATGAAAAGAGACTTGCATTAAAATGAAGTGATTAACTGAATTAAGAATTAGCACAAAACCTTAAACAGGGCTCTTTACTGATGGATTTCATTGTTCAATCTTGCCCTCCTCCTCATCACTCTGTTAGAGGCTTTAAGCCGGTTGGCGCACATTCATTTCTTGCTTGTAACTAACCTACTATTACTATATGTTTCTTTGGATAAAGGCCTTTACAAATACATTTACAGATTTGGGATGACAGCATGTGTCCACACTCAAATTTATACACTACAGTAACACCTACCACAGACGGGGGACACAAACGTACAGTATTTCAGAAAGAATTCAGACCACTTCACTTTCACATATTTTGTTATGGTGCAGTTTTGTGCTAAAATGGTCCCCAATTAAGCAACACTCAACAGCCCGGAATGCAAGTTTATTAACTTGAAATATCACATTGATACAAGTATTCAGACCCAACTGGGTAGAATGGGACAAGCTTTGCAGTTGTGGATTTGGGGATTTTCTGCCATTCTTCTCCGACGATCCTCTAAAACTCTGCCAGGCTGGATGGAGGCCATCAGTGGACAGATATTTTCAGTTGTCTCTGGCGATGTTCAACTGGGTTCAAGCTCAGACTCTGGCTGGGACACTCAAGACCTTTCACATAGCTGACCCTAAGCCACTCCTGTGTTCTCTTTTCTTTGTACTTAGGGACACTGTCATGTTGAAAGGTGACCCTTCGGGCAAATCTGAGGTCCAGAGTGCTCTGGAGCAGGTTGTCATTGAGGATTTCTCTGTACTTTGCTCTGTTCAGCATTCCCTTAACCCCACCTCCCTCAGTTTGGACCCCTGAAGGCCTTGTCACACATTATAGGAGAGTCACCAGTAAAGCTTTAACATTCCACTCATTACAAATTTTGGAAACCATTTTCTTCTTACCAGAGATGAGTCAAAATGGAGCATGTTCTCCGTGGACTGAAGTCTGTTGATGAGAGCCAGCATATTGTTTGGTTTTATAATGATTATCTTAATTTTGTTATAAAATGTCTTTAACATTTAATTTTACACTTCTTTAAGGTCTGCATGAAATAATTAGAACTCTGACATGTTATGACTAAGCTGGCTCAGTATACAGGGTATAGCCTCAAGAATACTCATATTATTCACAACAATTTAACTAAAACATATTACAATAAAAAGCTTATATTAAAAGGTAAACAGGTGCCAGGAATGTTATAAACAGCTAGCTTGGTTATATTTAACAAGAAAATGTATAAAACTTACAAAATTTATTTATGTTCTTATGTGAGCTAGAATGCTGTTGTGACTAACTGTATAAAATAATTCAATTAAAGGAAAATGAATAGTAATGCTACATTACAAGCAGTCTTAAACTGTTTTATCTCTTGTATCTACTGTATGGACAGGAGAAACCAGAAAGCTAGCCTCTGCTGCCAACATCAGTGAAATGATGGGGATCAGAGCTCAGCCATACTCACCTTCTCATGACAGGCTGAATTTGAGTCTTCAGTTCACCTAACACTGCTTTCTTTTCAATGTAGGCAGAGATAAAGTCCAGCGGGGACACACAAACACAGACAGAACACACAAATGCTACACAGAAGCCATTTTCAACAAAAGCATCCAACCTTCACATGCAAGCCCCTGCATCTGCACCACCGTATCAGCCACATACAACTTTAAAGATATGAGAAATGAGTAATGCAAGTAACACAGATGGCCTCCTGCTGAGGATTTAGTTAGGATGTGCAAGTACAGGACCAAGGAAGGTTACATGCAAAGGTTTCTTACTTGTACTCCTTATTGATATTCTTATTTTTAATTTTATTAATTAATACAGTGACCAGCACACAATAAATTTGTGAATTCATAATATTTACTGTGAAACTCAATGTGTGCCCACTCAGCATTTCCTGGCTCTACATCACTGTACAGCAACATATGGAGATGGATGCAGTTAAGCAACCATTAAGTCTTTCTACAAGTCCATATATCAAATTCATAAATTCATAGTTTTGCATTGTAAATTGCAACAATACAGCTGAGAAGTTAAGAATACTTCATTCATTCTTGAATTTCCCTTCAATCCCGCTTAAATCCAGTTACAAGTGTTAAAGCCAGGGCCAGGAACCAGCCTGGGATGAAACAACCTGTGGAGGATACAGTGCAATGCAATAAAACACTTTCCATTTGTATGACTGCAGTATTTTTATTGATTTAAAAAGTATAATTTAATGGAAATACAATATATTTGGTATACAGTAGCTGAACCAAGCTTGGAGAAATACAGGCAAATTTGGAAACTGACCACAAATTAGCTGGGGCTGTTTCTAAATAAAAATAAACTAGCATCACTTATTTCTGATTAGCCGTTTTTGATGGTGGTTTTCCGTTCCAAACTACTTTACATAAAACACTTCTATTTATAAAACAGCTTTTTACTAGACTTCTCCTTATGACAATGTCCCTCCGGTATACACTGCATATTTTACTGCTACATGCACAGGAGTCGGCGGACTCGCCTCTGCACATTGTGTCCACTACAAACTGAGCATATGGGAAAGCTCAATCCCAAACAGGCGCCATCTGGCTGCGGTAATGTAAAATAACATGGCTCTCTATATATTTTCTGGCTTTTACAATATAAGAAGAGACTGTAATAAATTGTTTTATTACAAGCTTAATCTTCCAATATTTCTTTTAACCTGGCACACCAAAATGTAATTATAATAACTATAATAACTATTACCATTTTCCAATAATAATGAAACAAAGAATGCCCAAAACTTGCTTTGTTCTGAATATGCCAACTTTCATAAAAGCAACAATATATTTTATTTATGTTGACAGATGTGTAATTGTACTGGTTTTAAAGGTTTAACAGCTGAAATGTGAAGAAACTGATTTAATATCAATAATTGTGGTCTATTATGAATTTGATTTGTGATTCAACATTAGTAACAAAATCGTTACATTTAAATATCACCAGAATCTCTGACTACATGATCAGAGACCTGCATTAGTTCAACAAAATTACAGAAAAGTGGCTTTGGAGCAAATTATTCCAATCCATTCAGTAATGATGGGACACCAATTCTTTAATCCTGGACATCAAAGTAATCAATCAGAGGTTCTTCTTTGGCAGGTTTTTGCATACTACTGAAACTGCCAACCCTGGAAAAAATACAGATACTGTATGATTAGTAGCAAAGTCTACAGTAAATATATTTTTTATCAGAGTTTTCTAAAAACCCGAATCGGGTTTCAATAAGCATTTCTTAGATTGGTACATTTAAATGTCAAACTTCTTTTCTCTTCCAAATTGCTTAATCTAATAATCAATCTCCAATAACTTAATATTTGTTGCAAATATGGTACAAAAAATTCCAGTAAATAGTTTTCTCTTTTGGTTAACTTTTACCAAATGGCATCTTTAGAAATTCTAAGCTTGTCTGGCATCAGGACTAAATTTTAATTTTAAAATAGTCTTCTCTTTTTCAAATAATCTCCAGTATTTAACATATTTGATTCCTTCAGCATTAATCACTGCAACTTTCTACCATATTCACCAGTCTACAAATCCCTGTGGTTTCCCAACTACACAAATTACATCGTATACATATATGATTTTTATACTGGATTATTGTACATTCTTCAACAAAACAAGTCAAGTTCACTGCCACATCTTTCCCTGTAATAAGTGCTCATTTTATTTATCAGTAGAGTTTCTCAAAATCTGCTTAGAATATTCCATTTCCCCATGCATAAATTCGAGTTCTGACTTACTTGGCACCTTGCTGCTTGTGGTGTGGAATGGGAGGTGGGGGTTTCATGGCAGCTTCCCGCTGCAAAGTTTCAGTCAGAGAACAATTGGGGCAAGAAGATTTTCCTCTGTGAAACAAAATGTACAGCCAGATCAGGCATGCATTGGTGTGGCCAAAACACAGGAACTCAAGAAATGAGAAGGACCCAAGTCAATGACACAGCCCAATGAATTGCTAGCCAACACCTTGGTGAAGTATTTGACAACATCAAAAACATTTCTCACAATGTGTTTATTAAAATAATTGTGATTATCAAGAAAACAACTTCTACACACAATATTTTGCATATTTAAAGATTTGTTTATCTTTGATTGGGGCTCTACGTGCTTTGTGGAACTGCTGTAGTTAGGAAATGCGGTTTCTAAAAAATTACTATAGCGTTAAATTATAAAATAAATAATGAAGGACACAGTCAGGGCAATAATGTACACAATTAATATCTTGATAAGATTTTCTCTCTCTAATGGACTTTATTTATCCATCCATCAATTTTTAAAACCCCTTATCCACAGTTCTGAGCATTGCAGCATTAACTGCCATACAGGAACCAGCCCTTTATGGGACACCAGTCCACCGCACAACACACACAATGCCCATACTCCCCTTTCCAAATAAATGCTATTCAGGCTAACAGCTTCACTTGGAGAAATAATTTATCTTGTAGCATGTCATCACAAATGTCAACGCTGGCTATTAGTTTTAATTACACTGAACTGAAACCAGGTATGCAGATTTAAATAAATAATTAAAAACAAAATAAACAAATGTTTATGTTGTTTTTAAAATTAATGTTAGTTTTCACAAAATACACTGAATTTACATTTCTTTCCTCATCTCCATTCCCATCACGAATTCTGATCTGAACAACTAGCTGTTATTTCCACTATAATTTACAAATCAGAATACATTATTGTTCCTGTTAATCACTTATACAATGCTATCCCAGATGCAAACTCTGAGAGTGACATCTACCATTGCAGGTTACATCCAAGTGCACTTTTGAGGAGGCCTTTCACTCCAAATGTAGGAGTATTTTGGATCATGACCACTGAGCACTATCCGTTTTTATGACAAATGACACTTTATGTTCGGATGTGGCCCTGTCAAGCTCTTGTGATGGCTTTTATGGTAGATTCAATCACACTACAAAGTCATGTTGCCTGCAAACGCTGGATCTGCTTCTGTCAATGGCATTAACTGTTACCTATATCTTCAATATCAAGAACCCAGCTTCCATTAGTAAAGAAAAATACTTGTGACACTGCTTATCAACAGGCTTTAGATTCTAATTTCAATGTTTTACTTAATATTAAATGCTTAGCAACAGTTGGCGTTAGCATAGTCTGAGGTTTGACATTTGTTTGTTTTCTCCCTGGTACCAATCGAGAAAGAAAACCAAAACCGTGATTTCACAATTAAACACAAATATCAGGCTGTAACAAAGCGCCTACGGATATATTTTATATTGCAACAGATTAATTTCAAAATCATCAGCTTAGTAGGCTGAATACTGTATGTGTGCAATGTTCCAGTTGCCTGTGGTTCCTTGTGACTATGTAATACGAAATTTAACTTCAAAAAAAGATGGATGGGTAGATTCATTTCCGTATGTAGCAGTTTCCAAAATTAACCAATTCTATCAAAAAAAAAAAGCACGTCTTTAGGTAAGCAGTCATCAACCTGAAGCTACCACCTCAAAACTGTATGACAAAACAATCCATCTGTGGTCACCTAGTTATTGCTCACAGAAGCATGCAAAGTGCGGACTTATCAGATTCTTATTCTCAGCTTTATTTATAGCAGCAAAAGTCCAAAAAAGCATTGCTAAATTCCAAGATGTTCACAGACTTAACTAACAAATAACAAATGTAATCTTTCCTTCCTTAACTGAGAAAACAAAACAAAACTACATTCCCATTAATGGGACTCTTGCTTAAAAGAGAAACCACATTTGTGCCTCATCAACAAAGTCCAAAGGAGGCATTTGATGAAAGAAATGCCCCCTTTTAAAAGAAGGAAGTGATAATACGGTTAAAAAGGCCTGTGCCACATGTTCTGTGCTAGTGTAGAAGCCTATAATGCACTCTTGTTTATCACGGTAGCAATGTTTTGTAGGTTTGTTATAGATATATTATACTGTTCAATGATGAATTATTACAACCTCAATTCCAAAAAAGTTAGGACACTATGTTATATTATCTGGGCCAAAGCTCATTTAAAATGGACTGAGGTAAAGTTTAAAACTCTTCTGTGGTCAGACAAATCGAAATTCTGAATTTTGTTTGGAAAATATGAACGCCGCCTCCTCTGGACTAAAGAAGAGAGGGGCCACCCAGCTTATTATCAACGCTCATTTCAAAAGCCTGCATTTCTGATGGTATGGGGGGTGCATTAGTGACTACGGAATTGGCAGCTTGCACATCTGGAAAGGCACCATTAATGCTGAAAGGAACTGTATATACAAAGTTTATAGCAACATATGCTCCCATCCAGATGACATCTTTTTCAGGGAAGGCCTTGCAGTATTTCAGCAGCATACTGCATTTATTACAACAACATGGCTTCATAGTAGAAGGGTCCAGGGACTGAACTGGCCTGCCTGCAGTCTAGACCTTTCACTTATTGAAAACACTTGATGTATCAAGAAACGAAAATCACGACAAACATGACCCAGGACTGTTGAGCTGCTAGAATCCTATATCAGAAAAGAATGGGACAACATTCCTCTCCCAAAAGTCCAGCAACTGGTCTAAGTTCCTGGACATTTATGGACTATTGATAGAAGAAGAGGGAATGCTACATAGTGGTAAACATGGCTCTGTCCCAACTTTTTTCAGACATGTTGTTGCCATGAATTTCAAAATGGCCTTATTGTTTAAATGGCACAATTTCTCACTTTAAATATTTAATATGTTTTCTGTGCTCTATTGTGAATAAAATATGGGTTTATGAGACTTGCAAATCATTGTATTCTGTTTTTATTTACATTTTATGCAGCGTCCCAACCTTTTTGGAACTGGGGTTGTACTATCATAGGTGACATCTTCACTGCACAAAATTAATGGTAGTAAATAAAAAAAAAAAAACAAACAAGTGCTTTCGTTTTTAGATCACCTACTTCAGAACATTTATTTGGGTTTTATTATCAGTTAAAATATTAACAGAAATAAATTCCCATCAACTACAGATTATTCAAATGTGAACTCTGACTTCTATTTATTTGCTTACGTGTCATTAAAGGCAGTATTAATACATTTTGAAGATAAACCACGAAAGTCCAGCATTTACCTGATGGCTGTGATCACAACATTGCGCTTTGGTTCACTATCATAGCTCACACTCTCAATTCCATAAGCCTCAGATAAGTCATGAATGAGCTTCCGATGCTCTCTGTTCATGGGGGGAAAGCAATGACTCCTTTTAGGTTGTTTGCCCTGCAAAATAAAATCTACTGTGAAGTGAAGCAAACACCACACAGCAATTTATAATCTTGCAAATGAATGCCTTTTAATGCAGCATAAATGTAAATGCTTAGAGAACTCTCCGACATCAAAATCTACAGAGTTGAGTATCCTAAACATAATATTACAAATAAAGTATATCTTTATAATGTGAATAAAGTTGAATAAAATTTTTTTCATGAACATTTTCACAGTAAAGAAAAAAAAATTACACTAGTTCAGGTTAGATGATTTTATAAATGGGGAAGAACATCTTAGACTTCAGTAGATGAACTGTGGAGGCTGCACTAAAGGGCACAGTTTATTAAGGTAGAAACTGGGGTGATTGCTAGTGGCTCTTCAAAATTGCACAAACCTAGAGTGGTTAGCAAAGTTGCACAGGAAAAAAACTACTGGCGCTCAGCATTTTTAGGACATTATGAAAAAAAAAAAAAAAGTGCCAGTGAATTATGAAATACCGGAGTCAAGTAGCGACTCCAAAAGCAATTAAAAGGCATGCTCCTGCAAGTGTATTCAGACCACTGAGTTGTCAGACAAAAAACAATGGCCCACTAGAAGAAAAGGTGGTCTGAGAAAGGTGCAAGGTAAATAAAGGGATTGCGCAGGGTAAAAAAGAAAAAAAAAAAAAAAAAAAAAAAAACACCTGGTTGCCTTGGACCTTAGACATAGGACAGGTGTTTACTACTCAAATATTTGTGTTTACACCCACAGCCGCCATCTCCACTATTAAAATAAATACCTTTGTAAGTTCAGTTGTTCATCTTTAATGGTGGAGGAGTGTAAAGAGAATGGTCTTAGTTAAGAAACCTGGTTTCGCTTCACAGACCTCCCTGCGAGGAGTTTGCATGCTCTCCCCGTGTCTGCGTGGGTTTCCTCCCACAGTCCAAAGACATGCAGATGCGATCCTAAATTGTCCCTAGCCTGTGCTTGGTGTGTGGGTGTGTCCTGCAGTGGGCTGGCACCCTGCCCGGGATTTGTTCCTGCCTTGAGCCCTGTGCTGACTGGGATTGGCTCCAGCAGACCACCATGACCCTGTGTTAGGATATAGCAGGTTGGACAATGACTGACTGACTAATCAGATACTGGAGTGAATAATAACCGTTCCTAAAACAGTTAATACCCGTTTCCAACTGATATTGTAGTATGGGAAGCAAGCTAAAGAAAACCTCCAAGTGAAAATATGTCTTGAAGGAAATACCCGACAGTAAATTAAAAGTCCATCAAAAAAAAAAAAAAAAAAAAAAAAAAAAAAAAAAAAAAAAACAGTACAGAGATTTTGTTGTTTCATAAAGTTGACTTTACCACTTGTTACCTTATTTGCCTGTTCTATAAGATTCTTCATTTCTTCTTCAATTTCACTTACAAATTTTGTATCCTTCCTGTATACAAAAAAAATAATTCTTGAAGATACTTAGTGTAATATTTCTTCATGAGAAAAGCTAAACACAAAAACTATTAGACTGTATGATATATTTTTGCAAATTGTAATTCATATCAACTATTTACTTGCCGAATATAACAAATTAGAAAAAAATAAAACATAAAATGTGCATGTGCAAAAGTCTGGCCATCCCTCCAGGTGATCCATTAGTGTTATTTTTTGTTGAGTCTCACAGTTTAACTGATTAATAAGGTTTTAATCAGGTGAAAAGATTTCTAGAACTTGTCTGAGCCTTCGACCCTCCCAGGGTAGTGTGCTTACACTTAACAGCCATTTGTTACTCTACAAAGCTAACTTTGTATATGAAAAGAAATGTAATTCACTATTCCCGAGCAGAATAAGATATTTAAAATATATTTAAAATATGCCTAAACACTTCCTGCTTGCAATTTTCACTACTCAAAATCCCATTAAGAAAAAAGAACTGTATAAGTCAAGCCTAGGTCAAGAGGAACAAGTAAAATATCTGAGAGTACTGTGAGCAGACTGTTCAGGGACAGAAAGCAAATTCCCAAAATCACAGGAACAGTGGTACCCCAGTCCATCATGCAGCATCACTTGTTCAAACATAATCTACATGGAAGAATCGCAGAAGGAAACATTACCTGCAATCTCATAGCAAAAATCAATGTCTGAAGTATGTAACCCAACACTCAGATTAGACAGAGGAGTTTTCAAACCAAGTGCTGTGGTTTGATGAAACAAAAACTCAACTCTTTAGCTACAATCCCCAATGTATATTTGGAGAAAAAAGAGAAACAAGCATATGGAGAAAATAACTTTGCGAACTGTTGAACATGGATATGAATTTATTGTGTTTTATGGCTATGTGGCAGCTAGTGGCCCAGGAAACAAGTGTGTGGGGAGAGAGGAAGAATGGATTCTATTAAGTATCAAGTCATTTAAACGAATGCCCCACAGTAAGTGAAGGAAACTAAAGCTGAAAAAATGGTTGGAAATTACAACAAGACAATGGTCCAAAACATACCTCAAAATACATAAATGAACTACTTCAAGAGATGAAATATCAAGGTTTTGGAATTGCTTTATCAGTCCACAGATTTGATTATTATTTAAAATCTGTGGGTTTGGTCTTAAACATGCAGCGTATGCAAGACGAGTTAACATTTCTGAACTGGAAGCTTTCCTCAAGAAAGGGTGGGCCAATACTTTAAAAGTAAAATCAGCTGGCTAAAAGAAACAGTTGAAGGCTTGGTTTTCTGCCAAAGGGGTCTTACGACATACTGACTAACAATGTGATAACATTTTTGCGCATGACACATTTTATGTATTTATCAAATTTGATAAATTCAAAAATAAACAGTAACTTTTCATTAAAATTTGCAGAATTATATTTAAATGTGTTCTCTGCAGACATTGTTTGAACTTCTTTTCAGTTAAGAAGTAACAAATAATTTCCTTAGACTAGGAGTGCTCAAAGTCTTTTTGCAAAACTGTACTTTCTCAGTCAGTATTTCATTATTGCTAGCCTAGACGTGCACAGTTGAGCAAGAGTTGAGCATTCATTGTAAAAGTTTACTTTAAATTGCAACTTATTTATTTCTTCTCACCTGGCATCTTCCTTTAGGGTGTCACTGTATTTCGATGTTGAGGTTCGAGAACTGAAAGGGTTTGAATTCTGGTCAATGTTCAAAGCCTCTGCTAAACGTCTATAGGATACAGAGGAAAAACATACTAATGGGCATTTTTAAGGACAAGATATCTACCTAAATAGGCTAAAAACAAAAATAATTTTAATATATCAAGAGGAATAACAAGTTATGATCAAAAGTAGCTTGCAACTGAGATTTTAGTATTCAATGGATGTACAGAGAACATTACTACTGCCTCACAATATTCAAAAGTGTATGCATGCTGAGTTCCACCAAGTTTAATCATCAATCACGTGGTTGTGCAGAAATGTTTTTAGTTTTTAGATTTGCTCTCTTGTAATGAAGAAGAGGATGAAAGGTTTTTACCATGGGATGTCAGCTGGAATAAAACATGGATCCATCAGTTTGAAAGACAGAAGATGGAAGACACTTAAAAGACCCATGAGATGAAAGAGATTGGCCACGGAGCGTCTCACGGGGACCTTTAACATTAGAATTTGTGCCAAGAGATTGACCAAGGACCATCTTGCGGGGACGTAGAACATGAGATTCTTGCAAGACACGCCCTACTTACAACCAATATCAAATAAGACCACGGGCAGCAAAACACTCAGTCGTGTAAAGGCTTTGAGCAAACACAGATCCAAGGCTCTCAGTGCATATAAAGCGTATAAGGACAATATGTTATAGATGAAACGTCGACGACTAAGCAAAGAAGAAAGAGCAGCGAGAAGAAGAGAGACTCAAATCCGTTGGAGAGAAAAAAAATGCAAAAACGAAAAACCGGAACAAGTGAAATTGAAAAAAAAGCATGTCGAATTGGGCTCAGAATTAAAAGACAAAGAGTAAAAGACAAAGTAGAACTTCATAAAGACGTTCAAAACGTTGGCGCTATACACATGCAGAGCAGGTTAGAGATTATGAAAACAGTGGAATTCAAAAGGCTCAAAAAAAAGTTGGCGCAATACAAATGCAAAGAAAGTTAAAGAATATGAAAGCAGGAAAATTAGAAAGTATCAAAAAAAAAAGAAAGATTGCAGTAGCGCAAACAAACAGAAATTATTACTCGAAAAAAGGGAAAATAATCACCACGGACCAGGTGTCACTGAAAAAAAAAGCAGGTCAAAGCGAGGTCAGAAATAAAAGACAGAGTACAAAAAAAAAAAGTAAAACGTCATAAAGAGGTTAAAAAACAAGGGGGCCAAACACATGCAGAGCAGGTTAGAGATAATGAAAACTGGAATTCAAAAGACTCAGAAAAAACCTTAGGCGTGATACACATGCAGAGCAAGATACAGAATAAGAAAGCAGAAAAAAACGAAAGTGCCAAAAAAAAAAAAAAAGAAAGTAAAGATCGCATTAGCGCAAACAAAGAGAAATTATTACTCGGAGAAATAACGAAAAGGAGAACAGAGATCGAATATATGGACATAGGTGATATGTCAGAAGCATGTAAATATTGTAAGGCTTTGAAGTTTAAGTCAGAGAATTTCAAAAACGTGATTTACCTCACACGCATTTATTCGGTTACTTTGCAAAAAAAATTATTAAATGCTGATGATGTAGATTGTTTTGTCTGTGCTGAAATTCCAAACAGAGACACCTATCCTGAATCATGGTACAAAGTCATTAAACACAAGTCTCACTGACCTCATTTAAAAGATTCAGGATATTGGGACTCAAAAGATTTCAAATATTGTTTTTAATGAAGTTCTGAAATAAAAGTGAAACTAACAAAATAGCAACAATTCAAAGAAAAAAAAAATCTTAAAAGTGTTTATCTGGAAAACCAAACACGGGGGTTAAGTATAAAAACAGAAAATATTTTACTTTGGAATTGTAGGCAGCCATTAGGATCAAAAATATTTAATGAGTCGCTGTGGTCTGTGTATTCAATAGGCTTTGTACTTATGTAACCTGTTAATGAGATATTATTGTTTTATGCAACATATATACTTTACTAGCAGAATACCCGCGCTTTGCAGCGGAGAAGTACTGTGTTAAAGAAGTTATGAAAAAGAAAAGGAAAAATTTAAAAAATAACGTAACTTGATTGTTAATGTAATTGTTTTGTCATTGATATGAGTGTTGTTGTCATATCTATATCTATATCTATATCTATATCTATATAGATAGATATACCTGTATATAGATA
>JANRMT010062819.1:22959385-22973018 GCA_026402145.1 Polypterus bichir lapradei | reverse complement strand
CAGTACATCGAGCCCGCGTGCTATTGTGGTTTTGCTTGTGTGCTTCAGTAAGTTACCGTCCCCTCGCTCTTACTTTTTTACCGTTCATCTAATGAATACACCGAGTATGGCTTTACCAAAACAATCATTGATCGCGAATAAAGTATCCATTATTCATAAAGCTTCAATAGGTGATCTGTCTTTCTGCGTTAACCGCATGCGTTTTCATACGTCTCAAACTAAGGGGATGCGAGGTTAAAATAAATCGAGAAGCGCGCGTACATACTTAGTGCATCACCTCTCGGGAATCGAACCTCGAACGCGGGCGCTACAGGCGAATGCTCTACGATTGCGCCACGGCGTGTGGTTTGTCTATTTGAGCGTAGCAGTGTAATTCGGTTTTTGTTCAGCACTCTTTGGAACTGTTGCTTTTTGTCTGCGCACTGCGTCAGTTCACGTGAGCCGCTGAATATGGTTTTATATGTCACTCGCTCGCTTCTAATTGTTTCGCTGCCTTCTTAATTATATAATGCATGTTTTCTAAAGCGCGTTTTGTAGCTCTTCCTGGTTTTCTACGTAATGCGTGATTACGTGAGAGGCGTGATGATGTCACACGAAACTCCGCCCCTCGAGCTGAACTCCATTACAGTAAATGGAGAAAAATAGCTTCTAGGTATGACCGTTATGCGTAGAATTTCGAAATGAAACCTGCCCAACTTTTGTAAGTAAGCTGTAAGGAATGAGCCTGCCAAATTTCAGCCTTCTACCCACACGGGAAGTTGGAGAATTAGTGATGAGTCAGTCAGTCAGTGAGTGAGTGAGTCAGTGAGGGCTTTGCCTTTTATTAGTATACATTACTCTGTTACATTGCTTGCTTTTTTTTTATTATACATTCTTACTTTGTATATTGTTCATTTCGTATTTAACAAAAATCATACTTTGTGTTAAGAGTTTCAATTCAACAGAATATTTCAAATAATATCAAAAATGAAAATGGTATGGACAAAAATGATGGGACCCTTAACCTAGTGTTTTGTTGCACAACCTTTAAAATCAATCACCGCAAAACAAGCAGTTCCTGAAGCTTACAATGAGACTTCTTCAGGTAGTTTAGCCCACTCTTACTGAGCAAACTCCTCCATTCTCCTGACTGCGTGTTTAAGTTCCTTCCATAGATGTTCGGTAGAAATCAAATCAGCGCTCGTAGAAGGCCACTTCAGAACAATCTAACGTTTTGTTGTTAGCCATTCTTATGTGGTGATAGCTGTGTATTTTGGGTCATTATCCTGTTGGAGGACCCATGACCTGCACCTAAGACAGAGCTATCTGACACTGGAGTGTATGTTTCGCTGAAGAATGTCTTGAAATTTCATTGTTCCCTGCACAGACTCAAGGCAACCCATTGAAGATGCAACAAAGCAGCCCCCAAACATAACCAAGACACCTCAATGTTTCAAAGTAAGTATGGTGTTCTTTTCTTTGAAAGCTTCATATTTCCTCTGTGGACACAGAGCTAGTATGACTTGACAAAAGGCTCCACTTTTGTCTCATCTGTCTAAAGGACATTCTCCCAGAAGCATCGTGGCTTCTCAAAATGCATTCTATCAAATCCCAGACTGACTTTTTTCTTTTTTTCTTTCAATAGTGGAGTCCTCCTGGGTCTAATTCCATCGAGTCCACTGCTAGTCAAAAAGCTTGCATTTCTTTGGAAGTCGTCCTTTGCTTTTTGTCTACCATTCTCACTATCCTTCTGCACAGTCTAGGATCATTTTTCCTGTTGTGGCAGCATCTGGGGAGGTTGGCCACAGTCCCATGGGCCTTAAACGTCTTCATAATATTTGCAACTATTGTCACAGGAACATCAAGCTGCTTGGAGATAGTCTTCGAGCTTTTACATGCCTGTCTATAATTTTCTTTATCATCTTCTCAGACAACTATCCTTGTGTTCTCTGGTTCATGTTCAGTGTGGGATATATGATGATACCAAACAGCCGAGTGACTACTTTTCTACTTTTCAATAAGCTGAATGACTGATTGCACAATTGGAGACATGTGATACTAATAAAGAAAACAGCTAGTTTGAAAACTCACTCTAATATTATTTATGATCTTTTCTAAGGTAACAACAAATGTGTCCAGGCCATTTTAAAATATGTTTATAGAATAAGCAATACTTGACCTCTTTTCACATTTGCTTTGCTTTACTCGATGACATATCAAAGGCATGCAGGTATACATGGGACAATTGCTTTTTATTTACTCACTTTTCAGAGAGAGAGCGTTTTTTCAATGAACTGTAAGGGTACCAACAAATTCATCCTCTTCTGTAATTTGTTGCACACTAACCTCAGTATCCTGTTAATTGCATTGGATTTTTGCAAACTTTGAGCAGATACGCAAGTACTACGTACGCATAACAATAAACTTGATATTTACTAGTTCCAGTTTAAAAAACTTCTGGGATGTGGGAGGAAGATGACTTCAGTTGAGCATATACATAAAGCATACTGCCTTACACTGGTAAACAGCAATATTAAGTAAGCAGCAGTCAATTTTCTCCTTTTTCCATTCCAGCAGACAGTGTAGGACCACTGCCGTTTGAACCACTAGATTCCATTACAATTTTTATCCGTAAATCATAAGGCTGCTAAACAGTGACTCAATTGGACAACTGCATTTGATTTTCTAATATATCACTGGATTCTATTTTTAATGTATGATATCGGTAAGTTATACCACAGGTCCACGGGAAACACAGTTTTGACAAGAGCTATTTTACAACTGATGCTCCAAACTGATGTGATCCACTTATGGTTAGTTTCAGTATCTTGAGAAAATGTCCACTGGGTATTTTTATGTAATGTGTACCAGAGCTTGACTACTGGGCCATGACACTCCGAAGGAGCTAAAAATTTTTAAGATTATGGTTGTCTGTTCAGACTCTGCCATGATGGTGGCACCATAACCATGATAAGTTGATAAAAATTTAAAAAGAAGAATGCCTATTCATCCAGCATTGTAATTACTTCTGTTTCCTAAGACGGAGTTGATGTCTGACATGCAGGTCAAGACAGCCTACCTGTTTCTTTCAAGCAATGAACATTCTTCATCACATTGCAACCTACAACAAAAAATAATATGAAAACATTATTGTTAACTGAACATTTTTAGCCTGGGAACATGCACTCTAGTACCAAGTTTAATTTAGGGCATAGTTGAAAATTGTAATATACATTACTTTCAGAACACATTTCACAATGATGGAATATGAATTTGTCATTTTCATTGCAGTTGTAGTTGTTTATTAAGCGTATAATTTAGTATGTGGATTACTTTAATATTACTGTACTTTAAAAAAAAAAAAAATCAACATTAAACATAGCTATGATTCACTGGAAACATGAGAAAGCATTTTAAAAACATAATTAATATTTTACTTTTAATAATGTAGTAGGGAGAATAAGTTTATGATATTTAACTGAATTTGCAAAAATGTTTATTATAAAACCCATAATTACTTTCCCTGTACACCTTTTTTTCAGACAGTGAAACATTTATTTAAGACACTTGTTCTTCATTTTTCACTCCAGAACTGAACATAAAATTGATTGTTACAAGAAAAAATACCATAATACCAAATACAGAAATGGTACCAGTCATATGTAATGTACAACTTATTATAGAAGTAGCTAAATATGGATTTCACTCAGTGAAAAGACTTTATGAAATAAACAAGTATAATGATTATGGGAATTTCTTTCATACAGTACATAAAATTATCACTGTTATTATTAATGAAAGAAAAGCTAATACTATGTTTTCAAGGTACATTTACATATTCCACTATATGAAGGAATATTGGTTATAGGTAAATATTAAGTAAACTATCTTTAATGAAGGTGGCTCAGAGGCTAGTACTTCTGCCTTTTGGATTCAGTGTCCTGAATACAAACCCCACAACTGGTTGTTGTACATGTGGAGCTTTCACATTTACTTTATGTCTGCACTGATTTTCCTCTGGGGACTCTGGTTTCCTTTCACATCCATAAAGATCTGTGTTTTAAGTTAACTGGTAATTTCACATTTTTTCTTGTGCATATGTGTGAGTAATTTTTGTGATGAATTAGTGCCCCATCCAAGGAGAATACATTTGAAATACTCACCGGCTTTGTTTTTTTTCCTTCTTTGTAATAAGCTGACTGATTTCAACAGAGTCTCCCAGTTGCATATCAGAAAGTCGACTGGCCATTGCAATAGCAGCAATTCTGCGCAATCAAAATAAAATATATTGTGGGATATTTCACTTGAGAAGTTAATTTCTTTGCTCAATTCCATATCTTAAAGTGTTAACTCAATAGCTTCACTAGCAAATTATTGCACCCTGTGCTCTTTCAGTATGGATATTGAGACAAGCAATCATGAATTTCAGTCTTTTCAGCAATTTACCAGAGAAGATTTTCATATTCTTTTGGTAAAATACTATTTTTCCTGCAAATACAGGATGGATTTGCTCTAGAGTATTAACATATAAGACATTATTCAAATTTAACATGTACCGTATACAGTATGTATTAGAAAGATAATGCTTATTTTAAGAGATGGCAAACAACACAGAAAAAGATTAATACAATGAATAAAACAAAATAAGCATCAGAAAAAGTCAGTGTTTGTGAAGCTGATATAAAATAAAACAAATATCAGAATGTTGTTTACTAACATTAAAAAAATATGAATATGTTTGTGGTGGAATGTTTGGAAAGATACTGATAATATATTCAGATCACAGTTTAAGAATCATCACCTTTTTGCATGCATGCTGGATAAAATTCATATCTGCATCACATGTTGCACATGCTGCACATGCATCTGTCTTGTTATTTTGCACTCTGTGGGTTTATTGTTTTTAAAACAGACTTAATCAAAAAAAAATCCCAATATGAGATAATTTTTATTTTACTCAAACACTCTATGCTCAATTTTTTTCATTTATCAAACACTATATGCTAAAATAGTTGTTTTAAACTTTCAGTAAGTGCTTTAAAGTAGTGCCTGGATGGCATGAAACTGCTATGAACAAATGGGGGTTCAGGGTGGCACAGAGATACCTGAAGTCCCAGGCAAGACCTCCAGTGAGGATGGGGAGAGTGAGAAAGAGAAATGAAGTGGAAGTACCAAAGGAGCAAAAGTTGTCAGAATGGAAATACTGGGGACACTTGGGGTCAGTAAGCCTTGCAGAGATGATGGATGCCCTAGTAGGCAAAAAGCAGGGGCGCCAGTATAGGTGACACAGAAATATGGCCTAATATTTCCTAAGGATACTAGAGGGCAGGTGATCCAGCTGGTGTCAGCCCCTTTACCAAACAAAAGACGATAAATAGGGGATGCTGGCTAAAATGATTGTCAACTTTGACGACTGCAGTTGCTGTTCTTGTTGCTATAACATGCAGCCTGATGGAGCCAATTTTGTATGAAGGATTCACACACATGGTGAATTCACCTGAAATCTTAGGCCTTTGTTTTTTTACTTTTACTTTCTTCCATTCTGTCGTGATATGTAATATATGAGGTATCAGACAGACTAGTTTAGTCTCTCCTCTGTTCGTGAGGTGTAAAAAGCACCTGTGTTCCACCTTATTCCCAGCTGTTGTATTATATGCACTGTACTTCCAGGTGAGTGCTTCAATTCTTATCAGCTCTCTTACAGATAGAGCCATGCACCTACGACTTTTGACAAAAATCAAACCTGACTGCCAACCTGTTTGATTTTGTCGGGGCGTGAAGTGGATTAGCTGGAGTGGGTACATCAGACTACAGTGCAACAAGAAAGCCACAAATCACTTATTTTCTGCTCTGTAATACTGTATATCTGACAAATAAAAAGTCTTTTTTTAGTAATATTGTATATTTTTATACTACATACTATGACCAAAAAGTAGAACACTTTGCCTAGTTCACCAGGAGAGGCAAAGAAGTGCAACACACAGCTCCTCACCAGAAAATCAAATGCTTTTGATAATGTGACCTCTGCTGCTTTTCCTGTCTTCACATAAAACTGAAGCATTGTCAAAATTTTTAACTTTTTAATTATAACTGCAAATAAAGAGATAGAGTGCCAGAACTTCCAAGTCCTCACAATAAGCAAAACCTTAAAGAGACATTTAATAATATTTTCTAACACCGATTTTGGCTTTGTTCATAAGGACAACTCATCTTGACAGGCTTTTATCTTTTGGGACATCACAGGTATCACTGGAAACTATATGCTGGGAATACCAGAATCTAATTCTGAAGAGGACACAAATGAAATTTATAGAGCTTTGGCTATCTGAAGGAAACACTCACTTTTAAGAAGAGTCACTACCAAGCTTAGTGTGCTACGGTAAATCAAAGTTTCTCTGACTTCTCATATAAATACCACATTTGAGTTTTAAATAATGCACACACCATTTTACATATTATGTTCTGCTGTCTTGCACAAGAAATTTTAACATTTAAAAATAATCAAACAAAATTACTTTTGGTACGTATGAGACGCTTCTGAACAGATCATTGTTTCTCTTCTGCGTCCACAATCACACTGCAGCTCTACCTGAAAATGAAAATTAAATGCTCATATTATTAAGTTCAATAATGGATTTGAAACAATTGAATAACTTAACTTGATGAATAAAAATAGTACTGCAAATCACTGCATTTACTCGTTTATTTTCATGGGTTTCATACTCTGTGCTTGCAGGATTTTGATTGTATGTGCTCAACCAAGTGACAGTTACGTTAGTAGTACTACAAGAATTCGTTTCATGTGTGAAGTTTAACGAACACAAGAACTTCCAACTGCAGCTTAAAAAAAGATTTCATTATGATGCACCAGGTATTCCATATCTAGAAGGGCACTGACAGAGCAGTCCTAGACTACAATTTTATTAAAACAAGTTCTTATGAATTAGGTGTAGGAGGATAGCTTCAAGTAAATAATTCAATTCTTAGACTGACATAAGCAAGCTAAATAATGTTTTTGTAAACTACAGTCCAGCACATAATGATGCTGCTAGTAACACTGCTGTCAAGTTTTGATGTTAAATTTACTCTAAGTTTGTAGTTAGTGGATTGTATCCAATGAACTTCTCTGCTTCAGTTTTTTTTTTCTGTGGTCAATGTTGGTTGACAATTACCACATCATCTACAGTGCACAAATAAAACATCTTATATGATCTAATAGACCATTCAGAAGATACTTTTAGTTCTGTACAGTTGTAATATGTAAAACAATTCAGATGTGCCTTCTAATATCATTGTTGGTTCCAGGAGAAGCTAGTCACCCTGCATTCAGGAGAGAAACTGAGAAAACAATGTTTGAACTACAGACCCCAAATTGTGATTTCTTCATATCTATTTACTGCTTTGTGCCTTGATCCACTATGGAGTGCTGTAAAATGGCCACTAGACCACTTCCAACGTTCTTTCTAGTTAATGGCTCAACCATTATTATCCACCGTTTAAGAGTGCATGATGCTAAGAATATCTTGATAAGTTTTACGGCAACATTTTACTGACACTGGCAAGAAACAAGCCTGAAATAGATTATGAGGGGGTACTGTTAAAAAATGAAAGGTGTTTTGTAGAAATTACCACCTGAGAGTACTTATTCAAATCTAGAATATGACTTAAAAGTGATGCTGTCATAGAACTGAATAAAGATACTACATATATTTATAATGGTGAAATTCACCTCTTTGATAGACCGACATATTGTAAAACCAAATCTACCTAAATACTAGGTCAACTAAAATGCACTAAATCTCATAATATACAAGAATGTAGTAAAGAAATTGCTTCCACACTACCACCAATCCTCAGCATGTTACTGGCCTGCAAACTAGGATTTCTGTTAGTGGACAGTGCAAAGTATAAATCCTGCAACAGAACTATTTCAACTAGCTCTCCTTCACCCAGGGAAGAATCAACTGTACTCCCAGGTCATTCTGCAATGTTGAGCTCCTCATCTTACTACCAATGGTGACAAGCTTTATGCAGAAACCTCAGAACTGACCCGGAGCCTAAAACCAAAGGTAAGGACTATGTTATAAATTGACAAGTAAAATTAAGCTTTGTTTAAGAGCTCAGGTAATATTTTACCAACAAAATATAATAAAACATTTACAAATTGTGGCTGCTGCATACACATGAACAATTTTATAGGTAAGCCTGAGGTACTTGAACTCCTCTACCAGAAGCATCGACTTTCCCTTAACATGCCAATAACTTAAGTAAAGAAACATGACTGGCTTTAGATAGATTTGAAAGTGCTGATTTCTAGTTTTGACTGCACTACAGTTCATTATAAACTACTTAAATACTTCCTCAAAGAACTCCATCCAGCTCTGAACAATGTCCTCAATATCCCCAGTTCAAGTCAACATTTTTTCTAATGCCCTCACTCTTGCTGATGACAGCACATGTCATTATTATTTGTTTCTTCTTTCCCTTTCTTCCTTGCTTGGACGACAGATTAGCAGAACCTCTTTGAAGCAATCCAGAAAGTCTCTCTCTTTAGTGTCACCGAACTTGTATTATAAATGCGCTTTCAGTTGAGCCTAGTTTTTCTTATACTAGTGCAAATGGTTCCCAAACTCACTCATCTACTGAAACCCAAAAATACTTGCTAAAGATATTACTCATCCCATCCCTAAACTCTCCAGCTTGATTTTCATTGATTAGTTGTTCAGTATTAATCATACATGTACGCTGTAAAGATGTCTGAATACAGTCTATCTACATTTTCATTCAATACTTGCTAAACTAAAATTACTGCAATCTAGCCTGACACACTTGGATATAAGGAAAGAAACAACCCTGGATCAGATGCTATTACATATTATGGCACAATAAAGCACAAACCTTTAAATCTGATTTAAGTATAGCCTTCATGTATTTGGAATGTGGAAGGAAACTATATAATAAAAAACATATTGTAGATATAAGGTCAATAATGACAGTAATTGTTGCTAAAGTTATAAATAAGCAGCACTAACAACTGTGCTGTGTGCTGCCTCATAGCCCTGCACGGTCAAGAGTTAATTCATTTACAGTATTTTGATAATCAAGTCGCAAAAATACATTCAAGAAGTCATTTACTATTTGAATGTGTAATTCAAGCTAAAAATTCAGTAAACAGCTTAATCATTGCTCAGCTACTTATTTCAAATAAAATTTAGTCATAATTATTTTAATTGGACAATTATTTTAATTTGTTGGTATATAGTACAGTGTTGGTGTAGTGTAGACGAAACAAGCAAAGCTATCTGTTCTTGTCACTTCGCATAAAGCTTTAAGTGGCTTTAAGAGATACAGAAAGCAAAAACACTTAGACTACAAAACCCAAAAGCTGATTTGAGGACACTCTTGCTTATCTGACGGGCTTAATAATGATGTAGTTGATCATACCACCTCTTGGAATGAAAAATATAACAAGCCACACTATCTTTGGGATAAATGATAACGAGCTACAGATATGGGAGAGATCAATGTCAAAACACCAAATGAAAAAAAGGATGATGAACTAACCAATGGGAATACTGAGGTTTTATCAGGCTATTAATGTAAACAACATCCATTTATTTTCTAAACTCTAATCCAGAGCAGGGTTTCAGATGTAGTCTAAACATTCAGAATTGAAGTACCTTGCAGATTTTAATGGTTTATTTTTTTCCTGGAGGCAAAAGAAAATGCATATTCGATTAGAACTGTCACAAAAACATACCTTTGCAGAGCATGTGGTCTTAGGACAGGGAGTTTGAGGATGACATGGAGATGCACAGGGATGGCCACATTCTTGACGAATAATACAACAAGGTTGCCTACAAGATTCCTCTGACATACACTCCCCTTTATGACAGATTCTTTTACATGCATGCATGCCGCAAGGCAATTTTTTATTACAAGTAAGTCCACAGGAGATATCTGACAGATGACAAGGAATATTACTTCTTTGCTGAAAATAAAAATGCAAAACATTCAATTTATTACAATTTTTGTTTTGGAGCTTTTTTTAAAAACAGCATTCAAGCTTAACATATAATGTTAAATTTATTTTCTTCTACACTTGCCTCATGATTTCCCATGCACCATTTCTGTGTCAAATAAGTACAGGGGGGACACTTTTCCTCACTGTGACAGTTATGAAATACTGGAGAAAAAAAAAAAAAAAACAAGGAGACAAACTATATTTTATACAATAACTTGCAAAATCACCCAGCTTTAAAAAATGCAAATGTTTCTGCATTGGAGGCATTTTTAAAAGTCAACACTTTATGCAAAGAATACTTTTAAAATGAGATGTCTGACTTTACCAAATATTACTCTTTATCAAAGTAAATGTTAAGAAAATGAGGAATATGTTAACATGGCTTTATAAAGAATAAATACAGTAGATTCACTTACTCAGCTAGTACAAGAATTAGATGAGTAAGCCATATCCTTTTAAGAATTTGGGAATCCAGATTGACATCTAATTCTGAACTTTAACTGGTTATAATTACATATTTATAACAAAGATAATTTTATAAACAGAACTACATCAACTGCTCTGTTCTAAAAATGACCTATGTTCCTATTTGGTGAAGTGCTTTGTCCTTTGGTTGGATCTGTGTTTTTGAAAACACGCTACTACTGGAATTGACAAAATACAAATTGCAGTGTGGTGTCCTTTCTGTCCAGTTCCCCAACATGAACCCTAATTAACTGCTTTAGGTGGGCTTAAGGGATGGGTGGATAAACATGCAATTTGTTATAATTAATAGATACTGCCAAGTCTGATTTACATAAACTTTTGTAAATACACAGTTTCTCATTTGGATGACGCAGTCGATAGTGCTGCCACCACAAATCTAGCATTCAGTGTTTGAATTCTGTGCCTTATTATTATTTTTGAGCAGTTTGTATATTTTTCCCCATGTATGAATGATCTTCTTCCCTCATTCCCAAGGCCAAGGCTGACTGACGATTCCAAGCTGACACTATGTGAATGGAAATGAGAGCTGTGTGCATGAGTGGGCCTTTGTAAAGGATTAGAAAGAAGAGAAAGAAAAAGCAAATACAGAGAAAACATGAGAATTACTATTTTACATTTATCCCAAACAAAATATATTCTTGCCCAACTATTTTGTTTATTTCTTGCCTTTGCTGTTCTGCATTTATTACTTTATTTTATTGTGCTTTCAAAAATATAAAAGCCTATTAACTCATTTCAAGAAGGTTGAGGAAGTCCATCCTTGTTAAGAAACCAGTTCACTGCAGGGTAAGCATGTCTGCACACACCAACATGCAAAGTAAATTCACAATCTCCAATCAACCTCATACGCACATCTTTAAATAATAAAACGTTATGGTAAAATGTAGTTTAGTAAAACATAACATTTCTGAATTACTTGTATTAAAGGACAATTGGGTCTTTTTTTAGACAGGAAGAAACTTTCATGTTGTTAGTAGAGAGCCTGTCTTCAGAATGAAGTCAAAACCTTGAGGAGGTTATCTTAAAAAATTATGGGCCTAACACATTCACAGAAGCACCCGTACTGTGTGTGCTGGTAATCACCTAAATATAATTGATAATCAGCTAAATATATCAAATAATGAGTAACTAATTTGTCTTTGCAATTTATGCTTCAAATGATCCAAAATGTATTATGGCTTTGCTTTACTTAAAATATAGATTAAGCTGGCATTTATACAATAATATAAAAGAATTTACCTAGTACAAGTAAAATTGTATCTTACAAATCATTTTTATATAGCTTAATGTCTATATGACTTTATTCTGAATAGAATCAATTCACTTGGAGAATGTTATTTCACATATTCTAAATCTCAGTATAATACATTTCTGCCTAAATTTAATTTAAATGCACTGTTGTCAATGATGATTTCGGGAACATGCAAAGTGAAATGATTCAACTTGTTTAACAAACATCTAGAAAAAAATGACAATACACAGAATTAAACACACAATTCTGATTTATTCTCATTTACTGATTTCTGTTTGTTTACATGATAAAGGTATGCCTTTATCACGTAAACAAACAGAAATCAGTAAATGTCTATGATAACTAATATCAAGTTAAATATATTTTTACCCAATTTTTTGCCTACATTTTTGAGAAACACTTGTTATGTTAAATACAAACTACCCTTAATTTTCTCACCAGGATGATCACAATCATGTTTTCTTGTACATGGGTTTTTGCACTCTGGAGGTCTTGTTCCACAGGCAACTGGGGGATATATCACAGTTTCACCACAATAACATGTGAGTTCATCAAAACCTAGAAAAAGTACAAGATCACCACATTTGTATTTATGTACAATAAGTCAACAGAAGAAAAACACCAGGTAAATCATCTAAATATTACCAAAAAAATAATTACAATACATTTCATTATGATGTTAGCTGTAGGTATGCTTTATAGAAAAGCAAAATAGAGTGGGCATAATAAACTAGAAACATATATATTACTATATGGTGGCAGTGATGTTTTAAAGTACAGTATCTTATTGTGATTGATGCAAGAATTACTATCAGAACATCATTTAGGCAGTCACTTTATACAATATGTCTTGAACAGCAAAAAAAAAGGATTTTTAAAACAAACAAAGCAGCAGTCTAGGTAATGACAGGCTAAAGATATCTGTGAAAATAGTAGTCTGCTGGCGTGTGGAGGAGCTGGATACTGCTTCCAGAAATGCAGGTGTAGGAGAATTCACCAACTTAAAAATATGCCCTCATCTCAGCCAGAGAATAAATAATTTAGGTCTAGTTTTCTTTAATAGATTCACCATGATTAAATTACTTATTTGGTCATACTCTTAAGATGACCTTTGTTGTTTATGTTATGTTAAGTTTTTGGATTGAATTAAGCCAATTGTGCGTAGAGGCACAGCTATCCACATATTACTTGATAAAGTTTATAACTCTAACTGCATACTTGTTTAAGTATGCACTGGACTAACTGTGATACATCACCTGCAATGTCTCTGTTGTGTTGCAAGTCAGTATTGTTTGATAAAGGCACCATTTGTATTGAGCTTTTTGCTTTTTATGTAATGATATTTACATTATCTGCTGCAGCTGGAAGTATAAATCCTCAGCTATGTTGTGAGGCTTGTCTGATTTAGTCATTCGATAACTAACCATGTACAATGCTTCAACAGCCTTTTTCCTACTGTCTCCCATCATACACAGCATTGACTTGCTTGAAAAATGCCTTATTTCTAAATGTCTCCTTCATAGTTTAAGATTATTATTGAAGAGTACTTCTCCGTCCACCACACACTGCAGTTGAGGGTAACTGGTGGTATTGATAATGGAAACAACAAGTATCTGGGAACAATCATTGATAACAGGCTAAACAGAATGAATTTGTAATAAGATGTACACACGACTTTTCTCTCTTAAGAAACTAAATTGTTTTAAAATGGACAAAATCATAATGACCAATTTCATTAAGTAATTTATTGGAATCTACGGTTACATTTGCTTTTATGTGTTTCTTTGGCAACCTCAACTTTAAGTATATAAACCATCTTAAAAACACTGTAAAAATTAGCAGTAAACATTTTGGTTTGCAGCACAGCTCTCTCACTGAACTGTATTACAAAC
>JANRMT010062819.1:22861801-22959285 GCA_026402145.1 Polypterus bichir lapradei | reverse complement strand
TGGCACAATAACAATTCAATAAATTTATGGTCACTACAGTATTTGGACTTAATAATCATGTGGGAAAAGGCTGACTCGCATAAATAAATACAGCTGAATAATGTCAAGGAGGTAGCACATTTCCTCATGTTTGGGTACTTTTCCTCCAAAACTGTCCATGAGCCCCAGACTTCAGCTGAATGTCATCCTGTAGTGTCAAAATCTCATCCTCCACTGTAGAGGAGTTTTAGGTGAAACAGTGTTGCAATTTCTGAGGTGAGTGAATCACCCGCAACATCTTCCCTAAATGTATAGCACATAAATGTAGCGATTGGCTCAAGTAAAGCAAAGTCTTGAAACCATCTGTCAAAGTCTGACAGACAAATTTCAATCTGCTCTGTGTAGAGTATGCAGTCAAGTTGCACACACGCCTTTCATTGCGTGACCAGCTCTGACGCAAGGTTTTGGATGTTGCCCAAATCATGGCGCTGTAGCTTTGAGGACAGATGTTGCATTTTTCATTTGAAAGCATTAACTGAGCTAATCATATTGACCATGGTTTTGTCTTTTCCTTGCAGCTGTAAATTAAGCTCATTTAAAATGTTGGTCAGATCGGTAAAAAATGCCAAGTCTAGCACGCATTGATCGTCATTAAGTTGCTTGTATTCTGCATGTTTAATGACAAGGAGAAACTCCTTTATCTCCGGCCAGGGGTCTCGAAATCTCTGCAGGAATTTTCCCCTAGCCATCTGCCTCAACGAAGGCCTCTTATATCATCTTGGAAGGACTTCTTATGCTTAATGATCGAGTGACTCACCTGGAACGATGCTTCGGTGCCTGCCTTTGCTTCTGAATTCAGCCGAGTGAAAAATGACGGCTGTCTGATTAACTGCAATTTTACTTCCCTCACCTTTTTCTTTCTCAGATCACTTTTCGGAAGGAAGTCAGTTTCGTAGTTTTTATGAACAGTTCGAAAGTGCCTTTCCACATTTTCCTTCTTTGGAATAGCAATGATAGATTGACAGATCAGACAAACGCACTTCGATTGTGACATTGTGAGAAAAAAAAAATCCTCTTCCAATTCCAAATGTCCAGCCCCCCCACCATTTTTTTTTTTTTCATACCCCTTCTTTAGTCGATATAAATTAGAAGGCTAACTAGATCACTTAGATAGCCAGAGTTTTGCAGTAACTTGTGCATTTGATTGTGCGTGCGGGATGACCTGTGTGTTAGAAGAAAAGAGATCTCAGACTGGCTGTATGTCAATCAAGTGGCAAATGCCATAGAGAGGATATGATAGACTAACATTTAAAAAAAAAATTTTTGAATGCAACGCAATATACCTGCACTCCCTTTCCAATCTACCGGTCAATTGTGATTGACGTTTTGGGCACCCCTGTCCTAGAGCTATAAGCATTTTGAATTGTTACTTGTAGGGGTGTTATAAATTCTGAATTATACTGTGCAGTGTCACAGATCATTATTCTTCTTTGTACAAATCTTGTGTTTGGGTAACAAAATCTCATGTTTTATACTTTGTTTCCAAAAATTTCTCTCTGGGATAAAAAAAGTCTACCTAATTTAACCTAATGGGAAGCAGAGCTAAAAGCATTTGTCAGCATATTTACAGTCTCTTTGTCACAGGCTGTTTATCATTAGGTCACTTGTTTGTTGATCTTTGTTGGTGTGAGACGTTCACACAAGCCCAATGGGAAAATCTCCTCAATCCAAAACAAGCAGCTGACTTTAGCTGCTGCATTACACTTAATACAGTTTACTTAACAAGAAGATTTATCCATAGCCTGCTTTTACCAACTATCCATTCTGTTTCTGAACTATGTAGATTGTAGAGAATTATCACTCAACTAGCCTGACAAATGTTTCCTACGGATGCAAATAGTAAAAGGTTGCATTTCTTTTTCCTCTTTGACATTAAACTGCAGTTTTGAATAATTGGACTAGACATTACACGCTATACACATTAGTGTATCTGCTATGCAATTCAACAAGTGGGAGAAAATAAAGAACAGATAGAACAGATTTTATGTTGTAAAATTCCCCATTAATTTACATGTACCACATGTGGAGAAGAGACAGCTGAAGCAGAAACAATATTATTAACAATAATATGTTTTTATTTATTAGAGCATTAGAACAATCTAGACGAGAACAGGCCATTTATCCCAACAAAGCTTGCCTGCCCTATCCACTTAATTCTTCTAAAGAAAAAAAACTATCAAGGCTAGTTTTGAAAGTCCCTAAAGTCTTACTGTCTACCACACTACTTGGTAGCTTATTCCAAGTATCTATAGTTCTCTGTGTAAAGAAAAACTTCCTAATGTTTGTGCGAAATTTACCCTTAATGAACTTGTTTTAAAATAACAGTCTCTATTCACTGTACTACTTCCCTTGATAATTTTAAACACTTCAATCATGTCACCTCTTAATCTTCTTTTGCTTAAACTGAAAAGACAGCTCTTTTAATCTTTCTTCATAATTCATCCCCTTTAATCCTGAATCAGCCTAGTCACACTTCTCTGGACCTTTTCTAGTGCTGATATGTCCTTTTTGCAGCCTGGAGACCAGAACTGCACACAGTACTCCAGTTGAGGCCTCGCCAGTGAATTACAAAGCTTGTGCATAACCTCCTTGGCCTTGTACTCCACACATCGTGCTATATTACCTAACATTCTGTTTGCCTTCTTAATTGCTTCTGAACACTGTCAGGATGTTGATAGCAAAGACTCCACTACGACTCCTAAATCCTTCTCAATTTTTAGACCTCCCATTATATATTCAAACCTAACATTTTTACTTCATATGTGTAATACTTTACATTTACTGACATTAAATTTCATCTGCCAAAACTCTGCCCAAGCGTGTATGCTGTTGAAGTCCTTCTGAAATGATTTAATGGATTCCAAATTATCTGCCAATCCACCTATCTTGGTATCATCTGCAAGCGTATCCAGCTTGTTACTTATATTCCTATCTAAATCATTTATATATATTAAAAATAGCAGCCGCCCCAGCACTAACCTCTGTGGTCTTAAAATCAGCCAATTCTGATTTATAATGCACCTTTTCCATGCTCAAAACTAAAACAGGGCCTGTTACTCTCAGTCTAACATCCAAACGTATGTATTAAAAATAATGAATTAATTGATGCCTGGCAATTCATGGTTATAACATTATTGCGCTGTTTATTAAAATTCAATTTATTTCAATTTAAAATACAGGCAGAGGACAGCAATAAAATGAGTTATGCCCATTGATCTATTTTTGATTGACAACTTGCATTAATCATAAAGGGTACCACTCATTTCCTCTGCTAAATTATAATATTGAGTATAGAAACTCAAACTGAAATACAGTGTAAAAATAAAATATCTGTAAACTTATAGTATGTATTTGATAAAAGAACTTCACGTAAAAATATAAGCTTTGATAACATTATGTCTATTTTTCTTAGTCATAGCTCTTGACATAATGTTTATACAGAGATTGCCTTTATTATGCAAAAGCAAAAATTCATTCTTTTCTAGTTAGTAAAGTTAAATTGAATAACAACACTCACACTCCAGACATGAAGTGAATAACTTCTTCCATGTCTTACATTTTTAGTAAACAAATTTAGTCTATTCTGATGATGCTGTTTGTTTGAAAGTAGGATTTTACATTTTTCAAAGTTTGTACTAAATATTTTTAGCAGTTGAAACATTCTACAGTATGTCTAATAGAAGGACATATAAACTACACTTGTGGCATTCATTAAAAAAAAAGTCCAAATTTAAATAACATTGAACACCATAATAGGAAAAATTTGAAGTCATTGTGGCACTTATGTTTTTTAAATAAACAGTATGGTGTTTTCCAAAAGGAACTCACATGGGTAAAATTTAACTCCTGAACAGAACAGTTCTGTTGGACAAATGGCTAAAGGGATTAAACAAAGTAAACTAATGACAAGAAAAAAATATTCTTGCAGTATTAAACAATTTAAGGACATCCAGTGACACAATGAAGTAGGAAAAACACTTACTAGTCTGCCAGCACTTCTGACAGTTTCCACGATGGCAAAGCTCTTCACATCTGTGCAGTCCACAGTTTAGTTTGTATCCGCAGATCAAAGAACACTTGTGCTCCTTATCCTATTACATAATAAAAAAGACCTACTGTAATTAAAATGGAAAAATATTTGTAGCTCTTTTCTAACTATAAGAGAAAAACCACACGACTTTCTTGCTTTTAACAACAAAATCAATACATGCAACTAAAAAAAAAAAAAACTGGACACACTACTAGCACTACATAAAATCAAAAATCATAAAAAAATTATCATTATGGTATTAAGATGAACACGGTTATTGGAGTTGTTTGTATTACATTTTAGGGAAACTGTCCTTCCTGATACATTAATAGAGAAACCAGGCAATAATGCTGAAAGGTAAATGAAACTGGATGGATCACACTGCAATAAAAGGACAGCTGATCACTTTGAACACCCCAGTTTACACCAAAGAAATACACTTGAATTGTATTTAAGTTTGATTCTTTTTAAATACATATTAAAAATTTACTCATGTACCATGTGCAACCACAGGCCTCTAAAACCCTGAAATGGATTAGGAGGTTAAAAAAGGATATTTACAGTTGAATTCAGAAGTTTACATACACTTAGGGTGAATTCTTTAAAACTCACATTATAACCTCTCCAAAGATTTTATACAAATGAACTATAAATTTGGGATTTAAGACATCATTATTGACTATATCACGATTCCAGTTGGTCACAAGTTTACATACACTTTGTTAACTGTGCCTTTGAACAGCTTGGAAAATTTCAAAAAACAATGTCAATCCTTTTGTTAATTAGCCAATTAGCTTCTGATAGCCAATTAGTCTAATTGGAATCAACATGTGGATGCATGTTATGGCCTACCATCAAGCTAACTGCATCTTTGCTTGACATAATGGGGAAAATCAAAAGAATTGAGCCAAGACCTCAGAACAAATATTGTGTACCACCACAAATCTGGTTCATCCTTGAGAACAATTTCCAAACGCCTGAAGGTTCCATGTTCATCTACACAAACAGTAATACGCAAGTGCAAACACCATGGGACCACACATCAGACATACTGCTCAGAAAGGAGATGCATTCTGTCTCCTAGAGAAAAACAAACTTTGGCAGGAAAAGTACAAATCAATCCCAGAACGACAGCAAAGGACCATGTGAAGATGCTGGAGGAAACAGGTAGGCAAGTATCTATATCCACAGAAAAATGAGTGCTATATTGACATAACATTAAAGGCTGCTTAGCAAGGAAGAAGCCACTGCTCCAAAGCTGCCTTAAAAAGCCAGACTGCAGTTTGCAATGGCACATGGACAACAATCTTACTTTCTGGAGAAATCTCCTCTGGTCTGATCAATCCATGATCAAACCATTTGTCCACAATGACCATCATTATGTTTGAAGGAAAAAGAGTGAGGCTTGCAAGCCAAAGAACACCATCCCAAACGTTAAGCGTAAGGGAGGGAGCATCATGTTGTTGGGGTGCTTTGATGCAGGAGGGAATGGTGCACTTCACAGAATAGATGGCATCATGATGAGGAAGTAACATTATGTAGATATACCGCAGCAACAACTTAAGAGCTCAGTAAGAAAGTTAAAGCTCCATCACAAATGAGTCTTTCAAATGGACAATGACCCGAAGAAAACCTCTGAAGTTGTGGCAAAATGGCTTAAGAACAATAAGGTCAAGGTATCCAAGTTGCCATCAAAAAGCCCTAACTTCAATTTGACTGAAAATTTGTGGGCATAACTGAAAAAGTGTGTGCGAGCAAGGAGGCCCACAGACCTCTACCAATTACACCAGGAAGGGATGGGCCAACATTCCAGCAACTTATTGTAAGAAGTTTGAGGAAGGCTACCCAAAATGTTTGGCTCAAGTTAAACTATTTAAATGCAATGCCACCAAATGTTAACAAAGAGTATGTAAACTTGTGACTGAATGGAATTATGATATAGTCAATAAAAACTGAAACACTCTGTCTGTGAACATTGTTGGAAAAATTACTTCTGCTCTTCACAAAGCAGATGTCTTAATAATATAACAAATTTATAGTTTGTTAGTATAAACTCTGTGGAGGGGTTATAAAGGGAATTTTAAAGAATTCACTCCAAGTGTATGTAAACTTCTTACTTCAAGTATGTTTTAGATTATCATTAAAGTTGGTTCCTAGTAACACTATAAAAGGCTTAATCTAATGAATAAGCAGATGTTAGCATATGCCAATCCATGTATAATAAACAATTACGTAACTTTTCTATTATCCTAATGCTGATAATTAACAGAGATCAGGATGAAATTGGTACTATGAAGCAGAGGTGGAAGTGCTAACCACTACACAGTGCCAACTTTACCAATTACCTAATAAAAAAATTACAATACATTGAGCCAAGAACTAGGGTATTTATGCAAAAAAAGTTTCTAAATATGAAGGATACTGAGAAAATGCCTCATGTATTTATATCTGGTAGAACTGACTACTGAAATGATTTATCTACTGGCTGTTCTAAATGCAGCTTTCAGATCACTGAAATGTTACTGTAAGAGTTACTATTAGAGCTGGAAAATATGACCACATATCTCCCATTTTTAAGTAAAAATGCAGGCTTCTAAATAAGTTTAGGTCTAACCAAAACAAAAGCTGCTTGAATAAAAGACTTCCCGCTTTGGTCTTAGATTTTAAATCAAAGGCGAAGACTCACTCATCTAGTGTAGCATATCCTGATTACAACTGGTGCTTAGTTGCTCTTTTTTCCATCAGTTTGTGACATGTAAAATATAGAAGTATCACAGTAATTATAAGCTATTATTGCTCATCCTCTATTCTGTTTTCTTCCCTCTGTATAATGTGGAGGCTCTTGATATAACTGCTATACTTGCCAAGCTATTTTCCTCACCATGAGAAAGGCATCAAAATCATTTGCCTTTGAATCTTAAGAAGAAATGACTTTTTTTTATTGGACAGCGCAAACTAAGTTTGTGTAATTCGGTACAATACATGCCTGTCCATGCTTTTATCATATCCCGCATCAATTATTGTAACTCCCTACTGGCAGATGCCGCTTCTAATCATTGAATGAAAACTTTGCTAGCAGAGTCCTAACACAAACCACCAACAGCAAGCACCCATCCTGCTTCACCTCCACTGGCTCCCTGTGTCTTTAAAAGCTTTAAATGTCCTCACACCAGACTATATGAGTGACCGTCTCCATCCCTATGCTCCTATTTGCCAACTAAGGTCCTCTGATTCTGGCAATCTTTTTGTTCCCTACACTAACCTGCACTGTGTGGATGACAGGGCCTTCAGCTATATAGCACCCAGACTCTGGAACAACCTCCCTAAATTAATTTGATCAGCTGACTCAATTCATTCTTTTAAAAAACAACTGAAAACTCATCTGTTTTGGAAGGCTTTAACTTAACATGACATTGTGACTCCCCTTTTAGTTTTCCACTCTATCCAGATGTTCAGTATAATTCGTGTGTGTGTTTTATCACAAATGATGTTATTTGCTAGGCTTTTCTTTTAGTATTGAATTTAGTATTTTTGTCTGATTTATTGTCCTTTATTCTATTTATTGCTTTGTATAACCTGTATGTATCCATTTTAGTGTTCTATTCAGGAAACATTTGTATCCAATGTTACATACTGTAACATTCAAAAAGAAATTGCTGTTTCTTTCTGAGACTCTGTGAAGCACCTTTAGCATGGGAAAGATGCTATATAAATTAAATATATTATTATTATTATTATTATTACTACTACTACTACTACTACTACAATGCCCAGGTGGTGGTGTACAGCTAACTGGCATACAGTAGGTCTCCTGAATTTTGACTATTCTGACTTTGTCTTGGATTTTTAGTTATAACCAACAGAAGAATCACCAAGGTTTATTTTTTCCAGGGATTCTGATGACTAGTTTTTGTTCTCTTCTCCTGCATTGTCACCTAGAAATATCTCAATGTTAGTATTTCAGAACAAATCCATTTATATTAATCCATCTCAAATTGCTACCTTTACTACATGTTTAACCTAACTTGCAGTTTAGTGTGTGTACACAAGGCAAGTGTACAAAAATGTACACTTGTATTTTACCTGTATATGTATTTACAGCACTCTCAGCCTATATTCAGTGAAGATACTATATAAAAATAAACCTAACCACATTTGCAACTAAGATTACACAATTATATAATTTAATCTGCCAACATTAAAAATCTAAATGCCTTTTAATAATTTGCATTTTTGTGAGAAGTACAACTGTGTTGTGCAAAGACATGTAAGAAAAATGCTCCTTGTGACGCTTACCACACAGCAGAGCTCATTACACTTATGGCGTCCACAGGACTTTTTTTTGTTGCATTTCCTGTCACATGAAAATGTCAGGTCAACTAATAATGATATAAGAGAACAAAAAAAGTAAGTTAGGTTATTTAATTTATAGTAAAAAAGAATTTATATAGATCAAGCCAAGCTGCTACTGGGAGAAAGAGAGACTGTGTTTCTTTTGATTTTGAAACAATAATCTGAATGTAAATATATTTAGCACAAAAACTTGTAATTAAAAGCAATTTAGAAATAGTTCTTACACTTACAAAAGATCAAGTAGTGTTTAAATTATGGCATACCTTCATTTTGTATTAAAGCACATGGAATATCCTAAAATGAAACAAAAAGAAACATAGAAATTTTGATTTTAACTCCAAAAATGAATATATTCATACCTAATTAGTGATTAGTTGCTTACTTTAGTTTTGAATCCGCATTTGCATTTGATGGTTGACATTTGGGAGCAAGGCCCACATTCATTTTCATGACAGAGACTCTCACATGTATGAATGGAATCTAAGAAAGACAGAATAAGAAGGAATCAGCAGTTAAACAATTATTTGGGGAACAAAAAGCAAAATATCTTAAATAACTTTTGGTCCATTTATTCTTTAAATATTATTATTTAAACATTAATATACACTGGAAAATAAATGAATACAAAAAAGCTATTGCAATAAATCCTAAGAAAAATAAGTTTATTAGCTTTTAAGACAAAATGCCACTAGTTAATATTATTCTAAATATATAAGTATGTTTTATGTTTCAATATGGGGCCAAAGTTATAAAATCCACTAATTCTGCTTGCTTTTTGACAAACCTTTTGTTTTTATAATAAGTTATTTACTTCTTGCAACCCCAGATTTCCCATTCACTTCCTGGTACAACCCCAAAGATGTGCACATGACATAAGCTGGTGGTTCTTAATTGGCTCCCATGTGAGCGAAAGTATTCTGTGCACATGAGTAGACCCTGTGATGGATGATCTCCTGGTTCAAGCAAGCCTTTTAATTATTTTTTAATTACACAGAGATAGGCTTCTTTCCCCTGTAACCGTGAATTGCACTAAACAATTGTGAGAATGTTAGGTCACTCTAGCAAAAAAATAGCTGTTTTGGTTTTTAAGTTTGGACATATTACTGACACCATACTTCTCTTTATTCTAAAATTGAATGAATCCAGGAGCTATAATTTGCAAAAATGGTTAAGCAGTTCCTCAAGATCAAGAATATAAAACACATTATAGATCAAAATTAAGATATGTTAGCATTCATTTTTAAAACTGATGATGAAACAGCATCTATGAAAATCACTAACCATCTGTTCCACAAAGTAGTGGTTTGCCACATGTCTTTCCACATGATGGTATGGGGTCTGTACAGCTTTTTCTTTCAGGATAACCAAGTTCAAGGAGTTTGGAGAGGGGTGTTTGTCCACATGGGCAGCAGATCACTAGCTCAGGAACACGAGAACAAGGGGGACATGGCTGAGGATGGCATACTTGCACACAAATATGATTCCTGCAGCCAAGCTGTCTAAGGAAAGAAAAAAAATGAAACTAAAATATAACAATTAATATTCTGGTTTTAAACCTGTGCAAATATATTGTATATTTATGCAATTCCTCTTCTAAGATTGGGAACTTGGCACAGGAGAAATCTTTAGACCTGGGTTTTCTCTAAAGGGAAAGGGTTAAATAAAGAAAAATCCATTAACTACTTTACCAGTTACCAAAGGACATAATTTCTCTTTCTCCCTTGGAAAGTCTAGGCAGAGGTACTTGATCAGATTCTCTATTTAATAAGGAATGATGCAGATTACATTCTGCCTCTGGAACTGTAGATCAGCTTTTCATCTTTGCATAGATATTTGAGGGATCAGGGGTGTTTGCTAGTTTTGACTGCATGTATTTGGCAGATTTGGAAACAGATTATAACTTGGAAACCCACGCATATTTGTTTAAAAAAAAAAAAAAAAAAAAGAAAAAGAGATTTAAGACTAGGTGGATCTAGCATTACTCTTGCATGACTTTAGTTCCCTGTATTTGTGAAGTAAGACTACAGTTTGCATACTTGACTTTAAGTTGACTCTGTTTAATGTAATCACTCAACTCCACGAAGAGCACATTTTGTCTCCTCTCCTGCTCATGGTTTTCTTCAACAAAATATCAAGGTACAGTACAGGATTGTAGAGTATCTATTTGGGAACCATAGGATTGCATCTCTACTCTTTGTGGACGATGTCCCATGGGAATGATCAGAGTGTGACCTTTAGCATGTGCTGGAATGGGTCATATGCAAGTGTGATGTGGCTGGAATCATTATCTTCCCCCAGAAAAGAAAGATTTATTCTCTTCAGGTATGAGGTAAGCAGCTGCCCAAGGTGGATACATTCAAGTACTTCAGGGCATAACTCACAAGTGTGGTATAAGATGATCTTGATACTAACCACTATATTTATGCAGCAACAATTTTACAGACTCATGAACTAGGATTGTCCTCAGGTGAAACTTTGACATTACCAGTCAATCTAGTTTACTACCCTTACCTATAGTCTTGTGCACAGGTTAGTAATCATAAAAATGAGATCATATGAACACAATGAGGTTTCTGAGTACAGATGCAGGCCTTAATTCTCTGTAACACTGTGGGGAAGTCAGTCGCACAGAATGACTCCTGAATAGGACAACGTATTCTTCCTACTGAAAAACTCAATTTCAGGTGATCTGTGCTTGTAGTTAAAGTGTCCCCTAGGAATTTTGCACAGGAGATATACAAGTCTTGATCACTGGTAGAAGACCCAAAAGATTGCACCTCTTAGGTGGCAAAAGAATGTCAAGAAACTCGCCAGGAAGTGTTGGGAGGAAACTGCTGAGTATTGAGTGTGGATTGATTAGCCCAATTCAGCATGTTACTTTGATGAGGGTTACAGTGATAGGCAGAATAAAAATAATGAAGATTAAGCAAGAACATAAACTGCATTACAAAGACAGTAAAACTACAGAACTGTGACCCATACAGATTCCCTGGGCAATTTTACTTGACTATTTTTAAATTATTGCTATGTTTAAGAAAAGGTCAAAATATTAAAGCTGAAAATGACTAAAGACATATGGAAGATTCGGACATTATTCATACCCCTTCACTTTCTGAACACTTTATTGAGTGGAAGATTAATTTTAAATGGATATATTTTCCATTTTGCCCATTAATCTACACTCAATAACATATAATAACAAAGAGAACGCATGTTTTGAGAAAGGTTTGCAAATTTATTAAATATATAAAAAAAGCGAAATCTCCCAATGTGTAAGTAAGCAGACTATTAATTCAGTACTTTGTAGAAGCCACTTTGGTAGATATTACAGCTTTGGGTCTTGTTGGTTAAATCTATACAAACTTTGCACACCTAGGACAGTTTATCCTATTCTTCTTGGCTGATCTTCTCAAACTCTGTTAGATTGGAAGGGAAGTGTCTACAAACTGTCATCTTCAGGCCTCTGCACAGATATCTTTTGGGGTTTTAAACTGGGTTTTTGATGTGCCACTCAAGGACAGTCAGTCAGAGATTTGTCCTGAAGTCATTCCATTATTGTCTTGGTTGTATACTTTGGGTCTTTGCCATATTCAAAAGTGAAATGTCGCACCAGACTGTGATTGCATGAATTCTGGAGGAAGCTTTCTTCAAGGATCAGTCTGTACTTGGCTACATTCATCCTTCCCTCAATTCTGATCATTTTCCCAGTCCATGCCACTGAGAAGCACCCATGGCATGACACTGCTTTACTGTGGGGATGATAATAGGCAGTTGTTCAGCAGTGCCTGGTCTTTGCCAGACACAGTGCTTGGAACTGGGTAAAAATGGCAAATTTATCAATTTAAAATTAAGTCTACAACACAATAAAGTATGCAGAAAGTAAATATTTTACAAATACATAGAATACTTTACAAATATGCTGTAAAATTCCATACACAGATTTAATCATCTAGTAAAAAAGAAAGATGCAGTCAGTGATGAAAGTAAATCAATTATTTTTATTGTTTTATGGGATACTAGCTGAAATACCCGGTGCTGCCCGGGAGGAAAATAAAGTGTTTTTTTTTTTAATTGTTTGAGAAAAATAAGTTTAAAAATAAAAATAAAATTAACAAACAATGAAGACTCACTAATGTGCTTGTCTTATGGTCTTGTATGTATGTTATCATCCAGTTGACGCTCGGAACCGGCCAACTTTATTTAATTTGAAAAGCAACAGGGGCACGGTGGTGCTCAAATATAAAGAATGGTGGCAGTCACCTCTAGTTTGCCCTCTGGTGGTCATTCCGAGTGTCACCTTGATGATAACATGCATACAAGATCGCAAGATCACCCCTCACCCAGAATGGGGTGGTTAAGGTTAACAGAGATTGTTTTACCCCTAAGGGTGAAGGTGCACAGTACAGTATTTTTAGTCGACCAATGAGAAACATGTGTACCAAGTGTCATGAAAATCTCAATATTCTCTGATTTCCCACTAAACACATTTATTTTTTACCAATGACATTTATTGCCATGCAAAATTCATTGTAATACTGTTTCAACTGTTCAAAAATAAAATTTGTCTTAAACATATTAGACGTGCACAGCAAAATATTTCCGCAATTTTTTTTTTTTTAAACTGAAATACCTCCACTACAAAATTAAAACCTGGCAAAACCTGAAAAACAGGCATATTGATAATCCATCCATCCATCCATTTTCCAACCCGCTGAATCCGAACACAGGGTCACGGGGGTCTGCTGGAGCCAATCCCAGCCAACACAAGGCAGGAACCAATCCTGGGCAGGGTGCCAACCCACCGCAGGACACACACAAACACACCCACACACCAAGCACACACTAGGGCCAATTTAGAATCACCAATCCACCTAACCTGCATGTCTTTGGACTGTGGGAGGAAACCGGAGCGCCCGGAGGAAACCCACGCAGACACCGGTAGAACATGCAAACTCCACGCAGGGAGGACCCGGAAAGTGAACCCGGGTCTCCTAACTGCGAGGCAGCAGCGCTACCACTGCGCCACCATGCCGCCCTATTAATAATTTAGCCTTGCATTTTAATCTTATAGCACTTGGTGTTTATAGGCAGTCTCCCATCCAAGTAGTGGACGGGCACAAGCATGTTTAGCTTTCAAGATTGCCCACTTTAACACTGGTGTCCCCTGGGGAGGTGTTTTGGGCATGTCCAACTGGGAGGAGACCTAAGGGTCAACTCAGGAACACTCTTGAGAGATAATATATAAATGAATGAAAAGTGAACTTATGTGACCAAGAGCATCGTATGAGCTTCAATGTGTTTCCTATTTTCAGTAAGACTATATTCTGGTATCTCTTTTAAATTGAATTTTGGCCTAGATATCAACTGATGATTTACAATATGCAAGGAGCCACTGCATATTTATTAGTATCACTAATAAATTATTTTTTGCCTGTATTGTTATATTACCCTTATTGTGCATGGAGGCTCAAGATTTACTTGCAACCTTTTCTGTTTTGCTGGTTAACATTAATGAACAATGTTCCAGAAATGTGCATACTGAAAAATACTGATTTTTTTTAACATTTAATAACATATTGCCCCTTTTGCCTTGTTAGTTCTCCTTCATGATGATGACTAAAAAAAGAAGACTGCATACAACAGCCTTTTTTTTTCAAACTCTTGAAAAAGGATATCTATAAACTCCCTTACTTGTGCTTGAATAAGCAGAATTTCATTTTTTTTCTTTGACTGAAGGGGATCTAATATTTTAGACATTTATGATTCTGAGGAAACGATGTTTCTAAATTTTTAGATTGGGGGTTGCATAAAATTCATTAAACAGATGTTTTGGTTAAACCATATGAAGGGGGCTAATAAGTGCTAATAATTGTTAAGACTACTATTTTAAAGTACGCTGAAATCCACAAATATATGATGCTTCATTAATAAACGAAATACCAATGTCTTACAATAATCACATGAGTCTTAGATTAAGAATGAGGGAATCTTGTAAAGTCTTTGATGACAACCACATATTACCAACTAAATAAATGGTTCACATTACTTACTTCTCACAAGGTTTAAGGCAAGAAAAGTTCCCATTGCCATCATAGAGTTCTTTATCTGTGCCACAAGGTACTTCTCGGGAACTAGCACCACAATAACAAACTGTTAGTGGAAGGAAAAAAAAGAAACTTTGGTTAAACACTTTTAACATACAAATAAAAAAAATCTAAATTAAAAATAAAATAATGGACACTATTTAGATTATTATGTTTATTGAAAAAGTGACACATGATTAGATATAGTATATGGTGTTTGCAAACAAGTTATTACATTTCAGATGTATATTTTTTGTTACCTTGATTGACTTGAAGCTGGCATGGCTCACACTTTCCACTGTGGCACACTTGAGAGCAGGAATGCTTTCCACAGTTCAATATAGCACCACAAGAATTGGAACAATTAATTGTAGTTGATTGTCCACAACGTACAGATTGGCTTATTTAAGAGAAAGGACAATAAATAAAGGTACTTTAAATCACTGCATATTGATATCATATTACCAACTTTTACGTTAAATTATGACCATTCAGTATTTTCCACAATTTTAGAAATTTTCTGCACAGTGTAAAAGAAAAAAAAATAACATTGCAAGGTTGAACTAATGTACATACTAATTAAGTTTAAAATACATACCAGATGTTATGCTATGTAAAGATGTCTGTGTATGTTTGTGTGTCTCTCTCTCTCTCATACACAACCCCAATTCCAAAATAATTGGGATGCTGTGTGAAATGTAAATAAAAACACAATGCAATGATTTGCAAATCTCATAAACCCATATTTTATTTACAATAGAACATAGAAACATAAATATTGAAAGTGAGACATTTTACTATTTAATTAAAAGTAATAGCTCATTTTGGACATGTCTCAAAAAAGCTGGTACGGGGGCAACAAAAGGATGAAAACTTAAGTGATACTAAAAAGAAACAGCTGGAGCAACATTTTGCAACTAATTAGATTAATTGGCAACAGGTCAGTAACATGACTGTGTATAAAAAGAGCATCTTAGAGAGGCAGAGTCTCTCAGAAGTAAAGATGGACAGAGGTTCACCAATCTGCAAAAAACTGCATCTTGAAATTGTGGAACAACTTCAGAATAATGTTCTTCAACTTAAAATTATGAAGACTTTGAACATCATCATCAAAAGTTAATAATATCATCAAAAGATTCTGAGAATCTAGAGAAATCTCTGTGTGCAAGAGACAAGGCCAAAAAACAAGCCTGGATGCCTGTGATCTTCAGAGCCTCAGGTGGCACCGCATTAAAAAAAAAAAAAAAAAGGACATCACAGTATGGGCTCAGGAACACTTTCAGAAATCATTGTCTGTGAACACAGTTCACTGTGTCATCCACAAATCCAGGTTAAAGTTCTATTATGCAAAGAAGCAGCCATGTGTGAACATGACCTGAAAACGACACCGTCTTGTCTGGGCCAAAGCTGATTTACAACTGTTCTGTTGTCAGATAAATCAAAATTTGAAATTGTTTTTGGAAAAAATCAATGCTGCATCCTACAGACTTAAGAGGAGAGGGACCATCCGGCTTGTTATCAGAGCTCAGATCAAAAGCCTGCATCTCTGATGGTATGGGAGTGCATGAGTGCCTATAGAATTGGCAGCTTGCACATTTGGCAAGGCACCATCAAGGCAGAAATGTTTATACATGATTTAGAGCAAAATATGCTCCCATCCAGAAAATGTCTTTTTCAGGAAAGACCTTGCATATTTCTTCAAAACAATGCCAAACCTCTTACTGCATCTACTACAACAGCATGGCTTCGTAATAGAAGAGTCTGGATGCTGAACTGGCCTGCCTGCAGTTCAGACCTTTCATCAATTGAAAACATGTGGCAGATCATGAAAAGAAAATAGGACAAAGACGACCCAGGACTGTTGAGTAGCTAGAATCCTATATCAGAAAAAAATGGGACAACATTCCACATTCATCTCCTCAGTTCCTAGACTTTTATGGAATGTTATTAAAACAAGTGGGGATGCTACACAGTAATAAATATGGCCCTGTCCCAACTTTTTTGACGAGTTGCTGCCATTAAATTCAAAATGACCATATTCTTTTCTTTGATATTTTTTCTGTGTTCTATTGTGAATAAAATATGGGTTTATAATATTAACAAATCATTGCATTCAGGATTTTATTTGTATTTTACATAACGTCCCAACTTTTTACATATATAATAACTTTTTAATATAATTACACACATGACTTAATTGAATTTTAACATGGTAGCATATTGCCACAGTGGTTCCAATCCCAGCCTGAACTGTTTGAAGGTAGTTTGTACATTCTCCCAATAACTGTGCAGGTTGGATTTCCACTGGGTTCTCTAGTTTTCATTTTTTGCCTCAAACATACAGTACAGGCCAAAAGTTTGGACACACCTCCTCATTCAATGTGTTTTCTTTATTTTCATGACTGAAGGCATCAAAACTATGAATGAAAACATGTGGAGTTATGTACTTAACAAAAAAAGGTGAAATAACTGAAAACATGTTTTATATTCTAGTTTCTTCAAAATAGCCACCCTTTGCTCTGATTACTGCTTTGCACACTCTTGGCATTCTCTCGATGAGCTTCAACAGGTAGTCACCTGAAATGGTTTTCACTTCACAGGTGTGCCTTATCAGGGTTATTTAGTGGAATTTCTTGCTTTATCAATGGGGTTGGGACCAGCAGTTGTGTTGTGCAGAAGTCAGGTTAGTTGGACGATCATTTATTTTTCAACAGGACAATGACCCCAAACACACCTCCAGGCTGTGTAAGGGCTATTTGACCAAGAAGGAGAGTGATGGAGTGCTGTAAATGGTCATGAAAATAAAGAAAACACATTGAATGAGGAGGTGTGTCCAAACATTTGGCCTGTACTGTATATGTGTCAGGTTAACTGACAGTGTGTTGTGTTGGCATTTGTTTGTTTAAGTGTGCTCTACGATCAACTAGGGCTATATTTTGGGGTCGGCTCCTGCCTTTCCCTGCTGTTGTCTCGACCATGAACAGCTTTAAATACATTTGATAATAAACAGATGCACGAATACCTTCTAAGACATTTCTTTTAATAATGTACACAATTTCTCAGTAAAGATAAAGTAAAGATGACTACTCATTTTCATTGTCATCAATGCAATCTTTTAACAGATAAAATGAAGAATATATGGTTGTACAACTAAAAGGAACTTTAAAAGTCAAAGATTAATCTTCACCTTGTTTTTCCACAGATGCATGCTTTAGTAATAAATGCAGGGCATGGTGGACAAGGTCCTGGATGGCACAAACTGTAAGAAATAAAAAAAGCAACTTTTTAAATAGAAATAATAAAAGAAAATGTGTAAAATGTTCACTTAACAAATTAAGACCACTCAGGGTATTAAATAAAAATCAAAACAGATTCAGCATTTTTTTTTCGAAAGCTTGTTTTTAAAATCATATTTTGCTCCTCTTTATATTTACAAAATAAAAGAGTGGACCACATAGAATTGTTGTAAATCACACCTTACTTACTTTTGAGTTATTGAGACCAGTATACCACTATACTTCTTCAATTTATTTTCTAAGGACAGAAAAATGTTGCTTCTAGTGGTCTTATACATGACACAATGTTCTCTTTTTAAGTTACTGGAAAATGTAGTCAATTGGATGACTCACAACTTAGCTTTCTCCTCTTAGAGGATATTTTCAAATATTACATATAATGATGGGAAAAAGAAACACAACACTCTTTGCTGGACACCTAAATTTAAAACGCTCACTGTCTGAAGTAACAATCTACGGAAGCGTATTAGGGCCATGGAGAAGAAAAAAAAAAGTGTATGCTGAGAATAAAGTCAACATGCCGACTTTATTCTTGACATTTCTACTTTAATTTTGACACTTATGTCGAGATTAAAATCGACATGTTGACTTTATTCTCAACACTTCCACTTTAATCTCAACGCTTACGTCGAGATTAAAATCGACTTGTTGACTTTATTCTCATAGTTTATTTTGTCATTAAATGTGTGTTCTTTAAAAAAAGTTTGCAACAGGCCTCACCCAGCTAAGCAAGAAAGCAACTGTTGGGATTTTCAGAGCAGCCTGTGATGCGAAAGTGAGCGTGTGCACAAAGCAGCCGACTTGAAGTAGCTCCATAACAGCAGTGTTATCAGTCATGATGGCCAGTTTTATTTTCTTTTATGTTCCATTCATTCAATTCGCTGTCAACAAACATCATCTCTAGATTCTCATTTTAAAATGCTTCCTTTTAGTCCAAGTACTGTTAGGACACATTTTCGAGAATGATCAACGTGATTGCTACAAGGGAGCAACTGAAGATGTGTAACTTGTAGATTTATAGAAAGATATGATCTTTTTTTCTTCTAACTCAATATTATTTTAAATGTCCAATAGGGGAATAAATTTGGCTAACAGTTAAGTTTAGTCATATCTACAGAGATACGAATAGGTGACTGAATACCATTTATTATTTAAGAAGCAATATTTGAATAACTTATAATAATATTATTCACAAGATAATATAGATGTTTTATAAAGTAGATGTCATTGCATTGTATTAAAACAAGGAGCCCAACCCACCCAAAATATGTGTGGAGTCTGAGGTGGCAATATGTACGTTAGTTAAATTATGGTGAATTTTGAATGAGAGCAGTGCTATGAATTTTTTTTTTCTTTTTTTTAAAAATAATATTTTGTTCCACATGTTTCAAATACTGATGTTAACTGTTCAAAACTAATCTAGTATTTCTTCTCAAATGTCATTCCATGCTTATGCATATGTTATGAAGTCACTATGTATGGGAGGTATTTCTGCAAAAAAGGAAATAAAAATTAAAGCTATAAAACGAAATCTCTCTTTTACGAATTCAATTTCAAAGTCTGCATGCAAAAATGCTGCAAAAATTAAAATTAAAATAAAATACCCCATTTGCAATTTCATCTTCAGACTGAAACGCAATGAAGCTGCAAAAATGAAAAGTAAGACACATTTCCACCAGGCATTTTCATTTTCAAGTTCTCGACATGCAAATAGTGTGGGTCAATGGGCGGGGCTTTGCACCTCGATTTCACACAATTCTTTGTCCTTCGTAGCTGTAGTGCCACTTTGATCAATAGAATACTTCTCACTGGGGTGCGCTTCGATGTAAATTGCCCTCTGTGGTTGTACTCATTTTTTGGGGGTTTGGAGCAAGCATGATTAGAAAAGGGATCAGCATGGTGTTGTTGATCCCTTTGATGAGTGGGGGCAGGGGAATTACACAATGAACCAGTCAAAAGTTGAAAACACTACCTTTTGCTTGTGATCCAATAACACATGTAATACAGTGATATGCGATCAAAGGGAAGAGCCTCACGAGAAACCTCTGACATGCACAGGTTCAGCGTAACAGTACTCACTGGTATGCTTAGAAATGATACAGGTACTCTAAGTTGAAATTGAAAGAGCACTGCTCAGAAAACAAACATAGGGAGAGCAGGTGTGTCCAGGTGTAAATTCAATCCATGATGCCTGAAGTGTAAAATTGCATGCCAGTGTTTCAAAGCAATATTTTGAGCAATACTTACAAACCAGTGTAGCAACACATCCTTCAGCAAACATGTCGTTCTCAGGTAGAGTCAGAACTATGATCAGAAACTGACTCAAGCTTTGTGCGTAATGGTGAGTAAAGATGAGCGGTCACACAAGCATTTTATTCCTTGCCTTTTACGCACAGCTGTGACATGTAGTACAAATGACCAATCACAGACAACTATGCATCACTGGAATATTGTAAAACTCTGCTAGCCAATGGTAATGTGACTTTCACTGCATGTGGCTCAATGTAGCTGGAATATGTGATAAAAGCAGATTCGCTCAGCTGTGACATTCTGCTCAGCTTGGGATACATGTGTGCAAATCACATATTTTAATAATGAAAAGGAGCAGTCAACATGAAATGTATTTAAAAGAAGACACCCTTGGGTATGTAAAAATGCAATAACTGCTATTTTTTCACTTGTGGGTTTATTGCAATATACACAAACAACTTTGAAATATGGCATTGTCCATGTCCGTGGAACATCTTGTGCTTAAGTGGTTAATTATATTCAAACTGTACATCTTATTGTAATATACACTCCTACTCCAGCTGACACACTAAGATGCTGGATGAGAATTATAAAATATCCTAAACTGCATCCAATAAAATAAAGATCCCACTAGGCAAGCTAGAAATAATTTTACCTGTTAATTAGTGGCTTCATACCAGACTTTAATCTGGCTTACAGACATGAGAAAGCCTCTTAACAATGACAGAATTACTATTTCAGATATTTTGTATTAATATTGCTTACATGTTGCAGGGATGATTGCAGTCAAGACCTGATCGTTTTTTACCACATAGTTCTCCACAGCTGTGAGGAATTTCATTTCTGTTCCATTCAGGATTGTTCACTTTTCCTGCAATAGTATGAAAGTAAATATACAAAATAAGTATATATTCATATATGTAAATATATTATGAGATTCATGAGACCCCAACAACTCCCCAACTGTGCTGAAACCCTGTTACTGCAGGCAGAGATTAGTTGTTCACCACTGGTGCAACTGCAAGTTTGCCAGCTCACCACATAACACGCCTTGTTGCCCGATGGTTGATGTGGGGAACATTTAAAACTGGCAACTGACCTGGCCTTGCATTCACTTTTTGTCTTCTATCTTGTGCAAGAAGGCTATCTGTTCTTATGATCTGATAAGGGACTGAATGCAGGACGACGTCATTGTCACTGCTTGTATGCTGCATGTGTTTAAGTGACAGCTCCTGTCTGAATAAATGCTTTGAGAATGTTTCGGTCTTCACAACAGTAAAGCTGAGTTTTTTGGAAATCTGGACTCCCCTTTCTTGTGCAAGTCTATGACCCACACATTACAAAATGAACAGATGACAGCAGAAAAATCAAAATAAGACATTGTTGAAACCACTAAAAAATGCAGTTTTACTTTGATTTCACAAAAGCTTCCATAAGAAGAGCTACAAATGTAATTTGAAAGCACATCAACACAATCAGCCATTTTTTTCTTTAATTTGTAAGAATTTCATTTATTTATAAAATCTCAAAGAAAAGTTCCTTGTCAGGATAACAGCTGTTTTAAAGTCAACAATCTAAGCTATTCAATTTTGAATATTTAATATAGTGTATTATATATAATATACAAAAAGTACTGTAATTAGTTTGAAGGTTTGACAGGTACACAAAACTTAGGAATACATAATGTCAAAGTATATTAAATTTGGAATTTGTTACAATCTTATTTTGAAGAAATTTGGTTCATATGAACTACTGGTTTGCCTAATATGGCTTTTTTTTTAACTATATGTGTCCTGATTTCCATTTTATACAAATGTTCGCAATAAAGTAATAAAAATCTAAATTTTTCATCTGTGTTTGATTTCTCCAGTTACTTAGGGTGTGAGGTTATTTTACATTTAGTGCAGAGACAGGTTTGCCATCAATATCATTTTTAAGAAAAATGTTTCTGATGAAAGTAGTTGGAATATAAATATGTATAGGATTGTTTAAAAACATTTTTAAAAACTCTAAATCATTTTTAACCAATTAAACAAATTATCAAGTGGACCTTGGGAAAACCTGCCATGCCCCTCAGCAACATCAATCTTCAGTTTCCTGCACTTAATGTACATTAATACCATGCTGACATCTGTTAAATGAGTACTATTATGTATTTTGTTACTTACAAATAATCACTGACAATGGAAATGTTGTCAATAGAAGTGATTAATGTATGAAGAGTGCTGCTTGACCGCCACACCAGAGTTTTATTAAATTCAGTCTTTTAAGGATTACTCTGTTGGTTATTGACAAGAAAAAAACAATTTTAATTGAGGCAGTCAGCTTTGCTTGAAAGCAATAATTTTGTGTTATTAGGGTCAACATTATCCTTTGAATGGGAAGCATTACCATGAATGTTTTCCCAAATTTTAGTAATGAAGGCAACTGTAATTAACTTGTTCTTACCAAGTCATTTTACAGACACCAAGAGAATTTACCTTCTTTTTATAATATATAAAACCTAGAATGTTAGTAAACACTGCAACATACTCTCAACTCAACTCTTTATAAATGCCACGTGACTTTTCCAGTGATTTTTAGTTGTAGAGTTCATTTATATAATCTTAGTGACACACACCCTTTGACTTGTTCCAACTAGTTTGTGACATGCCCCAACAAAAATCAAGTATGTCTGATTTTGTTTTAGTTGAGTGCATCAGAGCTGTGTGCATGACAGCTGACAACCGATTAATGCTAATCCATAAGTGCAGTGCATATAATTCAGCGATATGGAATAAGGAATGTGGGTTTTTGAACCTCACAAAGACAAAAGAACCTCATCTGTGTTGATATCTTGTTTGATGTATCATGAGACAACTGAAAAAAGAAAAAAAGAGATTGTGGCTGATCTTGCCTAACCCTTTGTACAGCAGCAGCTTCATCGGGCATGTTACCTGTGGTCACAAAAAGGGGTGAGCCCAACTATGCAAGAAGTTTGGCATGCAGTCACTAAATCTGACATGCCAGTGATTTTCAGTCATGTAAATTGACAAGGTCTGGTGACAAGATCAGCAACTGTAGTTGGCAAGTCTGTCATACCCTCTGACTAGAAGCTGCACACTGTGACATGGGCTTAAGTTAAATGTCTGTGGAATGCATTTATTTAAAAGTATTTAAATAATTAAAACAAAATTTGTAGAGATTATCCATGTGGTAATGACTCACTTTTAACAGGAATAATGTACATTATTCTTACACTGTTTTAGTGTTTACATAGCAAGTAATAAACACATACAGTTGTGCTTGAAAGTTTGTGAACCCTTTAGAATTTTCTATATTTCTGCATAAATACGACCTAAAAGATCATCAGATTTTCACTCAAGTCCTAAAAGTAGATAAAGAGAAACAAGTTAAATAAATGAGACAAAAATATTAGACTTGGTCATTTATTTATTGAGGAAAATGATCAAATATTACATATTTGTGAGTGGCAAAAGTATGTGAACCTCTAGGATTAGCAGTTAGTTTGAAGGTGAAATTAGAGTCAGGTGTTTTCAATCAATGGGATGACAACCAGGTGTGAGTGGGCACCCTGTGTTATTTAAAGAACAGGGATCTTTCAAAGTCTGCTCTTCACAACACATGTTTGTGGAAGTGTATCATGGCACGAACAAAGGAGATTTCTGAGGACCTCAGAAAAAGAGTTGTGGATGCTCATCAGGCTGGAAAAGGTTACAAAACCATCTCTAAAGAGTTTGGACTCCACCAATCCACAGTCAGACAAATTGTGTGCAAATGGAGGAAATTCAAGACCATTGTTACCTCCCCAGGAATGGTCGACCAACAAAGATCACTCCAAGAGCAAGGCGTGTAATAGTCGGCGAGGTCACAAAGGACCCCAGGGTAACTTCTAAGCAACTGAAAGCCTCTCACATTGGCTAATGTTCATGTTCATGAGTCCACCATCAGGAGAACACTGAACAACAATGGTGTGCATGGTAGGGCTGCAAGGAGAAAGCAACTGCTCTCCAAAAAAATATTGCTGCTTGTCTGCAGTTTGATAAAGATCACTTGGACAAACAAGAAGGCTATTGGAAGAATGTTTTGTGGACGGATGAGACCAAAACAGAACTTTTTGGTTTAAATGAAAAGCGTTATGTTTGGAGAAAAGAAAACACTGCATTCCAGCATAAGAACCTTATCCCATCTGTGAAGCATGGTGGTGGTAGTATCATAGTTTGGGCCTGTTTTGCTGCATCTGGGCCAGGATGGCTTGCCTTCATTGATGGAACAATGAATTCTGAATTATAGCAGTGAATTCCAAAGGAAAATGTCAGGACATCTGTCCATGAACTGAATCTCAAGAGAAAGTGGGTCATGCAGCAAGACAACGACCCTAAGCACACAAGTCGTTCTACCAAAGAATGGTTAAAGAAGAATAAAGTTAATGTTTTGGAATGACCAAGTCAAAGTCCTGACCTTAATCCAATCGAAATGTGGAAGGACCTTAAGCAAGCAATTAATGTGAGGAAACCCACCAACATCCCAGAGTTGAAGCTGTTCTGTACAGAGGAATGGGCTAAAATTCCTCCAAGCCAGTGTGCAGGAATGATCAAAAGTTAAAGGAAACGTTTAGTTGCAGTTATTGCTGCAAAGGGGAGTGGTCACACCAGATACTGAAAGCAAAGGTTCATATACTGTTGCCACTCACAAATATGCAATATTCAATCATTTTCCTTAATAAATAAATGACCAAGTATAATATTTTTGTCTCATTTGTTTAACTGGTTTCCCTTTATCTACTTTTAGGACTTGAGTGAAAATCTGATGATGTTTTAGGTCATATTTATGCAGAAATATAGAAAATTCTAAAGGGTTCACAAACTTTCAAGCACAACTGTACAATAAAGTTACCCAAATGATCCATCCATCCATCCATCTTCTTAACTCACATTTAATAACAAAATTATCCCTATAGTGTGAAATTGCTATTTATTTCTATTTGTCAACAGATGTCTACTGTACTATTTTGTAATATAATATACATATGTACATGTTCCTGAGCTTTGTCAGTTTCAAAGAAAATTTCATATTTTTCTTAACTTACCACAGAAGCACGTGTATGCATTTGGCACTCTTACTGCAACATTCTGACAAGCTGGACACCTCCATCCATCATTTCCATCTGTAAATTTATGCACAATATAGACAGTTAGATAATCTTTGAAATAACAATACTTTTAACCTTATAGTCATTTTTCATGTCAAAGTCAATGTAAAATAGTGTACATTTAAGTTTAGGGGTTGAGTAGTAGGGGATAACTATTTTAAGTTAAAGAATGTCTTTAATTGTACTCCTTTGGCCTATCTTTATTTGGTTAGAGATGTATTTTTAGAGATGCCTGTGTCGTAACTTTTCATAATTTATTTCTTAAATATTTAAGACATACTTACTCCATTTGCAACGTGTTAATGGAACGTCTAAATTATACCAGTCCTTAGCCTAACAAAAGACAATAAGCCTACTAACTTTTAATTAAGCAAGACTAATACAATTCCTAGGCCAAGTGTTGTATTATCTGTTGAGGGGCCCCCGCTAATATACCTGTATACTTAATGCTGCAAAGCATAATCTTGGACCTTGCATACTGCTAACAGTAGTTACACAGCACAATTTAGGACAACAGTAGATCTATTAGTCAAATCAAATACTTAACTATGGCAGTTTATGGATACATACATCATGTGATCCAATATTGTGTGATATCTCTTAAGCCAGGTGCTTTCAAACTTTTTTCTTGACATACCCTTTCCAGGATTTGAATGTTTCATTATAGTACAATTTGTTCAGTCTTAAAAGGTTAAGTACTAGACTATTACTGGGCACAAACAAAACAAATAAAAGTGGTTTCTTCAATTCCCCTTCAATTATATTGCATCTTGGGATTTTAACAAGCGATTACTGATAGTTTTTTGTGTGGATATATGTCTTTTAATTTTTCTTATGTAAGATTTTAATGTAAGAACAGTAGTGTAGTTTGATAAGGAATAAAAAGATAAAAAGCCTAAGGTTACATAATATATCAGGCCTGAGAGATAGACAGATACGATGCAAACACCTCGTTGGGAAGTGGGGGAAGCAATAAAGAGAGCATTGACTTCTTAAAATGCTCTTTTTCTCAAAAAAATCACTGTTTTGTTATCGCAGCTTTAATGTGTCGTTTCCATGTAGTCTTGCTTCAGACATGGATTGAGTCAAAGTAGTGGGGAGCGAGAGGGTGGCGTTATGTTGCATGTAAGCAGGGGGAGAATTTGAATAGGCGTGGGTGGTGGAGGCAAAAGATGAGAACAAGGAGGGGTGGGTGTGATGGGAATGAAGTCTCATAGCAGTAGGATTGTCAGATGGAAAAGAGAGGAGAAACTGAAGAGAAGCTGAGCACACATGGGTTCAGCCACTATGCTTTTAAGGGGCACTTATCCCCCCCCCCACTTTCTTTGTGTGTGTGTGTGTATTTCCTCACATATCACCAAACATAGGTTGTGAACACACTACTCTAATCAAAATCTAAAGTAGTACAGCTTAGGTATTTGGATACAGGGCAAATAAAAACATTGTAAGTAAAGTTCATGGCTAGTTAATCTATACACTTAAAACAATTCTTAACTGTGGAGAATTCAAACTTTTCAGACACATATATTGTTCCTGATCAAAATGTTTGAAGTGGGAGAGCCAAACTGTTTAACGCGGGGAGCCCTTAGTGAAATCAGGTAATTAAAACTAAAAAAGTGTTTCTTTTGCTCCATCTAGCTTTTACAACCATACATAAAATCAGAACTTGCTCCCACTACATAAGTCCTGATTTTCATGTGGTATAATTTTCTATGTGCAAAATGTTTGTTCTATTTTCTTTCAATACAAAATATTTTTTTTGGAGTCAAAACAGTGAATATGGTCAGAGTTTAAAAACTACATTTTCTTGGTTTTTCATACACTCAGTTTTCCTTGTTATGAGCCAAAATGTTATCTTCTTTTTGTTTTATTCCTCAAAGTTTTATTTGCTTTTTTGTTGCGTTTCTAATGAAGTCTTGGCTATCATTAGCCCAGATTCTCAACAATGATTTTTTAACACTGTTTCCTTCAATAAACACTTTCTTTTCTATTCTTTCAGAATAAAACTTTTAATACTGGTATGATCTAGGAGAGTAAACATAATTCTCTATGATTGCTAGGTCCCTAGATTTCTCTTTTGAACACTATATTTATTGCAAAAATGGAGCATTTCCTGTTTTCAACAAGTTCAAAGAAATGTGAGCTGCCCATCATGATTATGCATTTGTGGTCATAATGTGCATTTTGCCTCATTCTAAATGAAAATTGCAACTATTTAAGCACCAATCTGATAAATGCTATGACAACAGGGGAAAAAAAAAAAAAAACAAAAACAGCCTGATCTTGAACTTACTTAACAGACTGGAGTAAGGCTAGGAGATTTATTATATATTCATATATAATATATATATAATATTATAATATATAATTCTAATTTACTTGAAAAGGGTATTAATTGAAGGCTAAAGCTGTCATTCAAATGTAAAACAACAGTGGTTTGTTTACGCCTAGTTTTGGCATTGTTACTTTAGATATGCTAGAGAATGCTGAAATATTTTATAGTTCTGTTTTTGCATATCACTTCCATGGTCAGCCATTTTTAATGTTGATTAATTACCTTCTTATCTTAATTAGTGCAAGTTATAGCCAAATACCTTCACAACATAGTTTGGCACAGCTTTTTTCTACCCCACTGCTTAGTTTTCATAATTATCAGGTGTACTTAGAACAGATTTTAAAACAGTCCTCCAGTACACTAAAACTATTGTTCTACATCTGATCCTGTTTAAATTCACTTTTAAACCTATGATCTTTCACCACTGTTTTCAAGCCAAGACATTCTATTTAATGGAAAATAACTGCCTTATTTCAGATTTTTGTTTTATTATTATAAAATTTGAAATCTCACAGCCAACACATAGTGCCATACAGTTATTCTCCATCTTATGTGACTACTGGTTTGATCCATAAAGCTTAAAAGAGTGATGTGTAATTAACAATATTCAGGATATCATTATCACATTTTTGCTGCAACAGTAAAGGAGAAAACAGAGACTCCATTTGATTTAACCTTGTCTGTTGTTCCTTAAAGGCTAGCTAACACAGCAATTAACTGGTAGCCTTATCTTATCAAGTTGCGCTCATGCCTTCTGTCTCTTTTGTACCAGCTGGGTTTTATTTAACTAACTACATCCTACCTCTCTTATGATCTGCTTTAAAAGTTTGCTCTTTATTGCTTGTTAAAGTAGTAGTTTCCTGGTAATCACCTAAAATCATTTTAGAGAATTTTACGATTGCTGTGAATAAAATTGTGTGCCAAATACTGTACAATGAGGACTAAATACCTAAAGATCATTACAATGAAACATTAAGTACATTCAGTTACTTAATTTGAGAGATATGAAGAGACTCACAATGCCTCCATTTATATAAAAGTGAGATGAACAGTGACCTAAGGTCTTTTGGCTTCTAGAACCAAAAAGCTGCTTAGCTGGGGAAAAATAAAATAATGACTATTATTAGGAATCATGGGTGATTTTGTCTCGGCTTCATATTAGCATTACAGGTAGTGCAAAGTGTGTTTTGTTCTACTTTGTTTATGATCTCGTCACTTTTTTTAATTAAATTGCCAGCCTAGATATGGAGTGGAGTGGAGTGTTCAAAGCCAGGTATATTATGCAAGCAAACCAATCTGTTTAGAATGCCAAATGAGTGTTATTTACCTGCGAAATGAAAATGGCTATTGTTGCTGAATAATTTAGTACTGTAAATGTTATATATACTGTATTGTTGTGTACTCTATATTGCTCTCTAGCTAAACTCTGCTTGTTGCATAAGCATCCATACTTCAGGTTTTCCTATTGGCTCTTGCAGGATTCCTGTGATAATCCAGACCTCTACATGGAATTTACTAAAGTATCATGTAACACTACAAAAACAAACAAGGCAGAAGACTGAATGTGCATTAGTTAATTAGGGCTGCACAATAGCTTGTGCTGCTGCAAGATTAAATACAGGGACTTAAAGTGAAACTGAATCAAGCCACTGTCTATGGAAAATTTGCACATTCTCCCCTATGTATACAAGATTTTTCCAGCTACTCTAGTTACCTTCCACATTCCAAAGAAATGTGAGTTAAGTCGAATTAGCCTGTTGTAAATTTGTGTGGTATTCTGTAGGATTGTATCTCATGATGGAGCATGTCTCATTCAAGGTTAGTTTATATCTTTTGGACAATGTTGCCTTTAAACCATGTGTTGGACTGGGCAGAATCAGAAAAGTAATGGATGGATGGATGGATAACAATTAACATTTACACTGACTTTAAACTGACCATCTGTATGTCCTATGACTAACTGACATCTAGTGCTGAGTTCAGCCTTATAAACCATGTTGTCAAATTATACATTGGCTCCCTGCAATCCAGTGTTGGATTAAGCAGGTTTTGAAAATGAATGGATTAAGATTTAACATTATTAGATCTCCAGAAAATAAATAGGTGAATAGTAATGCAATGGTTAACACTGCTGCTTCAGTCACTAATCTGGCCAAGGCAGTCTCTGCTTGGAGTTTGTACATTCTCTCTTAGTTTACATGGGTCTTCTCTGGATTTTAAATTTATATTATGCATGTCTCAAAGACACAATGAATGACTCTGAATTAGCCCAATGGGTATGTGTGTTTGACTGTGCTCTAAATCATTTCCCGTACAGGATTGGTTTTAACCTTGTACTTACATCTGTCAGGATGGATTGCAGCAAGTTATAGAAATGAAATAAGTAATTTCAGTAAAGAATGAAATAATGAATAAACAAATACAAGGAAAAAACAAACAAGTATATAATCATTATCACTTTATCAAAAACAAATATGGTACAACCCTGGCAAAAATATGGAATTACTATTATGTTCATTCTTCTGTTTTACTTTGTTGCAAAAAAACAAATCACAGATATGACATAAAACTATTTTATTTAACCTCCTTAGCATTACACCTGAGCGTTACTCAGGCTGAGAAAACCGTGCTAAAAGCATTAGTCCAGAGTGTCACTAGGGAAACTGTACCAATGCATCTTAAGCATTAGAACTGAGAATCACTAGGGCTGTAAAAGTGCTGTCAGCGTAAGTCTAGAGCATTACTCGGGCAATGCTATAGGTGGATCTTGCATAAGCATTATGTCTGAGCATCACATGGGCAAAGGTGCGTCTTCTCCTCTCACCTATAAGTGTGATCAGTAACACCCTCCGTAATAATGGCATCTCGTAAGAAATGTTTTTCAGCAGCCCAGGTGCTACATGCTCTTGCTAGTGATACAAGCAGTGATGTTGAGGAGCTTCTCATCAGCAGTGATGAGAAGTGAATCTGTCATCAGGTGGTGAAACTGAAACAGTGAGCCCAAAATTGGTTAAGATGAATCCAAAAGTGACCTCCGCACCTAGCTGTCTGCTATTCCTGCTTCAAATAAACCAGAGCCAAGATCCACTCACTAACCTGAAGTTATTCCTGGATGATGATGTGATCGACAGAATTGTTGTCGAGACAAATAGTTATGCTGAAGAATATCGGGCAAATAACTGCACACCTAAGCAGTTTTCCCATTCAAAAAGATGGGAACCAGTAACTGCTAATGATATCTTGTCCTTTTTAGGCTTACTGATATTGCAAGGACTTGTAGTAAAACCTGAGCAGCAATGGTACTGGTCCAAGAACAATATTTTGGCAACACCTTTCTTTGGAGAAACTACATCTCAGTGTAAGCTTTCATTAATTATGAAATATCTGCACTTTACCAACTTGGGAAAATTTGGGAGATATACCAGGCCACTGCAGCAAAATTTCAGGACTGTGAAGTCAGCATCAATGAAAGTCTCATGGCTTATAAGGAAAGATTGTCACAGATACAGTACATCACATCAAAAAGACCAAATTTTGACATAAAGTTTTACAATTGTTAACCTGAAACAGAATACATTTGGAATTCGGTTCTGTACACAGATAAAGGGACAATGTTTGATCCAAAATAAAATCAGTACGGTGTTGCTGTGTCATTGGTGCTGACTTTGATAGATCCTCTGCTGGATCAAAGTTACTGTGTAACCATGGACAATTTTTATACTTCGCCAGAGCCATTTGACATCCTGCTGCAAAGAAAGGCTGATGTATATGGAATAGTGTGTTCCAACCATTGCAGCATACCTGAAGACTTTGAAAGAGCTAAATTAAAGGGAGGTGTGCTAGTTAGTACCTTTGCAAACAGGTAAAATGTTTGTGCTGAAATGGGAAAACAACAAAGATGTTTGACTTCTTAGCACTGTACATAATGCAGCTACAGTCACTGTACAGGCAAAAGGTAACAAGCAGGTTACGAAGCCTTGTGCTGTAGTTGATCTACCATAGCACAATGGGCAGTATAGATCATATTGATCAAGAATTGACTTTCTATTCTGCTGTACAGAGGCAACAAAAGAAATATTACAAAAAGATATTTTGTCATCTGGTGGAACAACAGTGCATTTGGAATACATTTGTCTTATACAAACAAGAAGTTGGCGAAACTGTATCTCATAGAAATTTTACATGCCAACTTGTAGAACAAATCATTGCTGCACATCCACTGTCCACACTACCGCTAAAGAGATGCGGTTAACCCAGCACATTACGGATTGATCCAGAGTATCTTATTGGTAGACACTTTATTGATTATATACTTCCAACAAAAAAAAAAACAGAATCCAACTAGCAGCCTACCTATGCAGTGTGACGTTTAAAAACTGATAAATCTGGAAAGGAAATCCGAAAACAAATATGCAATTATTGTCCTGACTGTGACGTTGGGTTGTGTCTTTCACTGTGCTTTAGGATTCACCACACAAACGACTCATTTTCAGATTACTGTATATACTGTTTTGGCATCATTAGTAGTATCAGTGTTCTCCCTAGTGTCTTTTAGCTGGGCGCTCCGCCTGGCTAATTTAGTTGAGCGCCCAGCTGCCACCTCGCATGACATTGTGAGATGACAGACGCAGATCTAATGATTGATTGGTTATGTGGAGAAAGAAAAAAGAAGGATAGGAATTGGGGTTTTGGTACATCAGATAGAGACAGCACGCATGCAATAAAGAAAGCCCGCTCAGAAGAACATCCATTTAATCCTATGTTCGTGTCTCCGACCACCAGATCACGAACCCAACATTTACACAATATTTAAGTTAAACCTGTGCGATACCCATTCATACATTCAGTTTTTTGGAGCCTCGTCACACCTGCCATAAAGTTCTCTACACTGAACGTACACCTGGGGACCCCTTACTGCGAGGGAGCAGCACTACCGCCACACTACCATGCATGTTTAATACATGCTTTAATGCATTTCATCATGAAAATGATATCAAGTATTTATCTTAGCATTGTAAATGTTCAGAGAGCAGGAATATCATCAAGTGAATACATTCTGTGCGGCGATCCCTCCCAGTGCCTCCTCAGTGCAAGAGGAAGTCCGTTTAAGACGCGCGTAGTAATTAACAACTCGGTCGGGGTACACTTAACACAGCATTTAATGTACTACATTACCTTATGATGGGGTTTGAGAAAATCTAGTAAATTAAACATTGATTTTAAGATCAAGTTTAGTTTACAACATTCTACTTTAATGACAAATAAACTATGAGAATAAAGTGGAAATGTCGAGAATAAAGTCGACATGTTGACTTTATTCTCGTCATAAACGTCAAGATTAAAGTGGAAATGTCGAGAATAAAGTCAACATATCGACTTTATTTTCGACATATAGTTTTTTTTCTTCACTGTGCCTGTATTTTTTTTTTTCTTCACCGTGGCCCTAATACGCTTCCGTAGTTTTGTTAAAGTGACCCATTTGCCATTCCTTTTTGTTCATATCTTGCCCTGCCGTAGTGCAAGTGTGCACTGAATATCCAACAGGCTCTCACTTTCCCACTCAAAAGTCTTATTCATAGGTATTTTTAATTTTTTCCAAACGTTTTACCAACATGAGCAAAAAAAGTGTTCAGAAAACAACACTGCTCAGTTATTTCAGAAAAGAGACGCCACAAACTAATGAAGGTGCAGCGTCAACTCCTCATGTGGCAATTTCAGACAAAGACACTGCAGAAGCTGGTCCTTCTGGGGAAATGTCTTCACCACACACTCTGCCAATCGATAAATCTAAGCGCCGCTTATCCGGCATAAACAAACAATGGTTTAAAGATTTTGATTGGCGTTGGCTAATGGTCAATGAAAATGGTATGTGGTGCTCATTGTGCATGAAATATTCAAACAAACATCCCCCAAGGAGGGTGTTACCTTGGGTAAACATGCCATGCACAAGAATTTGAAAAGAAGGCAAAAAATGAGTTGCCACATACAACATTGTTTGAAAAGCTGTTGGGCCACTCTAAAGAAATGGGTTGTTCCTTTTTCCAACATCTCAATGTTGGTAAAAATGCACATTACACCTCTGAAAGAATAATGCAAGAGCTGCTGGATGTCTTAGCATCAGAAATAATATCTAATATACTGAAAAATATACACGCTGAAAATTTTTTCAGTATTCTGTGTGATGAAACCACAGATATCTCAGTTGTAAAACAATTAATTATTTACATTAAATATGTATGCCAGGTCACTAAATAGGTCAGAATTAGTTTTGTATCAACCTACAATATGATTGATGGCAAAGCGGAGACTATAACCAACCACTGAGTGCAGCAATGCACACTCAATGCACATTTAGGCTTGAAAAATGCTAATCAGGTTGGACTAGGGTCAGATGGAGCAGCTGTTATGATTGGGAAACAGAAAGGTATGGCACAACTTCTTAAAGATAAAACATCTGGACCCTTGGTCAACTGCCACTGTGTAAACCACCGATTGGCCCTTGCAAGTGCCCAAGCAGCAGCTGCTGTACCTTATTTAATAAAACTGAATGACATCTTAAGGCAGCTGTTCTGTTTCTTCCAAAACTCTTCAGTTAGGATGGCTGGTTTAACGAAAATTCAAAATATTCTGAACATTCTCCAGATTAAGCTGAAAATGGCCAGTGACACTAGATGGCTGTCTCGTGACTTTGCAGTACAGTCACTACGACAGTGTATGATGAGTGTCATAGCTGCACTGGAAAGAGAGGCCACTGAACAAAATAACATCACAGCTGAAGGATTAAACAGATGTATTAAAAGGTACAATTTTGTTTCCTCTTTGATGATGCTTTCAGACGTATTACCTTTGCTGTCCAACTTATCTAAGGCTTAGAAAAGGCAAGATGTCAATCTTACCGAAATTGAGCCAATTTTGCTCGACACATAATTGTCCATCATGGAGTTGAAAGACACTCCTGGGAGAGATTTTCAAAGCCTTCATCATTGTCTGGCAGATGAATGGTCAGATCTCCACACTGTTTATAAACAGAGTGATGTAATGTCATTCAAAACTGCAATATATGATAAATACCTAGAGACAGTTGTCAAGCACCTAAATGCAAGATTCCCCGACATGCCAATTATTTCCAGCTTTTCTAAAGTTTTCAATGCAGAAACTCACGATTCAAGCAAGTCTACTGAAATTCTTTTCGATAATTACTCCAAAAATGGTAACCCTCCAATTTTAAAATATAAAAGTTGCAGGCAAGAATGGACAGTTGCGTCAAAAATGATCAGAAGTCAATCATTCAAAGACTTCAGTCCAAAACAGATTTTACTAAAAATGGCAACGACATCAGAGCTCAAAGAGTCGTTTCCAAATTTAGCCAGACTAGCTCATATTGGGCTAGTGATCCTAGTAAGCACAGCTGAATGTGAAAGGGGTTTTTCTGCCCTTAAAATGATCAAGACATGTTTGAGAAATGACATGAAACGAAGCACGCTAAATAATCTCATGCTGATCTCCTTGGAGGACCCAGATCCTGGAGACTTTGATTATGGAAATGCTGCAGACAACTAGGCCTCTAGGAAGAAAAGAAGAATAAATATTTAACTGAAGACACCTTATGCATATGCAAGTTGGCTTTGAAGAATATTTTAAAATTTTTCTTCATTAGGTTTCCCATACTTTTTTCATTGTTTTCACTTTTCTTCCCGACAGCGACAATACTTGTGCCTCTTGGATTGTCATAACAATTGTTATTTAAAATTTTTGTTAGGGTTGCATGATCCTGAATTGGATACTTCTTAAATTTAATAAAAATATTCTGGCACAAGTGTCAAACCTTAAATAAGGAAGTCATATTGAGCATTAGAAAATAATTAATAATAATTTAACTAATAAAAAGAGTGCAAATTTCCCCGTCCTGCCCCACCCAGCTACTTTTTCATGCCACCCGGCTGGAAAAAATTTCTGGGGAGAACACCGAGTATGATTACTGTTATTATTATTTTTGTTATTATTGCTCATTACATATTATTTGTATTCATCATTATCATAATTATTTCTTTCATTATTATACTTTTGAGTACAATACATTTTTTTTGGAATAAAATGCAACACTAAGGAGTTTAACAGCTGAAAATTCTAGCACTATAAAACATACCTCACAAAAATTACATGAAATTGTTGTAACTAATGGCAAATCTTTTGATACAGACCAAGTGCAGGAAAAAATAATGGAATCACTCAACAATGAGGAAAAAAAATATGAAATCACCTGGTAATTTGCATTTCTAAAACAACTACCTGCACCAGTCTAAATAGGCCCATTGATCTGCAGTTAAAGGAGAGTCCTTGCAGAACTTAATAAGCTTTTTGCATCTGGCCCATTTACAGGAATGGTCCCAACAAGAGAGCTGTTAGTTGAAACAATGAAAAGGATTATAAAACTCCTTCAAAAGGGTAGTTCAACACGGAGTGTAGCAAAAGATAGTGGTTGTTTCCAGTCAGCTGTGTCTAAAATTTGGAGCACAAAAAAGTACAAACAAAATAGGAAAGCTAGAAAAAGGGAACATACAAGTATACCAAGGAAGACATTGAAGTGTCAAGACAGAAAACTCAACGCAAAGTTTCCGCAAAACAGAAAATGCACAACAAAAGAAATAAAAAAACAAATGGGCAGAAACAGGAGTCAATGCTTGTGATCGAGCTGTAAGAAATTGGCTGAAGGAAATGGGATTTACATACAGAAAAACCACACTTAAACCATCATTAACACATAAACAGAGGAAAACAAGGTTACAGCGGGTTAAAAAGAAGTCATGGGCTGTGGATAACTGGATGAAAGTAATATTCAGTGATGAATATCAAATCTGCATTGGCCAAAGAGATGATTCTGGAATGTTTGTTTGGTGCCGTTCCAATGAAACATATAAAGATGACTACCTTAAGAAAACAAGAAAATTTCCACCCTCATAGTTGATATGGGGTTGCCTATCTGGTAAAGGACCAGGAGACATGGTAATCATTACCTCTATAGTAAATGCACAGGTTTACATTGAAAATTTGGACACTTTTCTCATTCCATTAATCAAAAGTAGGTTTGGTGATTATGAAATAATTTTTCACAATGATAAGGCATCTTGCCACAGAGAAAACAGTGTTGAAACTTTTCTTCAGGAAAGGCATATCAACTCAATGACATGGCCAGCAAACAGTCTAGATCTCAGTCCGATTCAAAAATTTATAAAGGTCAATGACAAGGGGCTTCATACTGCGAAGCTGAGCTGTCAACTGCTATACAAGAAAGTTGTAACCTGATTGAGAATATTGTTTTTCATTAGTGACGTTCATGCCTTAAAGAATTCAAGCTGTCATAAAAGCCAGAGGAGGTACAACAAGGAACTAAATGTTAATTGTTTTGGGTTAATGATTCCGTACTTTTTTCCTCAACGTTCAGTTAATCCATAATTTTTTCCTCTACTTGGTCTGAACAAAAATGTGCCATTAATTACAACAATTTCATTAAATTTTTTGAGTATGTTTTACAATGCCAGAATGTTCAGCTTATATCTGTGATTTCTTTTTTTCCAACTGATTAAAACAGCTGAATGAATATCCTCCAAGATATTGCCAGGGATTGTATAATGAGAAAAAAGAATTGAATTAAAAACAGTGAAAACCTACTCTGGGGGTTTTGCAAATGGTTAAGAACTCCACTGGGACATTTCATAACCATGCAATACTACAGTCTGTTTAATAGTCAGTGAATTAATGTAATGACCGATGCATGGCTTATAGGAATTTGGAGGTAAACAATGTTTACCAGTACAAAGTACAATACCTAAACAGAGAGTTGTCTGATCTTTTAAACTCTTTCCTAAAAAAAAAAAAAAAAAAAAAAAAAATCCTTAAGTTTTCAAAATTAGTACAATAGTTCCATCAATTATAGTGTTAAGAAATGGTGATGGCATTTCACATCAGTTTGTCATTTGGTTTCATTACAAAAAATGAAAGGTTTTATCCACAGCTATGAATTTTAAGTTAACCAGTGTTGTAATAGTTTTAAGATGATTTGTGAATTTCTAAGATAATATAATTATCTAGACCTTATTATTACTTTAAGCAACAGGGAAAAAAAAATATCCTGAATGTTGCCCAGTTACTCCAATTAACAGAACACCTGAACCAGTGAGAGCCAACACTCTCCTACTATTAAATATCTTTAATCAAAAAAGACATAAATATACCTACAAACAAAATGGCAAGTTTTACAAAGTACTGTCTAAGCAAAAAAATCATCAAGCAATAGCCTTACTTCACATTTTCTCACAAAAAGGACACTAACTAAAGTTCATTTCATGACACTATACAAACAAAATCTACATGTGATGTGTTACTGAATCTAAGACATCAGACTTCAGACCGCATGGTTTAATTAATGTTGCTGGTTCAGTCTCAGAGGAGCTCACCAATAGTAACATGCCTGTGTTCTAGTTAAAAATAAAACAACCGTACAGTTTGTACCCTGCCATTTCAAGCCACCATACATAAAAGTATCTACAATAAAAGTAAAACTTGTTATATTTATATGCCATATTTAATCTTTCGCAAAACTCAACTCAGTGAAATTAACGTTATTACCATTTTTTAATTTTTCATATCTGTTTAGTGCTGTGAAACACCTACCCTCAGCCTGAGATGCAGGGGATCGTGCCCATTTTTTAATACAGTACAGATGAAAGACATGATAGCAGCTTTGGCAGCTCCACACTGGTGCTTTCACATGAATGATTTCACAGCAGACCATACACTCATATTTTTCCTCAGTCAGCTGCTCAATAAGGCATCCTACAAGAAGGAGGATAAAATAATAATAAAAATGATATAGAATAATATATATACCTATTGAATTTTAGAATATAATCTATGTAAAACAAATCACTGTTAAATATCATAAATACAACTGAGTTTTCTACATTATGCTAATTTGTTACTTCTATATAAAATCAAATAATTTACAACCCTGCTATTTTCTCCTTTGTAGTTTATCATTAATGTGAAAAATGCCAAAATTAACTAAGTAAACAAGTCTTAAATGGAATGCTTCACATTCCTAAATTAGCAGCCCAGACTGTCACATTTATTTTTAAAGAAAAAATACCTGAGTCATAACTTTGGCACAGTACTGTCAAAGAACAATAAAGAAAACCTTGGATGCTTTCTTACCAGTCTGTGTTTCTTTGTTTTTGGGAACATCCACTTGCTTCTTATAGAAAGGTTTCCTACTGGCATTAAAATATTTTTTTGGTCCATGATCATGAAGCAACATTCCCCGTGGATATCCTTTTTCAACACTGCTTCTTCTCTGTGGTCTGTTGTCAACTCCATTTGCCTTATCAGGAATTGTCAAAACTCTTGGCTGTTGATCTTCAAAAGAAATGTTTTTGTGTTTGTCTTCTTTGCAAGACTCCTCAACACTTTCAGCATATAACTCATCTTTAGTCTGATGCCAATGCTTTTGGGGCACTTGGGTTTTTCGTTTATTGCTGTAATAAGAGTGTTTAGGCATACTCTCGTAAGACCTTTGATCTCTTCTCTCAGCAGTCTTGACTATAGCCATGGAATCTTTCTTTTGTGATGTTTCACTTCTCATCTCATTTAAATGTTCTCCATTGTCTCTGTAGTACACTTGCTCTCTCCTTTCACTTGGAGCCATTCTTGGCTCATAGCTGAATTTTCTTGACTTTTTAAGTCGGAAGTCTTTTGAATCTTCATGTACGAAATCATTTGTGAAGTCATGGAGTTCAGAGTTCCCTGTTCTCCAACTGAGTCCATCTTTGTCAACTTTCTCAGAGGCAGCTTGTATCTGGCTTCTGTTCAAAGAGTTGACATGGTCTACTGGGCTAGATGCAGTGTTTCTTGCTTTATGTCGTCGCTGGCTTTGAAAGCTATGACTGCTTCCAGATTTCTGAATATCTAAAAGTGCCTGAGAAGAATACTTCTCTCTGTCAAGATGCTGACCCTTTTCAAGTGCTGTATCTTCAGTATAAAACACCCGATTGAAATGCTGCTGCCGAGCAGTTGCATACTGACTATTTCGATTTCTGTTAAAGTCTGGTCTTCTCCAGCTTCTCCTTTGCTGGAAGTGGGGCTGTCTTTCCCCAGGAACAAAGTCTGCCGCTTCTGGATTTAGTTCCAGGTCATCTAATAAAGAAAAACAAATGTAAAAAAACACATAGAATATTTTATTTTTAGCAGTATGTTTATATCTCTTTATACAAAGGTTGGAATGGGTGTGGGTATGTTGGCAATCTATACTGCAAAGATCATTTAAAAATGCCTAACACTTATTGCATATGTAAATAAACATTAATGTAAGCAAACATCGTTCAACACTTCTTACACAATTAACCAATACATGATTTTGTTAAACATTTAAAGTGTAAGGATTTTAAGTATATGAATTTTTCTGTCATTCTTGACATCTATTGAGTTAAATACTAGTGCCTGACTGGTATTTTACTTCCTATGTATAATCTTCAATTCACCTGCTGTGTGGAAGCGGATACAGCAACACAAGGCAAGGATGAAAATGTGTTGCTTCAAAATAATACTATTATTTATCACCAACTCCTTTTAAGGTTAATTGGTTATTCTAGAAGAGCAAATCTTATGCACTATTAAAATTCATCAACTTTGCCTTAACAGGATTCCATCTACATATTCACTTGGCATATTATGTACATTTACTTTACTTGCATATTGCTATCATATGAAGTTATCTGCAACATTTATATCATAATATGCATACTTAAATGGTCAGACCTTTATGTCCCCAGAGAGAATTTTTATTTATTTATTTTTTAAAAAACAGACAGACACTCTATAGACAAGTAGACCAACATACCCAGACAATGGTCTGAACATATAGCGGAATGATTAAAATGGAAGAAAATAAAAAAAGAACTAAAATTTTGACTTGCCAGTCACAATCACAGTCAGGCATTATACAGGCATATTGCCGTTAGTAAAAAGCAGCTCCAGTAGCGCCATGACTGAGCCTGCCCTTTCAATTAACTTGTTGATTCAGCAGAATCTCTCTTGAAGTGATGTTACTAACCATGTACACAACAGTGTAGAAAGATCACACTGGCCATTGCAGAGTTGCAGAAAATGTAAAGGAGGTCACTACCCACATTAAAGGAACGCAGTCTACTCAGAAAAAAGATCTTGTGCTGTCCTTCCTTATACTGTTCCTCTGTGTTATGGGACCAGTCAAATCTGTCATTGATGTGGACCCCCAAATACCTGTTGGAGTGCCCCACTTTTACATCCATTCTGTGAATAGTGATTGGACATAGAGGTTCTTTGGTACAGAGAAAGTCAATAACCATTTTCAAGGCTTTGATAATTGTAAATTGCAGACAATTCTTTCTGCACCAAGAATCAAAGTTCCCCACCGGTATCCTCCCCCTTATCAATACATTCCATTATTGCAGAATCATCTTAAAATTTCTGCAAGTAAGATTTCAAGTCAGATGTGTACAAAGTGAATAAAAGGAGACAGGACTGTTGCTTGTGATGCTCCAGTGATGTCCACATCATATCAGAAAAGCATTCTTTGAGTCCTACAAACTACCATCTGCATGACAGATAGTCCATTATCCAGGGCACCATAGGCCCATCCACCTGCTTATCTCTGAGTCTACTTCTTAACAGGGAGAGCTGGATGGTATTAAAGGCACTGGAGAAATCGATAAACATAATCCTCACAGTTCTGAAAGATTTGTTTAGGTGAGAATAAACCTTGTGCAGTAGATAATTGCATTTTTCACTCCAAACTTTGTCCAATAGGCAAACTGCAGTGGGCCCAGGTGGTCTACCACAAGAGTACTCATATAGTCCAGTACCAGCCTCTTAAAGACCTTTATGATGTGAGACGCAAGTGCCACTGGTCTGTAGTCATTAGGTGTAGAGGTGGCTGTCTCCTTTGGTAAAGGAACAATGCAGAATGTTTTCTATAGCATCAGCTGTTAGAGCCTTAAGGACAGACCAAACAGGTAACAGAGAAAACCACAAAGTTGGTCAGCACAGGCCTTAAGAACTCAAGAAATAACTCCATCTGGTCCCACGGCGTTTCCTGTGTGTAGCTTAATCAGTTGTCTCCTTACTTGGTCTTCAGTTTAGGACAGCCCACATTAACAGTCAGAGGTGGACTTGTCACTGACCATTCCAGTTGATATGGTAAATGGTGCTGACGTAAGTAGTAAGGATAGTTAAGGGCTAGAGGCAGGGGAGTGGTTGTTGAAAAAAAGTGGCAGTGGGAGGGAAATCTATTAAAAATAATATCAGCACTCAATAAAACAGTCTGATGCCTTTAGTTCCAAACCTATTCGTACCCACACTCATTTACACCTGATGACAAATTCTTACCTACTGCCAAACTATATCCACAGAATAGCTATTCATTGATTATAATTTCTACAACTATCCCAGTTATGTGTAATTGTTTTTGGTATAGACAGTTGCATTCATCTTCCTTTTCATATTTAATTAATAACAAATGTAGCTTATTTGCTGAAGCTACTGTTTTAAAATTCAGACACAAAGCCAGAAACAGCACATCCAGACAGCCAATTTAGAGATAGCAAATAACCTAACCTGAAGTACCCATTAGAAACACATGGAAAAACTCCCCCTGAAAGCACCAACGCTGGAATTTGACCCTAGACAGCATTCTGGAAATATAAGACAACAGTTTTAATCACTGTGTCACTTTCAATTGAGATACACTCTAAATTACATATAATACTGAATTTCCACTAATCCACCAATTTTACAAATTATCTTCTTTCAAATTGAATTTGCAGTTAGACAAAGTATTTGCTGACAACACTGGATGTGAGGCAGGAATGTGCTGTGAAACCTCAGTTTAGTAATAACTTAACCTAACTTTACATGTCTTTGTAAAAGGAACAAAAGTACTTAGGAAAAATACCATGCATGCACTGCAACACAACAACAACAACAACAACATTTATTTATATAGCACAGTTTCATACAAAAAGTAGCTCAAAGTGCTTTACATAATGAAAAAAGAAAAATAAAAGACAAAATAAGAAATTAAAATAAGACAACATTTGTTAACATTGAAAAGGAGTAAGGTCCGATGGCCAGGGTGGACAGAAAACACAAAAAAAAAAAAAAAAAAAAACTCCAGACGGCTGGAGAAAAAAAAAAATCTAGAGAGAATCTACATTTTTTGTAATTATTTTTTGCTGTATAAAGCTTATTTTCAAAAGGAATAGTACAAAATATTTGTAAAAATAGCATACAATAAATTGAATTGAAAAAGGTTACTAATACTACAATTAACAATTTTAAAAGTGTGTCTCTATTTATTTTAATAATGGCGTGACTAACTTGAAACCATCATTAAACATTCAGGTAAGTGGCAAAAATATTTTTTAGAAATACACAAATGCAGCTATTATTTATTCCTTTTAACATTCAGATTTTAAATTAGTATTTTCATGATGCTGTGAAACCTTGTGCAACAAACTATTTCTCCTATATTAGCCTCCTTTGCTTCTTATATTTTAAAACACTTTCAGAAATTAGATGTCTACAAGAATCTCTATGAGTCCCCCAGGAACCATTGCGCCCAAAAAAAAAACGTAATTCATGATCTCCCCAAATTCTACTCCAATTTCTTTTAGGTGACAACCCAAGTCAGAATAAGCATATAATAATAAAAAATAATCTATTTAAAAAAAAAAATCATGTGATTGTATCTTGAGAGGGATTCCCCATAAACAAATTTAACCTCATTATCCAAACCATTTGCTTTGCAAAATTTCCAATAGCCTAATTCCTGAAACCAATTTTTAAAACTTTGTATGTCTGAATTTTTCAACTAATACTTGCATGGTACTAAGAACATAAACAGTGCTTTTCTAAATAAGGAAACTGCATGGTGGTAAATGCAAAGAAAATACAATTTCAAAAGACTCTATACAATTGTGACTGGTAAGATGATGGTCACATTTGTAACTGGGACCCCGACATCCACACTGGCAAATACAGGTCTGCTCAGATGTTTACATACCCTGGCAGAATTTGTGAATTACTGGACATTGTTTGAAAAATATAAGTAATCATACAGAAAGCTTTCCTTTTAGTTAGGGAGTGTGCTCAGGCAAAACAATTCATTGTCACATAATTGTGTGAGTCCTTTTAAAATTATAGTGATAACTGAAATCACCCAAATAGGCTTGATCAAAGGTGTACTACCTTTGCATGTTGGGGCTGATCATATACACACAAGCTGACACACAGAGGTTCACATTAAGGGTAATTAAGGGAGAATTTCCACACCTGTAAGTTCTTTGATTGTAATTACAGTATCTATGTCTAAACAGTCATTTAAATTCATGCGGAAATGATGCACAGATGCAGTTACAGTTAATCTGGTCTACTGCTGCCACGTGCACTTATTAGCCTTGCTTTTTTTTTAAACTTACTATTTCCATTTAACTGTATTGTTTTAATATGTTTTCTGTGTTACTATACTGTACTTATGTATTGGTAATATTACTTTGTCTTTGAAGTGCACTATTTGCACTATTGCTTGCTGTCCGTTTTTTATTCTGACTGTGAAATGACGAGAGCACTACTTTCACGTGGTCCATAAAGAATCGTGAATTTTAAATCTTGAAAATCCATGACATCCCAACTCATTCCTATATAGTACTGTTTACTTAGTATAGGCTCAGAGTTCATATATCAGTTTAAATTGAAATCTGTTTTTTTCACTGAGGCAAGTATCAAAAATTTTAAAGTTTTTTGCTTTAGAATTATGAAGGTGAATCATGTAAATAAGCATGTTATAAATTTAAACTGATGATAGACAACAGGATTGTATTTGATTTGTTGAAATTCGTTGGATCCGGATAAGCTCGGGTAGCAGAAGTAAAAGCATTTTGTTTAAAGCTGAACACGATGATTAACAGCTGCCATGTAAATAACGTTAAGTGTAAAGAGAAGCCTGCTGAGTATCCACACATCCGTAGACCCTAAAATAGATCGTATCTGCTCAGTAAATAGAATTACATAAAGAACAGGCGGATGAGAGGCAGAAAAAATGTACTCCCTCCACGGCGGCATTAGTCTGTCAACACTGACCACACTAACACAAACCTCCAGGCACACGACACAATCACAAGTGTCTCACAAGCAGTTAAGGGGTCAAACCTTCCTATATAATAAACATTAAAACATTTTGTGCAAAGCTTATATCACAAACAGGAGTTGTTACAGTAACGTTCTGTAGCTAGCAAGTTATTTTTATCCAAACCAAAACTGTACACTTAAGTGTCAGAGATATTACCTGTATCGTTTGCCTCGGCCATATGTCAGGACTGACTCTGAAATCCGTCGCACCTCTACCAAAACAGGTGATGTAGTTTAGAAACAAATTTAAACGAAATAGTAATTTTACTGAAGGAATCGACCACCGACCAAGAGCCGCACACTGACGAAAAAAACGTCACAAGAAGCGACGTCGGGCATGCGCGTTTTTTTTGCGAATTCAATAAACTTTATTGGCACTGTCGTTAAACGCCGTGTTTATTATTATTTTTCTTATATCCTGGCGACCGGGCTAGAGGCGTATATCCTGCGGCGCAGAATCAGAAGTTGTCTAGCTGCTTGTATGACAACCGTACTTATTTCTTTCTAAGTACAGTATTTAAAAGCTTAATAGAACTGGTCGAGGCGCTTACTTGTTCAGAATTTATTATACAATGTAAATAGAAGTATAATGATTAATTGACTGTGTAAAGATAAATTAGGTTGGTGTTGAGATTTCTTGGCGTCCAGATCGTCTACTGTATATGAAATGTCGAATTAAGATATAAAAATCGAAAAGTATTTTAAAATATCTGTAAATGATTTATAATAAAGTATTACTGTAAATAACGAAAACTATTTAGTCGTGGTGACAAAAATAAGGCTTTATTCTGTACTCTAGTGTCGAGTGAATTGATTTCAGTATTTTATTACGTTTTGAAAGTAATTTTTACAAAAAAGATATTTAGAAAAGAGTGAATAAATTCAGATTTTCTAACAGAAAGTTAACAATTAGTTTTTAATTGCATCATTAGGAGATATGGAGCTTGAAGACGTTAGCTTTTATTTCTGTGGGTAATTAATATATTGGCAGATTTTCTACACCCAGTGCGTGCTGCCTTTCTAACCAGATTTATAGTAAATTACAATTCTGGTCTCTAATTGGTGTATTTTTTGTAAACTGGTTTTGCTTTTGGTGCATTTTTGAGATTGAAAAACCTGGGGCCTCATGTATAACGGCGTGTGTAGAACTCGCACTATAACATGACGTAAGCACAAAAGCGGGAATGTGCGTACGCACAGAAAAATTCAGATGCAGGAATCTGTGCGTACACAAACTACCACGTTCTTCCGCTACATAAATCCCGATCAGCGTAAAAAGTAACGCATGTGCACGTGCCTGCTGTCCCGCCCCAACTCCTCCCAGAATTACGCCTCTTTGAATATGTAAATCAATATAAATAGCCCTTAAGCTCAGCGTTCTGTGAAAAGACAATGGCAAAACCACGATGAAAAATGGAACAATTTCAGCGAATACCAAGTGGAGGCAAGGAAAAATGCACTATTTGTTTAAACAGTGGTATAAACAACAAAAGGAAGCTGATCGAGTGACATAGTGTGTCGGAGAAACTCGAAAGCTCAAGTTCACAAAGTTGCACAGTGCCCAAAATAAAAAAGAAGTCGCATATCAAAGTCGCCATGAAATGGCGAGTTGAAGCCCATCGTCTGAGTGTCATATGAAAGCTTATTAGGGTACAGAGAAAAAAAAAGGCACACAGTGGGGAAAAAGCACAAAATGTCAACTTTAATCTCGAAATTTCCTCTTTAATCACGTAGTTTATTTTTTCATTAAAGTAAAACATCATAAACTTAGTCTTAATATCGTTTAATTTACTAGTTTCTTAAATCCCATCGTAACTAAAGTAGTACGTTAAATGCTTTGTTTTGTATTTGATCTTCTATGTGCTCTATGTGTGTGAATCACTACGTGCTTCTTAAACCGGCTTTCTCTTCCTCCGACAGGACACAGAATCCATTACATTTGTGATATTACAGCTCTCTGAATAACTAAAATACTGAGATGTATACGTGATATCATTTTCATGATGACAGGAGTTAAAGCATGTTATTAAATATGGGAACACGGTGGCGCAGTAATTGTGCGCGACCTTTGATGAAATAATTTATTAGCAGTACTGTCTCTTTCAAACGTACTAACCTCCAATTCCTGTCCTTCCTTTTCTTTCTCCAAATACCCAATCGCCACACAATCAGCTCTGTAATAGACATTAAGCCATCTGTAAGCTTACAACGCCGATTCTTCAAAACTTTTAAAGAACATTGAAATATCTTCTTAGTACATGTTTAATTATTCTATCCTTCACGCCAGTCCCAGTGAAGCATACAGTGCGAGGCAGGAACAATCCGTGAACAGAGCTCCAGATCCTTGCTAGCGTAGCAACACCGTGTCCTTTAATTATTAACAATATAGATTATTTAAATAAAGGTAAAGTTTTATCTGTATAATATAATAAACATATTTTGCTGCATTTCATCTTAAAAATGATATCGTCATCATAAGTAAATACGCGCTTTATAAAGTGGCTCAGGTTGTGCAATATTATAACTGTATCGCAAGTTTACAGTGAGGTGATTGTACAAATAAGTACAAACAGTTCTATAAGGAGCACTTGATGGAGTGATTGATTGCATTTAGAGCTCTTGGGATGAAACTCTTTCTGAACCGCAAAGTCCGTACAGGAAAGGTTTTGAAGTGTTTGCCTTGTGAAAAGCAGTTCATATAGGAAGCATGGCTGAGGCAGCGTGTGCTTGATACTGTATACCAATAGTTCTCTTTCCAATCAGCTGCTCCGAGTGGTGCAGTGAGAGTAATATGGAAAAAGATTATCCGCTGTGGCAACCCCGGGAGCAGCTGAAAGAAGAAGAAGAAGAAGGTGTAGTGAGAGTAACAACGCTAAAGCAGCTATGGTATTTAGAATAGTTTGAACATTCTGTGGACCATTATATTGTTACAGGTTAATTACAATCAGATGCATTAAACTAATAAACAATATGCAGTTAATTTCAGTGTATTTATAAAGCCGCATCAGGGATGTGGATCTTAATAAGAAAGATAAACTACACAGGAACAGTAGCATTGCTTTGATGCTGGGTGCTGCCAGTCTGCAAAACCAAGCAGAGAAGTTGCGTACGACAGGGGATGAGCTACCGTGAAAATGTGCGTGGCTTTGCGCCAAGTTTAGGTTTTATACATCGCAATTTGAACGTGGAAACGTTTGTACACAACATTTCTATGCGTACGCACCGTTTATATATGAGGCCCCTGGTCACTCCCGGTGTCATGGTTGGGTTTTGTCTGGGTGCTTTTCTTCAATTTTTTACTCACTTGGCCTTGTGTGTATTATTGGCCTTTCTGTCCATTCCCAGCCCAACTGAATTATGCAGGTTTGAGAATTTCATGCTACACTAACTTGACGTTGAGTACATTTACTCTGGGTATTAGTCACTGGTTTCTGGCTAAGATGAGCGTTCAACAAGGCTGTGTTATATTCTCTTCCTAGTTGTCATCAACTGGATTATGCAAAATACCACGTACTGTAAGTCAAACCCAGAGGTATCCAGTACAATTAAATTAAATATCCATTTTAGTATAGAAATTGATTTTGGGTGCACATTTTATAATTACAGTGCAAAAAGTGTTTTTAACATAATAACTATCAAACATGCAAGTAAGAAGTTTACATATAATTACAGTGCAAAACGTTTTTTTAACATAATAATTATCAAGCATGCAAGTAAGAATTTTACATTATTCTGTTAATTTGACTGTACTACTATCATATTGGGATACATTGATTTTCCTGCCCTCTTATTTTTTAGTGTTATGAAGGAACAACATTTCTTACTACAGTGCAGGCAGCGATTAAAATAAAACCACACATACCTATCTACAACATACTGTATCCTTTACAACAAACCATAAGGTTACAAACTATGATTCACTATGTCATTGTAAGTAATTCACCTAAATGATCTGTGCTCCTCTTGGAAGCAATTGTATCTTGGATCTTTGCTTGTAAAATATCTGGAGATGGCATTCACTACAGAAAGACATTACAAAAATAAAAGTTTTCTTGTTGTTGCCTGCTGTCCCAAAAATACCACATTTAACCAGCTAACTTAACTAAGTTTTAAAATCATTTTAGCTCTCTCTTTGGTCTATGATTAACTCAGACAAGACAGTGTCTTGTCTTCCATTATGTATCAAAATCACAGGAGATTTTGATAGAGCCTAAAATGATGACTAATTTATTTTAATATCGTTATTGGTATGTGTAGTTTTAGTTAGCATTGTGTTTGCTTTCTTTTCCTTAATGTCTACCTTAACTGGGAAATCTATAAACTGAAAGCATAGTTTGCATATAGAAAACATTCTTTAGTTAACATAGACAACAGTATCAAAAGTATTTAAACAGAACATAAGTAAAAAGTATTACTTGTGAATGATTTATTGTATATCTATAAAGCAGATTTATATGTTATGTAATTATACATCGTAATAAAATAAGTGTATGTGCATCTGTCTATGCGTCCATCCAGTGGCTATTTCTCTGTCATTTTAAAAGATGTTGGATCACTAACATTTCTAGTAATAAAATGCATTGCATTATTCATTTCAATAGATGGTGCATCACAAACATTAACACTGCTTTTACGAATCCCATGCTAAATAGCATTTAACAGAGACATGCATTACATGGTGCATTGCCTGGTGCTTTGCAAACGTTAACACTGAGGACTATTTTGATTACTTAGATATTAACCCGTCTTAGATGAGTAGCACAGTTTGTTTCAGTGATATATTAGCTAAATTTGAAAGACAGAAGTCATTTTATAATTGCAATCCTTAATGTTTTTGCGGCACTTCATTGGAAAGAATGTTGTTGTGTTATGCTGTTTGCTGCTGTCTTCTGGCTGGTTTGTGAGTTTCCTATTTAAAACTTCTAACCTTTACATGGATTGAAAACTATAGAGGTTAACATTGCTGCCTCACAACTCCAGGCACACAGGTTCACTTCCTGTCTAGTTCATTGTTTATTCTCACTGTACCCTAGTTTATTCTCACCATGTAGACTTCCTGTATCTCAAAGACATGTGTGTTAAGTTAATTGGTGAGTTTAAAATTGATCAGGTATATTAAAGGAGGAAAGTGTGGAGGTGTATACCCTGTGAAGGACAAAAAATCATCTAGGGCTGATTTTTACTTTGAGCCCAGTACTGGTTGGAAAAGACCCAGTCCTCTGATACCCCGTACTGAAATGGAAGGACTGAATTGAGCTGCAGTTTAAATTCAATGCAGTACTGCATGTGTCAGCTGTAGAATTTGTCATACATCATTACATCATCCATTTCAAGGCATATATTTAAACATAAAATATAATAATATCTGCAATTAGTAATACTGAAAATTACTTTATTAACTGTTATACTGTTTATAAGTGTACTATATACTGATACACATTTTTTTATTTTTTTATTTAACTTCTGACAGCAAAATCTCCACCACTTTAACATTTATTATAACATCATTTTTTTAAGGTTTATGGCATTTTTATTCATAGTAAAAAATGTACAATCTTAATTTTGTTATTTTAGTTGTTATATTTTAAAGGTGATAAAAATATAGTTATGTGTCATTCTATTACCCTGACAGAATCCATTCCACCACTGGATGCTCTTTAAATTGCTGTATTTCAAATACAAAAAAATGTATCAAGCCACATAAGCAACTGTAGTTTTTTTAATAGGGTTACAATTTAAATAGACAGTGTCTGATTACAGAGGTTACTCACTGAGTCTTAATGTACTAGGGTTGTCTTAATAATAATGAAATTTTTTTTTTTTAATTGTATCTTCACATTTTCCATTTGAAGTGCATTAAGTATTAACATTAAGGAAGTAAAAGATTAGTATTTTGAGGGTTCATTCACTGTGAGGTGTATGAAAAAAGAGCAATTGAACACACATTTCACTAACAGGAGAATAAAAAACATGTGAATTTGAATCCAGACAATACTTTATAGCACTCATGCACACTGCATAACAGAAAACTATTTTAGTTTAAGTCATATGCAAAGTTTTTGATGAAACTTACATTTAAAAACAAATGTATAAAATAACCTAACTGCAACTATACAAAAAATATACATTGACTCTTGCAAAGAAAGTCTTTATTTTTTGTTATACATTGATTTCAATTCCAAAAACATAAAAACTGGTGTAAGGAATGAAAGCTGAAAGATATTTTCTGTTACTTTTTATTTCTGCTATGGTGATCCACTATAAAAGAACAAAACATTCTAAAGAAATCAATGGAAAATGACATAAATAACTGATGTAATAAATCCATGTAAAAGCCCACATTTCAAGTGGTGCCATGAATACTAATTTGTCTTTTAGGTTCATAAGTCCTGGCAGTCTGGATTCTGCCGTGGCACTCATGCAGTATGGTAGAACAATCTTCATTTTATTGTTATATAGAAAGATGCAAAATTTCTACTATTTTGTTTGATTAAGGGAAAAAATGTCCCATAAGATATAATCTTATTAAACATTAAGAATAAGGATATTATCCATAACAGTAGTTTACAAGAGTGGTAAAGTCAGTCCATGCTGGATAGCCTGGCATTTTTCTTCTTTCTTCTAGCTGTGCAGCAATCATCTCAAGGGTAATGCAGAGGTAATAACTATCCTGATAGTAACTGCAGGTGGCACCTTCTGTAAGACCAAGATCTGTACAGTTTCAAACCGAGAATTAATCACAGGTTTTAATATTTAATCCTCTCATTTCTGATGATAAATCGGAAGACAAGCCGGCAGGAAGAGACAATTAGTATAGCTAAGACAGCCACGAGGAATACTGCTTTGATCAGGGCAAAAGGGAATCTGTCTTCCTTAATGCCACTTGTAATATTTGCTTCTCTTACCCAAGTGATATTCACCTTGGGGGCTGTTGAAGAAGGCAAAGCTGCATCTATCATGGTTTGTTCTAGTAATTTCCAGTCCCCTTCTGGAAAACTGTTCATGTCAGTTAAAGAGCGAAAAGCAACCTTCGTTATGTACTCCAGTTTCTGCTTCAGCTCTTCACAATTGCAGTCCCCTGATGAGTTTTCCAAAAATTCATGTACGGGAGCCATGTCCCTCATGGATACTTTATTGGGGAAAACAGAAGAGCTCTTGCAATAACAGGTCTAAAAGTTCATTCCTTTCTTAGTCCTTGTGAAGAATAAGAACAATGGAAATCAGCTTCAAAGCCCATTAAAAGAAAGTGCATCTCTGTATTAGACTCCAAGAATTTGTCTTAGCCATACAGAGCAACTGGTGCAGAATGACTGTTAACGCATCTGCTGAAGCTACTGAAAGGTATGATGTGCACTGTACAGTATTAAGCCACATTTCACAATTGAGAGAGATTGTATTACTTGTAGGAACTGCTAGCCATTTCAACTGGGGCAACTGATCAGTACATTTAATATGTCTCTTTTTGGCATGTGTCATCACTGACAGCAGCTGGCAAGGTAAGTGGTGAAGCAGACGATGCAGCAATGAAGAAAGTGCTGCATATTTTCCCACTCACTGACAAAAGCTCTGTAACTGTATATTTGCACAGAATGATTTATTTATCAAGTCAGTCTTTTACTATTATGATGATAATTGGGATATCAGGTTTTAAATAACCAGCTCAGGTGCCGAGAGGTGTTGAGGACATGTTTACTTCTCACATGGTCAAGACACACAATACAAGTCAGTTATGCTACAGTAACCAACATGACTCTACTACAGAATATGTCAATACTCGGTGTATAAACTTTACACTCTCTAGTATACACAAAACATATTAAATTATATAACTTTTTATAATAATTATTCAACTTTACAAATAAAATGTATTGCACATTTCAGGCAACAGTGAGCCATAAATACCTCTACAATCCTGCTTAATAATGGATTTTTTTCAGGATTTCTAAAATACTTTTTGTTACTGTTCAGTTGGTGCAGATTATATGACAACTATTTTTGACTAATATACTTCTTACCTCAATTTTATGTGTCACCCTGGATATGTAAGTTCATCTTAATTTTCTGTTTTGATTAGTCAGTTATACAGTATGTATTATCAACTAGGCAAGATTCATCAGATATCATCTATTATATATTTGTATGCAGGTTCCTTATGCAGTTTATCTTATAACCTATCATACCTTCAATTCATCCATCAGAGTTTTCATAATCTCCCTCTCTTGGTGAAAAGTTTTGGGTAATCAAAGCTTTCTTGGTATTAAGGGTTGGCTGGATTAATAGGGATACTCTGTAAACCAGTCATTAAATCTTTGGTTTGTTGGGTGTAACCCATCTAAACACAGGGAAAGCATGCAAATCCCTAAAAGAAGGTTTCCCAGATAGAAATCCAGTGCTAAGTGGTTGCAACAATACCAGACAATCTACCACGTGGGACCAAGTATGCCTTACAGTATATCCACCCACCTACTCAATATATACCCCCAAAATATTATAATAGACTCACCAATCCTTACAAAGGCATACTGTTAATACAGTAAGACAAATGCAAGGAAATTTAGTTATATGCGTATAACTGGCTGATTTATTTATTACAGTAAAAAGCACAAGATCATATTAAAGAATAAAAAAAAAGAAACTGATAATATTGCAATGGAACCATTTTTGCATGTTCTCACTATTTGCATGTTTTTTCCCTGGTTCTACGTTTCATCCCAAATCCCAAACATAGCAAGACATAAAGTGATAAAATCCATAGTACTGCGTCTTTATCACTGAATTCAAGACTTTAGATTACCTGGTGTGTGTGATTGTGAGTCTGTGCTACCTGAAATACTAATCATAAACAGCACACAGGGTAAAATAAAAAGACCCACTGACCTAAACACAGCTATGTCTGCTGACTATCTAGTGGCTGTGGTTATTTCACTTTACCAGCTCCCAAAGTACCACTAAGAATACTTTCTTTATAAATTCCAATTCTCTATCTCGTTTTTTTTGTGTGCCTTCAAAATGTATTTTTGTTGAAAGTGCTTTTTGATGCTGCACACAATGATTTCTGCTATAAAAATAAAGAATGAAATCCATTTACCTTTGTCCTGTTCAAAAAGTAAACCATTCTAGACAGACTAGTACACTGGCAGGGAGGTGTTTAAACCCCATTGTAGTGTTATGTATCAGAAAAGCATTCAAAACACTTCTGGGGTTAAGGACAGTTTACAGTTTACCAAAAATAACACCTCCCACTGATTCTCTTTACAGCTACAGAGATACTCCTTCTTTGTTATGAAGATTTCCTTAATAAGCAAAAATTATTGGAACTTTCCTCTTATCAAAATAATGATTGAGCAATTGAACTTTTACCAGAGGCACCATTGCTCAAAGGAAAAAAAAATATGCCTTTTCCAGAACAAAATCCCAAGCAAATATTAAAGAACGTTTACAAACCAGTTTCATTAGTTCCTGGTGGTAACTGGCAGGTGGCCCTATCTTTCAGAAAACGTAGGAACATAATCCAGGCACCTTACATACACAGATACAAATAAAACAAAGACTAATGAAAATACTCAAAAAAGTAACATTAATGTAAATAAAAGAATTAAAAATGAACGAAACCAACCAAAAATATAAATTTAAACCCCATCCAGGGGAAGCACCGTGACTGAAACACAATTGATATACAGCGGAGTATCACATAGTGCCCTCTGAGAGACAGCCCTTAGCAATAGTGCAGTGCACCTTACCAACACAGTCACCAAATATTAAAGCTACAAAATCTGCAAAATGGCTACAATTAAAAGATATGATTTGAAAATTGTTTCTTTAATTTTTTTATACATTTAACCTTGGCCTCAAAAAATAATTAAAACTTCAATCCAGAGGTTTTGGAGGTCATTGAATTTTGTGGTCAAATTATTTTCTTGATTTGATGTTTTTAACATTGTTAAATTTAAATCACATTCTTCTGTAACATCATTTTAACATTTGTTTTAACTGCTGTTGTTAGGCAGGATGGTGCATGATGTGTCACATTATTACCAGACTAGTATAAAAGTTCAATGCACTTCCCAGTTTGTCCATGTTTGTTTGGATTCAGTATAAAAATCTCTATAATATATTATTTTTGTGCATCATTTTGACCCCAGGTTACAAAGTCCTTTCTATCTTTCTGACCAAATCTTTAGGCTTACAGTTTGGCTATGTTTGCAAGCATGTCCTGGGGCCTCATGTATAATGGCATGTGTAGAATTCACACTAAAACATGGCGTATGGACAAAAGCAAAAATGTGCGGAGGCACAAAAAAATCCAGATGCATAAATCTCTGTGTATGCCAACTTCCACGTTCTTCCACTACATAAACAGCACCCTAGGTGGGGTGGCCTCCTATGTCACTTGAGTTGACCGGCTGTGCCTAATGTATGTGCGGTCAACTGAGTATTTCTCAGTTTAGCCTGCATTGGTTTTTCTCCAGCACTCTCCCACATCTAAAATGTTCTGCTACCAGACGGGAGAGGCAAACACTAAACCAAAATTCATAGTCAGGGAAACACACACATACAACTGCTTACCAGAAAAACAAGTAAAAAAAACAGCATATTTACACGTCTATGCAAATGGTATCTGCAATCTCAAACAACCAGGAAGTGTACAGCACAGCACAGACCTTTTATACCTTGACCTTGTGGGCCCAGTTGCTGTTCATTATTGACAGTCATTGGATCCATCTTAATGATCATTTAATTTTTACATGTGCTAAATTTAATTTGATATACAGTATAAAGTATTATGTTCACCCCATATACTATTTATTTCTACAAAATTACATTTGATTTTTAGTTCTTTTTTGCTGTGTTTTAAATGGGACATGATGTGAACTAAATTGAAATAAGTAGGTATCATTTATCTATATCGGAAAAGAAAATCTTTCATGTCATTAATTTTCCTGGAGCTCATGTATACAGTACTGTCATTTCATTGACAAAAACAAGAAGTGATCCATTTCATGAATTTTTAATAAAGAAAAATAATACTATCTGATTACTTTTTAGACACTGCCTGGGAGTTTACAATTGCCTGTTCCAAGATGTTATCCTGTACATGGAAACAGTAAAATGTAAATTAGTATGCTACTGTGTTACATTTAAAACAACAAAAAATTATTATGTACTATAGACATGGTGTGCATGCTGGATGAATGATAAATGATAATTCTGTTGCAACTCACAATGAAGAATAGTGCAAGGAAAAAGTGTTTTAAGGAACCCTTGCAATCAGAGGTAAATCAGCTTCAGATAGGGATGAAAAACTGAAACATAAGGCACATTTGTGTTAAGAGGAAGTTTGGTGGAGATACAAAGTACTCTGAATGTGAACGGGGAAGACACTGTGGCTCATGAGGAAATTCATCGATCCCAAATTGGATGTTATAATATCAGAATTTTTGCATTCAATGCTAATAGCAGTGAAATTTCACAATACTTGATACTTATTCAGTATCACAGCAAAAACAGAAATCTATTCAGCAGATCTTTATTAAAAGTGCTAAATGTTAAAGTGAAATATATTGTACCTTTTTCTGTAATAAAACAAATAAATACTAATGGTAACAACAGCTTTAAAATACTGCCATATCCAAAAACTAGTCACCCAACTAATAAACTAGTAAAGGCATTCATAAATATCAAAACACATTGTAGGGCTTGGATTTTAATGTGTGGCAGACATAAAGATTTTTCCAGTGCAACAAAAAATGAAGGAATGTTATTTTAGGGGGATTTCAGCACAGGTTTATAAAAAAAATTAATTATCTTGGATGACCTTACCATGTGCACATTCCACATATATTCTCTTACATTTTCTCTCCAGTAATTTAAAAACACTATTTAAAATCAATAATATAAAAACAAATTCAAACATTATTGTATCTGTATTGTTCAATTAATGAATTCTATGATAATCAGGGTAGTTTCATTTAAACAACCTCTTTAAAGCTTGTAATAACACAGAATCCCTCTGTTAGTTTTGTAACATTTGACACAGTAAGTTTTAACTTGTATTATTAGCAGGTTAACAAACTTACTAAAGAGTACTATTTAATGGATGAGTCAAATCAATCAAATTTTCATATTTCACAAAATACTAGTTTATCAGTATAACATGTATAAGACTCAGTCACAAGCTTAAAGGTTTGGGGTATTAGCAACCCTGTGTACTTGAACATAAGGCAAATAAGAAGAACGTCTTTACAGACACAAGTTCACTGCGGAACTGAGGTAAGACAAGACGGTAGCAGATTTATAAAATGGGAACAAGAAGAGGTGTTATCTTAAGTGAATCAGAACAGGAAGTGATGTCATTATTAGGTGGGATCATGGGAGGCAGAAGTGATGTCTTTAAAAGGCAGGTTTTGATGAGGGTCTGCAGAGGGAAAAAAGGAAAGAATGTTACTGGACAGAGCCAACCCCTGGCTTGACTGAAAAATATGTTTGAGCCCATAAACTGTCTCCCATGCGCATTTGTGTGACAAATATTAATCTATTATTTTAAAACTCTTGCAAAATAACCTTTGTTTTGTTGTTTTCAAGGTGTCTTACATGAGTGATCAGACTTTGTTATTGCTTAGCCTCAATACAAATCCAGAATTAGAATATTAACTCAATCTGCGATGTAACTTGTGGACTGCACTACATTTGCTTGTGTTCCTTTCAAATATATGACATACATGCTTTCACTACATTCATCACACTTTAGGAGTTATACTCATGAACATGAGATTGGCTTCAAACAACCAAACAAATTACACAAATCTGGGGTTTGCATATTCGCATTTAATGAATTGTGCTGTTTTGACTGTCCTGCTAACTGGCATTATTGCAATGCTTTCTGCTTTGAAGCACTAAATACATTTTATTATGGCAATAGCAAATGGTGGAGCTCATTTCATCTCAACTTTGTCTGAAGCTTACTTCAACTTTTACCTGTGCTGCTGCTGTGCTGTTTCCTCTCACATCACCCAGTGCCATATGTGTAGGCTGACCAGTTGTCCCATTATTTGGGACATCCCATTTTTATGGATTGCTTCCTAGAATTTCACAAAATGTCCTGCTTTTAATTGTGCAGTCATTTAATAAATGCACATAAAACTCAAGGGGGACACTTCTAGGACCCTCCCTGCCACTGAAATATACATTGTTACAATGCACACAAAACTTTAATGGAGATCAGACCTGCTGTTTTATTTAATATACTTTTTAATAAAATGAATTGAAAGCAATAATGAGTTGTGTCCCATTTTAGAACTATTTAATTCTGGTCAGCCTATGTATGCGTAACTGTGTGTGTGTGGAGTTTCCCCTGTAACCCTGAACTGTATATACCAGATAGAAAAGGATGAATGGTCATCTAGACATGCTCAATGCAATCACAGAATGAATGCCAATTATCTGTTCCTTTATTGGGACTGTATGGATACTATATTAAAAAGTTATTTATCTTGCCATCATTACATCTCCTCTTACAAACTTGTGATAGTACAAGTTAAACAATTACAAAATCTGATCAAACACTTCATTTTGCTCTCAAGGCATGCAATAAACTATTCCTGTACTATCTCCAAAATAGGATAAAAGTGGCAATGACAAAAGCCCATGTGAGTATGTTTTGACTTTTTTATTTTCACTAATATGCATGATTACTGCAAATTACAAGCTGAAATTCTCCCTTCTCGAACACAAAACATTTCCAGACAAGACCTCTGCTGTTACTCTTTTCAACATGTGTTAACACGGTGCTGTATCATCACCACTGTTCGCCATTTTCATAAGTAGTTTTTACTTATGTGTCTCACGTATTAGTGTGCCTTTCGAAATACTGTAATTAATCTAGTTGCAGTTACACATGAGTGTGGTAGTGATGTTCACTCAATACTACTGATACTGCAAGAAAACTAGTACCATTACATTTTCAGAATTTTGGCATCGTTTTGGTTCTTATGACATCCATAGTTGCTATCAATCAATGCCAGTTCTTAATGCCTGACTGTTAGAAGATAGGCCATATCAGGTGAGAATTTCTTATTTTAGTATGTTGTAGTCTTTGGTGGCTCCTTGTTCAAGTTCATAGTACACCTATTGCACTTCCCAGGTCAAGAATGGTGCCAGTATTTGATCCCACTCTTCTTTCGAAAATTAAACGGTAGACTTCAGTGTCAACATCATTGTGGGGGTGCAATGGGACACGTCCTGGGAGGACCTAGAACACACTGTGTCTTTAGTGCCCTCCTTGCACCGTGCCATACTTTTGTCTCCGCCTACTCCATTTGCTGCATCGCAGCTTGGACTGGCAACTGCCCAATCTGTTCTTCCATGTTTAGGATAACACCTCCAATGTCTGGTTGGTGTTGTTTTAGTTTCATTCTGGATAAAGCCTGCAGTCTACACCATTGTAAGAGGAAAAATTATTTTAGGTGGGGTACCAGCTATTAATTCCTTTTTAATACACATTTGGTCAAAGAGAGAAAACAAAATGTACTCTTGGGTGCCAAAGACTGGCATCAACTGATTAAAAAAAAAGTAGTACTGGAGAGTCATTCCATCATCTTTTAAGTCTAGTTTTGAGAGTTTTAAATCCCCATGGTGGAAGGGGCAGGTTTTCACAGCAGAAGTGGACATAGGGTCACTTGTCATCCAGCCAGTAAGCTCCAAAAATGAATATGAAGGAGATGGACTGGAGATGGTCTAACAACTGTTGCTAATTTTGTCTATATTCACAATATATAATGCACTATTAATAGCACAGTAAGTGGATGAAATTGTTAGCACATTTCAGGTCAATCATATAAAGATGATTATTGTGCAAAAAGATAAAAAAAGGTTGTGATATCTACACAAATTTTGCCATTGAACATCAACTTGCCTATCTCTGCTTCTTAGGGATAATGGTAAGAAAAATAAGAAGTTATGGTAAAAAGGAAGAACATTACATCTTCATTACATGCTAAGTTACTGGCAACATCCAGCATAACTATTTACATACCAAAAATAGACTTAAATATAAGACTTTAGAAAAGACTGCAATGAGTCATATCAAGACATTCTAAACTGTTACAGGGTCTTTGATTTTGACAGAAATTGTCGTTAAAACAGCTGAAGAACAAAAATATACCTTCCCGCAGTTTATTTCTACCTTAAGCTCTATGAAGCTGTTATAGCAGAGATGATGTTCAATGATTGCATTGCTAAACATAAAAGTGTAAAATGGGCCAAACTATATAATTATTTGAAACCTCAAATGTGTTGCATACTGCTTCTCTCCAGAAATGTTCAATTTTATGTTTTCTTTGTAAACGTGTTGCACCTTCTCCAGTATTTCTCTTACCTCACCTACATCACTCTGGTTGTGCTTTCTTTTGATATCCAAAGCAAATATACCATGTACTTTCTACCTTCATATTCTATACCACTTCTAGATTAATTTATTTGGATACAGTTAATACAAGGGCACTGATGCATGAATGAATAAAACATGCTCAAGGTGTCACTCTGAATCGCTCATTGTTGTATAGCAGGGGTCCAGAACTCCAGTCTTAGAGGGTGGCAGCTGCTGCAAATTTTCATTCCAACCCTTTTCTTAACTGGTGACCAGTTTTTGCTGCCAATTAACTCCTTTTCCTTTAATTTTATTTGACTTGCATTTTTAAGATTTGTTCCTCTGAATTTTTTCATTGATGCTCTAAATTGCTTAATTTCTTTCCTTAAATGGCACCTAAACAGAACTGAAATGTGAAGTGAGTGAACCAACAGAAGACAAACCATGTCAGAACCTCAAACTCCAACCAGTTTCACTCAAACTATTTGCTTAATTAGGTGCTGATTCTTATTGTTAATTAAACCCATTCTTTAATTCCATGGCTTGTTGCTGTGTAATTGTGCAATAGCATACATTTCCAAATCTACGATTTTCACTATTTTAAGTGGAATGTTAAAATGTTTTGGGGACCTGAGCAGATCAACATTCCTGAGACCTTCATCTTTCTTTATTTTCCGATATTGTATCTCATTATTGTTTTGCTGCTAATTAAAGAAAAATAAATAATTAAAGGGTTGAGACTTCAAGAGCAAGTCAATTAAAATTTATTAAAAATAAGATAATTAGCAATAAAAACAGGTCACTAATTAAAAAAAGGTTAGGATGAAAACCTGCAGCTATTGCGGCCCTCTAGGACCATAGTTTGGGACTCCTGTTGATCAGTCAGGTGTTTTCCTGATTTGAATGTTTTATACTGAAATATTGTTTTAATCCTGCTCAACTCCTCTACATCTGGTAGAGGAAAGATTGCTTCTGCCATTTTGTATCTGATACCGGATTTATGGAGGATAACGTCTTTACTAATCTGAAAATGCAGCTTTTCACCGTATTGAAAAAACACATGGTTCATATTTTTGCAGTTGGCAAGCCACATGGATTCAAAAAGCTGCAATAACTTCTTTGAGGTTTCAGGCAACATTTAATATGGCCAAACATTTTCCACATGCTGATTTGGTCATTTAGTAGCATTAGAGAAGTTTTATTTTTGTGACACTATATACACAACATTTCCTGGTAGAACTTTATTCCTCCAACATTCCAATGATGTTTATTAAACTACTTGTTGATTCTCAATTGGTCCCATGTGAGTGTACGTGTGTATGTGTGACTGAAGCCTATAATGGACTGGCACCCCCATCCAGAAGTGTATTCCTGCCTTGACCTCAATGTTGCTGAATTCGATTATGTAGGCTTGAGAATTGGTAACGTTTTCCACTTTGGCGGTACACATCTGCCTTTAAAAGAATACATATTTTTTAACAATGATTTTTATATTTCATGCCTGATATGTCATAAGAACTGAGATGTTTTCTTCCCACACATTATAGCTGTCTGTAGCAGACCAAGACTTTAATCTTTGGACAATTTATTGTCAGGAAGAAGCTTGAGCAGGACAGTATCAATGGTCAGTGAATAAGCAAATGGAATGCAGATAGTATGGAGTAAGAATGATTTGCTTCTTGCTTTAGCATCTTATTACTGTACACAGATGTTTTCTGGGAATGACATCAGTGCTTTAATCAAAGAGTAGGCTCACACACTGTATTCTATGAGCTCATTATATAATAAAGGCACTATAATTGCGTTTATAAGTACAGAGGATTTCGCTCTGAAGATACTGATTCCTTCCATGAAAATAAAATCCCAGATGGTCTCCAGTTGCTTTGATGGAGTGGTAGCATATATATTATAACACAACCTTACCTTGATAATGTGCTGTTTTCCTGAAACAGTACTCATTTTGCTAACAGAAGAAGCAGATCTTGCTTTTGTATTCGTTTACTTGTCATAATGTCATAATGTAGCCCTTCTGTCTTTTTAACATGTCTTTGTAAACTCCTAAAAAATAATGGTTCTTTAATGGCACTGTATGGCTCTTTAAGGGGTTATGTGGTTCCTCGTAGAACCATTGCTTGACAAAGCACCATTTCATTCTGGGATGGGTTTTCCATATGAAATTGGTTATTTTTGCTTTGAAAAACTTCTTAATATCTAGAAAAAAGTTGAAATCTTTAATTTGTTGTAGGCTACCTAGCAGGACACAGACAGATTAGGAAAACCTGGACTTAGCCTATACTATTGTATGTAGAGAGAGTCCTTTTAAAATCGGAAACCCATTGATGTTTTACAGATCTGCTATCATTTATTCATATTTATTTACTACATCCCTGTTCGGGATCTAAATAAATAAAATTTCTATTTAGACCATTCATGTGGATGGGTCATTTGGGAACCAAAAGTGGTTCCCCTGTGGCATTGCTCTAAAAAACCACTCTGGCACCTTTATTTTTAAGAGTGTACCCTCCAAATCAGTTAACCCTGGCTGATAGTTAATTAACAGATTATCAGGCTATTCAATTAATCAGCTAAAACCACTGCTTTTTCTCATTAAAAAACCAAAGGGATAATTTCTCATTGAGACACATGGGCTTAGTTCTTCTCATAATTCTCATATATTTTATTAGCTGTTTTTCTTTTGATGTGACATAGTCCTTTGAACCATAATACACTGTCTGTTTATTGAGTATGTTTTAAATACTAATAAATCACAACTTTCAATTATATTGAGAAAGCCTGATATCTTCACAAATATATCGTAGCAAATAGGCAGTGCTTTTGATCCTTCCACAAACTCATAATAATACCAAAAAACAATAAGAGGAAGGGAATGTGTACTATAGATTCTACCACAATAAGTAGGTAAAACAGGGATGCTGTAGGACTTCACATAGCATGGTGCTATAAAGCTATACATATAGCCCAATGATAAAAATAGCAGAAAACTGTAAGTACTATAAATATTTCACAGTATAAAATTACAGATAAAGCAGAAAAGGAAATACTATGTGTAAAATGTTTCTCTTATCATAACAACTAAAGTCAAAATAGTGAATGAAATGTATCCTCCTCCTGTTAATGGTTTACAACAATTACATAATGTAAATATAACTGTCAACCTGGTGAGCATGCTGAATCACTTGTGGGAATCAAGTCAAAGACACAGAGGGGGAACAATTGTGAATGTTTACATGCCATGGCAATACCCTAACAGACCCAACAAGAAAAAAGTTCTGGAAGAGAAGCTCTGACATCACTTCCACAGAAACCAAGACCCACCCCTTCCAGTCTCCATTGCTTTAAAAAGACCTCAGGACAGGATAGATTTCAAAGTAGAGGAGCTCTTATCTGTTTCTTCTATAAAAGATTAACACCTTTTTCTCTCACCTATTCAGTGTTAAACCCATGGAAACTGCTGGAGCTTAAGCCACTTGGAGATCTTTACGATGTGTCTTATGAACATATTCCAAATTTAATTTCTCAACTACTCAGTTTTACACATCTCACACCTCTAGCAATCGCAGAGGTCATACTGATTAGTCTTGGTGAAAACTCAGATAACATTTCAATATATATATAAGTACACCAAATTATTCATTGTTCCTAAGGAACAGTGGAAAAGGACCTTTCAACTGGTATTTTAGAAAGTGACTGGAACAGCCTTACATAGAATACACTTTACTTCTATATGTGTCTAAAATTCCATATATTGCCTAATGGTCTTTCATTGATTCCATTTATCTTGTTGGAAACTGTCCAAAATATATCCAGAGCCACTAGGCCATATGTTTTGGGAATTTTTCTAAATTAACATAGTTTTCTATTAAACTCTTTACATACTTCTCAAACAGCCTTGGTGTTATAGTCCATTAAGGGCGATATTTGGTGTACTCTGGGTAGGCATTAAATTCAAGTCAAGTCAAGTTGGGGAGCATGCACTGGTACAGTGCGTTGCCGCATCCATTACACGACAAAACAGCTCTGGATCACAGTTTTCAACCCCCCCAGGCAGAAACACGGTCCAGTTCCACCCTCCAGAAATGACCGTCTATCTGCCGCAGCCAGGTGTTTTGTGGGAGACTACTTGGCCTGTTCCAGCCACTCGGGTCCCCAACAATGAGGATCTTACGAGCCGGATCACCCTCGGAGAGATGCGCCACATGGCCGTAGTGCCATAACTGACGCTACCTCACAATGCAGGTAATGTGCCTCATTCGGGACTCCATGAGCAACCGCTCATTCGACACAAAGTCAAACCAACGGTACCCAAGGATTTTCCGGAGAGACACAGTACCAAAGGAGCCCAGTCTTCATCTCAGGTCACTGGATAGCATCCATGTCTCGCAACCATATAGCAAGACAGGAAGTGTATAGGAAGAAATCAATTTGAATAGACTATGCTGTATTACTAGCATGCAGAGTAATTCTGGTCAACAAGAAGAATCACAACCCACCTTCTTTAACTCAGTGGGTAAGCAACGTTTTATGTTATCTTAAATTAGAAAGAATTAATTGTCCCCTAGAGCATATGCCCAGAGCTCTTTTAGAACATAGCAAGAATTCTTTAATGTTATTTTAGAATAAGCACGCCGGGCCTGCAATTGACTCTCTAATGTTATTAATCGGCTTATCATTTCTCCAAAAAAATAGGTTAAAGAGAGTTCTTTCTTTTTTACATGTGTCTGTCTTCTCTTTGTGTTTCCTTTGGGTGGGTGTTGAATCTCATTTTGCTTTGTGTTTATTAATTTGTTTTTTTGTTTTTTACTTTTTCTTTGCTTTTTCCTTTCATTTGGTGGAACCCTTGGAGGCAGGGCCAACCTGATATCACTTCTACTCGGTCCTCCCTCTGCCTTTACATTGAGATGAAAAGGAATGATTCAATAACAGCTCTTTGATTGTCTGAAGTTTAGAGAGTATTTTTCTTTTGCAATTTTGTTTCTGGATTCTGAATTTTTGCATTTTCTTTGAGGTTTTGGCTTAGGATTTTGCATTTGGACTTGTTCACCTTGGATTGCCTTTTTAGACAAATCCATTTGCCTTATTTTGCCTTGTTTTACCATTTTTTTTATCTTCTTTTGTTTATATAAATTCTTCTTTTATAAAAATTATTCCTAGATTTTTTTTCTCAAGCTGAACATTTTATTCCTGTGCACTTTGGAGGTCAGACTGACTAAAGTGGGGCCTATTCTAGGCACGCTATGGAAGGCCCTGGTGTGGTTTTAAGGGTCCTTTAACAACCTCACTGCAATTTTCTTTATTTGTGTGCTGCTCCAATATAACAAGTATTATTAAACAAGTGCCCTTTAAAATCAATTTTAAAATACCTTTGATTTTATATAAGGCACTGAGCAATTTAACACCATTTTTTAGAATGTCGGGCCCCAAACTCACCCCATCTCCAGCAAACTTTGATAATTGTAATCTTCGATCCTTTAAAACTGGTTTGCTTATTGTTCTGCGAGCAAAACATAAAAGAACTGGAGAGGCAGCCTTTTCCTATTAAGGACTAACAATTGTGTGTGCTTTACTGATTGAGATATACTGGCTGAAACTTCTAAAAAATAATTCTTTAATCTGCTGATTTGTTAATTCCTTTTTAGTTGTAATAGTACTTAAAAGATTGTCATTAGTCACTTACCACTACTTTTCTCTGTTTTATTTTTAAAGTGTTCTGCAGCTGTGTCCTGATCCACTACCCCCTGATCAAACTATTCTGCAGCAGCCTTTGATTTCGGTGAGGATGTGGATGCTCCCACTACTGCTGAGACCTGCTGTATCAAATCTTCTTGGATAGTACATTATTACATAAATGAAAAAATGATCACATTTATGTATTTTAAAATGACAGGATGAGTGAAGAGGTAGTTGTTGGATGGTCTTTTGACCTTAGAATCTCTAGAGCATGAAGCACTGCATCAGCTGCAGTTTTTACTTTACTCTGGCCAACACACCATGTCATTGTATCAGACCTTCAGAATTATTAGAAATCCAAGTAAGTTAACTTATATTGCTAATAGTAAGTTAAGCCTAATTCTAGTGTTTTTAAATTAATGTGTTTGTTTATCTGTATTGTTTATTGTATTTATTATGCCTAAATTTATCTTTTCTCTTTGTTTGTTTTCTCTTTATTCTTTGTTGTAAAGCTAATGTACAAAACTTGCATGAAATGAGTTATATAAAAATGCTGTTGTTGTTGCAGTGTTGTTCAAGATCACAAGTTATTAATTTTGATTTTTGCATGCTGTAATAGTACTATGGTTAAGCAGGCTTAGAAAACGGAGTATGGGTTGATATGTTTGTGACTGTTACATTTTTACTACAAAATCCTTGTTTATTAAAGAGGATACTTTACTTTCCTAAAATAGTTTGCATCTGTACTATATATTAATTTGAAGTACTGATTTTACAGAGCTGAACTTCTGTTAGGGTATTGCCATGAAATGACTTACTGTGAAGTTGTTGCAAGAACTACCAACATGGAGATGCTCATACAATAAATCCCCAAGTGAAAAGAACCTTACCTGGCAATAACAGAACACCTCTTAAAACTAGTTTGATATGAGAAGACTTCTGCTGGGAAAAAAAACTTTTTGTAGATTGAAGTGTGCTGGAAAAAAATTGGAAGTACTCTGCTAAGAAATTAGGGTACATGCAATAAAGCTGGTATAAATGGTGCCTGAGCCACCTCTTAAAACTAGTTTGATATGAGAAGACTTCTGCTGGGAAAAAAAACTTTTTGTAGATTGAAGTATGCTGGAAAAAAATTGGAAGTACTCTGCTAAGAAACTAGGGTGCATGCAATAAAGCTGGTATAAATGGTGCCTGAGCCACCTCCAAAAATAAAAAATAAACTCTGAAAGAAATGCAAGGGACTGCAGTATATCTGGGATAGTGGTGGGGAGACCTTGAGCTCTTAACTGAGGAAGAAGGCACTAAGTTGACTTTTTGGAGAGATGGAGAGACCAGAAAGATCTGAAAGCATGTAGTATATGGTATCAGAAGTGGACAGAAGGTATCATACTGCACCATTAAGAAGATGGATATGTATTGATAAATATTATCAAAAGTTTTAAAAAATCTGTGTCATCAGTGCTATGACCTTTAATATTGTATAAATGGGTTAAAATACTATGCTTTCCCATCATATAATTTTCTGCATAATAAAATGTATGTATTAATTGTAAATTTACATATATTACTTTGCCTTGAGTACTATGTTGCTTTATAAAAATATAAATGGAAGTTAATATTTTCTTTTAATAATAAAGAATCCTGCATTTGCAATATCTGGTGAAAATGATGATATTGAGCCTCTTACTGGAAAACATATTTTGACAGAGTTTTTTAGAGGAAAGTCTTCTAATGAATCTTTAACTGAATTGTCAATTTTATCATTTAAGAAATGAAAGATACACTTCAAGGCATGATCCTGAATTTTTTTAATTCAGCTTTATTAAGAGGCTGTAGGTTGCTAAATTGTTTAAATATTGTGATGTGCGCGTCCCTCTCTTGCACCCCAAAACATGAAGCTGAGTCTCAGTACTTTAGTAAAACCAGCTTTATTCAGCTTTTAACAGGAACAGCATGGTTATTTATTGTAGTGGGATCTACCACTCTCCTATACACAGACACAGCAATCAGGCAGGGTTGTGGCCAGGTTAGTGGCCAAGTAATACTCTTCCCTGCGTTTATAATGTTCCTTGCATCACCCACAGTGTGACCGCGATCAGCTCAGTTTTGCTTCCACGGCAAGCAACTGCAGTGGTGGGAGCCTGCGGTTGCCCCGGCAATGCATAAGCTGTCTTCCACAGATGCAGAAACCTCACAATATATCAAGAGATAGATTTTGTTTTTACATAGTGTATAAATACTGATTTTTATTTCATAAAAGATGTTGACTATTTATATAGGCTATAATTATCTAATTATTTAATATGATATACCAATCCTATTTTGACCATATAGTTATTTCATCTACATCAATGGGTCATTCAGTTTATCTTTTTCATGTACTATTTGTATTTTGTAACTTTATCATGTATTACATATTCCTGTATTTAATGGTTATAACTTGAAATGTACTCTTGATTGCTTTATAAAGAACCTTGTTAAGTTGTACTCTTTGAATCAGAATCAGAATATCTTTATTGTCATTGTAACAAATACAACAAAATTAGGTGCAGTCCCTGCTGTGTCAAAATATAAATAAATATAATTACAAAAGGATAGGAAAGGATGAGAAGAAATGAGGTAGAACACAAACATAAGACCTTAATTGCACATGAAACACTATTGCACAAGATGTCATCTATTGCACTGCCGCATTGAAGGTGATTAGGCGGCATTCAATACTTTAATAGCAACATGGTAGAAACTGTTATTCAGTCTATTAGTCTTTGTTATGATGCTCCTATATCTTTTGCCTGAAGGTAACAGTTGGAACATGTCATGAGTGGGGTGTGAGGAGTCTTTTAAGATGTTTTCAACTTTCCTGAAGCAGCGAGAGCTGTGCAGTTCATCCAGAGAGGGTAAAGAACAGCTGATAATCTGCTGGAGGACAGTCTATAAAATAATAATTGATTTATATTATATGAATTTCTACAAATAAGGAGTCCTGTTTATTTGTTATATTAGAAGAAAATCTATTACATTTTAAACAATTAAAATCAGGTTTGTAATATAATCTCAATTTTGTATATTTTTCCTGTAGGAAAAGAAAAACACCACCACCATTTTATAGTATTATGTATTCTGATGTAAGTATATTTCTAATTTTTAAAATGCTGCATGATGGATAAATGTAAATTGATCAAAGGCCCTTAATTAACCCTGTAAAACTCAAATAAAATTAGCAAAATTCTTTTTCACCTTGCAGATGTTGTTGTAGGAGGTCTCTGATGCAGAAATTAAAGAGTTTTCAATTTTTTTATGTTTTTGTTAGTTTTTAGGGAAATATCTGATTTTATATTAAATATCTGCTCGGGTAAAAACTCACCTTCATCAATAATTTCCCAAAGGGTATCTGCACTTCCTGCCTCACCAATTACTTTTACCCTGTTACTGTTAGCTTGAGCCTTGAACAAATGAAACAAGCCATGGCTGGCATTAAAAGATGCACCCTATTGTACTTCTTCAAGTCTTCATAAAGGCTTTTAGCCTTCTCTTGAATTAGCATTAAGCTGAGAGGCACTCAACGCTGATGCTAGTCCTGCATCCAAACACTGAGAACTTTCTCCATCTCCTCCATCACTTTTCCACTCTTCTTTGATATAATTGTCAACATCACCGGCACAGAAGACTTCACATGTTCCATGATCTTGTACTTGTTCTTTAGAATTTGTTCTTTAGTGCCGATGGTTTAACAGTTCATGTTATATGAACAAGTTGTATTGATCATCTATTCACATAGCTGTATTTTCACTTTTGTTTCAATTATTATCACCTGGCACTTAGCAGTATCAGCTACATCACCACTGCTTTTATGCTTAATTCCCAACATCATGGACTTGAAATAAAGCGTGTTAACTTGGTGTAAACAGACACACAGCCAAGAGCACAACACTTTTAGAGGATACACATATGTGACTGAGAATGTAAACATAGTAAGGGTTTTGTGCGCTGCCTAGTGCCAGACGTGAACTAACATATGCACTGCTGCAAAATTTGAAGTTATGTTGCAATTTTTAATTCTTCCCTTATTTTAAATCATTTTTAATTTAATGGACATGCACATTCACATTTTTGAAAGTTTGTAACTTGAAGGTTTGTAAGTAGGCAACTTACTGTATGGTATGAAGTGTTTGGTATGCTTTCTACATTACAGATATAGCATCAAGTTTAGAAGTAGCATCAAGGATTAATAAATTGAGTCTAAACATGTTCAAGCATATCAGGAAACCAGATAAAGGACAAAGGAACAAGAAAGTTATATGTGATGCTTTGAAGAAATGGCCAACTGTCATGTAACCACATACACAAAAACCCAATGTTGTAGAATTACAACAAAGACATAACAAGTTCAAAATCTAATTTGATTAATATATTCCACAGTAACTAAGTATTTACATGCTCTAGACATCGTAATAAGCACACAAAACATATTTCAGGCATTTTATTTACTTGAATCTTAATATATCCAGTCCCATTGAACAAGGCCATGAGCTTCCAGGAAAGTTTACGGGTAGAATGAGTTCATGGCCAGATTGCCAGGCATATATATATATATATATACAGTGCATCCGGAAAGTATTCACAGTGCATCACTTTTTCCACATTTTGTTATGTTATAGCCTTATTCCAAAATGCATTTTTTTCCTCAGAATTCTACACACAACACCCCATAATGACAACGTGAAAAAAGTTTACTTGAGGTTTTTGCAAATTTATTAAAAAAAAAAAAACTGAGAAATCACATGTACATAAGTATTCACAGCCTTTGCTCAATACTTTGTCGATGCACCTTTGGCAGCAATTACAGCCTCAAGTCTTTTTGAATATGATGCCACAAGCTTGGCACACCTATCTTTGGCCAGTTTCGCCCATTCCTCTTTGCAGCACCTCTCAAGCTCCATCAGGTTGGATGGGAAGCGTCAGTGCACAGCCATTTTAAGATCTCTCCAGAGATGTTCAATCGGATTCAAGTCTGGGCCACTCAAGGACATTCACAGAGTTATCCTGAAGCCACTCCTTTGATATCTTGGCTGTATGCTTAGGGTCGTTGTCCCGCTGAAAGATGAACCATCACCCCAGTCTGAGGTCAAGAGCGCTCTGGAGCAGGTTTTCATCCAGGATGTCTCTGTACATTGCTGCAGTCATCTTTCCCTTTATCCTGACTAGTCTCCCAGTTCCTGCCGCTGAAAAACATCCCCACAGCATGATGCTGCCACCACCATGCTTCACTGTACGGATGGTATTGGCCTGGTGATGAGCGGTGCCTGGTTTCCTCGAAACGTGACGCCTGGCATTCACACCAAAGAGTTCAATCTTTGTCTCATCAGACCAGAGAATTTTGTTTCTCATTGTCTGAGAGTCCTTCAGGTGCCTTTTGGCAAACTCCAGGCGGGCTGCCATGTGCCTTTAACTAAGGAGTGGCTTCCGTCCGGCCACTCTACCATACAGGCCTGATTGGTGGATTGCTGCAGAGATGGTTGTCCTTCTGGAAGGTTTTCCTCTCTCCACAGAGGACCTCTGGAGCTCTGACAGAGTGACCATCGGGTTCTTGGTCACCTCCCTGACTAAGGCTCTTCTCCCCCGATCGCTCAGTTTAGATAGCTGGCCAGCTCTAGGAAGAGTCCTGGTGGTTTTGAACTTCTTCCACTTACGGATGATGGAGGCCACTGTGCTCATTGGGACCTTCAAAGCAGCAGAAATTTTTCTGTAACCTTCCCCAGATTTGTGCCTTGAGACAATTCCTTTGACTTCATGCTTGGTTTGTGCTCTGACATGAACTGTCAACTGTGGGACCTTATATGGACAGGTGTGTGCCTTTCCAAATCATGTCCAATCAAGTGAATTTACCACAGGTGGACTCCAATTAAGCTGCAGAAACATCTCAAGGATGATCAGGGGAAACAGGATGCACCTGAGCTCAATTTTGAGCTTCGTGGCAAAGGCTGTGAATACTCATGTACATGTGCTTTCTCAATTTTTTTTATTTTTAATAAATTTGCAAAAATCTTAAGTAAACATTTTTCACGTTGTCATTATGGGGTGTTGTGTGTAGAATTCTGAGGAAAAAATGAATTTAATCCATTTTGGAATAAGGCTGTAACATAACAAAATGTGGAAAAAGTGATGCGCTGTGAATATTTTCCGGATGCACTGTATATACAGTATACAATATACTGTATATACACATTTACTATAGAACAGCACTGCAAGGCTAAACAATTGGACCCACCGACTATGTAAATGTGTTCTTAAAAAAAGGTGGCACAAACTGGCCAGGAAGATTGTGCCTTGTTTTGTGTATCCCCTCAAATAGACTGTCGTCCCGTCCAGAGCTGATTCCTGCTTTGAATTAGCTGCTTGCAGGGATTCTCCAAACTCCGGAGTCATCGTATTAAGTTGGCTTGAAAATGGATATGCGGCAGTGCAAGGGTAAAAAGCAAAAGTGCACCAACAATCTCCCGACGTGCTAACGTAAGTCGCTCGCACGTACTGTATTCCTTTGGAGGAAGATGCGTTTTACTTTCACTTTCTTAATGTCATGGCTGACACCACATGAAAACAGCTTGGAATTAACATACAAGTTCTTGCAGTCAGCCACAAGTTTGAGAAGGGTGATCATTAGAAATATATTAATTGCAAAGGTTTCGAATGTTTGGAAATCACCGTGGGAACACGGCCGCTGCCTGCGGTGAAAGAAGATCAACAAACGGCGGAGTCAAAGTGAATAATCGCGACTCGTCTGCTCTCGCGGCCGTAAACACAATTTGAGAGGTGGGCAGGCTTAACGCAGCGGACATAACTTTTACGAAGGTAGGGATATTAAATAGACAACAGCTGTAACTATAAGAATCTTAGTAAGATTTGCTAGAAATGTGCAACCCCTTCAGCAAAAAGCTTCTGACATTCTCCGTCGGAAGATATTAATTGAAAAGAAGCGGAAAGTATCTCAGGACGGTACTTATTATTACTTATGGTAAATTAAATGCAGTAAATGCATGTCTTAAGAAGATGCATAACAAGATTCAAGATTGAAGATTCATTTTATTCATTACGCACACAGTTATACATGTGCAATGAAATGTAAGCCTGAGTAGCTCAACAAACTGTTCGTTTGAGTAATAATATAAGTACTGTAATAGATAATATAGATGCAGATACATAAATAGAGAATATGATAGGGATATTATGTCAATAAGTGAAAAAAAGTTACACAGTTTAAAATGTCTCAATATAATACATTGAAAAATCCTAAAAAACTATAAACTATTTTAAAGCATTGAATCTCAGTACTTTATTTTAAACTTTTAATGTTATTTGTTTATAACATTTACAAAACACCCCTACACATTTATTTGTATTTAATTTTTTAAGTGGAATTATTTATATCAGTAAAGATTTGCTGTAAAAAAAAACTTTTACAGAGTTGGTTTTTTTTTTTGTAAATTCTTTTGAAATATTAACATACATCAGTGTGAGGTTCCACATGGCCAATATTCGATAATGCTTATTCAATAAATTTCCCTATCTTGAAACTGAAAGAGCAAAATAAGGGAACATTTTAATCTGACATCAGCTTATTATGTTGAAGTTCTAGTTAAACAACCTTCCATTTCTCAGTTCAGTGTAGAGTGCACATTAATTTACAGACTCAGTAAACGTTTAGTCCATCTGTCCATTCGGTAAAGTAACATAAACTAAGAATTGCTTGTCCCGACTTTATGAAGTCCAGGGTTGAAACTTGGTTTGGACAGAAGGCCAATTTAATTTATCAGGAAAAGAAGACAAAAAGGAAAAATGAATCAATCTAATCCTTTTATAATACTGTATCCTCCTGCTGATACACAGCTGTACAAATGACTGGCTAACCTGATTCTTGCAAAATAAGGAGGGTTGGGGAAGACCTCCAAACTCTACACTTGCAGTGACAAGGCCAGATTTGATCCAAGAGTCAGCTGGAGATGTAAGGCTTCAATGTTATTAAAATGTAATTTTAAAAATATAATATAACATAAAAAACACCAAAGATGCAATGCAATATATGGATTTGTTACAATCTGACATCCAGCTAAATTTCTGTTTTACATGCATTGCAGAACAGCATATGCCAGAAACCTTTGCACATCTGGAGAGATTTTTCCTTTCTAAGAGTGTCTCTGTCAAATGTGATGACTATTTTTATGTTTATGTTTTGGGTCATTGTTGTGCTGGGAAACGAATTGTCTCTCGAGTTCCAGGTCCCTTACAGAACTTTTTTGTAGGATATCTCTCCGCCTTGCTACATCCATATTGCAGTATGTATTCATCTTCCAGACCCTGCTAAAATAAAGCTTCTAATTGTCATATTTCAGTTTCAGGCTGGTAGCTTCATTATGGCAGTTAGTGCAATGTTTGTACCAGAGGAGGAATGAATGCACAGAATGACTTCTAGTCTCATTGAAGGCTGCAGTGATGATATAATGTGCAAGTCAAATCAAATTTATCAGAACTGTCCTGCCCCTGCAACAGAGAACTATAATCCCTGAAGTATATTCAGAGTCTCCTTCCTATAAAATGTGCCTGTTACTTTGTTGGTGTTGATTATCTAAGAGACATTCATGTTATATTTCCATACCATATCATTTGGAACCTTCTTATCTAGAGGAGCAACAATTCAACTGTAGGGTCTTCCTAAATTGTCAGTGTTCTTATACCATCAGAAAGTTATCCCAGTTAACTTGTTTAGGAACATTTCAGCTGCTCCATCTATAGTGTCATTGATTTAACTACTATGCAAAGCTTATAATCTAATGTGAGCCTGGGGTCATGGACTGACTGGTTCAGTGCTTTGTCTTAGGAGTTACTTCTTACTTCACCAACACTGTCTATTGCAGTGCCTAGTATTGCTGTTGATTTATTGATCAATCAATCAATATAATGATTTCCTTTACCTTGTTTCATGATCAGGTCCCTTTGCTATCCAGAGTCCTCCACATAGGGCAGCTGCTGTTTATTCAGCTGCAAAAAATAGAATACTCATTCTTGGAAAAGAAACGTGGCTTCATATTTGGAGGTGCTGCATTTTATTTTCAGAGTAATAAGAACTTTGCTGAAAAGAAATGTTTTTTTTTTTAATAAACAAATTCTTTGTAAATAGTTGAAAATGACATGAACAAAAAGAATTTGTAAAAGGAAAATGCTGTTTAAAATTTTAAGGGGAAAAGTAGCGGTGCCTGGCAGTAAAAAGCTAGTTTTGAGGAAACAATACTTTTTCCAGTAAAACTGCAAGTATTTGTGAATTTACATGACATATGCTTAATTGGCATCTGTGATTCATGTAGTAAATGGAGCAAGTGTGCCAAACACTAGGAGGGAAGACAGCTTTTTCTGGCAGAAGCTTAGGCTTCCTACCCAAATTGTGTACTTCATTAACATGGGCAGAAAGCATTGAGCAGGCAAATGTTTTAAGAGATCAAATTGAAGAGATGATAAATATGCTATTTTGTAAAAACCTAATATAAAATAATGGACAAGAAAATGCTATTTCTGTTTTGTTTGATAGATGTCACTTACCACTGTATTTTGTCAGTTTTAAGGTTTTAAAGCATCAAATATGTAGTAATTAGTTTTTTAAACAAGATAAGCATGCAATTATTTGTCTCTTGCTCTTTACTGTAAGTTATTTGATATTTATGTGAATAGATTGTTTGTAGAAATCTTAATTTAGAGTTTCTTAAACAATGCAACTAATCCAAAAAATAAAAGTCTTAATCTCATTTAATCAAATTCAGGGCTGATGGGGTCAGAAACTACCTAGGAATGGCAGTCCGTTCTGCAAATTACTCACACGCAGACTAACACAAGGCTAATTTAGAGTCAGCAGTCAACCTAATGGACTTAGAGGAACACCCATGCAGACATGAGGAGAACATGCAGACTCGTCACAGACAACATCTGGGTGTAGGATTTGAATCCAGGATTCTGGATCCAAGCAGCAAGCACTAAATACTGGACCATCCCATAGCTGATCCAAAGTATGCTAAATAATATTAGTTAATTATGTAAAAAAAAAAAAAAGTTTGATTACGTTATAGACTAAATAGATGTGAGGTTAGGTAAACCTGATTTAGAGATTATAGCAGTGCAGCAGGTGAAGCTTCTTTCAAATTGTTAGTAGAGTTTAGGCATCAAGGGAAGCAGATCGTGTTACTGTCTAATAAAATACTACAACTGAAAAGTTTTTTGCAGTGTATATAGGGATGTTTTGAAATAGAAACAGAAGCTTAGGGAGGATATTCACCTTGATAGTATTAATACTCCCTGCTAAAGTAAGATGAAGGGTAGACCATCAATGCACGTCTTGTTTAAGTTTTTCTAAGCAGACATTAAAATTTATTTACTTGTAATGTCTACCCCTAGGTATTTAAACTGATCTGCAATGATTAAAGGGAAGGTGTCCAATCTAATGCTGTTTGCTAGAGAATTCACTGGAAAAAGCACACTGTTGATCAAATTAATTTTGAGTCCAGATATCTGTTGAAATTCTGCTAGTGAAGTTAGGGCTGCAGGCACAGAATTTTGTAGGTCTGATATATACAGTACCATATCATCTGCTTATAGTGATATTTGATGCATTTTGAAAAGAGAGCAGCCAAAGGCTCAATGGCAATTTTCAAATAGCTGTGGTGACAAGGGGCATCCTTGTCTAGTACCATGTTTTAGTTTGAAGTTGTTTGAAATAATGTCGTTAATACAAACTGAAGCTTCTTGATTGGTATACAGATCAGTTTAAATACCTAAAGGTAAACATCACAAGTAAACCATAAAGCTCTTTATCAAAAAAATTTTGCCGTCTGTTTGGAAAAAATTAAGCAAGACTTGCATATACAGTGCATCCGGAAAGTATTCACAGCGCATCACTTTTTCCACATTTTGTTATGTTACAGCCTTATTCCAAAATGGATTAAATTCACTTTTTTCCTCAGAATTCTACACACAACACCCCATAATGACAATGTGAAAAATGCTTACTTGAGATTTTTGCAAATGTATTAAAAATAAAAAAACTGAGAAATCACATTTACATAAGTATTCACAGCCTTTGCCATGAAGCTCAAAACTGAGCTCAGGTGCATCCTGTTTCCCCTGATCCTTGAGATGTTTCTGTAGCTTAATTGGAGTCCACCTGTGGTAAGTTCAGTTGATTGGACATGATTTGGAAAGGCACACACCTGTCTATATAAGGTCCCACAGTTGACAGTTCATGTCAGAGCACAAACCAAGCATGAAGGCAAAGGAAATGTCTGTAGACCTCCGAGACAGGATTGTCTCGAGGCACAAATCTGAGGAAGGTTACAGAAAAATTTCTGCTGCTTTGAAGGTCCCAATGAGCACAGTGGCCTCCATCATCCGTAAGTGGAAGAAGTTCAAAACCACCAGGACTCTTTCTAGAGCTGGCCGGCCATCTAAACTGAGCGATCAGGGGAGAAGGGCCTAAGTCAGGGAGGCGACCAAGAACCCGATTGTCACTCTGTCAGAGCCCCAGAGGTCCTCTGTGGAGAGAGGAGAACCTTCCAGAAGGACAACCATCTCTGCAGCAATCCACCAATCAGGCCTGTATGGTAGAGTGGCCAGACGGAAGCCACTCCTTAGTAAAAGGCACATGACACCCCACCTGGAGTTTGCCAAAAGGCACCTGAAGGACTCTCAGACCATGAGAAACAAAATTCTCTGGTCTGATGAGACAAAGATTGAACTCTTTGGTGTGAATGCCAGGCGTCACGTTTGAAGGAAACCAGGCACCGCTCATCACCAGGCCAATACCATCCCTACAGTGAAGCATGGTGGTGGTAGCATCATGCTGTGGGGATGTTTTTCAGCGGCAGGAACTGGGAGACTAGTCAGGATAAAGGGAAAGATGACTGCAGCAATGTACAGAGACATCCTGGATGAAAACCTGCTCCAGAGCGCTCTTGACCTCAGACTGGGGCGATGGTTCATCTTTCAGCAGGACAATGACCCTAAGCACACAGCCAAGATATCAAGGGAGTGGCTTCAGGACAACTCTGTGAATGTCCTTGAGTGGCCCAGCCAGAGCCCAGACTTGAATCCCATTGAACATCACTGGAGAGATCTTAAAATGGCTGTGCACCGACGCTTCCCATCCAACCTGATGGAGCTTGAGAGGTGCTGCAAAGAGGAATAGGCGAAACTGGCCAAGGATAGGTGTGCCAAGCTTGTGGCATCATATTCAAAAAGACTTGAGGCTGTAATTGCTGCCAAAGGTGCATTGACAAAGTATTGAGCAAAGGCTGTGAATACTTATGTACAGTATATGTGATTTCTCAGTTTTTTTATTTTTAATAAATTTGCAAAAACCTCAAGTAAACTTTTTTCACATTGTCATTATGGGGTGTTGTGTGTAGAATTCTGAGGAAAAAAATGAATTTAAACCATTTTGGAATAAGGCTGTAACATAACAAAATGTGGAAAAAGTGATGCGCTGTGAATACTTTCCGGATGCACTGTATGGTCAACCCTGCATCTCACTTTAACTGGAAGAATTAACATTGTTAAGATGATTATTCTTCCTAAGCTTTTCTTTTTATTTCGAAATATTCCAATATACATTAATAAATCTATTTTAAGAAATTAGATTTAATCATGACCTCATTTGTTTGGAATTTGAACAGAGCTACCCTACAAAGACCTAAGGCAGAAGGTGGCATGGCTCTACCTAATTTTCAGTTTTATTACTAGGTGGCAAATATACAAGCTATAATAGACTGGACATTAAAACAAATAGATGCACACACACTAGCTTGGTCTGCAATAGAAATGAAACCTTACAGTACTTATTTATATTCCTTTCTTTTTACACCAGTAAATACAAGATATCGTCAATATACTAACAACCCAATTGTCCTTCATTCATGTAGAATATGGAACCAATGTAGGAAGCACTTCAGGTTAGAGAATATATTATCTGTGGCACCTCTGCATGATAACCACCTTTTTCCACCCTCTCAAACCTACACAGTTTTTAATGTTTGGAAACCGTATAGGATTAAATCATTTAGAGATTTGTATTTAAATAATGTCCTTGCATCCTACGAACAATTACTCTCCAAATTTAGCTTCCGATCAACACAACTTTTCCACTATCTCGAAATTAGAAACTTTGCTAAACAAAATCTGCCCAATTTTCCTCACCTCCCTACTATTCCTATTCCAGAAGAAATATTGATCAGTCTTAAAGCATTTCTATGATATATAAAACCATTTTTAAGTCCCTTCCTTTTAAAGACCCCAGAGTACAGTCGGAAAAGGATCTCACACACATTTCAGAAAAGGAGTGGAAGGCAAGCCATGCACAAAATTCACTCTAGCTCCGTATGCATAAAGCATTCAGTTATTCAGCTTTAAATGTTTTATTGAGCACATCTACCTCATTTAAAATTGTCCAAAATGATTCCAGGGCAAGATCCAACCTGCTAACGTTGCAATTGAGCTCCAGCCTCACTAGGCCACATGTTTTGGGAGTGTACCAAATTAACATAATTCTGGACAAAAAATTTTAAATGCCTGTCAGACAACCTTGGTGTCACAATCACTCCTAATCCATTAATAGCTGTGTTTGGTGTTCTCCCAATTGGGCTTAAAGTGGATAAGGACAAACAAACTGTAATTGCCTTTACTTCACTATTAGCACATAGACTTACTGTATCTTCAACTGGAAGAATCCTAGCCCACTTCTTTCAAGTCAGTGGTTAACTGATGTTACATACTGTTTGAAACTGGAAAAAATCTAATTCTCACTTAGAGGATCTGTTCAAAACTATTTTAAAACCTGGCAGGATCTAATCAATAACATTTTAGAATAAACATTTATATTAGGGAGAAGGACTTCTTTCTCTATTTACTACTTTTAAAGTTTTACTCTGGCTGTTTGCCTTCCTCTCTTTCTCATGAGTGGGGGCTGAATTGAATTAGTTTTGTTAAGTTTGACTTGATTGTATGGAATGTCACATGCTGTTAATAAATTCAATAAAAAAAAGTTTCTTGTAGAAAATTTTTGCAAGATCAGTGATATAATTTGTCAAATTACAACAGTATCATATACAGAAATGACTTGGAAAGGTACTATGTTGTGGCTGGGAATTTAATTCTTTCTCATGTTTTGTGATATTTAAAAGAGTTTTATTTTATCTTGTCTTTTCTTCTAGGTGCAAATAATAAAATGGAATATGCTTCAGAGATTTTTCATCAATTCTACACTGCTGGATGCTTTATTCTGGATTTAATTCATACTGGCTTGAATTTGTTTGCACTGGCATCTGTCCTGACACTTCTCGGAAGATATTTTTGTGCACTCACAATGAAAAATAGTTCTACAGGTTCTCATACAGTTTCATTGACAGCTCATCAGACTTCTAGGGAGCCAAGTGCCAACATCACAGAAATCTATAGCACTGATTGGCTGACACCAAAGAAGGAAAAAAAATCAGTGCTCTTGGGTGAAACTCAAAACACTGTATTTAGTGGTGAAGGAGAAGACCTCCATTTAAAGACTGTTAAACATATTCCTCAGAAATCTGATGTAAACAATTGCGCAGAATCTGGCAGTGATCATCAGTTAATGTACAGGTATTAAAAAGTAATGTTTGCTTAAGTCTTTTGTCATCCCGTGTCCAATATACCAAGATTCTAAACTGCTTTTTTGTACATTTATATGTGTGTAATATGGATATCATTATAGTTTTAACTTGGAGATACTGAACCATTCAGTATTTCAAATCTATGAAAATTGCTGGATAGATATTTGATCCTGTTATCAATTTGTTTGTAATCCAGTCAGCATGTCCATACTATGTTTAAAGACTAGTACTCCATTCTCCGAACAAGCACAGAATGTTTATTATACATACTGTGTAGTGATCATCTTAATTTATGGTGTCAAATGTCTTTAAATAAGTGTAAGAAACCTAAATCTGATATTTTTCCATTTTCTGCTTTGTTTCTAAACTCAAAATGTCTAATGACATGTGTTTTGTCTATGTATGTGTCTTTTTTATATTACTTTATTTTTATATAGCTTAACAGGTAAATTGTGTTTTCCTAAATGAGCATTTGGTAGAACAGCTAGCACTTATTCCCTTCAATCACACTTTGGAGGACTGTCACATCATACTTCCATATCATTTCTCAGTCTGTCATTTAGAAGCAGTCCTTCAGAGTCATTTCAGCATACAGGCTTTACTTCCTCACTTTATTGATGATAAAATGTTTCCATCTAAAAATCAATTTGTAGCTGGGAATAAGATGAATCAGGTTGTGATCAGATCTGCCCAAAGGTGCCTTTAGTTTACACTTAAAGGCATCTTTAACATTTGAATAGAGCAGGTCCAGCTTGTTGTTTCATCAAGTGGAACAATATACAAACTAACAGAAAATGTCATAGTTACTACCAAAGTCATAGATGAAGTCACCACATATTATCACTGTAACATTTGAATGAGTCATCTTTAAAGTGTTGGAGACAGAGTGAATCATTCCCATTCCTGATTTCCCATTTTTAGAGGGAGAAATACAGACTTTAATAAGGATATTTTATCTACCTGGGCAAATAATGTGAATGAATTCCATCAGCCACAATTTCAAAGTATGAATTACAAACTTTAGTTTTTAACTATAATTTGCCCCCTTTTACACCATTCCTTATTCACATAGTTGACCAGTCCCCTTCTTGTCTTTTTTTACTCTCACTTGAATAAGATGAAATCCATCCAACATTAGAACAGTGTCAGGTATATCAGGTTTAAGCCAGCTCTCTGTACAATACAAAACACCACAGTACTTGTATGTGCCATGGCGTACTATTAGAGCAGACAGTTCATCCATTTTGATTGTGATCAAAAATTGCCATTACAATGGATGGTAGACCAGTCCTAAAACCTTTTCGCCTTCCTTTTACTCTTGTACCAGAGTGTCACCCTCTCCTTCTTCTGATATAGTGAAATTGAGCTGTTTAGGCAAAAATAGTTGATTACGCGAGTATTTAATACACCTTGCTTTTAGTTTCTCAGTGCATCTTAACGTTACCCGGTGTTTATGCAGTTTACATTTTCATTTTAAGAGTACTCATCAAGAAATGGTGATACATCCTGTATTACATCTGAAGGAACAATAAAAGGATCAGGATTTATGGTAATACCAATAATACTTAATATACAAACATAAGAAATAGGACAAATGAGAGGATACCATTTAGTCCATCATGCTCTTTGTTTAGCTAATAGCTAAGCTGTCTCATTATCTCATCCAAATAAAGTTGGTAAAGCTTTCTGTATCAACTACATGGCTTTGTAATTTGTTTCAGATTCCCACCTAGAAACCTAAACAGACAGACAGATAGATAGAACAAACTGATGGATAGATAGAATGAACAGATAGATAGACAAACAGACGAGTGAACAAACAAACTTCATTTGAGGGTTGTATTCCAGTAAAATATAAGAAAAGGGTTTGGCTGTAGGTTAGGGAAAGGGAGACTGGCACTTGAAGAAATCTCTCACACAAGGTATTTAATCCAGAGTACATTTTTAACTGTCTAAATTCATAGAGAGAGAGATGCAATGTACTGTTTTAAATTAAATAAGGTCATGTGTCACACAGATTAAGGAACATTGTAATCCACCTTCGGTTGACATCTCAAGTCCTTTTCCCAGTACTGTCACAAGTTATCTCAGTGTGTGATGTTTTTTTAGTCACTGGCACAATTTTGACGTAGCTTTTTATCAGTAGTGGTATTTGGTATTTTTGTGTTATAGAATGAGGGAAAGTTTGGAAGTGAGTTTTGTTGCTTTTATCAACTTCTTTGACTTTCTAATAGTATTAATAAATATTAATACCATATTAATATTAAAGCCACAGATCTTCTGAAGTTTATCTGTTACAGTATGTACAACACATGTGGAAGAGATGAGTCCAGATATACTAAACTATACTATACTTTTCAGTCATGTAGTATTAAGTGAATCTCACATTGATTGTGCAAGTAAATGGAAAGCAGTTCCACTGAGGCTTTTTGTGAAAAGTGAAAACAGTTCGGGAAGAGGACATTCTTTTTGAATCCTAGAGCAATCAGAAATATGCATGATTAGGCTTCAAGGTCAGACCACAATAATATAATCCATGTGAATTTGCTGTGCCCAAACCCTGATTCACATAAAGTGGCAAATATTCATATTCAAGTCTGTCAAATACCTAAAAGTTGCAGTAAAACTCTGTTGATTGAAACAAGAACATAAAACCATAGTAGAACGTGAATAGTTTGTTTGTAGCTAGCTTTGTTTATATTAAAGTATCTTTTAAGGTATTTTTCATATAACATCAAGCCTGAGAGACCTTTTAAGCCTTTAATATATTTTTAAAGTGGGAGCTAAAGAGAGTACAGGCATAATTTTTGCTTAACCTGAAACATTTGGAGAAAAAAGTGTCACATGTACAATTGGAGCATTAAGCACTAAGTGTAAGACTGGAAACTGAATGTCTACCATGTAGTCTTTGCCAGCACCAACACCACCTGCAATTCAGAAAGGTAATCCACCTGAAGGTTAGACAGTATTTGAATGGGAGACCAACCAGGAAAAGCTTTTATTGCTGCTGGAGTAAGTGTTGGTGAGGCCACTCACTGGGCACTTACACAGTGATCTGTATATGGATCCCAATGCCCCAGAGCACTGTGCTATAAAAACGTGTGCTATCCTTCAGATGTGTTGTAAAACTGAGGTCCTGACTCTAAATGGTAAATAAAGTTGCCTGGGCATCTTTCAAAAAGAGTAGGGTGTTTCCCAATTTCCTGGGGCCTCATGCATAACGGCTTGCATAGAATTCACACTATAACATGGCATAAGCACAAAAGTGGAAATGTGTTTACGCACAAAAAAATCCAGATGCATAAATCTGTGCGAATGCCAGCTTCCATGTTCTTCTGCTTCATAAATCCCGGTCAGCGTGAAAAGTAACGCACGTGCATGCGCCTGCTGTCCCGCCCCGTCTCTTCCCAGAATCACGCCTCTTTGAATATGCAAATCAATATAAACAGGCCTTAAGCTCAGCGTTCTGTGAAAAGGCAATGGCAAAAGCACGGGGGAAATAGAAGAATGTTAGAGAATACCAAGTGGAGGCAAAGAAAAACATACTATTTGTTGGTTTAAACAGTGATATAAACAACAAAAGGAAGTTGGTCAAGTGGCATAGAGTGTCGGAGAAACTCGAAAGCTCAAGTTCACAAAGTCGCACAGTGCCCGAAATAAAAGAGTTGTCAGATATCAAAGTTGCCGTGAAAAGGCGAGTCATAGCCCACTGTCTGAGTGTCATATGGAAGCTTATTAAGGTACAGAGAAAAAAAAATAGGCACACAATTGGAAAAAAGCACGAAATGTCAACTTTAATCTCGAAATTTCCACTTTAATCACGTAGTCTGTTTTGTTATTAAAGTAGAACATCATAAACTTCATCTTAAAATCGTTTAATTTACTAGTTTCTCAAATCCCATCGTAACTAAAGTAGCACATTAAATGCTTTGTTTTGTATTTGATCTTCTATGTGCTCTATGTGTGTAAATCACTGTGTGCTTCTTAAACAGGCTTTCTCTTCCTCCAACAGGACACAGAATCCATTACATTCGTGATATTACAGCTCTCTGAATAATTAAAATACTGAGATGTATACTTGATATTTTCATGATGATAGGAGTTAAAGCATGTTATTAAACATGGGAACACGGTGGCACGGTGATTGTTCATGCCTCACGCAAGATGCTTGCTGTGCCGTACGTGACCTTCGATAAAATAATTTATTGTAGCAGTACTGTCTCTTTCAAAGTTACTAACCTCAAATTCAAGTCCTTACTTTTCTTTCTCCAAGTAACCAATCGCCACACAATCAGCTCTGTAATAGACGTTAAGCCATCTGTAAGCTTAGAACGCTGATTCTTTAAAACTTTTAAGGAACATTCAAATATCTTCATAGTACATGTTAATTATTCTATCCATCTATCCTTCCCTTGTCGCGCCAGTCCCAGCAAGAATACAGCATGAGGCAGTAACAATCGGTGAACGGAGCGCCAGCTCCTCGCTAGCACTGCAGCACCGTGTCCTTACATGTTTAATTATTAACAATATAGGTTATTTAAATGAAGTTAAAGTTTTATCTGTATAATATAATAAACATATTTAGCTGCATTTCATCTTAAAAATGATATCATCATCATATGTAAATATGCGCTTTATAAAGTGGCTCAGGTTGTGCAATATTATAACAGTATCGCAAGTTTACAGTGAGGTAATTGTACTTATAAGTACAAACAGTTCTACAAGGAGCACTTGATGGACTGATTGAGTGTGTTTATAGTTCTTGGGATGAAACTGTTTCTGAACTGCGAGGAAAGGCTCTGAAATGTTTACTGTATGAGGGCAGTTCAATAGACAGCATGGCTGAGGCAGCGTGTGCTAGATGCTGTATACCGATAATTCTCTTTCCAGTCAGCTGCTGTAGAGCTGTGATTCCCCACTCAGATACAGTTATATAAATACTCCAAGTAGTGCAGTGAGAGTAATATGGAAAAAGATGATCCGCTGCAGCAACCCCTAATGGGATCAGCTGAAAGATGAAGAAAAAGGTGCAGTGAGAGTAACATTGCTAAAGCAGCTATGGTATTTAGAATAGTTTGAACATTCTGTGGACCATTATATTGTTACAGGTTAATTACAATCAGATGCATTAAACTAATAAACAGTATGCGGTTAATTTCAGTGTATTTATAAAGCCGCGTCAGGGATGTGGATCTAAAAAAGAAAGGGAAACCACACCAGAACAGTAGCACTGCTTTGATGCTGGGTGCCGCCAGTTTGCAAAACCGAGCAGAGAACCAAGCAGAGTACGCCAGGGTTGGAACTACAGTGAAAATGTGTGTGGCTTTACGCCAAGTTTAGGTTTTATACATTGCGATTTGAATGTGACAACATTCGTACACAACATTTTTGTGCGTACGCACTGTTTATACATGAGGCCCCTGGTCTTTCTGGCCCTAGTGATCTCATCTTTATTTTGCTGTTTCTTATCCTTTGACCACTTAGTAGCTAATGTGTGGTGAGCATATTGACACAATAATGGCTGCCATTGCATCATCCCAGTGGGTGCTGCACATTGATGTTAGCTGAAGAGGTTTTCTCCTTTTGTCTATGTAAAATTCTTTTGAGTAATGAGGAAAGAGCTATATAAATGCAATTATTATTATTATTATTGTTATTATTATTATTATTATTTGCTGGCAGTGTACATTGAGGTTTGCATCAGAATTATTAAGGTTAGCAAAGCCATTTTGGAAATGGAACACATGGCATACATATTAAGGTATACTAACATTATAGAAAACGCACACTGCACACTGTGGCTTTATAGTGGATTTGGTAAATATTTAAATTACCTTTCTTAAGTGTATTTTTTTATTCTTTAGCACGGATGAAGAGTTGTATCAGGATGTAGGAATTAATGAAGCTGATGATGGACATCAATCAGGTAATAAGTTATTAAATTAATTCTTTTATGTGGTTTTACTTCTTGATAATAATATTGGAAATAACCATCCCAGGCTCATACCAGAAGGGTCAGACATTTATGTTTGTATTTATGAAATTCCGTTTGGTTTCCATTTTGACTTTCAAATTTTTTGTTATCTGACATGTGTTTTTATGCATAATAAAGATACCTACTGTATGTTCATTAAATGTCTCTGTTTCAGTATTACAATGTATTAATTTATATTAAATTATTTGATTAAACATCAGCTATACTCTGTCAGTGTTTCAAGTTCAGTTTTTGTTTTTTCATAACCCTGAAATAGTGTAGTTTATGAATTAGAAATCAATTATTTTTTAAATCTTGGCAATTATTTTTGAGGTTGGAGTAGCTTGACCTAGTACACCAAGTTTACTGCTAGCATTAAAGTGAATTCCAACTCATGTATTCAATTTTTGCTTGTTAATGCACATGGCTAATGCCACTGAAAATCAAGAAAAACTAATAAAGGTAACAATCTATCCATTTTACAGACCCATTTATATTAAAGTTTGGAGAAAGGCAAAGCTATAATAAGATATGTGTATCCATCCATTAATTTTCTGAAGCTTTTTTTTTTCTGGATCAGTATTGAAAAGGAACTTGAGTCTAGTACCAATCTAAACTTGAAACTAATCAATTTCATCAGAATTCACCAGAATGTACTTGGGTTGTATAGCAAATATGAATCCCTACTGGAAATCTATGAGATCATACAAATTCCACATAGAAGACAAATGTGTCAGGAGTTAAACTGGGGTTGAAGTTCTTCATGGCCTTAGTGCAACATTCTGTGCTAATGTGCTCCTCTTTGGTATTAACTCACTTTTAATTGTTTGTTGTTTTGGTGAGGATTAAGATGCCTATTCACTGAACAGTCCAGACCACTCCATCCTCAGTACCTGTTTCCAACTCTTCATCGAGAATTTCCAGGCATTTCCAAGCCAGGTGACTCTTATAACCCATCTACTGTGCTCAACTATACCCAACCACGTCCACTAGTTCATGCGGTGGTTCTACTCACACCATTATTTAAAGTGAGCATGTAAAACTTTTGAAGGAACCTCATTTTAGTTACTTGCACTTGTGAATTCTTTTAGAGCTTGAGAATATAAGTGAGAGTGGAATTGTAGGTGGATCTGTAACTTAAAAGCTTAATCTAAGGACTTAATTCACGACCGATTATACTGGTCAGACTCGGAATCCTGTCAACCCACTGCCTCTACCTTGAGGCAGTTAAACTCCTCTGCTTCAAGTGTATGCAATCTCCTTATCTACCAGTATAAATCCACTCTTTTTTTAGGAAAGTTCATGCCCCATAAACTCTCCCATAAACTGTCTGCACTTGGCCTGCACCCCACCCTCTGTGACTGGCTCCTAGACTTTCTGACTGGCAGGCCCCAGTCTGTCAGGTTTGGTAATAGGATTTCAGCCACCATTATCACAAAAACAGGCACCCAACAGGGATGTGTCCTCAGCCCCATCATTTACACCCTGTTCACCGACGACTGTGTTGCTTCCCACAAAAATAACATCATCCAAAAGTTTGCAGACGACACCACAGTGATAGGACACATCACTGGTGGGGATGAGGCAGCCTGCAGGAGGGAGGTGGACAGTCTGGCTTCATGGTTTGAGGACAACAACCTCACCCTCAACACAGACAAGATGAAGGAGATGATAGTGGACATGAGGAAGGAGAGGAGACCTCACCGGCCACTGTTCATCAGAGGGCTTGAAGTGGAGAGAGTGAGCAGCACTGGGCGTCTGCATCAGTGAGGACCTCACTTGGACAGTTAACACCACACAGCTGGTAAAGAGGGCTCAGCAGCGGCTGTATGTTTGGTATGTCGACTAAGATCCTCGGCAACTTTTACAGCTGCATTGTTGAGAGCATCTTGACCAGCTGCATCACCGTGTGGTACACTACTGCAAACGCCTGTAGAGTGTGGTAAAGACTGCTGAGAAGATCACCAGGACCCCACTGCCCTCTCTGCAGAGCATCTACAACTGCAGAGTCCGAAGGAGAACTGCCTCAATCCTTAGGGACAGGGACCTCACCCACCCCCAACATGAACTGTTCACACTTCTACCCTCAGGCAGGAAGTATAGAAGTATGAAATGCAGGACTTCCAGGCTAAAGAACTCTTTCTTTCCCAAGGCCATTAGACTCCTAAATAACTGACTGGAGTTTATAACCATGGTTCACCTCATTCTATCTGCCTCACACAACTGTATTTGACTTGTCCATCACACACCTACCTGCACAATTACACTTTATACTTATATTCTGTTTTTATACTTTATGCTACCTCTGTTACTTATTATCTATCTGCTACTTATTATTTATGTTTATCTTTATACATTGGTTTTGGCATTGGGTGTGGACAGCAAAGAAAGAATTTCATTGTACAGGGAATCGTGTTTCCTTACTCTGCATATGACAATAAACTTTGAATGTGAACTTTGAACTTGAACTTCTTCATTGAGTGTTAAATGTCACAGTCTGATGAGATCAATCAAAATAATGAAACTGCATACACTAGAGATACAATGTTTATGTTCACAAACTGAATACTCTTTAAGCTAAAAATGTTCCTAAATATTCTGTCCAAGAAAATAAAATATAGTAGAGTAGGCAAGATCATACATGCCTCAATTTGACACCAAGAATACAAAAACATTTTTTTTCTTTACAGACTGGATGTGAATTGCATGTAGCAATACCTCTGTAACCCAATAACTTTTGGCACCTTCCACAGAATAGCACTATTTACTTGTTCAAAATGTTTTCAAGTCCAAAGCACCTCATGTAGACAGAATTAGGAAATGTCCATAAATCCTCAGATATCCCTGCATGAATAAAAATTTGGTCACCAGATTCATTGACAAGATATAATCCACATTGCATGGAGTGGAGTTTCAGCTATTTGACAGGGTCTTTGTTCCAACACCGCTGTACAGGAGGCTGATGTGTTTGATCCTTCCCTAACTAGAACTCCTCTTATTGTCTCTTTTAAAAAGTGTGAGGCAAGACATCCTTAATACAACTTTTTTACAGTTTCTGACCATATCTTACCTGGTCTTGGCACTACTAAGCCTTTTAATCACTGCAGTGACCTCAGCCACAGAAATGGATGCAGTACTGCCTCTGCTAGTAGATGAATGTTTTTTGAAGAACATTACCAGAACATAATAATGCCCCAAGGGTATTAAAACATTTGTTAAAGATAAATGATATACGTAGTGATCTTATTGTTATTATTGGATACATTCTTCAAATTAATGTTACTGTACAATTCTTACCACCCACATCTTATATTTAATCAATGACAGTATTTTGTAACTTCTTATCTTTACCCTTTTAATCTACAAATAGAACTTTATTTATGTCTGCTTTTATGGATTCAATATATTGTTTTAAGTATTTTGTGATAGTACTTAACATGAAAAGAACAGCACAGTCACTGCATGCTGAATTAAAATGTTATTTCTATTGAAGAAATTCTGTATAGTACTTTGCAGAGTAGTCGATTTTATAACACCACTAGATGGGGCACTCGCAACAAGTCTTTTATGCTTCATTTTTTGTTTCTGAACTGGTGTTATTCATATCATAGTACTCAGCTAAATTAATCTATTTGCATTTTATATGCACATTATTTGAATAGTCTGTTGTCATCAAATCTTAAGTTCTTAGTAATGCAGACTACAAATCTATGCAGTGTTTGGTGGGTAAATCTACAAAACTGAATTTTACCAACATCTTCTGTCCTTATTTGTTGGCAAGATGTATAATTATAAGTGAACTGCATGCTTTGACTTCTTTCTTGCATCATATGCTTATTTTAGCCCTTTTTAGCTCTATTAACATTTTAAAATAATACAAAATAATTAAGAATCAGTTAAAAATTAATTCTAATGAAACAGATGACTTCTTCTGGATTCACATATTTAGATTTGAAGCTTGACTTTGTTGTTTGTAGGTAAACCTGATAAGCACTAACACCTAACACTAACACCTAATTAAAATATTTCTTCCTAGAAGGTGACAATCATAATATCCTAAACTTTTAGAAAAGTGAGAAAACCAGTCATTTCTTATTCAGGATCTTGTCAATTAAATGTACAAACATCATGATTCTCCAGAGAGCTAGATGTAGATGCTAAAAATAGCAGTGAAAATCTAATTGCTGATTTCCAACCCCATAGTCTGCAAGTCATTTGGTGAAGTGGAAAAAGGCCAACCTTCAAACTGATGTAATTGATGGTCAGTTTGCAAGTGTTTCTGTGACTGTAAAAGAATCTTTAATTCACTTAAAGGACTACTGTGTCTCAAATTATAGATAGCACAAAAGAAAAAAAATGGTGGGATTCCCATTGTCCAAACGTAAGTTGTTAGTTTGAATTGCTTGTTTAAATTATCCTAGTATGAGTGAACATGGTTGTATTTGTAACTGCTCTCTCCAGTATACTAATATCTCATATTCATAGCTGGTTCCTGGTGTGTACCTAAAAATGGATAAATGAACGGCGATGCTAAAAATATTTCTTAGTATTGTTTTTCTATAAATGGAGGTGGCACTTCCTGTTGCTGCTTTTTCATTTTTAATCTTAGTATTCTGAGCTCATAATCCCAGACTACCATATCATAATTGCTAAATACTATATTTTTGCACACTCTGTGAAATATGGCTTTTTATTTTTATTGCATTGAGGATGCTTCTTATATTTAACTATGTCTCATACTGTTTCTACTGTTTCCGAGTAACCCTAACTTAGGGATTCTTCTTAGATCCAGGGATAAATTTGAAGAGAGGATGTGAATATTGAAGCCCTAGTCAATTAAAGATATCTTTTGTATTAAATTAAACAAGTGACCCCTAAATGTGATAAATGCTAGGGACTTTGTTTTAAATAATTATTAAGGTGACCCCCTGCTATACTGGAAGTTTAGAGTTGACAGGTAGTAAAATACTAAAGCATTGATGGAAAATTAATAGTTTTTGAATCCATGTGTTTCAAATGCTCAGAATAATTCAGGAGGTTTGCCTTCTTTCATTCCTTATTTTATGCAGGGAAAATAGGGATACGACAGTGAACATCATAAGGTGAAGTCTGCCAAGAAAAGTATCAGCACTATCTGTTGTCATATATTGCTGGCTGTGGTCATAATTATTATGGGCATAGAAACAAAGGACTCATCACTAAATTCTTATAGTGTAAAAGTTTACCTAGTAAACATGTATTTGTAAGCAGTGTAATAGTAATTCACCCTTTACTATAAATGAGCATTTAACTTTAACTTACAGTATGTGTCAGGAGTCAACAGTGGAGTTAGTACAATGTATTTTATTTATAATTGATTTTTGTGTTGGTTATAAAAAATGTAAAACCTTTTAGCTGTGGAATTCAGTAGATAAAAATCTTAGACAACATTAATGACTTATAAAGACTGAGTAATGCATGGGAATGTGTTCATTAAAGACTGTGTTAGCATCCATGCTTAATTAGTTTTTGTAGACAAAATAATAACATATTTGACCAGTTGTGGGGAAAAAGTATTTTCCATCAGTTTACTCATTACAGAGGTACTGTATATACTTCCCCTTTTTTTACCTTAGCAAAATAAATATCTGTAAGCCTTATAGCACAGAAATCAAGAATCTTAAAATGAAGTGTTTAGTCCCTTAAAATGAGTGTCAGCTGTCCTGGAATACATAAATAAAGGCAAAGCAACACACAAAAATTTTTGGGGTTCTATGTTACACCATTAGATTTAAGGTACATTTCTTGCAAAAGGATTGTATCAGTACTCCAGTGGCACATTGGCAATCTATAATTGGAATGTTGTTGGAAGTAGTAGATAAATTTACCACAGTCAATATGAAAGAGGTCAAACAGCAGATAAGCAAACAGAGATATGGACTTAAGTAGAGACAACAATTCAAAAAAGACCACTATATAATGATTTACTAGGAATCCTGAATTTTGTCACTCTTTTCTCTCAGTCCTCAGCAAACAACTTAATGACAAAAATGCTGGTACAATAAACTATTACTGGTTTCTAAAGGGGACTGTTTCAATGATACACCATCACCTGCTGATCTTGATGAGGGTACAGCAACCCACAGCATCAAGCTGACTTCATTCTGACCAGGTCTTCAGCCTGAGCAGATGATGCTCCAAAAGAAGACAGCAATAGAAAAGTCAGTGCTGGTTTGTCAAGTGCTACAACACTTAATTAATTCTTACTCTACCATTCACCCTACCATAAACACATGATTAATGAAAAGCTGCTGAAATGGTTGTCCTTCCAACAGGTTCTCCCATCTCAGCAGAGGATTTCTGAACCTCAGTTAGAGCGACCTTTGGGGTCTTGGTCACCTCTCTGACCAAGGCACTCAACTATTGAGACCACTGTGTTTCTGGGGACACCCAAACTTTTAAAAATGGTTTTATATCCTTTTCCTGATCTATGCTTCATGACAATTTGATTGCAGGGGTTTACAGAGCGTTCCTTGGACTTCATGACTTGTTTTTTGTCTTGACAAACAATGTGAGACCTTATATACACAGGTGTGTGCCTTTCTAAACTGCATCCAGTAAATTCAATTTTCCACAGGTGGATTTCAAGTTCAGTCAAGTTCTAGACAGATCTGAAAGATTTTAAAGCAAACAAGATACACCTGAGCACAATTTGGAGTGCCAGAGCAAAGGCACTTTGAGTGAAAAGATTTGTATGAATGAATGATTTTAGTTTTTCATATATAATAAATTTGAAAACATTTTTTCACTTTGTCATTATGGGTTATTGAGCATAGATTTTTGGGCAAAAACGTCAAATGTATCCATTTAAAATTAAATCTACAACACAAAGTCTGGATATGTTCTGAATCCACTGCATATGTTCACTTGTTTAGAAATCCACTATCGAATTATAAAAATTATAAACTCTTATGCTCATATTTCTTGAATTGTGGATGGATGGATCTTAAAGTAAAGGTGAAATAATAATGGTAACTGGTTTACAGATCAGTATATCAAAGCATCTACTTGTGAATTAGGTCACAGTTTAGTATTCCTCACATGCTGTGCTTTAAGATATGTCAAAACGACAGTTTTCAGTGATAAAGAAAAACATGCTTAAAACTGAGTAATGTCTTCGCAGTTTTGAACTTTGAACAGTTTTTCTTCATTTTTACCTACCATTAACATAAATAAAGTATTCTTTAGGTATTGTGTTGAATGAATTAAACCAGAAATTGAACTTGAACTGTACAATCTGTAGTTAATTTATAAAGTACTGTGCTGAAGATTTTATGTTGTATAATTGTGAGTGGCTATAGAAGACTGTCTTGCTGAATTTTCATTTCTCTGTCTTAGTAAGGTAAATATACGTTTTTAAACACTGTAATCATTAATGTTACTTTGCATTTATTTTTACAGAGACAAATTTTGAACATGATGAATATCTATATTTGGTAAGACCTTTTTTTCTTAAATTTTCCTCATTTTAGAAATATTTGACAAATCTTCATTAAGATGCTTAAAATAGTGTCATGTTTAAAAATACATTGCCTTCAGTTTGGTGGCCTTCACTTTTTTCATATTTTGTTATGTTGCAAACTTGTGCTAAAATAATTTTTAAGAAAGGCGCTATATAACGCCCGACCCGACACAGGTTGGACACGGGAGGCACGGGTAAAATAAACAAAACTATTTATTTCTTTCTTCAGCTGGAGGACACATCTTCCCCGTAATCCCTCCAGCCACAACACAGTCCCAAACACAGTACAACAAGCACTTAGCACTTTCTTCCTCTTGGCACCACTACTCCTCCTCAGCAAGCTTTGTCCTCCTCCCACGCGACTCTGGCCACCGAGTGGTGGTCACTGGCTCCCTTTTATCAGGCATCTGGAAGTGCTCCAGGTGGTTGATTGCTGACATCCAGCTGTACTTACGGGTAAGGCAAAACCAGTGCCCAAAAGGGGCTAGCTGCTCCTGTTGCAGCACCCCCTGGCGGCGCCTGCAGAACCCCACAGAGCTGCACAGAACTCCAACCCCCATGAAGCTCTGTGGGAGTCCGAGGCACCGCTGCAATGCAGGGAGGCTGCTATCTAGCATCCAGGGGGAGATACTGGGCTTCACACTCTTGTTCCCCTGGTAGATATAGTGAAGGGGTGTCCCGGCCAGGCATGGGCCACGGCCATCCGTCACAAATTCAAATTCATGTTTTCCCTCATCAAGCAACACTCAGTACTCCAGAATGACAAAACAAAAACAGGATTTTAGAAATGTCTGCTTATTTAGTAAAAATAAAAAAAACTGAAATATCACATTGGCAAAAATACTCCCATATACGTAGTTGACACCCCTTTGACAGCTATTCCAGCCTTGAGTCTTCTTGGGTCTGTCATGACAACCTTAGGACACCTGGATTTAGAGATTTTCTGTCATCCTTCTCTGCATATCCTCTCAAGCTTTTTCAGATTGAATGGAGACTGTGGACAGTTGTCTCTGCAGAATGTTTGATTGGGTACCAGTCCAGGTTCTGGTGGGCACTCAAGAACATTCCCAGAGTTGTCCCTAAGCCACTCTTTTGTTGTCTTTACTTTGTGCTTAGGGTCATTTTAACATTGGAAGGTGAACCTTCAGCTCAATCTGAGGTCCAGAGTGTTCTGGAGCAGGTTTTCATTAAGGATATGTCTGTACTTTACTCTGTTCAGCTTTCCCTCGACATAAACTTGTTTTTCAGTCCCTACTGCTGAAAAACAACCAAACAACATGACAGTGCCACCACCATGATTTACTTTTGAAATAGTATTGCAATGGTAAATGGTAGACATGATACATAGAATTTAGTCCAAACATTTCAATGTTGGTTTCATAAGACCACATAATCTTGTTTCTTACATTCTGAGAGTATGTTGGGTGTCTTTTTGCAAAGTCCTAGTGGACTTTCATGTTTTTTTATTGAGAAGAGGCTTCTGTCTAGCCACTAGTGCCATAAAGCCCATATTGGTGGAGTGTTGTAGTAATTGTTGCCCTTCAGGAAATTTCCCCCATCTCCAAACAGGGTTAGGGTTAGAATGACCGTAGGGTTTCTCCCCTATAGGACCTTCTCCCCTATTGCACAGTTTGGTGGCCAGCTGTAGGAAGAGTTGTAGTTGTTCCAAAGTTCTTCCATTTAAAAATGTCACTGTGCTCTTAGGAACCTTCAATATGCAGAAATGTTTATGTAGCCTTCCAATGATAAGTGCCACAACAAAGTCCTGTCCTTTAGCTCTTAAGTTTCTTCAACCTCGGTGGCTTGGTTTCTAAATTCAACTGTGGGACTTTATACAGTATATACAGGTGTGCACCTTTCCTAATCATATGCAATCAATTGAATTGACCACAGGTCAACTAACGATGATCAATAGAACTGGATGCACCAGAGTCACATTTCAAGTATCATATCAATGTGTCTGAATAATTGTATCAATGTGATATTTTAGCTTTTTATTTTTAATAAGTTTGCTGGCCCCCATTGAAGTCAGTTGTATCAGTCACTTTATTATCTGCATTCTACATGAAAACATTAGATTACATTTTTTTCTCTCCAACCAGTTGAAATAACCATGGGATAAGTAAGAGATAGAAAATTAATACTTTTGGGTAGAGGATTTTTTATTCTGCGTCTGAACTTTAAGAAATTAAAGTATCAGCCTCATTAGAGATTGTGAGAGATATATATATACCAAGGCGCTAAACCAGTCACAGACAGACGCAGGACACAAGTTCAACACACACTTTTTTATTTTTTATTGTGGGAAATGTTTTTCTTTGTTTCACACCTGCTCAACACAATACAACAAGCACAAATAACACTTTGGCACAGCATATAACACTTTCCTTTCTCTCTTTCTCTTCCTTCCACCTCCACTCCTCCTGGCAAGCTTTGTCTTCTTGAATGGAGGTAAGGTGGCACCTTTTATAGAGCACCTGGAAGTGGTCCATGTGTCCTGTAACCTGCTTCTGGCAGAACTTCCAGGTGTGGCAGAAGAGCTACGATAAAAATTTCAGCAGTTCCTGTAGCACCCCCTTGCAAGCGCCCACAGAACCCAACAGGGCTGTGCCAAGCTAAAACTCCCATGTTACTCTGCAGGAGTCAGAGGCACTTTTGCAACCCTTGGGAGGCTGCCATCTAGCGCTCCAGGGGAGATAATGCCCTGTGGAAGTTCTCTCCCTCAGTCCTTCCATTATATAGGTGTTTCAGCCAGGTAAGGACCCTTGCCGTTCGCCACAATATATATAAATCAATCCAAGTAAAACTTGAAAAGCATGGTGGTGGCAGCATCGTGCTGTGGGGGTGTTTTTCATTAGCTGGGTTAGGAAAACTAGTGAGGACTAAAGGAAATATGGACAACACTAAATGCAGTACAGTTCTTCAGGAAAACCTATTTAGGCTTGCCAGAGATTTGAGACAGGGATGAAGGTTTACTTTCCAGCAGAACAATGATCTTAAACATTCTGGTAAAGTTACACTAGAGTGGTTTAAAGGGAAACATTTAAATGTCTTGGAATGGCCTAGTCAAAGCCCAAACCTCAATCCATTTGAGAATCTGTTTCATGACTTGAAGATTGCTGTACACCTACACAACCCATCTAGCTTGAAGGAGTTGGCACAGTTTTGCCTTGAGGAATTTGCAAAAATAGTAGTGGCTAGATGTGCTAAGCTAATAAAGACATTCCCCAAGGGACTTGCAGCTGTAATTACAGCAAAAGGTGGCTTTACAAAGTATCGACTTTGAGGAGTGAATACCTATGCATATTCATGATTTTTGGTTTTTTGTCTAAATTATTGTTTGTGTCACAATTAAAAATATTTTGCACCTTCAAAGTGGTAACCATGTTGTGTAAAACAAACGGAGCTGACACCCAAAAATCCATGGTAATTCCACGTTGTAATGTGCAGAACAGGATAAACACTGAGGGTGATAAATGCTTTTAGATAGATAGATAGATAGATAGATAGATAGATAGATAGATAGATAG
>JANRMT010062819.1:22848498-22861791 GCA_026402145.1 Polypterus bichir lapradei | reverse complement strand
TAGATAGATAGATAGATAGATAGATAGATAGATAGATAGATAGATAGATAGATAGATAGATAGCACTTTTTTGTCCCTAAGGAAGCTCTATAAATAAATAATTGCATAAATATTGTATTATGACAAATAACAAAGCCCATTTTAATAATCACCAGATTGAGTAAAAAGAGAGAAAACTTCTGACTTGGCTAAATATAAAAAGAGCACTCACAACAGTGAGGCAATATACAGGCTTATTGTCATTAGTATAAAGAAGTCCCAGTAGTGTTTCTGCTAAAATAATTTGTAGGTTGAAAGTACTCAATGTTAGTGTGTGAGAGAAAAGATGGGCAGCATTCTCTCCTTCACTAATACCTCCAGGAGCGTGAGTGTTCATCCCATAACTGAGACTACTTTTTAATTAGTTTGCTGATTGAGTAGGACTCTCTTGAAGTGATGTTACCAGCCCAGCACATCACAGTGTACCACAGGTACTGCTATTTCATATTTTTTAGTAAGTACAATAGCATGTATGAAGTCATAAGCCTACAAAACACAGATCCCTCCACCTTCTGGCAGAAAGGTGATTGATACTGGTGAGGTTTAATGCCATGCCTTACTGTAAGCCAATGACCATTTTTCCATGTTGCTATGAGTTATATATGCAAATCCACCTGCACATTAGCATCTACAAAATAGTTATATGTGACATGGTCTATGCAGGAAAACCTAAAAAAAAAATCTAAATTTAATACAGAATTTTCAAGGAAATGTGCATTTATTTACAGTTAAATCAAGAACAGGGGATTATTCAAAACGGGAACATTCTGCTTTGCATTAAGCAAAAAAGCAATTCAATGACATGTTTATTTACATTTTCAATCTGCAAAAATAAAGTTTGAATTTATAAACTGTGAATCACACAAAACTAAAACACTTGTATTAGTGGCTAAAATTAAATGTATGGTTGTCATATTTTTGTGCAACAGAATGTTTTTAGTTTTGAGTAAATGCTAAACTAAACAGGACACATTCTTCATTGTCTTCACTAATTTTGTTTCATGGCTTTATATCCAGGAATTTAAATGCTGGGATTCATTATGGAAAAGTGCAAATATTCTGTATTCGTGTCTGTCTCTAGAGAAATGTTGTGTTTGACATTTGTTCTGTATTATACATTACATACAAAAAGGACTTTCTGCACAGCAGTGACTGCCAAAACTGGTACAATATTCCCAATGTGTATTTTCATTTCCTAGGGAGATGGAAGCCCAGATTCATGTGAAGCAGGTCTAGAGGGGTACACCTGCTTTGAATTAAGAAAGATTATTTTAGAAAATATGGCCACATGCAGGGAATTTCCACTCTGGATCAACGCAAATGAAGCCTCACAGGTGAGTTTAGCCTTTTACTGTCTACAGCATATAGTATGCAAACCGTCTACAAATTGAAACATATGAGAGTATCAATTAAAATAGAATTGTGGTGGTGGTGGGTTGTTTGATGTGTTAATTCTTATGCATTTAGTTATTTAAACTGACCTATTAAAATACATTTCAATTTAACCTAGATTATTAACCAAATGTACAATCTGAGCTGTAATCCTGCTGTGCAGTTATGTACCAGTACTTTTACGGGTTTCCTCTTGAAATGTTAGCTTATTTAAGTGACCGTTGCATTCATAGCTATTTACTGCTTTGACAGTTTGTAAAGCTCTGAAACGCAAGTGTGTATTTGGTGTTTTTTTTATGAAGGGAAAATGTAGTATGTTCTTTCCACTAACATTGTACTGAGAAGCATTGTGCAATATTTTTTTTACAAATGATTACTTTATATCTGTTCAGTTACAGCTGTGTTGCACTCATAAAGAATCATGTCTGCAGTCAATCTGTGGTGTATTTTGTTCTGACTTTGGTAACACTAACGGTACTTTTTTGACAAAATTACTTAGCAGCAGCCTATTACTCTATAATCTCCACTGTGTGATAGCTACAAGTGTAAAGGGAGGGCATTTTTCTTGTTTGAACTCTGTTCCTTAACTTCAGTGTTCAGTGTTCTCTAAAGCCGAATTCTAGTCATGGGGTATGTCAGACTTGCCCACTTCAGTTGCTGATGTTGCTATCAGTCCATATTAGTTTACATAACTGAAAATTGCTGGCCATGTCACATTTACAAAGTGGGTGAATGAATTATACTTTCGGAAAAAAAAATGAATTATACTTGTCAGCTTGTCAGCTCTTATGCACACAGAGCAAGATGAAGGACAAGATCAAACTGTTTGATTTTATTGCAGAGCGAGTTGCAGACTATGAGTAGTTGGAGTGTGTTGTTGGGTGACTGAATTGATGGGAGCGCACCGTCAACTTCCTCTGACTCTCTAAGATTTTGTAAATGAAAGCTACTACTGAAAATGCTTAACGTGACATGGCCTCAAGTCTCATAAAATAGATGACAGGATCGGATTTGAGGTCGACTTGGTTAATCAAGTGAGCTTAATGGACTGAATTATTTACTCTTCTTAGTAATTTTTCATAAGTTCTTGTGATGCTCCATCAACTGAATTAAAAATTGCAGTTTTCTTCAAATTTCTTATTTCTGCAATATATTACTTACTATATTCAGTCTAGTTCTCTTTAACTTTATGTTTCAGCTTCCAGAAAAACTATTTAATGATGGATATCCTTGGATTAATCAATGGAACTTTGACTACAGGTCTGGTGAAAATCCCATTAAGAAGCTACAGTCAAGTTTAGATTCCTTTCAGAAAATGGTATATATACAGATATGAAAATATTGTATTATGCTTATTATTATATAATGCATTTTTATGTTCTGAAATGTATTTTTCAATTTTGCTAAACTGTCTTTTACAATTTTATTTTCAGTGGATGTTAATTTGCTGCCTTGAGTCTCCGGGTGAAAGACTGAATGCCTGTGAATGTTTTTTTAGTACTACAACCAATGAGGAAAAAATATCTGAGGCCGTCAAGTTTCTCATGCTGTACAGATCAATTCAGCTTTATAATGATATGGAGAATGGAGAAGAAGTCCCTTTTTTCTGCAGACAGCTTTTTTCAAGAACTTCTTCTCATTATCCCTATAATTTCATGGTAAACCATCTGAATCAATTGACACTAGACAGTAAACTTACAAAGGTAAGTAGCATGTACTATGTCAATATGACAATAGTTTGTCCTTGAACTTTGGCAAAATACTCTGCCTCATTCTTGAGAAAAACTGAACTTAGATCCTTATCTCTCTATTATAATAAAACATTCCTGGGACGAGAGGAGACGTTTTAGCCTGGGATGACACGTGACTTTTTCAGAGCGATACTTTCATGTCCCGCAAGACGAGACTTTGTGCCAAGAGATTGAATCTTGCCCGGGGCCAGAAATAAAAGACGAAAGAGTAGATGATAAAGTAGAAGTTTTTTGTAAAGAATTCAAAAACATTGGCACAATACACATGCAGAGCAGGTTAGAGATAATGAAATTACTAAAATTCTAAAGTCTCAAAAAAATGATAGTAAAGATCGCATTAGCACAAACTGTTGTAACTAGTGTAAATTATTACTCGGTGAAATAACTCAACAGCAAAAAGAGATTGAATACATTGTTCAGATTTAAACTTTAAGTCAGAGACGTGTAGATCGTCTAATTCATGTTGCCATCAGGGAAAACTAGTGTTCCTTGCCAATGAAGAGGTGTATCTGCAAGAATTAAAAGATTTGTTGTTTGGTGAAAGTGAAATCCACATACGTGAGCGGCAGAGATGTGAAGTGGATGGCGCGTAGTGCAGGGTTGGTGAGCAAAGCGAGCAGGGGGAGAAACCCCCTAGTTATACGAAAAGATCAAAAAGATTGTGACAGGTTTTTATGATTCTTTAAATGAAAATGTGAAGAGCAATGGTGCTTTGGAGTACTGCATTATAATTATGGTCAGAGCAGATACAGGGATGATGCTCATTTGAATTACAAGTATAAAGCTAATATTAGTTTTTATTTTTGCATTGTAAAATGTGTACAAGATTTGCAGAGCGTAAGTGAATGCATCTTAAGATGGCTGTTATGGACCACTTACAAAAGGGCAATTCAAAAACAAAGCATCCAGCCCACCTTTGTTACAGGATTTTCTCAAACTGTTGCAAGTGTAGAATTTCTGCATTTGTGTTTCCTTCTGTGTGTAATGAAGTAGTTTTATTTTTATTTTAGGCATCATGTTTACATGTTTAGTTACCCTTGCAGAAATACAGTAGATATTATAAATAAGTAGGGAACCTTATTTTAGTCATGCAATGTGTCATCAATAGTACATTAATGTTGTGAACACTACAATCTACTCTCCAAGCCAATACACAAATCTTCTGAATATGTTTTTCATCCCAGACATGCTTGAGCCATTTATTTTTGAAACAGTTGCCCAAGGGCTACTTTCTTTTTGGGTACCAAAATAGCTTTGTGGGCAAAATAAATGCAACTCATTCCAGTGTAAAGAGTGATGACCCTCTTTTAATGATAATGATGGCCTTGAGTAGACCATGAGTCATAAGTCAAGTGAATTTTCATTCTTCCTAGTCCCTGTTTAGGTCATTTTAGGAGGGTCATATAACTGGAAAAGGCAGCCCTCATTCTTGCTTCCTGACCTTCTCAGGCAGATGTAATTCCCTGGAACTTTCAGTTGACCTTCAGTGTTGTGTCATTTTCAGTGTGTTTTTGGTTTCTTACAATAAAGGAAGCAGGACAGACACTGAGGCATCTAGAGTTCTCAACCCCCTTTGCCAGGACATTTCATATAATAATGTGGAATAAACTGTGAAAATGCCTATGATGTTAGTCTTTCAAGTGTAGATCTTTACCCAAAAGGCCACATATCCAGCCCAACAAGAGGAGTAAAATAGACTAGTAAAAATGTTGTTTGCCCAGGTATTAATCAGCTGATTATTCATTTAATTTTAACCGTGAAGTACAGTATCCCCATTGATTCCACTTTCTCTATTTTGTGTTTGTAGGTAGAAGAGGAATTACTTCAGTATACTTTGCTCAGATGACCCTTAGTAAGGCTGAAAATACATTTTTGGACTGTAATGAAGAGACTGTTTTTCTAAGGAATGTCCATGCCACTTCCTCACTTTAATTAATAAGCATTGTTGAAATTGCTAGAGAGGTATTTTAATAGTATTATTTCAGAAAAAGATCATAAAAGACTTGAGGAAGACTTGAACAGAAGTTAAACATCAGAAAAGAACATTTTTAATTTTCTGAAGTAGTAGGATACAATTTGAATGTACTGTATTTTGACCTGTTATAAGGATAAATAAATTAAGAAACAATGTTGTGCTTTCAGCTTACTAATCAGTGAACCTAAAGTGTAAGTATAGAGTTGATGTGCCCTCATAAGGTCTGTGGAAAAAAGAATACCTCATAATCATGTCCCCCCTTTCTCCAGAGTATTAATTCTTGATTCCCTTTTAGTAGCAGTAATGGTAGTGGTATTAATATTGTTATGTACAGAGTGAATTGAAAGCCTTACTTGCATCTCTTTCATTGCAAAATGTCACCACTCTCCAGTGCTATGATAAACACACTTAGAAATGCTGCCCATATCATCACTAGGTATATACATAACAATAAAATACAAGCAAAAATCAAAGAGCACCACAAAGCAACATCACTCAAGAGAGGCAACTTTAAAGTATAATAGCATTACTGGAGTAATGGAGGACAGAGAACGTCACGCATAAAAGGGCCTTAACCTGCAGGCCCTAATCCTTACAGATGGCTTCAGGACAAGAAATGAAGCATGTGATAATACAATTAATTCACTGTATATACATTTATAGCATCTTATTTTCCAAACGATTATATTTTAGTTGTGTTTTTTTACTATGCTAATCAATTCCTTTCAAAACTTAAAACACTATATATTTCTGTGCTGAATTATCCACTTATTCAGTTTAAAATGGAATGAAGACAGAAACCAAACCAGTATAAGGCAGATCATGAACTAAGGCACATCTTAAATAGCATTAGCGTTCTGTATTTAGAAATATCTTCATGCAGACTGTGCACATTTATATCTGACTATAATATAATATGTTTCACAAGTGCTATTAATTCAGCCTCAATCCGCATGCATTTTGAGGCAAACACTAAAATGTACTAAGACATGGCCTGTTACAGGTTTAAGACAACAGAGGGGATAAAATATTTAAGTTTAACATAAATGAATTTATGTATTAAAAGAAAAATGTACATCTCATGTGTGTTATTGTTATTTCAGCTGGATTTCCTTTTTCCATTGTGGATGATTGATTTTAGTTTCCGCTGACTGAATGTGAACTCTTTGTAAAATGAAAAATTAATCCTTCATTGGCCCACATGCCACTGTTAATTGCTTTTTGAGTCTCATTAGTTACCAATGTTGCTTATTTTTAAAGTTCTGTCAATCTGGTAAAGTCATAATTTACATTGTCCATCAAAAATACTCTTAGCCCTCTTTTATACTATGCAGTAAATGCGATGCAAACAATAGGCTGTAAAGATGAATGAATGTAAAATATTTCACATTACTATTAACCCTTCAGTCTCACCTTTTAATACTTGTGCAAAAAGATGGAGATGCCTCATTTAGCACATTTACATGTGCTTCAGAAACCCAGTTATTCACAGTAACCTGATTTCTAAAACGCAGTGTAAATCCTTATTCTCATTAGAGAAATATATTGGATATTGGCCTCTGAGAATCCTAATTAACAAAGGTCGATTTCTCCACAAATAACCCAATTAAGAAGCCATGTAAACCCATAACAGGGCTATATTTAAAAATTTGTAGCCTGTGCACGTGTTTACTTTGTACATGCTTTCAGCAGCCACAGGAAGAAATATTGATACAATAAATTTCCAGAGGCAAATTTTTGGATGATCACATTATTCTTCTCTTGGCTGAAATAATCGGACTTAAATTTTTAAAAACTGCAAAATGTATGTTGTTGATCTGAATGTACAGTGCTAAACTCAGCAACACAATCTCAAGAGCAGCAGGGTAACATATTAAAAGTAACATGCGTTATATAGTCCAATTATTGTATTTTTTAAAGTTATAAGTAATCTAACACAATACTTATTAAAGTAAAAAGACCTGCGCAATTATTATTCCAGCAGAAGTGGGTGTAAGGCAAGAAGCACACATAACAAGTCCTTTACAGGGCTCAAACGCACAGCCAAGCAGAAAAGAGTTTGTTGCATGCAATCTGGTAATAGACCTATAAATAAACAACAACAACAACAACAACAACATTTATTTGTATAGCACATTTTCATACGATTGATGTAGCTCAAAGTGCTTTAAGATGAAGAAAGAAAAAAAGAAAAAATATAAAAATATAAGAATTAGGCAATACTAATTAACAAAGAATAAAATAAGGTCTGATGGCCAGGGAGGACAGAAAAAAAACAAAAAAAAACTCCAGAGGGCTGGAGAAAAAACAAAATCTGCAGGGGTTCCAAGGCCATGCGACTGGAGAGTCCCCACTAGGCATTCTACCTAACATAAATGATTTAAATCAGTCCCTATTTTTTTCAGGCTTCACGTGGAAGAATTAGACGATGATGGTCATGTGGACCTCTGGCCTTCAGTCCATCAATGTAGGGACTGCACAGTGTTTTGATCAGGTCTGCTCCACCACAGAAAACCAGAAAGAGAACAGCAGAGAAAGTAGGGGTTAGTACGGATTTTGGAGCCATGAAAAAAAGATAATTAAATGCATATACAGAATATCAGAGTTACACTAAAATGAAGCTATAAGAAAGCCATGTTAAAGTAATGGGTTTTAAACAGTTTTTTAAAGTGCTCCACTGTATTAGCCTGGCGAATTCCTATTGGTAAACTATTCCAGATTTTAGGTGCATAACAGCAGAAGGCTGCCTCACCACTTCTTTTAAGTATAGCACTTGGAATTATAAGCAGACACTCATTTGAAGATCTAAAGTTACGATTTGGAGTGTAAGGTGAAAAGCATATAAATAAAGCATCAATTTGACTAATCATATTTATTAAACACAAGTAAAACGATTGCATCATGCTTATTTTCAGATTCATAGTGTTCAATTATGACGTTCTTTTTGTGTAGATTAATGACTCCAGAAGATTACTTGAACATGTAAATGCAGATTATTAAGAAACTAGGTTTCTGCCTTAATCGGGTTATTCACCTTAACCCAATTATATGTGTGAATGATGTAATGAAGACAAAAGGAAACAGATGCAGTGTTGGGCCACTGTGCTGATCCCCATATAATTTGCAGTTTGAAAAACAAAGCACAAATAGCAAAATTGGTCCCTTTCAGATGTGAGTCTATCCTTGACCCACTCCAAGATGGTGGTGGAGCCGCTTTTCAATCTGCAGGGCAGGAAGAGGCAAGTTCAATCGGTTGGGAACTGGAAGTAATGTCATTTGGTATTCAACTGTCAGTCACTGCGTCTGCAGAGGGAGGAACAGAAAAGGCATTAGGCAACAGTGCCAACCCCTAGCTGGGAGTGTAAGTACATTTATATGAGCCTTGAAGTTGTCTCCCAAGTGCACGTGTGATAATGTAAACAAACTGAATGTCTCTTTTTTCAGAATGTTAAGAATTCACATTTTACCCAGAACAATAGAATGTGATCACACTCTTGTTAAGACTAGAAAAATTTTTTAATACATACGAGAAGGGCAGTCTTTCTGAAATATTTGTTTGGTGAACAGAATCAAATTTAATTTACATTGTACTTTGTAGATTTTTTTTTAAGTTTTGACGCGGCTTTATAAATACACTGAAATTAACCGAATACTGTTTATTAGTTTAATGCATCCATCCATCCATCCATTATCCACCCCGCTATATCCTAACTACAGGGTCACGGGGGTCTGCTGGAGCAAATCCCAGCCAACACAGGGTGCAAGACAGGAAACAAACCCCAGGCAGGGCGCAAGGGACAATTTAGAATCGCCAATGCACCTAACATGCATGTCTTTGGACTGTGGGAGGAAACCGGAGTACCCGGATGAAACCCACGCCGACACAGGGAGAACATGCAAACTCCACACAAGGAGGATCCAGGAAGCAAAATCTCCTGTGAGGCAGCAGCGCTACCTACTGCGCCACCGTGCCGCCCCTAGTTTAATGCATCTGATTGTAATTAACCTGTAACTATATAATGGTCCACAGAATGGTCAAAGTATTCTAAATACTGTAGCTGCTTTAGCGCTGTTACTCTCACTGCACCTTTTTCTTCTTCTTTCAGCTGCTCTCATTAGGGGTTGCCACAGCGGATCATCTTCTTCCATATTACTCTCACTGCACCACTCAGAGTATTTATATCACTGTATCTGGATGGGGAATCACAGCTCTACAGCAGCTGACTGGAATGAGAATTATTGGTATACAGCATCTAGCACACGCTGCCTCAACCATGCTGTCTATTGAACTGTTCTCATACGGCAAACGCTTCAGTGCCTTTCCTCGCGATTCAGAAACAGTTTCATCCTAACAACTATAAACGCACTCAATCAGTCCATCAATTGCTCCTTGTAGAACGCTTTGTACTTTTAAGTACAATTACCTCACTGTAAACTTGCGATACAGTTAGAATATTGAGCCACTTTATAAAGTGCATATTTACATATGATGACAATATCATTTTTAAGATGAAATGCAGCAAAATATGTTTATTATATTATACAGATAAGACTTTAACTTCATTTAAATAATCTATATTGTTAATAATTAAACATGTAAGGACACGGTGCTGCAGTACTAGCGATGAGCTGGCGCTCCGTTCACGGATTTTTCCTGCTTCGCGCTGTATTCTTGCTGGGGCTGGCGCAACAAGGGAAGGATAGATGGATGGAATAATTAAACGTACTACAAAGATATTTCAATGTTTCTTAAAAGTTTTGAAGAATCGGCGTTCTAAGCTTACAGATGGCTTAGTGTCTATTACAGAGCTGATTGTGTGGCGATTGGTTACTTGGAGAAAGAAAAGGAAGGACAGGAATTGGAGGTTAGTATGTTTGAAAGAGACAGTATTGCTGCAATAAATTATTTCATCGAAGGTCGTACACGGCACAGCAAGCATCTTGAATATTGCATAAACAATCACCACGCCACCGTGTTCCCATGTTTAATAACATGCTTTAACTCCTGTCATCATGAAAATGATATCAAGTATACATCTCAATATTTCAATTATTCAGAGAGCTGTAATATCATGAATGTAATGGATTCTGTGTCCTGTCGGAGGAAGAGAAAGCCTGTTTAAGAAGCACATAGTGATTCACACACATAGAGCACATAGAAGATCAAATACAAAACAAAGCATTTAACGTGGTACTTTAGTTATGATGGGATTTGAGAAACTAGTAAATTAAACGATTTAAAGATGAAGTTTATGATGTTCTACTTTAATGACAAAATAAACTACGTGATTAAAGTGGAAATTTAGAGATTAAAGTTGACATTTCATGCTTTTTTCCCACTGTGTGCCTATTTTTTTCCTCTGTACCCTAATACGCTTCCATATGACACTCAGACGGTGGGCTTCGACTCGCCTTTTCACGCCGACTATGATATCTGACACCTTCTTTTTTATTTCAGGCACAGTGCGACTTTGTGAACTTGAGCTTTCGAGTTTCTCCAACACTCTATGTCACTCAATTAACTTCCTTTTCAAACAAATAGTATGTTTTTCCTTGCCTCCATTTGGTATTCGCTGAAATTCTTCTATTTCCCCCTGTACTTTTGCCATTGCCTTTTCACAGAACGGTAAGCTTAAGGGCTATTTATGTTGATTTGCATATTCAAAGAGGCATAATTCTGGGAGGAGTTGGGGTGGGGCAGCAGGCGTGTGCACGTGCATTACTTTTTACACTGACCAGGATTTATGTAGCAGAAGAACGTGGAAGCTGGCGTTCGCACAGATTTATGCAATTATTTTTTGTGTGTATGCACATTTCCGCTTTTGTCCATATGCCATGTTATAGTGTGAATTCAATGCACGGCGTTATGCATGAGGCCCCTGGTTTTTGATTTAAATGTTAGAAAAATAAATCTTTGGTTTTAATGTATTTTATGTAGTTGATTTCCTTTGTTTTTTAACCAAGATTTTTGATGAGTAGTTTTTCGGATTGATGATCATTTTTGCTAATGTTCTTCCTATCCCAGCCTTTTTCTTTCTCCTGCCATTTGGCAACTGATTTTTTTAGTTTTAAAATGGTCTGTGTTAGAAACAATTACTCTGCTTTTGAATTCTTTTTGTTACATCCGATGGTTAGATTCTTAAGTTCAGCATATGTGTGTCCCTGTACATTCCTAACAACCTTCAACTTTGGCATAGTGGTCCTAGCTCTGAAACGCTAATTTGAGAACCACAGATCCTTACAACTTTGAATGTGGCATGATTGTGAGTGCAATACATTTTGGTTTTGGTTTCTCATAAACACCCTTCCTTGTGGGATTTTCACACACACTGCTGTCTCTACAGTTTAAAGAGAATAATGCTATAAACCGGGGTGCCCAAACTTTTTTGGCTTTTGAGCTACTTTTAAAATGACCAGGTCGAAATGATCTACCTACATTAAAAATGCTATATATATATATATATATATATATGTATATATATATACAGTACAGGCCAAAAGTTTGGACACACCTCCTCATTCAATGTGTTTTCTTTATTTTCATGACTGAAGGCATCAAAACTATGAATGAACACATGTGGAGTTATGTACTTAACAAAAAAAGGTGAAATAATTGAAATCATGTTTTATATTCTAGTTTCTTCAAAATAGCCACCCTTTGCTCTGATTACTGCTTTGCACACTCTTGGCATTCTCTCAATGAGCTTCAACAGGTAGTCACCTGAAATGGTTTTCACTTCACAGGTGTGCCTTATCAGGGTTATTTAGTGGAATTTCTTGCTTTATCAATGGGGTTGGGACCAGCAGTTGTGTTGTGCAGAAGTCAGGTTAGTTGGACGATCATTTATTTTTCAACAGGACAATGAGCCCAAACACACCTCCAGGCTGTGTAAGGGCTATTTGACCAAGAAGGAGAGTGATGGAGTGCTGTAAATGGTCATGAAAATAAAGAAAATACATTGAATGAGGAGGTGTGTCCAAACTTTTGGCCTGTACTGTACAGTATATATAGGCTGACTCGCATAAATAAGTAGAGCCGACTAATGCAGTCAAGGAGCTTTTGAATTCAGCTGAGTGAAAATTGATGGCTGTCCGATTAACTGCGATTTTAGTTCCCTCTCCTTTCTCTTTCTCAGATTGCTTTTTGGAAGGAAGTCAGTTTCATAGTTTTTATGAACAGTTCGAAAGTGCCTTTGCACATTTTCCTTCTTTGGAATAGAAATGATAGATTGACAGATCAGACAAACACACTTCGATTGTGACATTGTAAGAAAAAAATCCTCTTCCAATTCCACATTCAGCCCATACCCTCCCCAAACATTTTTTTTTAAATCCCTTCATTAGTCGATATAAATTGGAAGGCTAAGTAGATCACAGCTGAAGTTTTGCAGTAGCTGGCGCATTTGATCGTGCGTGCGGGATGACCAGTGTGAAGAAAAGAGATCTCAGACTGGCTGCCCTGTCAATCAAGTGGCAAATGCCACAGGCAGGATATATGATAGACTAACGTTTAAAAATTTTTTTTTGGAATACAACGCGATCTACCTCACTACCTTTGCGATCTACTGGTCGATCGCAATCGACGCATTGGGCACCCCTGCTTTAAACAAAAAACATCCCCGGCACCAAGGTACCCCCTTGGTTCCATTAAAGGGTAAAGACGTGGAGGAACTCAAGTTACCTATACAAAAGCCCTGACCTCAGCACTACTGAACACCTTTGTGATGAAATGAACCGCTGATTGTGGGCTGGGTTTTCTCGCCTAACATCAGTACCTGACTGCACAAAAGTTTTTCTCCTTGAATGGGGACAAATTTCCATAGACACATATCAACATATTGTGGAAAACCTTCTCAGAAGACTGGAGGCTGTTATAAAGGGGGGCCAACTCCATATTAATGCATATGGCTTTGGAATGGGATGCCCAACAAGCTCATATAGGTGTGATAGTCAGGTGTCCACAAACTTTGGGACATATAGTGTATGTATTTGCATATGTGGAAAACTATATACATTTCATAATATTTGAAAAAATAAATGTCTATACTATCTGTTTCACTGAAGATAATAAAGTTATAAATCCAGAATTGATAGATAGATAGATAGATAGATAGATAGATAGATAGATAGATAGAT
>JANRMT010062819.1:22822119-22848488 GCA_026402145.1 Polypterus bichir lapradei | reverse complement strand
GATAGATAGATAGATAGATAGATAGATAGATAGATAGATAGATAGATAGATAGATAGATAGATAGATAGATACTTTATTAATCCCAAGGGGAAATTCACATACTCCAGCAGCAGCATACTGATAAAGAACAATATTAAATTAAAGAGTGATAAAAATGCAGGTATAACAGACAATAACTTCGTATAATGTTAACGTTTACCCCACCAGGTGGAATTGAAGAGTCGCATAGTGTGGGGGAGGAATAAGGGTATTACAGAATTTTGGGATCATTTCTAGATTTTAACTGCATTATTCCCTCTCATTATTGTAACATGTCTTCATTTATATTTGAATTTAGAAGCATACACTTGTCTCCACACTTTAGTTTACTAGTTTTTTTTATTATCCTTAACTTCAGTTCCTATCAGTCTACAACTGTTACATCTAATTCACACTTTTTGGAATCCTATATAGGCAGCACTTAGTGCAGGCCCGGGGCCAGCTCTGACTCTTTGAAAACCTGAGCTGAAATAATGTGGTTGGACAAGTGGATAGAAGAAAGCATCTGTCATTCCTTGCCTTTGCTCTTTTTATTTTCAGTACAAAGTTCGTAATCCACAGAATTATCTTTTTACACAGTGTACTTAGTTTGAAGAAATGTCATTTTCTTTTGTGAGATGTTCGACTTTTAAAAGTTTGCAAACAGTTGTTTTTACCAACTCATTATGTTAGCACAAAGCTTCCCAGTACATTAAAATGAAGGTTCTATTTCTCAGCCACTGGGCAAATGTTTAAGCATCATTCTTTTAAGCTTTGTAATCTAAAAGAAAACAAGAAAATTAGGCATAATTGTAAAATGGCAGGTTTGGGTTGTGTTCGAGTGAGGCACGGTATGAGATCTAAAGTAAATGTTGGGTTGATGTGAAGGACAACTTCTATGCCCAGCTACAGGCCACATTGGATTCATTTCCTTAAAACAGGCTGGCTGGGAAAGAAAACTAGGGAGGTTTGAAGTGGGTGATGATAATGACCTTCAACTGCCATCCCTGGCGATGCACAACAGTCTCACAATGGGAAAACATCAACTAACATGGCACAATCCATCTGGACAGGATTCAGCAATACTCGACTATGTGCTAATCAGCTCCCAATTTCGATCATTGCTCAAAAATATCCGTGTGATGCATGTAGCTGACTTTGCTTCAGATCATTGCATAGTCCATGCAGTGCTCAAACTCTGACTCCAGCTAGTGAAACGGAAACAGCTTCGACATGGTAAACTGAACTGGACAAACTTATTGACTTCAGGATGCAAGCACGACTTCCAGATTGCTTTGTCCAATTGATTTTCAGCACTTGCAACATCTGACAGCATCAACAAAGAGGAGCAACAGATTTCATATGTGATTCAAGAATGCGCTAAGCCACTGTGCCCACCACTTTGCTAACAAATGCACTGTAGATCAACGCAAACGTAGAAAGCTGATGGACCATGCCCAGTACTTGCAACTCAGCCTCCAAGTACACCATAGGATGAAAGTTGAATAAGAAGCATATTGGAAAATAGTGGCAAAGACCTTGAACAAGCAGCCTAAAAACATCAATACTGGACGCTGTTTAGCACCATGAAGCATTTGAGTGGGCGAATGAAGTTCATAATCATAACATCAGAAAAGCAGATGGAAACTTTGTGTGATCTCTGAGCACCTTGAGCGATGGAATGAATTCTACCAGGTTTTGTACAACATGAGCTGCCACAACAATCACCTACAGAACTGTTACCTGTCGCAGAGAGCCAGTAGTCGAAGAACTGAAAACTGACATGGAAACTATGAAGTCTGCTAAGGCTGATTTGGCACTCAGAACAAATATCCACGAAATAGAAATGAGAGATTTTACAACCAAATGTTTGTCATTATGCAGCTTATGGAAGAAAGGACTTGCTGCAGCCAGTATACTGTGATTGTGTTTATCGACTTTAAGTCTGCCTCCGACTGCTTCTACTGGCCTGAGTTGTGGAGATCAATAGAGAATGAACATTTGCTGCAGAAAATTATTGGCCTCCTTCAAGCAGTGTACCACAGCTCGACCAGCTGCATCCGTCTCTAAAACAAGCTATCAGAAGAATTCTCCATCCAACATGGAGAGAACCAAAGTCTTGACAACCGATGGCTTTGTGGCCAATGTTCATCTCAATGGCATTCAGGTCAAACAGGTTAAAGAATTTAAATACTTTGGATCACTGGTCCAGGAGCGAAAAGTGGCATGCACCACCAAAATCACCAGCCGTATTGGCTAAGCTACTGTGGCCTTTGCTTCCCTCAAATGGTGCTTCTGGCGAAAGAAAAACACATCCATCAAGACTATAGTCCACCTCTTCGGAACATTGATCTTGGTTATTTTCCTCTATAGATCAATGACTTGCATGATGCTTCAATCCGAAGTCAATAAACTTGAAGTGTTCCAAATGCTGTGCATTCATCAAATTCTGGGTGTCTTGCTCTGTGACCACATGAAAAATGACACTATCCAAATTTGATGCAATTAGCAGCCCACAATCGAAGAAGAAACTCAAGAGATGCAGATTGTAATGGTTTGGACATGTGCGCAGGATGGATGACAGCAGGCTTTCACACAGGCTGCTATGGCGGCAATGACCATTACAGTGGAAGGTGCAGAAGGCGGCACCGAAAAAGACCTGGATGAAACAAATCGAAGCTAACTTCAAAAATTGCAGAATAAACATAAGTGAAGCTAAGAATATTGCACTCGACCCACAGGAGTAGAACTGCATCATGAAAAAAATCTGGGACCCAGTGGCACCCACAGCCGCATATTGACTCCGAGGTCACCCTCATCCAGCTGCTCACTAGGGACCAAAGAAGAAGGGCCAGAGCTCCATCCTGGGCTGAGTCAAGATGAGATGCCACCTTCTGGGAGTGCAAAATGAGATCGGCTTTCTTGCAAATGTTAATTGCCAAAGTGAGTTCAGTAAATAGGTGAGCTTGACCATTGATTTATTATTGCTGCTGCATCTCAGCTCATTTATGGGGCCCAGAGCTTAAATCTTGGTCACTGTTGGTCTGGATTTGGTAGATTGTTTTCCCAGAATAGTATCTCTGACTTGTGTCTGGCCACCCTGTACTTTTCATTGCAACCCTACATAAATATCATTGGACTTGGTGATGCTAAATCAGCCCATTATAAATTAATCTGGATATGCATACATGAGTGTGATCTGGATGTAATGGTGCCAAGTCTGGGGTTGGTTCTCTGCATCTTGTAATGCATTTCAAGTCATTTTTGGTGGAAAAAAACAGGTTTGTAAAATTAGCAGCTTCATGTTTGAGCATTTGTGTAAATGTATGACATGTAGACATGAGTGTATTTTAAGATTTACATAATGCATTTTTTAAACTACAATACATGCTGAAGTACACTTGGAGTTGGATGGTACTGAACCAGCATAGTGCATAATACTCAGGAAAGATTATTAATATTTTTACTTCATGCAATTTTTTAGGTTAACTAAATATTGATTCTTTGCTGAGTAAAACTACAATTTATCAGATATTAAAGTGCTGAATAAAATCTAATGGCTCAAGTTTTTTGACTTTTTTTCCAAAATGATGTTAAAGAGCTGTGCAGTGCAGGTTTTTAATTTATTTTAAATCACTCCAGTAGAGGGCAGCATAACTCTTGCTTCAGGTGTTGAATGGGCCTTCACTGGTAGGAGGAAAAAATCAATAAATGAAATGGCATTGCTTCCTAAAAAACGTGTATGTTTTGCAACTAATGTGGTATAATTTATAACTTATGTGATATAATAGTTTTTAGTTTAACAGTTTTTCACAATTAGGTGTGAAAGGCAAGTAATCATATTTATCATCTTAAGAGTGCCACATGTTCTGAGGTGATGGTTTGTAGCATATATAGCAGTGGCTTTGATCATGTTGCATCAATGTGGACAATTACAAAGAGGAAAGATGCAAGTACCTTACACTGTGGCCATGCAGCTGGACATGAAATCAGTATGTGAAAATCCTTTATAGTACATTACAAAAAGCAGTGTGCAAAATAATATAGAGGGAGTGTTATTTTTTGAAACTTTGAAACAGTTTTATCATATCTATGATTTGTGCCACAACCATCAAGGGTTCCATGTGAAAATTTTAACATTTTGCATTATTTGAGCACACAGTTAAAGAAATATGTTATATAGAATATATTCTTTTTCTTTCTTGCAAATTTTCAAAATCTGATTATAGTGATTAAATTTGTGCATGTGCACATTTTCAGTCACACTTGTTTTAAAACATTTCAAGGCTGTACTGCTAGAGTAATTAACAGAGTAACACCATAGGCTGTCATTTGTTTCCATTTTTCCTAGCTTGGTTAGAAATTAGGCAGATTACTGGGACAGATTTTAGTTATCAGATGCACTGCTCTCTAATTTATTAATGATTTTCAAATTAATTCAAAGGTGAATTATTGAGTACTAAAATTAGCAAATGCATTTTGAGCGAGGTGGGAAGGATGGTTGCTTCTGTGTTGTTGGGATTTGGAAAAAACATAGAAACTCAACACATCAGACTGTAAGTGTAGCATCCTGCATTGGAAGCCTAGTGTGCAGCATTTTAAATTGCTCTTTTAATACTTTCCATGTGATCGCCCATCTTTGTTTGAATTTTTTTTTATATTTGGATTTTATTGGAATTTTGAGGTTTAGAGAGGCCCCAGGGAACTCCCTCCTGTTTCAGAGATCAACTGTATATCTGATCCTATTAAGGGTGTACCAACATGAACAACATTTATACAGTAATTGACAAATCTTAGTTCTTACAAAACCTTTTTTCATTTTAAAATTGTAGATCAGCTGGCAATGATTTATTTGCATATGCTGACAGATACTCTTGCACAAAGAACCTTTGTCTACATGTACAGTGCATCCGGAAAGTATTCAAAGCGCATCACTTTTTCCACATTTTGTTATGTTACAGCCTTATTCCAAAATGGATTAAATTCATTTTTTTCTCAGAATTCTACACACAACACCCCATAATGACAACGTGAAAAAAGTTTACTTGAGATTTTTGCAAATTTATTAAAAATAAAAAATTGCTTCCCTGACCACTAAGAACTGTTCAATCTAGAAAATCTTGCTTAGTGAATAGTTCATTTCTTACTGTCTTGTGTGCTCCTACCGCCACTTGTGCCTAATCAGAGCCTTAACACTAGCTGCCTGCTATGTACTGCTGAGCCCTTCTGTTTAAAGCTTTGAAGTCAGCTTTAAAGGATTCGCTGTTTCTGTTACTTACAACTATTTGTTGCTACGATTTAATTACAGAGATACCGGCGGCAGCTACTGTTGCCTACTGTCCTGCCTTTCCAATGCTAGTGTGAATACAAATAACAAGTACACGTAACAAGTAACTTTTCGAAATAAAGCCTCAGACACCAGCTGCTTTTGCTCCTGTGTTGATGAAAAAAACAAAAAAACCCTCCTAAGGGGAAAAAAGCTTAAAAAAATTTCCACACAGCTCCTAAGTGGCAGCTAAACACAGGTTTTTAGGAGCAAAATGTATTTTTTAATTAACTCTTACACCACAGAAAACAACAACTCGGCACATCTCCCAAAACAAGCTTTACCACACTTCCTCAAGTACAGCAATTGGCAGTCTACTAGTTCGCCTATAAAGGTGGAATGGCCCTGTGCCAACCTTTCCGATAACTCTACATTAAGCAAGTACATTTCTAGGTTGCTTCCAAAGGATTCTAGTTAGTCATCTTGTGATTGCTGGTTTATCTCTTAAATCTTGACATTACACTGTTAAATTCATCCACCTTTCCATCCTCTTCATCCAGTATAGGTTAGTGGGGTTCTAGTGCCTATCCTATCAGCATTGGGTGCAAGGCAAGGACCAGACTTACTAGGCTGTAGAGAATAAAAAAAGGTTCATTGAATGGCACACACACCGCCACAATCCCTCAAAATTTAACATTTTTTGAGTGTCCAATTAACCTAACCTGAATTTAACCTTATAAAAATAGAAAAAAATGTAAAATGTTGCAGAATGTGCAGACGCCACAGAGACAGACAAGGCCAAGATTCAGGCCATTCTAATGGAGGTGTGATGAAGCACATCTAAATTAAATGTGTATGAATTGTCGTTATTCTAATTCTAATAACTATTCACCTATACAAATGTAACTTGCACATTTATTTTTACATCCATTATTTTTATTTCTGGCAGCAGCAGGCTGGAGATGGGCCTTGATGATACTGTTACCAATAATCAGCCAGTCATTCTTAAATATGCTTAATATGATTGTGAGGGTGTTGGGGGATCAAAGCCTATCCCAGAAACACTAAGTGCAAGGCAGGAAACGGGCAAGGTGTCAGCACATGCAGGGCTCATTCAAAACACACACACTCACACTCACACTGGGAGTCACCAGTAGAGATGAACAAAAAAGGAATGTTTCTGTTTACATACAGTTTTGCAAAACTAACACCAAAATTAATTTCAACAACTCAGCTTTAACTTTATTCTCCCATATAGGGTAATTTGTTTTGTTTGTGCATGCATCTGTTAAACATACATACTGTAAATACATATGCAGATATACTTACTAAAAAACTTATGAATCTGCCATGTCAGTGATGAACGTGTATTCCTGTTACCTATTCTCACTAAATAACCTAATTGCTGAAGGTACAAATGATCTTTTATCCCTGGAAGTTTTTATTTGACATTGTAGGAATCTGTTTAGTGCCACAGAGGAAAAAATATGTTGTCAATGTGGTTGGTTTGTTGGATCATTGAGGATTTGAAGGAGCTGTTGCACTGATTTTTGTTCCACCCTATTGACTCTACTCACTGCTTTAATCAGGTGCTGGACTTTTTTTGGGCACACCAAAGCCACAGAGTAAGCCAAAAGAAAAGATACTCTGTAAAAGAAAGTTTTAATTCACATAAGATAAATAGCCTTTTCTGGAATGTATTTAGTTGTATCTAAAGCATGTTGATTGAGTTGAAACCAATTATCATTCTCCACCCCTTTGGTTGGGGTTGCTTTATGATTCAGTTTCTCCTATCCACCTTTCCTCGTTTTTTTTGTTCTCCCTTACTTCACCTTGTGCTCCTGCGTGGAGTGTATTTGTGTGTGAGTGTGGCAGTTTACCTGTCGACTTTTTTTTTTCTCTCTTATTATGTTTCTTTTTAAATATCCGTCTCAGGAGGGGTTAGTCAGTGGGAGGTTGTTTTGATTTTATTCTTATATAGCCCAAAAATTAGTTATTACAGATGGTTTTCTTTTGCTGTATTCCTTTTTCATTTTAGAAATAAAAATCTGATCATGAAAAAAAACACCCCTAAATATTTGAAAGATGTGACACGTTTTACTAGTATGCTATTTATTTCCATACATGGAAGTCTCCTAAACTCAATGATCATCTCTTTAAATTTCTTTGCATTTATTACTAGGAAATTTTTAGAGCACCATTTGGTAAAGTCTTCTATATCTCTATCAAAACAGTGACTGGACAGAGCGTCAGCCTTTAAGCACTCCATCAGTGCCTTGCCATCTCTATCTTCATAAGAGGTGCTGGCTGGTGATTAAACCCTGCACTCATTTGTATATAAAGTGTATGGCAGACAAAACACAGCCCTGGGGCATTCTGGTATTAATAGATAGATAGATAGATAGATAGATAGATAGATAGATAGATAGATGATAGTGTGGTGGATGGCTGGCTTCATATTCCGGCCCTCACCCCTAGGCCCCAGGAGGAGTTCTCCCGACAGCATGGACGGGTCCCGAATTCCAGCAGGGCCTCATGGACTATGTAGTATTTATGCACAGCCCTGCTGGATATCTTGGGGACCACTGGGAGTCGCTATCGGGAGGCCCGTGGACTCATATATGCCCTATAACCTGAAAGTGCGTCATAATCCCGTGACAGGAAGAAACGACGTGCTTCCGGGGTGAAGATACGGACTATTTACCCTGACCCGGAAGGAATAAGGACTTGTGGACTGTTGGGCCGGAACACCTCCGGGTCAGGGTGTATAAAGGACTCTAGGAAAGCCCAGACAGGGGGCTGAGCTGGGAGGAAGGGTAGCTAAGTGTCTGGGAGAGGAGGATTGTCTGAGTGTTGATTAATTACTGTATGAATAGTGTAGAGGGGAAGGTGCTTGGTGCACTGTATTATAAGAAAATAAAAGAGTCTTGGACTTTTACTTGGTGTTTGGAGTGGTACCTGAGGGTTGAAGAGGTGGATCAGAACCTCTACTGCTACAATAGATAGATAGATAGATACTTTATTAATCCCAAGGGGAAATTCACATACTCCAGCAGCAGCATACTGATAAAGAACAATATTAAATTAAAGAGTGATAACAATGAAGGTATAACAGACAGACAATTTTTGTAAAATATTAACGTTTACCCAGCCCCCGGGTGGAACTGAAGAGTCGCATAATGGTTTGTATGGAGAAAACCATGCTGTTAAATCTCACTTGCTGGGTGTGATTTATAAGGAAATTGAAAAGCTAGATAGTAAGTATAGAGTGTACCCCGAGTCCTAACAATGTGTCTATGATAGATGAGGCTGAATAGTATGAAATTGCCCTGGCCAAATCTATAAACCTGATCTAAATGAAGCTTTTTGCTTTGTTTTAGATGGTCAAGGACATTGTTTATCAAAAACAACAGTGCACCTTCCACTGCCTTCCTTTCCACACAAATCCCACCAAAATGCACACATCATTGTGTTTATTCCACAGGAAGTAACACAGCCAAACTCTACTCGATACCTGGCAACCACCTTATCCTATTTGAGGATATGAGCATTTCCAGAAATTTTATTTTTTCAGTACAGATTTTTATTTAAATATTCGATAATGAGCAGACACATGTGGAATTAATGCATGAAAATCCTTCCAGACCGGGGCTAAATGCCTTTTTTCTTGGATCATTGCCACCAATTTAATCGGAAGCAAAGCACAATTTACTTCATAGTTGCTTTTGCAAAATGAAATGCTGAGTTTCGCTCCGAATTCAGTTTCACGTGGATCGTTTTGCTCATCGATAGTCACTACTTAGCTTAACCTACACATCTTTGTGGTCATGGGAGGAAAACTGGAATATTTGAACAGATACCCATATAAACACAGAAAGAACATGCAAACTCTAAATGGACAACAGCCAGGTGTGGGATTTGAATCCAGGATGGCAGATCTAACCACTGCACAGCTGACCCAGCCACATTACCGAAAGTTTTTCTTTTTAAAAATTTAATGAAATTTTTGGTTTCAGAAGTGCACACAAATGAACTCAAAAATGATAAAGTAAATGTGTTACTAGTCTGAGGGAAAAAATGTGGCAGAAATGGTGGCTCAAATGGTGCTCCTTTGTGTACATACCGCAGACTTTAAGTAGCGTGCACCTATTGATGTATGAAGTGTGCACACTTTTGCTTTCATAAATGGCTCCTATTGGGTAACAGTGCTCACTCGTGATCATCAGAGTTTGATAACCTTCCCCCTCAGTTTCCCGAGCACAATAACTTTCTTAAATGGCACCCAATAGATGACGGTGCCCTAGGCGGCTGCCTATGTTGTCTAATTGATTGACTGACTCTGAGGACAAATATGGCTAACAGTTATCAAGTCTCAAAAGGTTTTCGTTGTACAACTATGCTCTGGATGTTCATTGCTTCTTCTGACCTTATCAAGTCTCATTAACTGTGCTGCTTTTTGTTTGTTAATTTTTCATCTTCTGATACTAACTACCATAGTAATATTATATTCATCATTTTTAGTTCATTTCCCACTGTTTTTTTTTAAACTAAAACTTACAGCACAGGCCATTTTTACAGTATTACAGTTGTTTGGATTTTTAAAATTATAATATCTTCTCCAATATGGTAATTTATGAAAGTGACATGAAATGTGGCCAAACATTCATTGATTTACTGTATTGCTAGCAGTGTATCAGTATCATATTTCTAAAAAATGTTTTTAGATGTCAGTGTTGAGATATCTTTTTTGGCAGCACAAATCTACCATATTTATCTTTTACTGAGTAAAGCAATGTTTGCATAAATTGAGAAAACCACCTATTGTCGTCATCGTGTCTATCTGTGTGAAACAACTCAGCACCCAGTGGACTGATTTTGTTGAAATTATGTATACTTATTCTTTAGGGAAGTTTGTTGGGAAGCTTACATTTTCCTTCTGCTATTTTGAATAGCGCACGCTGTACAGATTTTTGAAATTTCAAACACTCACATTTAAGGAGCATTTATGAATTTCAAAAATCACCCATCTTAAGACAGAGCAACATTCTGTGAAACCTCTCTGATTAATTTAATAAATTTTGTTTCAGATCTACCTTCAGAGGTTATTTAAGCTTCAATATTTTGTGTGTTTTCTTTATTTACATGTCTGATAGTGTGGATGAAAACTCAGCAGCAGCTATGCAAATCTCTAGTACACCAATTCATGTGTCCTGCTGCTTGAAGTTGTACCAGGAAAGGTAAATGATCTGTGTAACTGTTACTTGTAACCAACAATTTTAGCTTGAGTCACAACACAGAATTTGCTTCTTCATCATGTATTTCTTTCAACATTTTTATGTTTAAGAAATATGAACTACCATTAGTCATAGAAACTCTACAACCAACAACTGACAATACAACACAATTTGTACATAACTTAATTTGGAATTTCATGTCAGTAAGTCTGAGATGGAAGTCTATTTACAGCCACAACATGCCTATTTGGGCTCCATTTTCAACTGCATGATATTAAAAAAAAATTGTATAAAATAAAAATGTAATATCTGTGTCTTTGATGAAGTAAATTAACAAAAATTAAAAATGTTTTAGCTTTCAAAACAGTTATCAAAGTCCCCAAATGCACCTGAATGTTATGCAATGTATACATTTTATAACTTGTTTACTATCATTCTACAACACTAAAAATAATACGCAAACCACAACAGGCTTGTTACCTCTAGAAAACATGCCCACATTAGAAGTTATTGTTACAATTTATACATCAAAATAAAAACCACAAAATATATTATCATAATTTTATGAGAAAAAAATCGAATTGCTTCTCAATTTACAGGAATTCTTACAACAATTTGGTTTTATTGAGAGCAGGCTGTGGCTTAAGATTACTAAATTATTGTTATATTTTTTAGAAGCAATGAATATTAACATGGTTTAGTGCAGAGATACTAAAGTTTGGTCTTGGAGGGCTGCAGTGTTTTGATTTATTTCTTTGTTTAATTTTTCTAGCACCTCCTTGTAAGGTTTGGGTCAACTTTCATAATGTTTCAAGGGTTTTAATACCCCACAGTCTTTTTTTGACATTTATTTGGTGATTCAATCATTCCTGCAAAAGTTACTCATTTTTACTGTTACGCTGCAACACCATTTTTTTTTCTTGTGGACACCACCATTTTCTGGCAATGGCATTGTTGGCTGCCGGGACGATGGATCCCTGAATTCTCCAGAGTTACACAATGTATGATGCCATCGACACATCTTTGTAAATATCGGAGCATCCATTATGTTACAGTTAGGTCCATAAATATTTGGACAGAGACAACTTTTTTCTAATTTTGGTTCTGTACATTACCACAATGAATTTTAAATGAAACATCTCAGATGCAGTTGAAGTGCAGACTTTCAGCTTTAATTCAGTGGGGTGAACAAAAAGATTGCATAAAAATGTGAGGCAACTAAAGCATTTTTTAACACAATCCCTTCATTTCAGGGGCTCAGAAGTAATTGGACAAATTAAATAACTGGAAATAAAATGTTTGTTTCTAATACTTGGTTGAAAACCCTTTGCTGGCAATGACAGCCTGAAGTCTTGAAATCATGGACATCACCAGATGCTGGGTTTCCTCCTTTTTAATGCTCTGCCAGACCTTTACTGAAGCGGCTTTCAGTTGCTGTTTGTTTGTGGGCCTTTCTGTCCGAAGTTTAGTCTTCAACACTAGTTGAAGTGCAGCACCACACCTCAAATCAACTCCAGGCCTTTTATCTGCTTAACTGATAATGACACAACGACAGACTTGCCCACACCTGCCCATGAAATAGCCTTTGAGTCAACGCAAAAAAGACCTGGACATCCACGGAAGACGACAGTGGTGGATGATCGCAGAATCATTTCCATGGTGAAGAGAAACCCCTTCACAACAGCCAACCAGTGAACAACACTCTCCAGGGGGCAGGCATATCGATATCCAAGTCTACCATAAAGAGAAGACTGCATGAAAGTAAATACAGAGGGTGCACTGCAAGGTGCAAGCCACTCATAAGCCTCAAGAATAGAAAGGCTAGATTGGACTTTGCTAAAGAACATCTAAAAAAGCCAGCACAGTTCTGGAAAAACATTCTTTGGACAGATGAATCCAAGATCAACCTCTACCAGAATGATGGCAAGAAAAAAGTATGGAGAAGGTGTGGAACAGCTCATTATCCAAAGCATACCACATCATCTGTAAAACACGGTGGAGACAGTGTGATGGCTTGGGCGTGCATGGGTACCAGTGGCACTAGGACACTAGTGTTTATTGATGATGTGACACAGGACAGAAGCAGCCGAATGAATTTTGAGGTGTTCAGAGAGATACTGTCTGCTCAAATCCAGCTAAATGCAGCCAAATTGATTGGGTGGTGTTTCATGATACAGATGGACAATGACCCAAAACATACAGCCAAAGCAACCCAGGAGTTTATTAAAGCAAAGAAGTGGAAAATTCTTGAATGGCCAAGTCAGTCACCTGATCTTAACCCAATTGAGCATGCATTTCACTTGTTGAAGACTAAACTTCGGACAGAAAGGCCCACAAACAAACAGCAACTGAAAGCCGCTGCAGTAAAGGCCTGGCAGAGCATTAAAAAGGAGGAAACCCAGCATCTGGTGATGTCCATGAGTTCAAGACTTCAGGCTGTCATTGCCAGCAAAGGGTTTTCAACCAAGTATTAGAAATGAACATTTTATTTCCAGTTATTTAATTTGTCCAATTACTTTTGAGCCCCTGAAATGAAGGGATGTGTTAAAAAATGCTTTAGTTGCCTCGCATTTTTATGCAATTGTTTTGTTCAACCCACTGAACTAAAGCTAAAAGTCTGCACTTCAACTGCATCTGAGTTGTTTCATTTAAAATTAATTGTGGTAATATACAGAACCAAAATTAGAAAAAAGTTGTCTCTGTCCAAATATTTATGGACCTATCTGTATATCTGACATAGGATAAATTTGTGGAAAATACCGAGAATCATTTCTCAGTGTTTTTCCTGAATACCTCACTACAATTCACACCTGTGCCGACAGATTAGTTTGATTCCTGGTTTTTGATCTTTGTGCATCTCTGGATTGTGGCTTTCCACTGGTCCTTTATGATAGACTCCCCAAACTACCTTTTAGACAGAACACACAGTGACTTGCAGGGTTGTTGTTTATTTTATGATTCTTGCCACCAAAATACCAAAAATGAGGCCTCACCTTAAAAGTCGAGTCAAAGGCTAAGCTGAGGCCTAGAATTCAAAATGGCTATTTCCACAAGCTTAAAGTGGCCAACACTGATACAAACAGAAAGGAAGCCCAGTATCAGAGCAATCGTTAATAATCCTCAGAATCCAAAGTTTAATAAACAGAGATAGAGTAACTGTAAAAACCCTGGACTTTAAAAATATATGAAGGTTTATTATCAAAAAATATCTTTTAACATGAAACAACAGACAACTACGCAGAGCCAAAAATAACAAAGGCGAAACGCAGGTTTGCCTGAAAGGCGACTTAGTGCAAACAACTCCAGTCCATAATCCAAATTTGTAAAACACAAAAATGGAAAAAGAGTAAGAAAAAACAGAAAATCTGCAAAAGTACTTACAAAGGAGATGCTTCCACCACAACACTCAACACCAATCTGGAGAGCCTAGCTCTGTACCTGAAATAACTAGGTGGAGGGTAAATCTCCAGCTGAACCTCTGTATAAATGGAACAGGTCACATAACTAAAAAGCTCTCTAGGTTGAAAAGAGGACCAGGGGTCTCATGTATTAAGGGTGTGTTCACAGAAAAATGTTGTGTACGCTTGTTTTTGCGCTCTTTTCAAGATGTATAAAAACTAAACTTGCCATAAAGCCATGCACATTTTCACGGCGGCCCCCACCCTTGCATACTCATGTTTCTTCTCGGTTTTGCAAACTGGTGGCACCCAGCGTCAAAGCAGTGCTACTGTTTCTGTGTGGTCTCCCTTTCTCTTTTAGATTCAAAACCCATGATGTTGGCTCCATTAAATACACCAAAATTAACTGCATATTGTTTATAAATTTAGGGTACCTGATTGTAATCAATTTGTAACAATCTGATCTATTCCAAGTACCATAGCTGTTTTAGCGTTGTTAGTTGACATCGCAAATGGAAGAATTAGAAGAGAACGCATATTCAGAGATCATGCTAATCTCTTGGCACATGATGATGTCTGGCGTCTAAGTCAGTTTAGATTTACAAGAGCTATCCTCTTGGAGCTGTATGCTGAACTGGGGCCAGCTTTACAAAGGCAAACTGTGGGGAATTATGCTCTACTTGTTCTTTTGCAAGTTCTTTCCACTCTTGGGTTTTCAGCTACAGTGGCTTTGCAACATGAAATGGCTGACCGTTCAGGTATTTCTCAGTTATCACTGAGTGGTGCCATGCCAACTGTTTGGGATGGTATTATCCGCTTGTCAAGCAGATATGTAAGATTTCTGTATACTGTGGTTGAACAATCAAACATCAAAGCATAATTTACAGCAGCATCTGGTTTTCCCAATGTAATCGAAGCAGTTAACTGCATACACATTGCTATAAAGGCACCTTCACAGAATGAATTTGTTTATGTAAATAGAAAACATTTTCATTCTATTAATGTACAAATCATCTGTGATGCGAAAATACACCTCACTAATGTTGTGAGATGGCTTGGCACAACTTATGATTAATTCATCCTGAGAATTAGTTGTGTGGGAAACAAACTTGCAAATGGTGCTGTGGGTGATGGCTGGCTTCTCAGTAAGATAAAACATTTAATATTACCCCTTTGGTCAAAATTATACGCTATCTGTACAATGTAACCATATAACACAATTAATTAGGTGACAGTGGATACCCACTGAAAACGTGGCTTCTCTCCCTGCTTGCCAACCATCTGAATGAACAAGAGTGACGTTATAATGACCTACACTCTCAGGCTCGAGCGGTGGTAGAATATAATATAGGGCAGCTTAGGGGATGTTGGTACTGCCTGGATAAGTTCTGGTGGAGTGCTGCTCTATAATCCACAGAAAGTGTATCGCATGGTGCAAGCATGTAGTGTTCTACATAATGTGGCACACAATCGTGTCTTGCCCATACCTGAATGCGGTATAATGAACCTGACCCTGAACCACCAAATCATCAGCCACATTGGACAGTGTTACAACTTCAATTTAATGTAATTAACAGAATGTAAAAACAGGTAAACAGATGCATCACTAATTTTTTAATTAATTTTAATTTTTTAACCAATTCATTTAATTTGTGGTCAGTATCACACAGTACTGCCTTTATATTCCATAGTTCATTGGCTACATCTCTTACTGCATCCATTAATGCATTTATGATTCCAGAACAGCATCCATCAGCACACAGCCGGATGATCGCCCAACAGTTTCTGAGGCAGGGTTGTGTGAGTAGCCCCCGCCCGAGGATGTGGTCGGCACAGCAGCAGCACCATCATCGCCTGGAGCCATGTCCTCAGCATGGGGCTTAGCTTTTGTAATATTGTCTGGAACTGAATAGACAGTAATTAATACTGCATCTGCTGCCTGATTGTTTGTCTTATTACACATGCAAATTATTTACACAAGTATGGATAATGGTAAGCAAAAAAGAAATTACAAATCTCCATCACCTGTGGCGATGACAGAATCTCCCTCCCCCGCTGGTAAAATGCTGGTAACAAGTGTGTTGCTCAAATGGCGTGAGCCCTGGGAGTTCGCTACCTCCTCCAGTGGTGTTGACATTCAGACAGGTGGGCTGTGACTCTCTTTTTCTTGGCAACTTTGATGTCTGACCACTTCAATTTTATTTCAAGCACAGTGCAATTTTCTGATCCTGAACTTTTCATTGCATCCTCCACGCTATGCCACTCCATCAGTTTTCTTTTATTGCTTATTCCCCTGCCTAAGCCACCAAATAGTACATTTTTCCTTTCCTCTACTTCACTTAGCAGATCCTTCATTTTGCATTCGTGGAAGTTTTTTTTCCCTGTACTATTGCCATTGTCTTTTCAAGAAATGCTGAACGTAAGGGGTAATTTATATTGATTTGCATATTCAAAGAGGTGTAATTCTGGGAGGAGTTGGGGTGGGGCAGCAGGTGTGAGCACGTTTGTTACATTTCTTTTTTATGGAGAGGAAGGGTGTGGAAATTGGCATACACACAGATTTATGCATCTGGATTTTTTTGTGTGTATGCACATTTCCACTTTTGTCTGTATGCATGTTTTAGTGTGAATTCTATGCACGCCATTATGCATGATGCCCCAGGAAACGTATTCAAAATCAGAAACAATTTGAAACCTTAATGATGAAACCTTTATCCACCAAACCTTAATCAATAACCACAAATCAAAGTCAGATAGAAAACAATAAGATTGGAAGTCAGAAATTTGAGAATTAAATAATGCACTAGGTTTGATATTGTTTTTATCTAAATCACAGATACGGATTGAATCTTTGTTACAGATTTAAAGGGTAGTGCTAATCACACATGGCGCAGTGACAGGATACAAAACATGATGGTGCCTAATTACAAAACAAAATAATGTCACCACATCATGAATTTATTATTCATTATATTCAGAAAACATTATAATGCAAGAAAACCACACAGAAAAATTCCTGATAAAAAGCAACCCATATTCCCACATATATTTTTGTTAAAAAAATTTAAAAAGTCTCAAAGTGAACAAATCATACATAAACTCACTAAAACAAAAATGAAAATATATATTGCTCATATATATACTAGGGGGTTTTCCCCTGCTCGATTTGCTCGCCAACCCCCCTGGACTGCATTATGTTCCAGCCACTACTCGTGTAGTGAAGAGGGGGGCTGAACGCACCCCAAGGAGGCGCGGTCACTCCTCTGAAACCCCCTCTTAAATGGTGATACAATGAGAAACAAATACAGTTTTTCTTTACCTCATCTATGCTCGATCAGCTGCTGGCTTGCTGCTGCTGTCATGCCGCGTGATCTGCATCTTGTGTGGCGCTTTGAACATTTAAAAGCCTGTACAGCAGCTGTCCTACTCTTTGTCTTTTATTTCCGGCCCTGGGCGTGGTTAAATCTTTTGCCACAAAGTCTCGTCTCGTGGGACGTGAGTTCTTGCTATTTTTTAGTTTATAATTTAAAAACGGAATAAGAATCTGAAAATCTAACATCACATTATAGTTCGATAAATTCTTGAAAGAATGATACCAAACATATATATGTAGGTTTTAAAATAAGCCCAATTTAAAGCGTGACAAAAAAGTGACATAAAATCGTTGCACAAAATCGTTGCACTTTTAGGCTTAGGATTTTATATATAGAGAGTAATAAACAATTCAATGAATAAATGAAACTACATTTAAGCCAGGTTGAGACCCTGACTAAAATGTTTAGAGTTTCAACCCAATTTCTATATTTAACATCTACCATTAAATGCCAATTATTGTTGTGTGTAATTTTAGTTTACTTACTTGTTAAAATTCCCACTCCTTATCTGTTCTTTTAAAACTTAAGCCTTTTATTTTTCAATTGCTTGACAAAGGAGCGAGCAACTCACCATCTAACTTGGTTTTATTCACACAAGTGTTTTTTCATCATGAAGTATCTGTTTTAATAAACTATTTGTAAATAAACGAAAGAGGAAAACCTTGAAGGACTATCCGTCCATCCATTTTCCAACCCGCTGAATCTGAACACAGGGTCACGGGGGTCTGCTGGAGCCAATCCCAGCCAACACAGGGCACAAGGCAGGAATCCAATCCCGGGCAGGGTGCCAACCCACCGCAGTACACACACAAACACACTCACACACCAAGCACACACTAGGGCCAATTTAGAATCACTAATCCACCTAACCTGCATGTCTTTGGACTGTGGGAGGAAACCGGAGCGCCCGGAGGAAACCCACGCAGACACGGGGAGAACATGCAAACTCCACGCAGGGAGGACCCGGGAAGCAAACCCAGGTCTCCTAACTGCGAGGCAGCAGCGCTACCACTGCGCCACCATGCCACCCTCCTTGAAGGACTAATAATTATTAATAATTTCCAGTCTATATAAATCATTTGGATGATATCCTTGGATATACTGTACAAAATCTACAATATAAGAATGATGTGACATGGCAGAATAAAACAGTAACAGGCCATCAAATTAACTAACAAGTGTCATTATTGGTTAAGGTTTAGCTTTTAATTAAGAACAGGGTTAGAACAGAAACCTGCAGCTACTGTAACACTCCAGGGGAATCAGCACTGACTTTGGTAAATGTTTTAAAGTCACATATCAAAAAGAGTTACCATTCAATTTAAAGGTCAAAACCAAATTAATGATATATACTGTATTGTAAAACCAGCAAATCTTTGTTGAACAAGATATTCATTTGTAGCAAGCTTAACAGTGTTTTGAATACTCCCCTCCAGGACCTTAGACACAGTGTTATTATAATCGGCAGCCCTGAATTTCTCCATTATGGGGTGGGCTCTGCTCCCATCAAGTTCGGTATCAGGATATGCTAGAGTATTCCTGTGGCTAGGACAGGGATAGAAAAGGTATAGAAATTGAATGCAGCTATATTTATATACATATATCAGTTCTTCAATAATGACGACTTCCAGAGGATTTTTTTATAGTCAGCTACTGGATGTACAATCTTGGAATAGGAATGGAAATGCATTAGCTCTGATTTTTCCTGCATCTGGGAAAAGTAAAAGTGTGTTTTACTAGTCAGACATGCTGGTTTCTAATCTTTATCTGAAATCCAACCTAGACAAGGCAATTTAATAGTGTTTGCAAAACACAAAGACCCTCATACAGTTTAGCTGGACAAAACGGTTACATTTAGCCTTGACAGCAGGGCAGGAAATAGCAGCAAGACGTCCAAAAGTAATTTCAGAATAATAAGTCCTTTGGTTTTTTTCTGGAGGCACATAAGCAATCGTTTAAGACGGAGCGAGTTTACTCTTTTTTGGACCGATTTCATCAGCAGGTTATCCAATTCGTCTCCGACAGTAATCTCAGGAGAAAGGGTGGATCGTTTCCCCCCTTTTTTGTATTTCTTTGCTGTATGCAAGGTGAAAAATTAGAAGCTGGAGTCAGAGCCCAACACTGGGTGTTTAAGACAGGGACAGTAAATGAGATGTGGAGAGCTGTGCGATCAAGACTGCAGAGAGATGGGGCCAGAATCAATCATGAAAATTCATTTCTGAAAGGAATTTTGATTTGATATCAAGCAACTGCATTTCATTACTGAGGTACTGAGGTCCTTGTGAACTTCTATGAAGTTTAATGTTGTAGTTAGGCTGATTCGCTTTTAGAATGAAAACTGCAGTGGAATAACTTCCTTTCTGCCCGCCCTATGCACTTTGCCAAGTGGGTGCCATGAAGGTGTAGCTGGAATTTACTTCCCATTTCTTCATGGGATGCCTTCCTTGATAAGTTTACTTGGCTAACTGAGGTTGCGTTATGTTCAAATATTGAGTTTTCGTTTGTTAAGGTCCCCTGTGCTGGACTGGGATATCGTCTAGGTTGAAGTCCTGCTTGCATTAGTTACTTCCAGGACTGGTTTATAAAAATGATAGATGGGTGAATCTGATATGTAATGAAATCACAATGAAACCACGTTTACATTTCTGATGTCCTTCTGTGCAGGAATTGTACATATAAATTGTTAATAACATGCAGTAAAGTGGACCAGTGGTTAGGGTCACTGCTTCATAGCTCCCAGCCAGCTCTCTTTTTACGTGGAGAGTACACATTCTCCCAGTTTTTGTGGGTACTGGGTACTCTCCATTCCAAATATGTGTGAATGTGCGTGTTAAGTCAATCAGTGACTACGATATGACGTTCTATAATGGACTGGGATATCATTCAAGGTTTACTACTACCCTGCACCAAATGTTACTCACGTAGGCTTTGGCTTCCTGTCACCCTATTTTGGGTAAAATAGATTCAAAAAGCTAAGTTAGTGTTATTTATTATTTGCTGAACTTACCTTTTCAATTTAAAGGCTGAAGTCAGCACAAGCCAATCCAGGCAGCATCAGGCACAAGCACGGCCAGACATCTGCATGGGCTAATCTGCGCTTACCAAAATGCATGGAGAAGGATCCATTTGGCATGTTTTAATAGATTCAGTTCTTCAAGAAAAGACTAGTCACAGCATTATAAGTTCTAGTTTTAGCAGCAGAGATGCATGTTGAGGTGAGGATTTTCCACAAAAGGTTTTCGATTGTGTGTGGTGTGACAAGAGGGCTGGGAAACTTGTGAAGTTGCCATTCATTGGATCTCCAGGATGCAACAGATGTATCAGATATGGGTGATCCCGGTAGAATCTCAATGTGTTTTAAGTGACTGCATGTTAGTAGTCTGACAGTGACTGAGATGGTAATATGTGCACACCCTGAAACCTAATTACTGGTTGTCAATGTAGCCTGCTGTCAGTTGTGGTGGACTACTGGCTTTCTGTGTACTTACTGTAAATAATAATCTAAAAGCCTGAAGGTGAAGTGTACTAGTCAACAAGATCTTTATCTGAAACACCTTTGGAAAGACATTTCAGTGTGCAGGTTAGGTGTTTGCATTTCACTACCTGTTGTGCAATAGTTAGAAGTCCTTTGTGAAAATAAAATCATTCTTTGAAGCACTGATAGAGAGATTCTGTACACTTTATATACCTGAGCAGAATGTTGTTGTTAACAGATAATGGATTGGAATGGCCATCATGTAATGAGGCAATGCAAACTGTAGGACACTACTTTAGGATTATCCATCTGTTCCTTTATCCTTACATTTTTATGAGGGTACATTATCCAATTTGTAAAGTCTGTAATTTCTATTTTATCTGTAAACTTGTTGAAGTGTTCTGACCTGTACTCAGTGAAGAGCTCAATACATAAATGAATGGAACTGAATTGAATACTTTGCCTGAAGCAGACTAATTTATTTATAGCGTTTCATGGGGCTTGACTTATCTCAGGCAGCATCAAGCCCTGGATGGGATGCTACTCAACTGCAGAGCACTACATTAATGTAATGGACTTTATATTTATTTTTGCTTCCATCTTTATGTCTAAAGACAAATATTCAAAACCTACCCTCTAGTTAAGCCATTCCTTCCCATTTAAATAAAGACCATTAATATGGCTTCCACTCAGACAGGAGATTGTGAGATACCTTAAATGAAGCACAGGAAGTCTGAGGTGCTGCACTGGATCATCCACATGTGGCATCAGAACTACTAACTAAACTAGGGTGACGAGGTTTTAGAGGGTGTGTCTAAAAATTAGAAATCAAACTTGCAGAAGTGAAATCGCTTCCTCTCACTGTGGATGAATGGCTGGTAAGTAGCCCCCTTGATCTTTTTTGTGAATTATTCTACCTTAAATAAGGTAAATATATAAATGTAGTGTTTCAAGATAGCACACAAACAAGCCAATATCAGTAAGTGTTACCTTCAAATATTGTTTATCTTGGAGTGGAAGTCATCTGACATAGATATGGGTTAACTTTGTCATTGCTTCTGGTGATCTTGCAGCACTCTTTTTCTTTCACATGGCTTGGGATGATGGATTCCATCCACAGATGGAGGAGCCTTTGATGCCACCCACTGAACTAATGTGGTCTGCTCCGTTACCTTTGTCTTTAACTTCCAAGTTTGGTTTATTTATTGAGAAAAATAAATATTTTCCCAGTGTTTATGATAATCACAGGCAAATAAGGGATTGGTTTTTTTTTTTTAATTTTATTGCAATCCATACAAAGCAATCAAGTTTTTACAAAAAGAAAAATTAAGTTAAGAACAGATCGATCCCCACCCTTGAGAGAGAGCAAGCCAAACGGCGTAAAAATTTTACGGCTTTTAAACATACCTAAATTAATAAATTCTCTGTGCTTAATGAACTTATTTTAAAATATTACTGATTAGATCCTGCCATGTTTTGAAAAAAGTCTGTACGGATCCTCTAACTGAGTATTTGATTTTTTCCTATTTCAAATAATATAACACATCGGTTTCCCACTGACTTAAAAGAGGAGAGTTTGGGTTCTTCCAGTTTATCAGAATAAGTCTGTGTGCCAAAAGTGTAGTGAATGCAATCACAATTTGTTTGTCTTTCTCCACCTTAAACCCATCTGGAAGAACCCCAAACACAGCTGTTAATGGGTTAGGAGGGATTGTGAGTCCAAGGCTGTCTGAGAGGTAATTAAAAATTTTTGTCCAGAATAATGTTAATTTGGTGCAGGCCCAGAACATGTGACCCAGCGAGGCTGGGACTTGGTTGCAACGTTCACAGGTTGGATCATGTCCTGGAAACATTTTGGAGAGTTTTAGTCGAGATAGATGTGCTCGATAAATAATTTTAAGTTGTATAATTGTATGCTTTGCACATATGGAGCTCGAGTGAATTCTCTGCATTGCTACTTTCCACTCCTTTTCTGATATATTAATTGAGAGATCTTTTTCCCAGTGTCCTCTTGGGTCTTTAAAAGGGAGGGATTGTAAAATGATTTTATATATTGTAGAGATGGAGTCTAAGTCCTTGAGATTGAGCAATATTTTTTCCAGCATGGATGAGGGTGCAAGATGAGGAAAATCTGGAAGGTTCTGTTTAACAAAGTTCCTGATTTGAAGATAGTGAAAGAAATGTGTAGCTGGAATGTTAAATTTGGAATGTAATTGTTAATAGGAAGCAAAGACGTTGTCTATATAAAGATCTCTAAGCAAGTAAATTCCAATTTTTTTCCAGATATTAAAAACTGCATATGTTTGTGAAGGTTGAAAGAGGTGGTTCTCTTGCAGAGGTGCCACAGATAGAAGCTTCTCCGTCTTAAAATGCTTTCTACATTGGTTCCAGATTCTAAATGAGTGGAGCACAATTGAGTTATTTGTATATTGCCGATAACGTGTATTTATTGGAGCACAGAGCAAGGAATACAAAGAAGTACTGCAGGATTTTACTTCTATTGCGGTCCATGTCTGTGTATGTTCTTCTATTTGTGTCCAGGTTCTTATCGCCTGTATATTTGCTGCCCAGTAATAAAACTGGAAGTTAGGTAGAGCCATGCCACCTTCTGCCTTTTGTCTTTGTAGGGTCGCTCTTTTGATGCGTGGATGTTTTGAATTCCAAATAAATGAGGTTATTGTTGAATCTAATTGCCTAAAGAATGATTTATTAATGTATATTGGAATGGTTTGAAATAAAAAAAGGAGCTTAGGAAGAATATTCATCTTAACAGTGTTAATTCTTCCAGCTAGAGTGAGATGAAGGGTTGACCATCTATGCAAGTCTTGTTTAATGTTTTCCATGCAGACGGCGAAGTTTTGTTGATATAGAGCTTTATGTTTACTTGTAATGTTTACCCCGAGGTATTTAAACTGTTCTGCAATGATAAAAGGTAGGGTATCTAATCTAATATTATATGCTTGAGAATTCACTGGAAAAAGTACACTTTTATTCAGATTAATTCTGAGACCAGAGATCTTTTGAAATTCTGTGAGTGCTGTTAAGACTGCAGGCACAGAATTTTCTGGGTCCGATATATACAATACCATATCATCTGCATATAATGAGATTTTCTGTTCCAGTACTTCTCTGCTAGTCCCCTTTATCTGATCAGTATTTCGACAATGTATTGCCAGTGGTTCAATGGCAATCACAAACAGCAGCGGTGACAAGGGGCATCCTTGTCTAGTGCCACGTTCTAGTTTAAAGTAGTCTGAGCAAATGTTGTTGATGCAAACTGAAGCTTCTGGGTTAGTATACAGTAATTTAATCCATGCACAAATGTTCGGGCCAAACCCAAACTTCTCCAATGTAGTAAAAAGGTATTTCCATTCAATCATGTCAAATGCTTTTTCTGCATCCAATGATAATAATATTTCTGGGGTGTTTGATTTAGTTGGTGAGTATATTACATTAAACAAGCGTCGAAGATTTGAAGATAAGTGTCAGCCCCTAATAAATCCAGTTTGGTCTTGTGATATTACCGAGGGGAGCACTTTCTCCATCCTTCTAACTATGATTTTAGAGAGTATTTTAACGTCGTTATTCAGAAGTGAAATTGGTCTGTATGATGCACATTGTAATAAGTCCTTATTTTGTTTTGGAAAAACAGTGATTAGTGCTTGGCGAAAGGTTTGAGAAAGAGATTGGTTATCTCTGGCTTCTATAAATGTTGCTAATAGGAGGGGAGCTAGCTGAGCGGAGAATTTCTTGTAAAATTCTGCAGGGTAGCCATCAGGGCCTGCTGCTTTCCCGCCTTGGAGTGACTTTATAGCATCTAGTAATTCTGATAACGCCAGTGGTTTATCAAGTTCCTCCGCAATAAAGCATCTATTTGTGGTATCTGTAATGTATCTAGAAATGTATTAGATTGTGTATTGCCTTCTTTAAACTCAGTAGTATATAGGGATTTACAGTAGTCTCTGAAAGTGTGCATTATATTTTTGTGTTCGACGATTTTATCTCCGTTCATGTTGGTGATTACCGAGATTGCGTTGCACACTTCTTGCTTGTGAATTTGTTGAGCTAAAAGCTTATTAGCTTTCTCTCCATGTTCATAATAATGATGTCTGGATTTGTAGATTAGTTGTTCAGTTTCTTTAGTTGTCAAGAGGTTTAATTCCGAATGTAGAGCCTGCCTCCTCCTATGTAGAGTCTTGCTTGGTAGTCTGGCGTGTTCTTCATCTATTTTAGTAATTTCGCTTTTTATCTCTGCTACTTTCTTGGCTTTGGATTTATTTCTGTGGGAAAGATATGAGATAATCTGACCAAAAGGCCTTAAGAGTTTCCCAGAGTATTCCTGCAGAGATCTCGGGTGATGTATTTGTCTCTAGAAAGAATTTGATTTGTTTGGATATAAATTCCGTACAATTCTCGTCAGTTAATAGAAGCGGGTTGAGGCGCCATCTGCGGGGTGAGTGTATGGGGCTTAGTAATTTTAGCTCCAAGATCATAGGTGCATGGTCAGAAATAACAATAGCATCGTATTCGCAAGATTTAATCATAGGCAAGAAGTTATTATCTATAAAGAAGTAATCAATCCTTAAGTAACAATGATGTACTGGTGAGTAGAAAGAATATGTTCTTGAATTTGGGTTTAAAAACCTCCAGGGGTCTGATAAGTTGTGATCAGTTATAAACTTTGTAATTATCTTTGCGGTGTTAGATGCCGTTCCCCCTGTGGAGGAAGTCCTATCTAAAAGTGGATTTAGAACACAATTGAAGTCCCCCGCCATTATAACTTTATGAGTGTTCAGATTGGGAATGGATGCAAATAAATGTTGTATAAATTCCTTATCATCAACATTAGGTGCATAAACATTTATCAAAATCATTTTACAGTTAGATAAGTATCCCATGACCATTACATATCTCCCTTCAGGATCCAATACTACATCTGATGCTACAAATGGTACTGTTCTATGTATGAGAATTCCCACACCTCTAGTTTTCTTTGTAAAACTAGAATGGAACATTTGGCCAGTCCAGTCTTTTTGCAGCCGGAACTGATCCTTGCTTAGTAAGTGGGTCTCCTGTAAAAATACTATTTTAGCATTTAGACCTGTTAGGTGAGAGAGTACTTTCTTTCTCTTTAATTCGTGATTCAGGCCTTTAACATTCCAGCTTACGAAGTTAACTGTCCCATCATGGAGACACTGATTCTGAGTTTTTGATGTCATTTTATAGTCCTAACTGGAAGTGAGACAGCTTCGGTCTTAATTTCCTATTTCCCCTAGAGTTGTTGCCATGCAGCTTATTATTATGTTGGTAGTTATAATTATTAAGATTAATAGGATAGATTAGGTATAGATCAAGTCTGCTCTCTTTCTCTCCCCGCCTTAACCCCCCACCCTCCCTTTTTGCCTCCCCAAGTGAGGCTAAAACCCACTTCACACAGTCCCAGTCCTCTGACATACCCACAGACAGAGCACGTCCAAAGCAAAACAAGCCCCAATGCAGCGGCGTTTTAGGGTTAAAAGATAGAGAAATCTATTACCAATATAGTCTTTAAAAAAGAAAAAAAAAAAGAATTTGGCACTTAAAATATATATATAGACTTCAGC
>JANRMT010062819.1:22777076-22816561 GCA_026402145.1 Polypterus bichir lapradei | reverse complement strand
GATCATTGGCCAGCTTGTCATCCGTGACCAATACCCCCAGGCCACCAGATGGAGCCCTCCCTGCAGTGTGGAGGTGCCCTGAAGACCAGCAGGGAGTCATGGACTATGTAGTTTTTATACAAAATCCTGCTGGATACCACAGGGGCCGCAAGAGGGAGCTGCAGGGAGGACCAAAGACTTATTTGTGCCCTATAACCTGGAAGTTCATCAAAGGAAGAGCGACGGGCTTCCGGGGTGAAGAAAAGAACTTTTACCTAACCCGGACGTGATACAGGATCACATGCACTGGGATTGGGAACACTTCCGAGTCAGGGAATATAAAAGGACTGTGAGAGCTCCCAGACGGCAAGCTGAGCTGGGTGGTAGGAGGGCAACGCGTCTGGGAGTCGGAGGATTGTTTATTGTTATTGATTATTGGTTATTTATGAGTATAGTGGAGGAGAGGGTGCTTTGTGCACTGTGGCATTTAAATAAAGTCAACTATTGGACTTTTTCCTGGTGTCTGGAGTCTTGGACAGGGGTTCAAGGGAGCGATACTGCCCCCTATCTGCCCCCTATATATATAGTGGCAGGTGGCCCGGGACACCTGGATCAGGGAAGGACCGGGAAGGGGCAGCCCCCCTGATTTCCATTCAGGGCCAGAGAGACGCAGCTGGGAAGCGCAACCCCGTTGGGGTCTGTGGTCCAACAAAGGGGCTGCCTGGATGGTTCCTGAGCCCTGGAGGACAGCATTTCCACCACACCAGGAAGTGCTGCCGGAAGACCATCATCAGCACCTGAAGCACATCCGGGGCATGATAAAAGGGGCCGCCTCACTCCCTTCGAGGAGCCGGAGTCGGGAGGAGAAAGACGGAGCTTGCGTGGGAGGAGTGGGGGCGGCTGGAAGAGAGGATTAAAGGACTGAGGAGTCGTGAGTGTGCGGAACCCATTGTATATAGTTTGTAATAATACACCGTGTATCTTGAACTGTGCTGCTGTGTCTGTCTGTGGCCGGGCTATCTATTACAATATATATATTCTGTGAAAATTATGCTTCCCTCCTAAATGTACTTCCCCATAAATCATGACTCGCTGTTTACCTGCAGGGTCAGCTTTATTGATGATATCCCCATGGAGCTTTGGTTTAATCCTCTTAGCCCATCAGAGCCTTTTTGTCTGGGATTGTTCACCTCTTCATAGCCTGTGGTGCTGCTGTGTCTGTTGTCATAGAAATGTGATGAGTACTGTGTAAAGTTACCAAAAATGCACATTTTAAATTTTGAACTTAACATTCTCTTGATTTGTTCTAAACAGTTGTCATAATTTTGTTTTATTATTTGATTAGTTTTTGCCCATTGACCCATCTGCCAAAGTAAATCTTTCGATCTGTTTCAGAGTTATTGATTTGTCACCCAAGTAATTTATTTACCGTATTTACTTTAGGAGCATTTTTCATACTGTTCATTATTTTAAAATCATTAAGTCTGTTACATCATTCCAGTATCAATTTAGATATGTGTCTCTATGGACATTACTATTTTCTGGTATCTTCTGCATGGCTTTGGCCACATTGGTTACAGTTGCTAAACCTGTTTATGGCTATGTGACACAAAAAAAAACAAACACCTGACATATTTGTTTTCCACAGAATAAAAGAAGGGAGAGAAATAAAAATAATGAGACTATTGTCAGACTGAAGAGCTAGCAGTTCAGCTGAATCACAGCATAACCAGAGCCCACCTGCTTTTTTAAGAACACGCTACCCAGCTACAAAAAGTTGCCTGCAAAAAAGGAACAGGAGATGAATTGTTATCTGAAATACCAAAGCAAAGTCATTTACTAGAAATTCAAAAGAAACTATTGCCAAAACCAGATTGTTAACATGAATTGAAGCCAAAAAGGAATCGCTAATACTCAAAGCTAGAAATACACTAAATTATTTGTCAACTGTCTTTTAAATCTTCACAAACTCTAATGCACGTATGCACCTGTTGCCAGCTTATAAACTGTTATGTCAGAGACATCATGTAGCGTGACTTCTTGGAATCTATCCATGGCAAAAAAAAACACAAGACAGCAGCACCCAAGGTAATAATAAAATAGGACAGCAGCAGAATGAAAACTGAGCGCTAACAATATGGAGTCATCATTCCCATCTATTTAAGATGGAGGCACACAGTAACTTGTTAGCTAAGCACTGGATACAATTAGAAAAAAACTAAGAATATTAGCTATAGTTGGGGGAAAGAGTTCTAATCAGGGCCTGCTGCTACATTTCTTTGCTACTTACTTTGGCTTGGATGATTGGTTGTACCTTGCACTGCTTTTGACAGTCCCTTTGACTCTGTCCATTCCCCGGTGGTTATTTGTGCTTTTAAAATTTTAAAGATCATTCAGTGGTATCCTCCCAGTATTCATTACAGTTCGCTTTCTGGAATTCAGTTCCACCCATCTTTTTTTTATTTATTTATTTTTTATTATACTTTATTAGTCCCGAAGGAAATTACTTGGTTTTCCCATACCCCTTGGAGTCAGCCATTGTACAGCGCCCCTGGAGCAATTGAAGGTTAAGGGCCTTGCTCAAGGGCCCAGCAGAGTAGCATCTCTTTTGGCAGTGATGGGGATTGGAAATGGCAACTTTCGGGATACCAGCGCAGATCCTTAGCTTCAGAGCCACCACTCCGTCTTGCATTTATAATTGATATTCCAATTAGTTTGTATTGTTGTAGTTCCTTCAGCCTATCAATCCATTTTTGAGTCTACTTAATGTAAACTGAACTGCTCTTTTTATCCATCAGTTACTCATCTGTGTGAGTGTTTCTTCTAAATATCATTTGATGTTGTATTTTCATGTATGCTGTTTTATTCATTGCTTGTTGTTCCTTGTTGTCACTAATTTGTGGGAGACTAGAAAGTTTGAATTGCATTGCACTGTGTAGATGTGACAATAAATTAGAACTTATGGCCCATGTTGACTTACTCTAAATTTCTGTTATAGGTGTCAAGTGCAGCTTTGCTATTTTTTCTTGTCGCCTCATTAACATGATTTTCAGGTTTGGTTAACTGCTAACACTAAATTCACCCATTATGCCTATGTATGGGTGTGTATTTTTGCACCCTATATTGGACTGGCGTCTTGTCCAGGGTTGGCTCCTTTCTTATGACCAGAGCCGATGGAATAGTAATTGACCTGTTTTAGAAAACAGGTGGATATAAGGAAGAAGGTAGTATGGTGGTGTACTGACTGCAGTTTCTTTTCACTGTTTTTGAGTCCCGTGTTAGAATTTCTGTCACTTTAGTGTGGCGTCTGTATGGTTTTCATTGAGTTATCTCTGGGTGCTCAAGTTTTCTTCCCACATCCCAAAAACAAGCAAATTAAGTTAACTCTAAATCAAGAGTTCCCAAACTTTTTTCAGCTGCCGACCCCTTTACCAAAAAATTTTAAAACCGTCGACCCCCTAGTCATTTACTTTACTTACTCAAATTAATACATTTGTACAGTACTCAATATTAAATATTTCACTAGATATCAGATTTTAATCACTTGTAATTATGATTTAAAAAGATAAAATGGCTATGGAATATGGCATTATCTTGTGCAATATTTAATATCGAAACCTGCACTAATGAAAATTTAAGCAAAAAATTACGAGCAGAGTTTTTTTTTTTTTTTTTACATTTTTGACATTTATGAAATAAATTCAAAATAAGTACAAATAGTCCAAGCTGTACTGTCTGCATTTCTTTTTTGGTTCAGTCATATTATTATCTGAAGAAATACAAACTTTTATTAACAAACAATTTTGACAGCCCCTGTGATTAAAAAAAAAACAAAAAACAATAAAGTATGTACTTACTTGAAACAAGATTTTTGTTCTTACTCGAATAAATAAACTGTGTCCTCCAATTTTCTTTTTCGTAGTACAGCTCCTCAATAAATAATTATATTCAAAGTTCAAATCACAAATAAGTACATGTCACATCAAACAAACCAATTTATAGTGTTTTATGAAAGCATGACCATACAAGACTGATAGATTCTGCTAATATAGAATATCCGTCGTCTCGTCCCACCGCAAGCAAAAGCAGACATGCAACAGTTTTTCATGTCCGCACTTGCTTTGATATGTTCGATAAGACAATGCACAGATACTGTATGTTTGTGTTACATGTATTTTCATGCATTCTTACGTGTGACTCTTTTAATGACACATTTTACCTTTTTGTTCGCAAGTTTGGTATGTAATGTGTTTTTATCAAAAAAGTGTTTTTTTGAATTATTTTACTTCTTAATTAGGTACCTATTGGAATCATAGATATTTTGAAGTAACAAACAAATAGCAGTAGTAAGGGGGTCTATTTTTGCTGTTGTTGACCCCCCAATTTTTTTATTGAAACTATCGACCCCTTGAAAGTTCAAATCGACCCCAGGGGGTCGATATCGACCACTTTGGGAACCCTTGCTCTAAATGATGCTGTGTGGGTGCACTCTGCCCTGCTCCAGAACTTGCCAGGGCAGACCCCAGCTCCTCAAATCCTTGGTTTTACAAATGGATTGATAGTTGGATGGAAGCACCAACAGTTCTAACTTGTATCCCTAAAGGGCTACACTGAAGGCCTCACCAAAAGTGTCACACCACTGACCTTCAGAAAAAACCATACTTGAACAAAATCTCAAATTGCAGTTGTAAATGCATACTTTATTGATCAAAGTAAACAGAGTATACAGTGTACTATTCAGTCCAGAAGACAGATGAAGACTCCACTTTCAACCACAGGGTCACCTAATTGCTTTTTCAGAGTAGTCATTTGCAGTCTGTTGGCTGCATACTCTTTTTTTTTTTTAAACAATAATTGTGTCCTTTTCCCAAGTATTCATGGCAGTAAGTGAAATACCAAGTGTGGCAGTGAATGTCACTTCAGGTCTCATTGATTTCCGGCAACAGCTTTATGGCAGAACTCAGTATCATTAATCTGGTTATGTTTCGGACCTGCACAGTTCCAAGCTGCAGATGGTGGCTTTCATTAAAATAAACTGAGGCTAGCAAGGGGGCATTCAAGCATGGACACCATTTAGTGTGCTTAATTAAAATGGCGATCCCGTGTCTCTGAAGTTAAGTACCTTAACATCTGCTTTTTAACTGCTTGCAGGAATTTATAGTTACAGTAGTTATAGAAGGATGTGGAGCAGATTCACAATTATAGCCTCCCATTGTACACACAGAGCACAGCACACTTTCTCCAGATTCACTCCAGGGACCCTAACATTAAAAGTGAGCTTTATCTATCAGGCAATGATCTAGTGACTATGACTTTGCTAAAGTGTAATATTTCTCATAGTATTATTGACAATTTAAGCAAGGATTTTAGTATGGAACAATGCTTCTTGCAATCCTGAACAGAAAAACAAGGGCATTGATAGATGGCAAAATGTATGAAGGATTATCACAATGTAATGTGTTATTACCCTGTACTGGATGAAATAGGGTTCAGCAAATGGATAGCTACTGTTATGATGTTTCCTGCCTGCACACCATTTTTTGAAGTGTGATGTCTGAAGACCACGCAAAACTTTATGCTATATGTGGGTCTGTTTCTATCAGGTTTCTGTTGTTCAGGAATCACTTTTTACGCATTTTGTTATGTTGCAGCCTTAAGCCAAAATCATTTAAATTTATTTTTTCCCTCATCATGCAATATTCCATAAACAAGAATGGCAGAACAAAAACAGGGTTTTAGAAATTCTTGCAAATTAAAAAAAGCAACACATTGACACAAGTATTCAGACCATGTACTCAACACATTTCATTGAAGCACCTTTGAGAGTAATTCGAGTATTTAGGGATTTTCTTCAATGTAGATCCTCTCCAGAGATGTTTGATTGAGTTCAGGTCCACGCTCTAACTGGGCAACTGAAGAACATTCCCAGAATTGTCCCTAAGTCACTTCAGTGTCGTCCTTGCTTACGGTCATTGTTCTGTTGGAAGGTGAACCTTTGGCGCAGTCTGATGTTCAGAGCGCTCTGGAGAAGGTTTTCATTAGGGACCCTGTCTAGTCTCCCAGCCCCTGGTTATTTAAAACAACACCAAAGCATGTTGCTGCCATCACCACACTTCACTGTTGGAATTGTATTATACAGGCTATGAACGGTGTCTGGTTTCCTCCAGACATGACACTAATTATGGGTTTTAGTAGACCTGAGAAATCTTGCTTCTCACAGTCTGAGAGTTTTTCAGGTGCCTTTTTGAAAACTCTAAGTGGGCTTCAATGTACTTTTTAGCGAGGAGAGTCTTTTGTTTGGCCTCTCTGTTATTAAGCCTAATCAGTGGAGTATTGTAGTGGTGGTTGTTGTTCAGGACATTTTTTCACTCTTCACAAAAGTGACCATCAGGTTCTTGATCATTCTCTTACTCATTGTCTTTCTACCACAATTTCACAGTTGGGCTGGGCAGCCAGCTCTAGGAAGGGTCATGATTTTTCCAAATTTCTTTCATTTAAGATTTATGGAGACAGTTGTGCTTTTTGAACGCCAAAGGATTTTTTGTAGCCTTCTCCATAATGGTCCCTCAACACAATCCTGTTTCTAAGCTCTGCAGGCATTTCTTTTGAACTTGTGGCTTAGTTTTTGCTCTCATACACATTATCAGCTATTACAGTACAGACAGGCAGGTGTCTTTCCTAATGATGATGACATAACTTTATTTGAACCCAAGGGGAACTTTGGCTTTTTACAGAAGCTCTTTAAATAAATACAGTATATACATAAATAGGTAGATAATCATGTCCATTCAACTAAACTGACTACAAATGGACTCCAAACGAGGTGTACAAACATTTCAATGATGATCAATACAATGGAATGCTCCTGAATCAGATTTCAAGTGTCATAACAAAGGGTCTGAATACTTGTGTCAATGGGAAAGAACATTTTTTTATTTTTAACTAGCAGACCTGGCGCGCTTCACTGCACGTTTAACCGGCTAGTTTCGGCAGCAGATCGTGGTTTTTCCAATCTAGACGTCCTGTCTTTTTCAGATTCTTTTAACCGCCTGGTTTCGGCAGCCAACCGTCCTTTTCCCAATCTAGAAATCCTGTCTTCTTTAGATTCGTTTAACCACCTGATTTTGGCAGCGAATTGTTTTTTTTCTAGCGTAGAAGTCGTTTCTTGTTGAGATTCGTTTAATCGCCTGGTTTTGGCAGCGATTTCCAACCTAGAAAACCTCTCTTGAGATCCGTTTAATGGCCTCATTGATTGCATGTCTTCCAAGGTAGTTTCAATACCCATTTCTTGCACGGAGTCTTCTCCCCTTTTTTGAGTGACTGTGTAAGTACCGTGTGTACTAAACAGTAAATTAGTAAAGGAGAAAGGACTAAACATTAAGGAAAAAGAACGGCAAGACCGCGTCAGCTGCGGCGCTCAGCGGAGCTCAGCTTGGAGCGAAATGAAGTGAATGAAATGACGTGAATGGGAGGGGAGATGATCACATGACTCCCCCACCCACCTTAACTCTCAATTCCTCCACAAACACACAAACACAGTCTATCGGATCCCAACTCTTCTTTATATATATAGATAAATTTCCAAATTTGTCTAAAATCCTGTTTTTGCGTTGCCATTCTGGGGTATTTAATGTTGCTTGATGTTCAAAATGAATTTAATTCATGTTAGCACAAAACTAAAATAGACTAAACAGCAAAATGTGACAAAAAGAGAAAGGGAAAAAAAAAAGAAAAGAGGATCTGAATGTTTTTTTGAATCCACTGTATGTCCCCCAAGTCCTCAGTCTACAATGACAGGGTTAGTGCAACCTGCCCAGATGTCAGGAGAACATACACTATATCTATGGTGGAACTGAAAAGACATGAAATTGAAGTATCTAATTATTAAGTATCTAAAGCTTTGAGGTGGCAATAATATCCCCAGCATTAATAAACCACCTCAAGAAAATAAAATGGGATCGTGCATCTTAGGAAAATCTCAGTCAGAAGGAGCAAAGTTAAATCATGTTTTATTTGGCAGTTCTGCAGCACTTAGGTGATCTTCCAATGTATATGTTATATACACTGTTTTTATTTATTTATTTAAACGACACACACACACACACATATATATATATATTGTAGATGCCACACGGGCTGGACAGGCATCTCGGCCAGGAGAGGGAGCAGACCTGGAAGGAAGGACCAGAAAAGGTGGATAGACAGCCCATTAGAAACAGAAGAAGTTGCTGGAGGTTTTTTATTCCCCCAACATTCTAGATGGCAGCAGCCCTGGAGGTTAGTGCACAATAAGAAGCCAGCAGGGCAGGCCGGGATATGCAGTCTGGCAGAGCAGCCCTGCTGAGGTCACTGGGTGCCACGAGAGGGTGGGGTTGGGAGACAATCTCTCTATTATGGACTTCCATGTGACCTGGAATTGCCTTCATTGGGCAGTCGCCCTGGCACCGAAAGTACTCCTGGGTCTGTAATAAAAGAGACTGCACTCCCTTATTCAAGCAAGCTGGGAGGTAGTGGAGCAACACTTGAGTGGGGTAGGGAGAAAGAGAGATATTGTGAGAAGAAGACCTCACACAAGCACTGCTTGTGCTTGTGTCACATTTGGAGGTATTTAAAATAAAAACCTTTGATTATTTGAGCCTGGGACTGTACAAGTGTGTTCATGTTGGGGATTGGGGCTCACCGATTCCCTGGGTTTATCATAATATGTATATACTGTATACATATACAGTAATCCCTCCTCGATCGCGGAGGTTGCGTTCCAGAAGTAGAAACCATGTGTTTGCATGGTTATTTTTATATATTTTAAGCCCTTATAAACTCTCCCACACTGTTAACATTATTAGAGCCCTCTAGACATGAAATAACACCCTTTAGTCAAAATGTGCTCCATGACAAGACAGAGATGACAGTTCTTTCTCACAATTAAAAGAATGCAAACATATCCTCCTCTTCAAAGAATGCATGTCAGGAGCAGAGAATGAAGCAGAGAATGTCAGAGAGAGAGAGAGTGCGCGAGAGAAAAGCAAACAATCAAAAAATCAATACATGCTTTTGGGCTTTTAAGTATGCCGAAGCACGGCGATAAAGCGGCATTTTTTAGAGGAGCATCCGTATCTTCTAAGCAAACAGCCTCTGTGCAAACAGCCCCTCTGCTCACACCCCCTCCGTCAGGAGCAGAGAATGTCAGAGAGAGTGAGAGAGAGAGAAAAGCAAACAATCAAGCACTGCGCGGGAAGCATATCGTATATCATTGAGGAGTTTTATTTAATATGTAATACGTGCTCTGATTGGGTAGCTTCTCAGCCATCTGCCAATAGCGTCCCTTGTATGAAATCAACTGGGCAAACCAACTGAGGAAGCATGTAGCATAAATTAAAAGACCCATTTTCCGCAGAAATCCACGAACCAGCGTAAAATCCATGATATATATTTAGATATGCTTACATTTAAAATCCGCGATGGAGTGAAGCCGCGAAAGTCGAAGCGCGATATAGCGAGGGATCACTGTATATACATACTGTATATATATATATATATATTATTTTATTTTTTAATATAGATATTTTACTTACAAGCTATAAAACAACAAAACACTGCAGAGGACCACGAAACATTGCAGGCAGTGATGAAGTTAGCTCGGCCTTCTGTTCTGGCCATATTTAACATGCAGACTGTCGCTGAAATGTAGAAAGGATTATTGAAGACCTCAGTCACTGTGCACAATATCTTTTTACAGTCATACCAAACTGTTAGCACTCGCAGTTCTAAATTCAGGGACAATTTTTACCATCAGATTATGCAGCCACATAACAAGCACTCATGCTGACAAATGTATTGATTGTTTCTTATATACAGTATCATCTGATGATGTATTTTTATTCACTGTATTTACTATTAGTTGATTGCATTGTACTACTGTCACTATTCCATGGGACATATGCAGCTAAAAATTTCATTTTACTGTATGCTTGATATCAGACTTGACTTTGAACATACTGTAGAATATTTAATATAGTCCATTTTAATAAGCAAATCTAAACCTTGTAGAAAACACTTCTGAAACAGCAATTTGATAAGTGACTGAAAAAAATATGATGGTTCATGGTATCAATAAATCAGTTAAGGTCTGCTTTCTTGACCTGGTAAAGTCATTTCCACATATGTTTGCATTTCCTGCAGTCCCTTCTTCAGCCCCATCTCTGCCTTCAGGTTGGGTGGGGAACCCAGCTGGTTAACTTCAGAGCTCAGTCAGGCTGTCCCCTGAGTCAGGTTCATGCACTCACATCCCTTTACCTAAATGTAGCATTATCTAAACTCATGAATCATGGCTTCTGTATTTCGTCCTATTGAGGAGTATTATCTTTAATTTGTAGCCTAGTGTTTTATGCACACGACACTCCTAGCTGTGGGTGAGATGTGTCTGTTTTGTTTTCCTTTCTGGGCTAGCTTTTTTTTTGATGTTCCCTTGTACCTTAACTCCAAAAAAAGGAAGAAAAGTTTGCATCAAACAGTAATACCTATCCTTCTATATAAAAGTGGTCGGGATTGTCCTTCCGTCCCGTGAGTGCTACGCAGGCGCGGAGTTTCACACACGCCCCGTCCATTTTGCAATGCACGATGGGATTTGTAGTTTCGTTTTTCCAGGTAAAAGATGATTTTCTACTCCAGACTTTGCGATATCTTCTTCTTCTTTCTTACTATATAAAAGCAGTCGGGATTGTCCTTCCGTCTCGTGAGTGGAAAGCGTAGCGGTATTCCGCTTATCACAGACTTACTACTTGCAGCTTGCGGTATGAAGCGACATGATCTGAGCAGAGTTCTGGTGCTCCCATCGTTCCCTTTCTTTTGTGCGCGATGCGCTGAAAAAATAAACAAAATTATGTCTCTGGAAATAATTAATGTTGATGGAGTACAAATGCCTCACCGCGTAGTAAATATCAGGGGGGTTCAAAAGGGTGACCTCAATATAGAAAAAAAGTTTAAATTTCATCACAAAAATAACAGAAACTACGAGTATTAAAGTAATACCGCTCAAATGCAATATAACCAAATTAATGAGTTTGTATAAAATATCAAATTGATCTACATATTGAATTACCTTAAGAAGTGGTCAACTTAAAAGTCGGTCGCCTTAAAAGGAGGGTCAGCCTAGTTTAATACTAAAACTCTATTTTTTAGATACAAAGTTTTCACCTGAACCACCTTTTGCAATAATGGAGAACCATTTATATTAAGCGTTGCAGATGAGTGACTTGAGTGGCAAGTAAGTTTTCCAAGCTTTTTAATGCTGCCCCATGCTGGTCTTGCCACATAATGCCTACACAGATATCATTAAATGGTGGTGGCTGTTGACTTCCAGCGTCCTGGAGTTGAAAACCTGAAGGAATAACGTGTTGTGGCTTCTCAAGGGTCTCACCCAGTGTGGAGGCAGTGCTGCTTAGTACGGTGGGAATTGAGTGAGACAGAGAGAGCTCAGCTGACGTCACCAGAAAGTTGTCCGCTTTGCATTGCTGTCAGCCTGTTTCTTCATTAACATTTAATTGAGTTCTAATTCTGAAGACCCTTATAATCCAGATGTTACAGGTTCACAGCTCTACATTATCAGTTATTACAGTGCAAAATGTGTGACCTAGGATAAATCGTTGTGTGATTCCACAACAAAATCCCCCAGTTTCTGTTTTGTACCCTTTCTTGATTTTGTTCCTTTGCCTTTGGTTTTTCACTGTTGTTTTGTATTTGTTAACAAGGTTTCTTTAGTTATTTGTAGTTGTTCCCTGTGTTCTGTATTTATTATGGTATTTCATTGACTGATGATTTGAAGGGCTAGACCCCTGAATAGGTATAAGCCCTCAGGTGCTACAGTTAGTCAGGCTGAAGTAGCTGAAGGCTCTTTAAACTCTTGGCAGCCATTGCTTCACTGCAGTGTCATTGGTTCCTGTAGTGGTGTTTTCTGCTCCCTTTCAGGCTCTCCCTTTGTAGACCATTTAGTTTTTTTTCTTATTAAATTTTTGCTTTGTCATTAAGATTGGTTTAGTGGATCAAAAATGTTGGGCTTTATTAATAATTACTTCATTATTTTGTTTATTATTATGTAATTTTGTTAGTTTAATTGTTCTCTTTTAGATTTTGTAATTAAAGTTTTTATTGTCTCTGAATTTTGTATTTATAAATTTTGAACTTTATATTTTTGAATAATTGTTCCCTTCATTATTACTGACTTTTCAATTAATACATGAACACAACTATGTTATGGCCAAGGTTTTTGATGGTATTTTCCTCCCCACTCTTTTGTAACAATATAAACTTTAGGCACTCTTATTTTAGCTTAAGTAGTTTTAGGAGACATTGATTGTTCCAAGCAGCCCAGGGAAGCAACTTTCTCTCACCTTTATCTAACAAGTGTCATCATCTGTCATATTTTCATTTTTATAGTCATTCTTTGACATTTAAAAATCACCAAGGCATTGTTTTAGGGGGCTTTGGGAGGCAGAGGAATTCAGTGGCTACATTTAATTTTTAATTTACTGACTTTTTCAACAACATTAAAAATATAACACCTTTTTTTTTGAAGTGCCGTTATTTTTTTGTAGTACAGACATCTCCATTTTGTGCATTTTGTTTTGTCTGGTTACCGAGCTGAGGTCAACTGAAAGTGTGTGGCATCACATCACATCACATCAGGGGGGTATTTTTCGTACGTGGATTACACGTTTAGCCGGATGTAATTATTGACGATTTGGCATGATCCTGGATCTGTCGGTTTTTCAAAACTCTTGCTGGATGTGTTGTCATAGCAGCACATCCAAATCCTCAAACCTGCTCGGAGCAGGTTTGTTGTATTGTAAAAGGCGCTTTATAGCGCCCGACCCGGCACAGACCACGCAGAGGCACATGTACAAAGTCACACAGGCTTTATTGTTTCTTCAGCCGTGGGCACACGCCTTCCCCGTGTCCCACAAGCCCAACACAGTCCAAAGCACAAAACCCCACATAAACCAATTGCTTCCTGGCACCACCACTCCCCCCAGGCAAGCTCGTCCTCTTCCTCCCGATTCTGGCCCGGATTGCTGGGAGGCACGCCCTTTTATACCCCACCCGAAAGTGTTCCAGGTGCCTGACCAGCTGGTCTTAATTGCACCTCCGGGTGGGGCTGATAAACTGTCCAGCGTGGTGGCTGGTCGTCCGCAGCACCCCCTAGCAGCCACCCCATCTCCCAACCGGGCTGCTGTGGTGGACTCCATGTCCCATGGAGCCACGGGGGAGATTGAGGAGGGATCCACAGCCAGGGAGGCTGCCCCCAAGCGCCCCGGGGAAGGTACTGCAATGTCCCCGATGGCTCCCCCGGGACGTATGTAGCAGAGGCGTCCCGGCCGGGCATGGGACCCGGCTGTCCGTCACAGTATGTAAACAAGGATTAGCTCACACACTTAATCAGTTTCCGTGCATGGAATTCATTCAGTTACGGCTTCACCGTTCATGAATGAGCAACCAATTGATATCGGTGCGCAAATTATAAGAAGATAATTTCATATAGAGAGGGTTTTGCGCGATCGGCAAGATCCTTTATTGCTCCCGGAGGAAATTCTTTTCGAAAGATACCGCTTAAGCCGAGGGGGAATATTGTACCTCAAAGATTTATTAGCACCTTATATTTGAAGCCAAACAAGTCGAAGTCGGGCTCTAACAAACACACAGACAGTATGCATTGCTTTGAGTTTTTTTGCAAGCGGCACTTTTTTATATACTGTAGGCGATGTGGAAAATCTATCTAAAAGTGCAGTCTGCCAGGCAATTCATAAAGTCTGTTTGGCTCTGAAATATTTCCTTCGGGTTTTCATAGTGTTTCCTGGACACCTGCGTGTGCAGACAATAAAAGAGGCATTTCATGCCATTGCAGGTAGGTAATACACAGGCAAAAACACCCACAGTTCCATAAAGAATCTCACAATCAGCCTAACATTCTCAATAGCCAGGACTTCCAAATGTGATTGGGGCACATGGGACTGATCAGAGTGGAGTTTTACCAAACATTATTTTGAAAATTGACCTCTCCTCCTGATGAATAATCACAGTGTCTTCATCAAATATGTGACCTCCGTCAATATCTCATTGGTCAGACACAAGTTCTAGGGATATGACATTCCCTGCAACTGACCCAACAAAAAAAAAATGCCCTCAGAAACAGGGCAATGGGCATTTTGCTGGAGAGTCAGCTCTTCTGCAGGGGTTAGGTCTGGACCGCGTGGACCTCCACCTGTTTTTTGCTTGTCTGCCTTCTTATTAGCTTTAAAATTAATGTTTTTTATATTATATATGAGTCTTTATGTCAACAATTCTTTAAATAGTTATATACCAATATTTACCAGTTTGAAGTATATTCTTGTACTTAACTTTAACCTGTTCCCATGTTCTCCTTGTACTCATGTTTGATCTGGAATTATGACATATTAAATAATAATTAAACTGACACATAGGAAATGAAACACTGCATTCAGTAAGTACAATGCACACTACTTAGCGTTTAATTTGTCGGCCACTTTTTGCCAGCCGTCTTTTCTGGTTTGGGCTGCTTTTGCAGTGTTACCCCTTGTGCATATTAAATCTTGAAATTTTTCATATCCTTCAAGTAAAAGGTCCTGCTCCACATGTGTGAAAAACTGTGCCCGTTCTTTCATCATTTTGTTGCAGCCTATCAAAGACTTGCTATTCATGTTTTCCAGACTCAATATATATGGGCTTTTCAATCAGCGCAGGCGCGATGATTAGATCCATAGACTAATCTACTACACAGCTGCATTTGAAAAACCGACTTATCCTGGATGAGTTTCACCAGCATTAACTCATCCAAGATGAGGTATCTGATCTTGGATGATTTAAGCGACGTACGGAAAATACTCCCCAGGTCATAGGTACAGTATAATGATCAGGTATAATGTTCAGTGTTGTGCAGTTCCTGTTTGTCAAAGTTTGTGGTTAATTCAAAGAAAAAACCCTAGCATTCCTTAATTAGGTTTTCCTGATTTTAACTACAAATTCCATCCCATTTTCGGCTATGGTATTACCTTTCATTTTGCTATAGGTTACTTGTAAAAATGACTACTTTCTGATCCTTTCCGTTTTGTTTATTTCACTGTATTTATTTTCTCTAGTGTCTCACTTTGAATTTTAATTATTAAACATTACTGCTGTTACCTTAGGCAGTTCCTGCAGCATGACTGAAAAGTTAAAAATACATCAAAGTTGTTTGCATGTCTCACCAGTTTTAGCGTTGTTACATTGGTTACCTGTGCCTTTTAGAATTGACTTTAAAATACTATTAATGGTATATAAATTTTTAAATAATCTTGTTCTTTCCTATACTGTTGGAGTTCCTGTCTCCCTACATTCCAAGTCGTTACCTTAGATCTTCTAAAAGTGGTCTGCTTATTATTCCAAGAGCTAAGCATAAAAGAAGTGGTGAGGTGGCCTTTTGTTGTTAAGCACTAAAAATCTGGAATACTTTACCAATAGAGATATACCAAGCTAATTCTGTGGAGCATTTAAAAAAAATAATTTGGCCCTTTTGGTAACAACAATTTAGTTCTACCCTTAATAAACTAGATATGCATAGAATTATCACACTCTTTGATGAATCTGCAGTCTTTATTAATCTTTACTTTTCTTTGTTTTCTTTTCTGGTTCTTCTCTACTGGCATTCTGCACCACCACCACCTGATCAAAGTCCTGTGCAGCCACTTGTGATTTGTTTTTTGGTACACTGCATTAATCCCTGAATGGAAATTTGTCTTTTCGCATAACCTTTGGAGGTCGGAGCATGAGGTCAGCCATTGTACAGCACTCAGTAGCAATTTTCAAGTTAAGGGCCTTGCTTAAGGTCCCAACAGAGTAGTGATGTTTGAATGAAAGCTGATATCCCAACCTGCCATGAGACCCTCTACATCAAATCCTCTAAGAACAAGCCTAAAAAAAATGGTGTTAGGCAGAATGCCCAGTTGGCTAGGTGGTCGTTTGGCGTAGAGCCCCTACAGATTTTGTTTTTATGTCCAGCTTAACTGGAATTGTTTTTTCTGTCCACCCTGGCCAACTGACCTTATCATCAGACTGCCATTTAAAAACTTAGAAAAGCAATTCTATATTTAAGGACTCTCATAATTGTATGTCTGTCTTATGTAAGTGTGCACTGGCAACCTAACCAAAGATTGCTTAGGGGGTGAACTGTTATGGAGCCTATTCTGGCAGCTAAAGGCACAAGGCAGGAACAACCGTGGTCAGAACACCAGTTCATTGCCAGACACACATCTGCTCGCATATACACATGGGGAAACTATGAGGGATGTGGGAAGGAAACTGTGACCACACATGGGGTTCAGAAATTAAAACTGATTACAGTACTTTTTATTTGAATTAATCAGAGCTCAACTCCTTCTACTAGCTGAGGACAGTGCACCAAAAGTGTAGCAACTCTGTTGTTTCTGTAATTGTTTTTAATTATTATTTTGTTCTACATTGGTTTTATGGTTTTTCTGTCACATATACAGTAAATATTGTCTGCATTAACCCTTATTATACTATATAACCTGTAAACTGTAATGTTTAAATAGGATATGTAAACAGTAGGATGAGCCACTGAGCCACAAATCCCAGACACAATCATACGCAAACCAGTCACAGGTTCAAACACAATCCCTTTTTATTAACAATTATCTCCACAGATCAAAATAAGAACAACCAAAGTAAACAGCCCCAAAAACAATCCTGTTTCTTCACACTTGTCTTATCAAGCCTCATTTACTTCCTTGTGACCCTGCTGGTTAAGATGATACAGCTCCTTGACCCAGAAGAACGTCCAGGATATGGTCTGTAGCAAGCACTTCTGTGTCCAACAAGAATGCCCCAAAAGTAGGGTGCATATCCCACTGCAGTTACCCCTGTTGGCACCCACAGAGCCCAACAGAGCTGTGTTCCAGAACACTAACTCCCATGATGCCCTGTGAGTATCTGAAGGGGACCCAAATTCCAGGGACACTGCCCTCTAGCGTATCGGGGAATATAGTACCCTCCAGGACCTCCTATCATGCTGCTGTCCCTACCAGGTAAGGATTATTGTACCTATCCTGTCAGAGAGTCTGTCTTTAAATTTTCTTTTGTCATGGTGTCCCGTCCCGTTAAGGAATCACCCTCTGGGACATCTGTCTATCTCCAGCAGCACTCACAGATACAAATATGATGTTATTTTAAACTTTTTTAATAATCATTTACTTAGATCTAGCCCTCTGTGGACCTTTATCAGAAGGTGAAAAATGACATATTTCTATTGCAACTGAGAATATTTAGACTTGAAACACTTAACTTGAAGAACACATTTTAATTTTTCATATATTTGACACAGCTATTCTTGTTTATTACTTGTTTCTACCTCATGAAGTAAATATAACATTCCCTCTGAACACCATGAATTAGGGGGGTTTAGACTATGTTACTGTATATAGTTCCTCCGCTGCCTCTTTTATGTTTGTTTTGTTCATTGTTATGTTTATATTGTTCTTTAATTTTTTTACGTTTAAAGATGTTTAAACATCTTTTATTATGTGCCATGTGTTTTGTGGTGGTCCCTCAAGATGTGGGGCTACTTGCTCATCACTGTCAAGGGACTGTCCTCAGCCGCATAAAGGCTGAGGACACACCCACAGTCCCTTGCGGTTCCTTTTGAATGTGCATGTGCCAGTGAGCTTCTCTGTGATGATTCTTTGCTTTTGTGAATTTTGTAGATTTTGGACCCTTACTTTGTTTTTTGACCATCTTTAGATTTGGTATTGGGACTGTGTTTGCTGTTGGGATTGCCTATTTTCAAGGAATTGCCTCCTGTACCCTTTTGCCTTGTGCTCCTTAGGGCTTTTTTTGTGATACAGAGCATTTTATATAAATAAACCTTTTTATTTATAAAGATTCCTTATTGCCCTTTTTGTGTGACCCCTTTGAGTATTTTATGGGAAATAAGTACATGTGATTAATAGCACACTAATTCAGACTTTTTTGCATTTTTGTTATTGTTTATTATTATTCTTGTTCATTTTTTATTTTATATTATTCTTTATTACTGTTGAGAATTTCTCTTTATGAGCTAAGACTCTACACCATGGCTGCAACATTATAATGCCATCGTGGTAAGTAAGGTCATGTGCATGTATAATGTATGCATGAGTGTGTGATATCGCTGTGGCAAAGTTCCCTGCGAATACGGGCCAAGAGCCATAGTCAGAGTGCTGGTCCTCAGAAAGGCAAACCCATTGATTTCACCATTTATTTGTCTTCTTTTTTTCTTACAAGCTGATGGATGGATTTCTACTCATCCAAAGTTAGTTTTTTTGTTTGTTTTGACCATTATATTTAACTGAGCTCCATACTCATTAGGAGCTATTTTACTTGGCCAGGTAACTTCTGACAATGTTTGGTTAGATGAAGGGACACTACACCCAGTCTGAAAATCCAAAATTTAGGGGTCATAATTCCTGCCTCCTGTTTTTTTTTTTTATTTTAATTTGTAATGTTAGCTGAGTTGTGATACATAGAAGAGCTAAACCTTGAGGAAATGACTCACCATAACAAACAAAATCGTGGTAATCTGCAGATTTCTAAGAAATTTATTAAAAACTAGAAGGACTACCTGGTGCTATCCAGGGTGGAATGAAGTGCATTAAGCTAAATAAATTTCCCAGAGTGAAAATATTTGGTCATAAAGCAAAGTTTCATTGAGTAAATCCACTGTGGGAGGCAACTTTGCATACCTTTACCAGGTCCCAAAAATCCACGCTAGGTGTACTCACTAGATAAAGTTTCCCAGAAAGAAAGTTTTCAGACGTAAACATAGCCTTGCAGTCTTTCCCTGTGCAAATGGGCAATCTGTGCAAAATTTACCAGAGATAAGTTCATTGGGGTGGATTAGCATATAAGCAATCAAACAAATACACATTCAGCTTTATCTGTTAAATGTTTGAGATTCTCATTTCGTCACGTATGGAATCTACAGCTTTCAGCTTTACTGTGGTCATCTGCTTTTGAGCTTTGTCTAATTATTACAGTTTCTTCACATGGAGGTGAGTTGACTTTTTCCTGCCTTAAATTATGAACAACTTGACTCAATAAATGAATACCATGGTCATTTTCTTTTAAATCCCCAAACAATGGTTTGTTTATTTTTAATTATTTGCATTACCATTATATAGACATATCCCAGAATGCATTGTATATTATACTGGCATTTAGGTTGAATTTATCTTGATTGACACAAAAATGTAACAATTCTAAAGCCAAGACGTGGAAAGCCCATGAAAGAAACACCCTTCACATTGCGAAATGCACTTTACAAAATTAAGCTGAGTATAGATACGGACTGCTAACGTAGATTTTCTCTCACCTGCATTTCCATTGCATTATAATATTACCACCTTAATAATGTGACTTACTTGACTTAACAGAGGGGTAGGCATTTATACTGATTTACTATGAGAAATTATTGCTTTGATACAATACAGTATGTTATTAGTCTACCTGAAGATATTACTGATGTTTACAATACAGTTTGGTTCATCAGACAAAATACTTAATTTTGTTCAAATAATGCTTACATTTTTTGTGCTGTTTACCTTGCAAATCCAATAACCTGGTCCATCTAGATTACTGTTGAAACTTTTAAAAGAAAAAATAAAACACTTTTAAATTTAGCATCAACAAAATGGAGGATGCATTGCATGGTATGGATTAGAGTTGCTGATTTTTTACTGCTATACTAAATGTTTTACCTTGTTGAGCCAAGCAGTTGAAAAGTCAAGCCAATTCAAATCAATTGTCAGCATGAAATTAAAGTTTTAAAATACAGAGGTCACTATACACTGCGTGGAATGCTCACAGATTTACACAATACACCGAGATGGAAGACAAGACTCCTAGTATGGTGGTCCACTGCTTAATCCTTCTGTTTTAGAATGATTTTATGTCACATACTAAAATACACCTGATGGTACTAAATGCTAGCCAATCATTAAACATACTAGCAGTCCAAACAGTCATTTGTTATCTGAGACCTCAGTCGTGTGAACACCAAGCACAGATTTGATGTAAACTGTTCATTACAAATGATGGCAATCCTTATAGAATAGTCAGAAGTGCAATATTGTAGTCCACTACAATTACATTTCCCTTGAAATAGAATTTCTGTCACATAGTAAAGAATGGTAAATACGTGCTGTCCACTGTTAACCAATAAATATTTGGCACTCATATATGTTCTGAATAAAGAATTATTACTGAAGAGCAAGTTTCAAAGTTCAGGATGTCCATTATAGAGTTGACCAGTGTCAGCTGATCACTAAAATTCTGTCATTCCTTAAAATATGTTGAGTCACAAGCTACAAATGATACTATGGGAACCACAAAGTAATTAATCTCATTGTAATAAATTGAAGTCTCACGTTGACATGTTCGGAGCAGCAAAAAGTACTCTCCTGTATTAAATGATTAATAAAAATGTTAACAATCCTGAAAGAAATTCAAAACCAAAAATTAAATATATAGTGTAAAGAAACACTAATAATTGATCAAGATACTTTTGATAGACATATTAAGCCAGTAAAGCAAAATGATTTCAATTCATAATAATGTATTTTTGTCCCGTGCTGACAATAAGAACTGTCCAATGTTAGCTAATCATTTAAAACGCTAACACTCCTGAAAAATATACAGAGCTAGAAAAGCACATTTTAGTATGGAATCCAGTAATTCATTCATCTAATGAGAATGACAGTTTGAAATTTACTGAACAGCAGTAAATGTTATACAGTGTTAACCAATCAAAGGTGGAGAAGCAATTTTATATGTGTGTCTACCAATGAATGAAATTCTTACTGTCTTCCACATGACTGAAATATGCACTGTCCAGTATTAAGTGATCAATAAATATGATAACCTCCTTAAAGAATAAACAAAAACAGGAAAACAAAATTGTGTATGGTGATCCAGCAACTAACCCAGTGCATGCTTCAGTTTGGGAGGGTGCCTCTTAAACTAAACCAGGATCTTGCTTCAGTTGCCCTTCATGTTACATTAAATGCAATCTCCACTTTGCACTAATACCTGTATATTAACAGTCCTTCAAGATATGCAGATTTGAAAAAAACTGTTTATTTGTGTCATTTAATTCATTAATCTCTTAAAAATGAATGCACTGAACAGCAATAAATGTCAGTGTTAACCAATCTATAAAAATGCTTGATTGGAAAACAGAATTCTAGTGTGGATGTCCAATAACTAAATTCACAAATAAGAACGAATTCATCTGATATGTTGACATAGACAAAATGGAAATACATTTCCCACTAAATATTGTGAGCATCCATAAAGCCAGTAAACTAAACTTTTAGTATGGGGATCCAATAATTGATTGATCTTATCATAATGTACTTTTGCTTATGTTTACAGAATGACAATAAGAGTTGTCAGCTGTTAAAACATATTACCTGTCCTTGAATATAAATAAAGCCTGAAAAGCTAAATTTTAGAATGGCATCCACTTTTGATTAATCTCAAGAGGGTGTTTTGTGTCATATGTAGGTTTTTGAGGTATCCAAATGTTAACTAATCCACCCCGATAAAAAGACAAATGTCCGTGTGTCTGTGTATCTGTGTGTTCATCCAGTTGCTATGCCTCTGCTTTTGGGACTACAGCTTTTTGAATGACTAGATATCTTGAGTTGAAGTCTATGTAATCAATGTAGACCTCAGCAGAGCTTCATCTATTGGGATGCAATTTGTGATGCATGTAGTAACAAAACACCACATCTGTATCATTCCAACAGATGGTGCATCACACACATTTGTAGTAATAAAATGCAGTAATGCTTCATCTGCTTGAATGAAAAATGAAATGCATTTTATTACTACATGTATAAAAAATAGATGATGCACTGCAAACTTTGAAGTCCACGCTGATTACTTAAATTACTGAAAGCACAAATTTCTAATATGTGTTAGAACACAAATATTGAATTTATGTGACAAAGCTGAAGTTTAGAGAAGAGCAATGGACATTGTTCACTGTTAACCAGCTATTCAAAACACTAATACTTTGTAGAACTTTTACAGGAAAATGCTCATACAAATTGTTAATAAACAACTTTTATTTGAACTTAAGAAATTAAAGCACATTAATTAACCAAATAATTTGCGCATGAAGGACCTTATGCTGCAGGATTTTCTATAGTCCTGGTGTCTAAATACCAGAATTGCTTTGAACTTTTATCAAGGGGAAATAATTCTGATAATTTTTATTAATGTACCATGCACGCAGATGAAGAAAAAAAATCACAAGGGAAGTTAAGAGGCAAATGCCTTAATGTTATAAAAAAAGTACAGAATGAATGACAGGCAAATAAAAATAAAAAAGACAAATACATGATTGCAGTATTCCCATTGTTACTCTTTGATTATTTGAATGTTCCCCATGCTCCCACAGCCTAGTTTGCTTGATTAGTGCCATGCCTTCATCCCATTTTGCAGACAATCATGACTCTGTAAATATGAAATGGGGGATGTTACAGTTAGAAAAAGGCTGGATTAGTGTGTTCAATCACACACCGTTTACAGTGGCGTTTCACAAAGCGAAGAGCCTCCACTGTGATATCACAGTCCTGGATGTTCAACATCTGTAGATCGAAGCAGTTGGCAGCTACAATCTGCAAACCTCTGCCTGTAATGCTCTCACATGATTTGAGACTTAGTCGTTTTAGGTTAAAGCAGTTCAAGGCCAAGAACTCCAGGCCAGCATCAGAGACCAGAGGGCACTTGCCAATATCCAAAGATTTGAGCTTACCACAGTTTTTGGCAAGGTACTCAAGACCATGGTCCGTGATGCCCTCACAGCCCCTGGCATTCAGGTATCGCAGTTTGCTGCAGTATTTGGCTATATACCGAATACCTACATCGGTGATACGACTGCAGTGGGCAATGCTGAGGTATCTCAGCCGTGACTCCAATTTAGCAATCTCCCGCAAGCCAAAGTCACTAATGAAACGGCAGTCACTAACGCTTAGTTCCTTCACTGAGGTGCAATAGATGACCAAATAGCGCAGGCCTTCATCTGTGATGCGCACACAGCGGCGAAGATAGAGGTGAGTGAGCTGTGTACAGTGGGCAGCAATTGTGTGGAGTCCTTCATCCTCCAAGACAAAACAGTCAGTCATGTCAAGGTAGCGGATGGAGATTTGCTTGCCATGCATTGGGGAGAGCTTGATTGTCGCTTCTCTAGTCAAACTGATGCACGTCACCTTGGAGCAACCTGTAAAGAGACAAAAAGGTACTTTCACTTAATATCTCAGAAAAGGAATGGAAGGCAGCCATGCATAGAATACACTCTAGTTCCATATGCGCAAAGCATTCAATTATTCAACTTAAAATCTTTTATTGTGCGCATTTATCTCATTTAAGATTGTCCAAAATGTAACCAGGGCAAGATTCAACCTGTGAACGCTGCAATCAAGCTCCAGCCTCACTGGGTCACATGTTCTGGGTGTGAACCAAATTAACATAATTCTGGACTAAAATCTTTGAATGCCTATCAGCCTTGGTGTCACAATCACTCCCAAGCCATTAACAACTGTGTTTGGTGTACTCCGGGATGGTCTTAAAGTGGAGGAGAATAAATTAATTGTAATTGCTTATACCACACTACTAGCACATATAATTCGCCTGCTTAACTAGAAGAATCCCAGCCCAACTGTTATAATTTAGTGGGTAACTGATGTTCTATTAGAAATAAGAAAAAATCTAATTCTTGCTTAGAGGATCTATTCAAAATGTTTTTACGATAAGGAAAGATCTAATTAACAAGATTTTAGAATAAGCATTTATACTGGGAAAAGGACAAAATAAAATATAATAATAATATAATAAGTAATAATATAATAAAACAAAAAGACACTAAAATCCTTAAAAAAACAACGCAGTATTCCCAGATTCATTTACAAAAATTGAAGTACAGGTCAAATTTCGTTACAACGAAGTGCCAGGGACCTAAAAAATATTTCGTTGTAATGAAAATTTCGTAGTAATGAGATTCCATATTTGTCATTATAGTGCTTTCTTTAACTTGTGTCCAGGAGTTGTAATCATTTCAATAGCTTATTTCATGTTAATTTTCATCTCCTCCTGCCTACAAGTTATGCTAACGAGAATTTTTGTCAGCATTTCCTTTGCAGTAATACACTATCAGGGTGCGAATGATGCCCAAATCTAATGGCTGAAGCACTGCCGTGCAATTGGGTGGGAGGAACTCAATGAGAACATTATCTAAATGTAGAAGCATGCTGTGAGCAGCACAGTTATCAATCAGAAGTAGAATCTTCCTTTTCTTCTTCTTCAAATTGTGAGGTATATGAACTCTTTTTGGAATGCCAAAAGAGCAGCCGTCTGGAGTTTTTTTTTGTTTTTTCTGTCCACCCTGGCCATCGGACCTTACTCCTTTTCTATGTTAACTAATGTTGTCTTATTTTAATTTCTTATTCTGTATTTTATTTTTCCTTTCTTCATTATATAAAGCACTTTGAGCTACTTTTTGTATGAAAATGTGCTATATAAATAAATGTTGTTGTTGTTGTTGTTGCCACAGAAGCAAATCCAAGCCGATCACAGTCATGGTATCGTCAATGGGTGATGCAAGGAACATTATAAATGCAAGGAACAGTATGACTTGGCCACTAACCTGGAAACGACCCTGCCTGACTGCTGTGTCTGTGCATAGGAGAGTGGTAGATCCTGCTACAATAAATAACCATGCTGTTCTTGTTTCAAGCTGAATAAAGCTGGTTTTGCTAAAGTACTGAGATATAACCTCATATTTTGGGGTGCAAGACAGTGACTCACGCATCACAATATCCTTGTCAAGTTGTCGCAGCCAGTTTCCCAAAAAGTCTTGAGTCATCCAAACTTGCTGGTTTGCGTTATACTCGCAGGGAAGGAATGTAACACACTTAAAACACCGAGGACTGGTCGACTTGCCAATGATGAGAGGAATAACTGCTTTATTGATGTCTTCAAATGCAGAAGTTCACATACATTGTGCTGAGGCCCAAGGTTTGCAACCAGAGATTTTTCTTCTGTTTTGGCTCGGTCTTTCAAGAAAGTTAATAATGTCGATGGTGTAATTCCAAATTCACTGGCAATGTCTTTTTTCTTTTTGCTGGAATCGAGAGTTGCAAAAATGTCAAGTGTTTTTCTTTCTAATGTGAACTGTTGTCATTTTTTTGTGTCTGCCATTTCTATAGGATGGTGACAATGAGTTAAATTCCAATGGATGTTTATTAAATGTTGATGAGCAATAAGTAAAAGGTATCACTGAAAACCACAGAAAACAAACACAGCAAAAAAACAGTACGATTAGGAAAGTTCAAAGAAAGAGAAAAATTTACAATGTTTCTGTTCGGGGATCGTTGTGCACAATTGAGCTGCGACCACACTTTTGGGCACTTTGTTGTAATGAAAGTATCTGCTGAATGTACTTCGTAGCAATAAGACTTTTTATGGGGAAATTGTTGGGACCGTAAAATACTTTGTTGTAATGGAAATTGATCTGTACTCACATTACCATAATACAAAAAAGGTACCTCTAGTAAAATGATTTATTAAGACCTTTTTGGGTGAAGATGTTTGCTTATCTATCAAACAGTGTTAAGGTTTATAATCAGTCTGAATCCTTTTACAGCAGTAGCTGGATTAACATTAGATAGGATTGGACTACATAGCCATAAACTCACCAGTTGCTGCATTCTTGAACTTTTTTTTCTAGGTAACATAAGTAGTGTATGTTAACAAACCATAAATTAAATTTCTGGTCATGTAACTCACAATGTGGTTCAAATATTTTCATGTCCTTGTCCCTGTTCACCTGTAAGTTAGAATATTCATCCTTTTAGAATGTGTCTGCTGTGACATAGGAGTTTGTTTTGAAACCATAATGAGACATTCTTCACTCACTGGAGTCAGCTTATTCCTGTAATCTCGCAAATCCACCGCCCCATAGTGGGATGATGATCTTAGAAATGTATTATTTAAGATCTTTTTGGCTACTGTAGCAAAGACGTTTTAGGAGTGTGTGGTTCAGTTATATACAGTGTGATAAACACCCCAAGGTAATCAGGGGTCCCTATTAGTACTCCAGTGTAGGCTAAACACTAAAATCTAAAGTATATGTCACATTAGATGGCTTTTCTAGTGATTTTTCAGTTGTAGCCTTCATTTACATAATCTTAGCAAGTTGGAGAAAGATGGCGGTGTGCTCCTGTGAAGCTGATCATCTAATGCAACAAACAGTACATAATGAGTGACACCAGCTAGTCTGCAACTAAGCAAACAGGCTTAATTTTATCTTTGATTGGAGGGCCCATGTCTTTGCATGTGAGAGTTGAGAACCAATGCGCACTCGGCTTGCAGTACATAGAATATAACAATAAGGAATAAGCAACACGTGTGTTTTGAACCTCATAAATAGAAGAGAAGCGTGTCCATCTGATGACTCATGTTTTGTGTACTTAAACAGAATGGAGAAGAGAAATAAAAGGGGCTGAGACTGTACCTGAATGCACCATGACTATTGCTCCTTCACAAAGAGCCAGCACTGCCTCAAGGGCTGTGGACCTCACAAAAAGAAGAGAAGCTTGTCTGTTTGATGTCTTACATTTAACATTCAATAACAGAATGGAGAAAAGAAATAAAGGGCAGAGACTGCTGTTGAACTGGCTGTAACTCTCACTGGAATTGGTTGTCAGAAAAAGAGGAGACCATGACTGTGCTGGAAGACGTGACAAACATGCAATTTTCAGTTGTGTAGTTTCACATAGTGCAGCAATGAGATCAGCGACTGTGATTGACAAATATGACATCCTCCATGCAGTGCCTGTGCTAGGGTATTTTGAGCCCTAGGCCTAGACTGTTCGGTAGCTAATCTGTGTGGCTGGGTTTTCCCCTCCTTATGATCTACGCCATAGACAAAATGCCTAATTCGCCTTAATGGTTGGGCCGGCCCTATCTCCTTGACAAAAAAGTTGTATAATGTGACACTGGCGTACTGCTACTATGGAGAATATAACACATTATCTATGAATAATGTTGTCAGTTAGGATACGCATATCTTAATCTGATGAACTGCATCACACATGGTTATGCAATCTGCAAACAAAATCTACACCACTTTGTATTTCTAACCAGCATGACACAGAACAGCCACTTTTAATAACACTTATGCACCTAGATATTCTGTGTGCAATGCTAAAGTCTCCATTTAGTTAGGGAGGGAAGCACGGTAAGCAAAAACAAATAATTTCAAGGGTAAAGTAGGCTAAAATATGAGGAAACACCCTAACAATAACCTTTTTTTGAAATCATATTTGTGCATATTGTAGTGAGCATTGAGATGGAAGGAAGAAAGCCATGAATAAGGATTCACAATAATAAAAAGTAACACTGTACTCAAATAACCTAATAAGACTGATTATTTTTCTGATTATTTTTCAAGACACAGGAAACACCCTCAGAAAAGCAAGTATGGAGGGGCTGAGTTTTTCTTTGGATTTTCTTCTTTGCATTTTCTTTTGTCTCTTCTTGTCGTTTTTTCTTATTTAATTGCTTTATCTGTTATTATTATTTGTTTGATTGTGGAGTATGCTGTGTAATGTTCTGCTTTTTGAAAGTAAATAAAAAGTGGCTAACCTCACACTGTGCCCCTGCTACATAAACACTGTCAGTATCACGGTATCAGCAGTCTGCGTCACTTCCTACTATCTGTCTTCACAGGCTTCAGCATCACCGTGCCCAAGGTAAGTATGAGTCCTATGTTTTTGTTTCTTATAAAAGTCTCCCCCACTACCTTCTTAAGGTTTGTTAATGAATGTGCTTCCCTTCCCTGCCATATGGGCTGCTGCTATTCAAGAGTCCAGCCCTGCCCAATCAACGAAGAGCATGCAGACTGCTGTCTTCCTGTCCAGCCTGTGAAGACCTGTCAGCCAGCTGCGGCAGTACATTCTCACAAACCTAGTAAAGTGCACTGAGTGATTTGCAACACCATAATACAGTGGAACCTCGGTTCACGAATGTCTCGGAACACGTACAAATCGGTTTACGACCAAAAGGTTCGCAAAACTTTTGCATCTGTTCACGACCACAGACTAGGTATATGAACAAGCCAGTTTCCCTTTCGGTTTGTGCGCGCCGATGATTTCCGCATGTGTTCAGTCTCTCCCTGTGCATTGCCTGTGCAGCGGGAGAGAGAGAGAGAGACACACACACACAGACACACGCTCGCGAGAGAAACACACACACAGATGCATGTGCGAGAGAGACACACACACACACACAGACACGCGCACGCGAAAGGGACACACACATGGACGCACGCGCGAGAGAGACACACACACACAGACGCGCGTGCGAGAGATAGAGATGGCTGGATGCATAAGGCTTGTTTTTAAAGAGACAGATCCGAGCATTGTTTAAACCTCTTTGTATTTAATGAAGACTTTTTTCTATTGGATTTTAACCTCCACTTCACTTCTGTTTACAGCAATCGGTTCATAGCATGCATTGTTGCAATGTTACTTTTCTTTTTTTAAATTATGGATTTTTCAAATGTTCATTTTTTCCCTGTGCTTAAAACTCATTAAAAAAAGTTTTTTTAGCGACCGGTTCGTAGAGCTACAGCGCGAACTCTTGCAGTGTTAGTTTTCTCTGTTGTGCAAGGTTTTCTCAGTGTTATTCAGTGTTTTTACATTTAGTTTACTATTACGCTGTGCATTCTATGGTATCATTAACTATATTTGTACTTAAAAATCTTTAAAAAAAATATATTTACATATAGTTTGTACGGTCTGGAACGGATTAATTGTATTTATATACAATCCTATGGGGGAAATTACTTCGGTTCACAACCAAATCGGTTTACGACCAGGGTTTTGGAATGAATTATGGTCGTGAACCAAGGTTCCACTGTATATTTATATAGGTACAGCGTCCTCCACAATTTCAATTTTAAAAATTGTGAAAGACCCCATGGGCCACCTCCCACGATATTTTTCAGCTTGTTTGTATACCAACAAATGCACAGCAATCCACTATTACAAAGATGCAAAAACACAGACCGCAACCCTTTAGTAGTTACATATATTATTATTTATTCCCAAGTAATGATGGGTAGAGCAGAACTAAAGCTGATTACATCCCAAATTTTCGCTCTCTGTGCTGCACGCAACCCTGAACAAAGGGAGTACAAGAAGCAAAGCACTCCAGGAAAATAACAAAAACAGACTTAAGCACTGGCCTGCAGAATACATTGTAGAAACCTCTGCACGTACCTGTTGGTTAATGTGCAACCATCATAATCTATTTAAAAATAAACAAGAGTCCAAAAGGAGATGGTTACAAAAGTCTATGCCAAGGTCACTGACACTTTTGAGTTTTCTTTATAACTCAATGCAACTTGTCTTCTGGAGCGGCTGTGATTTCTAAATCTTGCTCTCCCAAGGCAGTCTTTCTCCTGTCACAATAAGCCTCTATTAAGTTGATGAGTGAATTTCTAAATTACTTTAAATAATTGGTAAATTTCCTTTACTCTCAAAAGCTAAGTGTAAAAAATATCTCTTGTTGCATTCTTAAATTTATATTGTTTAAGCTGTGACATGCTTTCTATTTCCTGGAAGGCCTGGCTTATTTTGCGCTGTTTTCTAAAGCACTGTAAGAAAGGGTCTGTATAAAACAAAGATAGAATAATAAAATGGTATGAATGATACAGGAGGGCAATACCTCTCCATCAACCTGTGTCCTGTGCCACCGTCCAACCATTAAATCTAAACAAGACATTTTCTAACTGCAACTGCGTAAATAAATGTTAAATATGGTGTTTTCAATTAAAATGCCCTGTAATGGACTTCACAAACAATGGTCCTACTGTACCTTAAATGAATAAATGCCATATTGTGTAGTTTCAGACCAACTGCTGCTTTTGACTAGACTGGCAGGGATCATTTCTTCTAATGGTTAAAGCTTTAAAATTTGAACCCAGATGGTATGGGTTGTGCCTTCACTCCCTTTATACCTTACTGTGTGACCCTACTTGACTCACCTCACCAGTCCCCTGGTCCTGTAAAGAGGCTTAGGATGGGGCTCACTACACAAATGTGCTATATAAAAATAGGGTAAAAATAGATTTTTTCCATGTGACCCTCAGCTGCAATAGGAGGATTTCATGAATGATTGAATGAATGAAAGCTAATGGCAGCCGACAGAGTATAGTCTGTTTAAAGTTAGCTGTCTAAGAGTTCAAGTACCGCTCCGACTGGCAAAAACCATTTGATTTTGTCAGGGTCCTGTCCATGGTTTTAGTTTCATCTCTTTTTATGTGTTTAGTTTATTGTTTTTATGAATTCTTTGGTATGTTGTCTTTATATTTTATTATTGTTAAATGAATATCATCAGTGTGATTAATCACTGTCCATTGCTACCTTATGTTGATTGTGTTCAGTATTTTTCTTGCTCAATTTGGATTGAACCGAAGGGGGCAGGCCCCTCTCTCAACACTGCAGCAGTGGATGCCCACAGGTCTATGTAAGTTCTGGCATGCAGCAACATTATTGCTAACCATTAGGTAATACTCTTGTTGTCTGGCTCATTTTAGATTCACTTGTTTTAAAAGTGATATTTGTATTGGTTTGTTTCTTATAGACAACATACTGTTAACCTTTTGATATTCTTGCTTTTTAAATTTTTTTTTATATTTATACATTCTTTAATGATTATGTATTTTTTTTTATTTTCACCCTCTCCTTGTTAAGAATTATAAGCTTTGGCTTCTTTTTGAGTGGGTTGGCCACAAACTTGCTGTTTTTTAATTTTTAAGTGCTAGACTTACTTAGTGTATGTGAGGCCTACAAGCACTGGGAGTGCAGCCCTGATTGCTGTGAATTAGAATCACAAACATGGCAAAAAGGGTATATGAGGCCTTCAAAGGGCCCGTAAAACCAGCCAGAACTCTCACTGACCTGCCCAAAAGAGACTCACCTAAACATAGCTAGGCTCCAAATACTACCTGTTGGCTTAAGCCCAAAGCAGGCCCCAAAAATGGACAGCTGGCGTAAAAAGTTCAAAATACATTGATAATCCCATAATATATCAAATGTCCCACAAGGGAGAGAAAAATTGTCAAACTCTGGCTTGAATAAAGGCAAAGTTTCACAAGAATTTTTATAAATAAAGATTTATTAGCAGAATAGAATGGAAAGGGAAAATGTTTAGTAGAGCTAAATAAATAAATAAAAAGGCAAAAAGATTTGCCTAAAAAGGCAATTCACAGCAAACGAGTCCCAGTATGTGATTCAATAACAGTAATCCCAAAACAGAAGAAAAAGCAAATACATGTAGGGAAATAATAAGAAATTCAATACTCAAACAAACAACATCAATACTTTGCTGCTGAGTTTCTCTGTCCTGGCTAAATATATTACCAGAACGAGGACCCAGCTGCAGTGATGCCTCCTTGGGCTACACCCAAAAAAATACACAGAATAGATATACACTAAGGGACAGTACACAATTATCATATTACAAATTAAGCCAACAAGTAAAAAAATATATAGAGAGACGCAGGAAACAATAACTTTAAACAAACAAGGCTACAACATAAAATACACAAAGATTTGACCAGATACATACTGTAACATTCATTTTGAGTTTGTAGTCACTTTTTGAGTTTTGTGACCATGATGATGAAAGCAGGTTTAAGGAAAACGTTGTCCAGTCTGAGGAATGTAGATTCTAAGTTCATACCGATTTACTCTGATGGACCAGTGAAGATAGATATTGCCAGTGTATTGGGTATGCTTTTTTGGTACACAACTTGTTACAAGAAGAACAATACTTCAATGTCAATGAATGGGCATTTTGAGAAATCATAACAAATAAATGCCATTAAGAAAGTTCTGGAATGCTTCCAGGAATGGTACTGTGAACTCCGATTAATGCTTCTGCTTCACCAGTTCCTCTGTAGGGTGAGATAAAGTGAGCTGAGACCAAGGAGAGCTCTGTGACCAAATACTGTAATTACAACAACTTTGAGAAATGTTGGAGTCTTCTGAGCAAGTATTCCTGTGTTATGATTTCCATCTTGCTATAATTTTTGTGCCTTTTCTGTGGTGTTTCCTATAAAATTTATATTAAGTCAGGGGTTTATTAACTCAAGGATCCAATAAATGATCTTAGTTAATTTAGACAGTGTTATTATAAAACTTCATATTTTTTACCAACCTTTCTACAATACCATATAGTTTATCACAGGCAGTTGTTACTGTATTGACAGGAATATGACCCAGTAGTTAATGGCTGTGACATTACAGGGCCATAGGTATAAAGGTCATGAAGAGCACCTCCTATATATCCAGGTTTGCACAAAAATAACAAAAGTTTTGTGCATGTTTCTTTAGTTATGTCTCCTGGTATATGACTTCTGCTCTATGTATGTTCAACTACTATTTAAGATTTTGATTCTGGCCTGTCAATGATGTTGTATTACCTTCTCAGTTATGAATCTTTACTTGTTGTTCAAGCTCATGTCTCTTCTTCTGATTGTTTATTTTAAAAATTCTCTGTCACTTTCTCTCTGTCAAAACACCATGTGTCTAACTTTTGACAACTTGTAGAGTCCATGTCATGACAAACTGAAGCTGTTCTGAAGAGAAACTGAGGATCAACTTCTTTTGGATATTTGGACTGATGGAAATGGTCACACCCTGCCGTGGACTGGCGCCCTGCCCGGGGTTTGTTTCCTGCCTTGCGCCCTGTGTTGGCTGGGATTGGCTCCAGCAGACCCCTGTGACCCTGTAGTTAGGATACAACGGGTTGGATACTGGATGGATGGATGGAAATAGTCACTTAGGATATTTTAAAGAATTTTCACATTAGTGTTATGATATTGTCACAATTACAATTAGTAGGTGTAGTTGTAAATGCTATTAAAATTGAAACTTACTATAATTTGTAAGATTTTACAGTCTCTTGTATGAACTGCTGCTGCATGTAAACTAAAAAAACATTGAAAGGTTTGTATTCTCTATTTCCATCTCTTCTTTCATTATTAAAATAATAGTAACTGCTAGACTACTTTAAGGTATGCCATGCAGGAAACCAGTGTAATTGGTAATGAGCTCCTCAAGGCATACATACACATGTTAAAAAACAATCAAAGATTGCTTCCAGGCAGACGAACTCAAAATTCGAGTGTTGTTTTTTATTTTTCATATTTTCAAAAGTATCCAGTGATGTGCTGAGAAGTACTTTTCCATCTATCAACTCAACACTCACATACAGTATGTGTCAACTAAAGCCCTACACTAAATTGTAATTCTTATTGTGTTGGTTGAATTATTTGCTTATTAGAGAACAGGCCTCATAAGACAGTGCTGCTCACTAGTCTGATCTTAAGCAGATCTTTTTTTGTGTGCACGTTCTCCCAGGTTCACAAGTTCTCTATTACCATCTCATTGACATCCATATTAGGGTGACTGACATCTCCCTACTGGCCTATTGTGTTGGTGTTTATAGCCTGAACAGGTTAGTGCAGTGTCCACAGTTTCTTTCTGCTTTCCTCCGAAGCTGTTGGGGTTAATTTCTGCTGCCTGAGAGCCTTACATTAAAGCAACACATGCATAGACAGTCGGGGTTTATACTTACAGGGTCATTACTGTCACGTGTACAGAGTATAGTGAAAATCTTCCTTGCATGTGTTAAGTTCAAGTTTAAGTTCAAGCACTTTATTTTCATTGTGTAACACAACAAAATTACTTTTTGTGACAGCCCCAAGGCACATTTAAAGAAAAGTTAAATAATTCCAAATATGTCATATACAGTGTTAAGTGATCAAGTAACCAGAGCAAATTATTATTGCTCAAAGTACAGCAGCATAAATTGTTATTGCACCTGTTAATGAATAGAACATTACATACGAATATTATATATTGTATTACATTAGTATATTGCACATTACCAATATAGCTTATTGCATATGTTTAATTAAAAATGATCTCAGACTGAGGGGATTCAGAGTACAGAAAGTTTATGGCAGATGGGAAAAAGCTATTTTTTAGTCTGACCTAAAGCGTCTGCCTGACAGGAGGAGCTCAAACAAAGAATTTCCAGGATGAGTTTTGTCCTTGAGAATGTTTCTGGCCCTTCTCACACAGCGAGTCTTATACAAGAGTTCGAGTGATGGCAGTTCAGTCCCAATAATGGCCTTTGCTGTTTTTACGACCCGCTGCTGGGCTTCTTTAGCAGCTTTGGTGCAGCTGTTGTACCAGGCCATCATATAGTTAGTTACGATGCTCTCTATAGTACATCTATAGAAATTAACCAGCAGCTTGATGTGGGTGATTACCAGTCGTTCAAAGCACTTTGCGTTGACAGGGTTGAGAGCGACTGGTCGATAGTCATTAAGACAGGTTATCCTCGTTTTTTTGGGAACAGGTACAATGGTTGTGGATTTCAGGCACAAGGGGACTACACCTAAGGAGACAGAGAGGTTGAATATGTGAGTAAATACCTCTGCTAATTGGCCTGAAGCACACGTCCTTGCACATTATCAGGACCTGCTGCCTTCCTTGTATTGATGTTTTCGAGTCCCCGCCGCACATCATGTATGTGTACGACCAAAGGCTGTGAGTCTCCAGTCAGCTCAAAGCTCAAAGTTATTGTCCTTGTCAAACCGTGCAAATAAACTGTTAAGTTCCTCTGCTAGGTTGTCATTGTTATTGGCCAGTGTGTATTGTACGTCATTTTCCTTTTTGTAATCCGTGATTAATCGGATGCCTTGCCACATCCGCTGTGAGTTTGAGTTAATGTAAAAGTCCTCCTCAATCTGTTGTTTGTATATTAGTTTAGCAGACTTGATGCCCTTCTTGAGGTGAGCTCTGGCAGCTCTATAGGCTGAGGTGTCTCCTAATTTAAAGGCTTTGTCCGTTTCCCTGAGCAGCTGTTTGACTTCACTATTCATCCATGGTTTCTCATTTGGGTAGACCGTAATCCTTTTGTTGACAGTGACATTGTCCACACAGTAATTAGTATATGACAGCACAGATGAAATATATGTCTCTAAGTCTGTCTGATGAAAAAATATATTCCAGTCTGTTTGTTCAAAGCAGTTCTGGAGTTGGCAAATGGCACCTTCAGGCCAAGCTTTTAACAGTCTTGTTAATTGAATTAGTACTGCTGATAAGGGCTTTGTGTGCTGGAACAAGAAACAAAGAGAGATGATCAGACTGGCCGAGGTGGGGGCGTGGAATGACCTTATAGGTGTCTTTTATGTTTGTATAGACGTGGTTTAAGGTGTTTTCCCCTCTGGTTTTACAATGTACATGCTGATAAAATCTGGGGAATACATCCTTAAGATTTGCTTGATTAAAATCGCCAGCAATGATAAAAACTGCATCAGGGTGCGAGTTCTGTTGTTTACTGATAATGTCAAACAATTTTTTTGACTTAACATTAGCCAGAGGAGGTATGTATACTACCATAACAATAACGACGGTATGTTCTCTCTGTAGGTAAAACGGTCAGCATCTTAGCATCAGATATTCTATGTCCGGACAACAAAACTTGTTGATTGTAGTTATATTAGCGCACCAAGTATCATTAGTATAGACACACAGTCCTCCACCTGTTTTCTTACTGGAATCGAGGGTTTGATCTGCTCGATGAAGCATGCAACCTGCAAGTTCAACTGCTGCGTCCGGAATGGTGCGATCCAGCCACGTTTCCCAAAAAATCAAAAGGCAACAGTCCCTTGCAGTTTTATGTGTGGAAATATCCAGTCGGAGCTCAACCATTTTATTTGCCAGTGATCTAGTATTTGCAAAAAGAACACTAGGAAGAGGGGTTTTATGCGGAGCAGCCTTTAGCCTAGCTAGTAATCCTGCTCGCTTGCCTCTTTTTTGCTTCCTCTCCCTGAGCCGTCTGCGTCGCCGTCTTCCAAGTGTAGGAGTCAATGTAAGTCCCGGTGATTTGAGAATCTCCTGTGGTATTGCTTCTGTGTTACAATTATCTGTGCTATTAGAGCCGATCTGTAGAAGCTTTTGACGAATGTAGCAGATGCTCGCTTCCGTGTGTAAAATGATGAAAGTCAATATTAAGAACAATAATAGCAGAAAAGAGCACCAATTCGGGGAGCACAAAGCTGCAGCGTCTGTGTGCGCCGCTATTGTTACACTGGCACATATGGCACATAATATCATTGTTAATTGTTGCCTCAGTGCACTTGAATCTCATATTTTTTACAGGCTGTAATGTCTTCTCTTTAAAGTGATGTATAAGATTTTAAACCTTTGTATCATAGGCTACGTCCACACCCCTGTGTTTTCATTTAGTCTGTTTTCACCTTTTCTCCACTCTACCTGGGCTTTTTTTAACTCCCAAAAATGGACACTTTTGAAAATGCTCTCAGGAGCCATATACTTCTAAAACCACAGGCTCAGTGTTGCAATGTGGACTTTAAAAAACACAGACTCTAACTGTGCTTATTATGTAGCTCTTTCCTGATTGGATCCTACTCAATACAACGCCTCTTTCTCTAATTGGTCACCCTTTCTGGAAAGAAGAACATGTTCCAACAAAGTGGACACAGAAGAGGTGCTTTCCATAGCACTTGTCTTTCTTACCTTTATGCATTTAACTTTTGTTTTGTAAAATTGAATGCTGTATACATGCACAAAAGGCAAATAATTTCCACAGCTTTGTGCTGAACCCCGTGGTCAGCGGTGTTATGTACCTTCAAAGATTTTTCTACTGATGCGTGCATACCAAGTGTAGGTAAATGCCTAGGTCATATGTGTTTTCAGTCAGAAACTTTTGTTAATGATGTGAAAATACTAGTGTGGATGCAAATTGTTTTATTTGAAAATGCTATTTTTAAATGAAAACGTAGTAGTATGAATGTAGCGTCAATGTCCTGACAAACTGCACATCTGCAACCTGCCTGGGCCAGAAATGTACTCTTGAAGATAACATTGTAAACCAGCAATGATAGCTGTAATATTTTTAAATTACGGATTCTGATGTGCTCTGTGTCCTGTATCAGCTTTTCACAATAGAAGAATGGATAGCTTTTAATACCTCTTTTGTAATAAAATACTAGGGGGCTCTGCCCCCTGCTCGCTTTGCTTGATAACCCAAAGGCGGGTACTATGCACCAGCCACTTCGCATCTCCACTGCTTGTATGTGGATTTCACTTTCACCAAACAACAAATCTTTTAATTCTCACAGATACGCCTCTTCATCGGGAAGAAACACTACTTTTCCCTAATGGCAACAGGAATTAGATGATGTACAAGTCTTCGACTTAAACATTAAAGCTGAACAATATCTACATACTTCTGTCATATCAGCTATGTCCATATATTTGATCTCTTTTCATTTTTCCGTTATTTCACCAAGTAATAATTTCCGTTTGTTAGTGCTAATGGGATCTTTACTATCAGGTTTTTGAGACTTTTGAATTTTAGTACTTTCATAAGCTGTAACTTGCTCTGCATGTGTATTGTGGCAACATTTTTTAACCTCTTTACAACTTTGTAATTTGTCTTCTACTTTGTCTTTAATTTCCAACCCCGCTTGAAGCTGAGAGTACAGGAACTGTGTCTGACAGTAGCATGGTTGAAAATGTTTGAGAGGAGGGCGGGACTTGTCAAAATCTCTTGGCAAAAAGTCTCATCTCACGGGACCTGAAATTATCTCTCGTCCCAGGATTTCCTCTTATAATAGAGAGAAAATCTCTGTCTTTTTGCTTGTTACTAATGCACAGCTTTGTTTTTCAAGCCACCAACTTGAAATTTGACACACAGGTTCTTTGCAACATAAGTTCGATTTTTAACAAGTAACCATAAACCTTTTCCCCTAGGGAACTGGCAGGGGTGGCTATGGTTTAGTGCAATTATCAAGATGTGCTACAATGTGATTTAACGATAATGGAAGCCTACCATGCAGGTTGTGATGGTGGTGTGATGAATGCCATGCTATCAATCTAGGTTTAAGTTTCTCCTATTAAATATAACATTTTTTTATCAAGCATGTCCTCCCTATTTTTGACATAGCCCCAAGCCTTTCTTAGAGTTACTTATTTGTATTTGAAGTCACAAAAATAATCTCACAACAGTAATCTCTACCATATTTGAATCTGCATAAGTCAGGTTTTTGGCCTATTGTTTGGCCTTCAGAGTTGTTATAATTTAATAGCTAAATCAAATGCTAACAAATGTATGGGATCACTGATCATTTTTAATCTAAATACAACAGTTTTTCCCAACATAAAATTACAGGCAAGTTTAGAAATAATACTGAACAAAGCAAGAAAAATGGATAACAGTTTCAAAATTGTGACTGGTATGAAATACTACAGTGTGAATTATTGGCAAATACTTAACTCCATGTAGTTTGTGATGGTGGCACTATTATCTTTCAAACAATAATTCTGGGTTTGATTCATACTGATTACATTTAACTTGGTCTTTAATTAAATAGATCATGTTTATGTTTTTGATATGGCTGCAAGCCACCCAAGATGGGCTATATTGCCTCCAGATTTATTTATTGCAATTTGGGGTTTTTATTGGAAGGAAAAGGCAAAAATATTATACAAATATAGCATACAAAGAAGTGTTCTAATCCCAGCAACAGTTATATAATAAATGCAACAGGTGTAATGCTAATATAGAATTTGTAATTAACTTTTACCTTTCCATTGCTTCACCTTCTTACCAAGGCAATGGCAACTCAGCTAGCGTTATATAAAGAAGGAAATACATAGGCTTTAAACTCCTGTGACCCTGAATTGAATTCATTGGGTTTAGAAAATTAATACATGGATAAATTATACCTTCTATATTAAATGGTAGGATACTGTGCCTGTGAAACACTAGAATCCATCTTGAAGCTGCTTTACTTAAAATCCATCACTTAAGACATTTTCCTTTTCACAGCCCTCTCTGGCCCTTACACTGTTCTTGACCACAATTTTCATCTTTAGTATTCAAAGTGTGGCCATTCTCCTTCTCTTTGGAATTCACATTTTCTCCTCGTGTTTTTGTGGGCTTGTAGTTGGGATTTAGCAACCTCTCCTCAGTCCAAAAAGAGGTCCCTGTAGGGGAACAAGTTTGTCTGTACTGCTCTAGTGAGGTAAGCAGAGGAAGAAATTGATCAGGGGAAAAAGATATTGTCAAGGATGGTCAAAACCAGGAAATAAATTCTAATATGTGTCTAAGTCAGTGTTTCCCAACCTCGGTCCTGGGGGCACACTGTGGCTGCAGGTTTTTGTTCCAATCAGCTTCTGTTTTTAATTGGACTCCTGGGCTAATTAAGTAATGTGTTATTTCCCAAGTTCTGTGTTTTGGTAACAATATAGAAATTAGAAAACTAAGTTTGGTAAATATATATATAT
>JANRMT010062819.1:22706659-22767076 GCA_026402145.1 Polypterus bichir lapradei | reverse complement strand
GAGAGAGACAGAGAGAAAGAGAGAATCAGGCACTAATAGCACTGTAATTTAACATTATGAATCTTTAAACAAATATTGTAATATAAGAACATTTTGATTTAAATTAACAATTAAAAGTGAAGATAACACAACACGCTATCAGTGAACAGTCAGATCAATCAATCAATCAATCAATCAATCAATCAATCAATCAATCAGATTTGTGATCTCCTAGCAGACGACTTGCCTGACATTTGTCTTGTGTGTTATTCTTAGAGATTTCCGGTAATTCGTCATCAGATCATGTCAGAGCTATTCCAACATTTTCCTGTTCTAATCCCAGAAACCCAAGTATCTGGGACTGCACGTGTTGGAGACCTTATATACTTTTGTTATTTGTGCTACTGCCCATGGAATCTTTGTGGCTTTAGCTTTTTGTCACAATTATTCTTATGCTGCCATTGTTTTATGAATTCTGAGAGTTTCTTCATTTTTAATTGAATTGGTTAAATCATTATAATAAGGGCCCAGAAACTGCACATTTAACCAGAAACACCTAATTATGGGTAATGAGCACTTTGTATTAAAATAGTCAAAACAGAAAATGAAATATTGGTTCCATTTAAGTCACACAGTCAGTAGGATTTTTAATTGTCATGGCTGTGATCACAAAGAAGGCATGAAATTAAATGCAGAAATTGGCCTCTCATTAAACAAAATATTGGGCTACAAACCAGCACTGACAGGGTTTTGAGAAAGAGACCTCTGGGTTTAACTGGTAAATCAATGTTTACGTTGTATTACATATCACACATTATGTTCTTCGGTGGTTCAGTTACTACCACTTTTCCCCAAATGCTCCCGAGTCCTGGCTCCGTCACAATTGGTTTGGAGAACCAGAATGTTTAGTTGGGTTTGTCTTGGGTACTCCAGTTTTCCTCTGAAATCCTCTCAAAGATGTGTGTTAAGGTAACAGACAAAATACTATCTATCCATCCATCCATCCATTATCCAACCCACTATATCCTAACTACAGGGTCACGGGGTCTGCTGGAGCCAATCCCAGCCAACACAGGGCGCAAGGCAGGAAACAAACCCTGGGCAGGGTGCCAGGCAACCACAGAGTTCTATCTATCTATCTATCTATCTATCTATCTATCTATCTATCTGTTTGTCTATGCAGCTCTGCGATGGACTGACAAACACACCACAGCTGGTTCCTCTTTGTGACTGATGCTCCTGTGATAGGCACCAGTTACTCAATTGAATTATAAGTTTGAGAATGTTACATTGACACTGCTATGAGCATGTACTGTATAACTAAATACCAATTTCATTGATTCTGAAAAGAAGAATGTGCTGACAGAAAGTTTACATTTAAAGGAATTTTTAAAATCTGTTTTTTTAATGTATGGCTACAAGGAGCAATAACAGAAATAAAACAGAAAATTCATTCCATGATGACACTTCATATCCAGCATTTTAAAAAGTGCTGCATACATTGCAAATACAGCTGTCTTTAAAGATGAATGTTCAACTTTTAATAAAATGTGCTCATTTATACCATTCCAGAAAAAATGGCACTTGCTGACAGCAAACCATTTGAGCTTTTCTACATTTCTTTTAAGAATAGCTGTCCAAAAATGTGATTAACATGATTTTTTCTGGTTAATGTGAAAGCCTGCATGTGGTAATTTCTTTCAGTCATTGATTTATACATTATTGCTCATGTTGTTCATGTCTACTAGTTTATTTATTTTACTGATCATCTATTACCATATGCACAGCAGGACAACGCCTGTAGCTGGCAGCTTTCTTTTTGGTTTGTTTTGCGTGTGTTCAAGCTAGCTGAGGAATACAGGAGTCCAAAGAATGCTGTTATTTTAAGTAGTGACTTTAAACTGTGGCTAAATATGGGTGTGTGAGTGAGTGTTATAACATGCACAGTTCCAAGGATTATTATGAGCACAAAACAACCAGAAGACTTTGAAACGAAAAATTGAAGTCAAAGGACAAGCAAGCAGGAATAACAGAGAAGCCAAAACAAAAACAAGTAACCAGAATCAAAGAACAGAACAAAAGTTGAAAGTCAGATTCAGAAGAGGGTCGTAATCAAAACACAAAATCCTAACACTAGAACCTAGATGGAAAGCCAATGATCTCTGTGAAGATCAAAAAGGGTTTTTATCTTCCAAGGAATAATGTAAAGTGTGATTCCTCCATATTTATATCGTAGCTTCATCACTACAATGATCAATGTCACAAAAGCTTCAAAAGAAAAATAGATAGATAGATAGATAGATAGATAGATAGATAGATACTTTATTAATCCCAAGGGGAAATTCACATAATCCAGCAGCAGCATACTGATAAAAACAATATTAAATTAAAGAGTAATAAAAATGCTGGTAAAAACAGACGATAACTTTGTATAATGTTAACGTTTAACCCCGGATGGAATCGAAGAGTCGCATAGTGTGGGGGAGGAACGATCTCCTCAGTCTGTCAGTGGAGCAGGACAGTGACTGCAGTCTGTCGCTGAAGCTGCTCCTCTGTGTGGCGATGATACTGTTCAGTGGATGCAGTGGATTCTCCATGATTGACAGGAGCCTGCCTAGCGCCCGTCGCTCTGCCACAGATGTTAAACTGTCCAGCTTCATTCCTACAATAGAGCCTGCCTTGCTAACAAGTTTGTCCAGGTGTGAGGCATCCTTCTTCTTTATGCTGCCTCCCCAGCACACTACCGCGTAGAAGAGGACACCTGCCATAACCGTCTGGTAGAACATCTGCAGCATCTTATTGCAGATGTTGAAGGACGCCAGCCTTCTAAGGAAGTATAGTCGGCTCTGACCTTTCTTACAAAGAGCATCAGTATTGGCAGTCCAGTCCAATTTATCATCCAGCTGCACTCCCAGGTATTTCTAGGTCTGTACCCTATGCACACAGTCACCTCTGATAATCACGGGGTCCGTGAGGGGCCTGGGCCTCCTAAAATCCACCACCAGTTCCTTGGTCTTGCTGGTGTTCAGGTGTAAGTGGTTTGAGTCTCACCATTTAACAAAATCCATGATTAGGTTCCTATACTCCTCCTCCTGCCCAATCCTGATGCAGCCCACGATAGCAGTGTCATCAGTGAACTTTTGCACGTGGCAGGACTTGTATTGGAAGTCTGATATACATAGGCTGAAAAGGACCGGAGAAAGTACAGTTCCCTGCGGCGCGCCTGTGTTGCTGACCACAATGTCAGACCTGCAGTTCCCAAGACGCACATACTGAGGTCTGTCAGTAAGATAGTCCACGATCCATGCCAGCAGGTGTGAATCTAGTCCCATCTCTGTCAGCTTGTCCCTAAGGAGCAGAGGTTGGATTGTGTTGAAGGCGCTAGAGAAGTCCAGAAACATAATTCTTACTGCACCACTGCCTCTGTCCAAGTGGGTGAGGGATCGGTGTAGCATATAGATGATGGCATCCTCCGCTCCCACCTTCTCCTGGTATGCGAACTGCAGAGGGTCAAGGGTGCGGTGGACCTGTGGCCTCAGCTGGTGAAGCAGCAGCCACTCCATGGTCTTCATCACATGTGACATCAGAGCGACAGGCCGGAAGTCATTCAGCTCACCAGGACGTGATACCTTTGGGACAGGGGTGATACAAGATGTTTTCCAAAGCCTTGGGACTCTCCCCTGTTCCAGGCTAAGGTTGAAGATACGCTGTAGAGGATTCCCCAGCTCCAGCACACAGGCCTTCAGCAGTGATAGCCTCTAAGTGATAGTACCTAACAGTGTTATGAAAATTAACTTTTAATTTAAAATTAACTTTTAGATTGCAAAGCAAAATGTGAAGATATTAACAGAAATGGATTAAAATCCTCAAAATAGATAGAAAGACACATACAAAAACATTAACACAACAGTGCGCTTCCCAAGAATGGATTTGCCTCATGTCCAGAAATGTAAAAGAATAAATGAGCTTAGAAAAAATGAATTTACAGATTTGTTCATGTCAATGTGTCCAGGTGGCGTTATTTTATGTATTTTTTAACAACAATATAATTGTATTTATTTTCAGATATATGCATTATAATAGAAGAGTTATAATACACTGCGGTGGGCTGGCACCCTGCCTGGGGTTTGTTTCCTGCCTTGCGCCCTGTGTTCGCTGGGATTGGCTCCAGCAGACCTCTGTGACCCTGTAGTTAGGATATAGCGGGTTGGATAATGGATGGATGGATGGATGGAGTTATAATACAACTTTTCTACTAAAAAATATAAAATAATCAGTTTAACAAAAATAAAATCTATCTAGCAAATTTTTGAATAAGATAAAATTCATTAACCTTAAGCAACACTAAAATCCCCACCCTTACCCAATGCAGAGGGCTAATTAGTAATGAAAAGCCCATTAAATTATACCTTCTCTTATTGATTAAAACAACAAGAGTTCAACAGAGACATGCTGTTATTTTAAATGGTGACTCTAACTTGTGTGACCAGGCCTGGATTTCCACATAGCATACCCTGCTATAGATCCATACAATCTGCAATGAGCTATTTTTTATGTCTGCTGTTGCTTACTATAACCATACACTGATAAAAAGCAGATTTTGAAAATGCAGCCACTCATCTATCCATTTTCTGACCCATTTCACCATTTCATGGCTACAGGGACCTGATGCTTAACCAACCCAAGTTGAAAACTGACACTGGATGAAGTTCCAGGCCTTTAGCAGGGCACACTCACACACAAATAAACTCACAATGAGGTAATCTAGAGACACCACTTAAACCAAGGCGTATAACCACAAAGAAAACACCACGTAAAAAAAATGAAAGAAATGTAGTCAAAACCTACTACTAACTGGGACAGTAGTAAAGTCTAAAGACCATTTCATGCATTCAAGTTGAATAAAGCTGAATTTTAGAAAAATTGACCCAAAACGTTTAATTGTCAAAAACTAGTTTAATTGAATTTCTCATACATAGGAATAAAGGCAGAAAATAGTTGATAAAATCGCAAGAAATGTCTGGTTGAAAAAATCATAACTGATTCAGACGATGACGAAGGAGAGACTAGCTTAATCATTTTGCAGATGTTTCACAATCTTTTTGAGGTTGTTTATTTCAAAATTTCCTGGAAAAGGTCATATTTTGAAATAATGGAGGCAAACTCAATCCATTTCAAGCTTGTCAAAGAATAAAAATTGTGTGTCACAGATGTATCGTGATGATACTGCATCACTTTTACTACAGGCTCAAATGTTTATGTAGTTCAGCTACCCAGGGAACACACGAACAAAAACTGGAGTAGATATCCAATGAAAATCAACTCATAAATGTCTCAGATGAAGAACTGATTTATGAAATGAAGATGAAGAATTGGATTTATGAGACTCTGTGCTCTTGGCTTGGTTGTAAACAAAGCAATAAAACAAGCAAGCCAAATACTCAGAATGTTAATAACAGTCTTACTGTGTGTAAAATGTGTTGACATTACCGTGGCATTCATTAGAAACTCAATGAATTATAATATAGAAGTAACCTTTGACTGTCCTGAAAGTTAAAAAAATAACATAAAATTTAAGGTTTATTTGCTTCAGAACTGTTGGATGGATGTGGACAGCACTACAATCTATTTCAGTTGACCTTTTGATTTTTATGCAATTTTATAAACCATGAAAGATAGACAGAGGAGATGAAGATGAAGGTTGTAGTGAGACAAAGGGCTTTGATTATAACCAAATTATGACTTACATAAAGTGAGCAAAAATTTAGCACAACTTTCACATCTTTTCCTTTCCCTGGGAGTTTTACATGAGAATGACGTCAACCTGGAGAGTTAACAGGTCATTTTGCTGTTAATACCATATAATTTCTAGCTAACTCGATAAAGTCAAAGGCTCCTCCATGTGTGTGAAAGGCTACTGTTACAGCACAAGTCACTGAAATGTCCACAACTGGACAAGATGGATATGGAACTCACCTGATTTTTTTTGAGTCAGTGCTTAAAAAAGAAAACATGCTATCTTGTTTAAGCTGCTATTCACTTTTCTGCAATTTTGGAAATGCTCTCCTGTGAAATTAAACAATTTCCTCTTACTTGTCCACTACAACAGCTTTTTGAGAGTAGCATAAAGAATCAGTGGAAGGCATGAAACAGAGAGATGAATATCTCTTAACCTGCTCTAACCCAGTATGCTGTACAAATGGTAAGTGAAAACTCATTTATTTCCCAGTTCTTTTTCAGACACGGATTGCTTTAAAGTGGTTTATTTGAGTTTTGAATGCCCCATTCTAAGTTCAGTTAGTACAAATTAAATGGAACGTACATAATCGATTCATCAAGTGTTTATGCAGCAATAGTGACAGCAGTCAAGATAAGACTTCCTCAGCTTGTAGCTGCAGTAGGCTCTGTGCATTGAGCTTGTCACAGAATCCCTAACTAGGAAGACGCAGGGTATAATGAAAAAAATGGAGGCCTCCCCAGTAGTTAATAATGAAAAAAATGCATCACTGGGGTGATGGAATCCAGAAAAGTAATGTGGTAAACACTTATGGAAATTATTATGTGGCTTACACTTACACTGTACCCAATATCAATTGCTAAATGCTACCAATGCTTCATATGGAGGACTGCCAAAATGCTTCATATGGAGAACAACAGCCTGCCCAGCAACTATTATGGATGTCTGACCCTTCCCTGTGTATGCACAGCCTCAGCACTGTACACTATGGCAGTGGTTCTCAAACCGTGGGGCGGGCCCCCCTAGGGGGGTACGAAGTAACAAAAAGGGGGGGTGCGAAGAGGTGAAAAAAAGAAAACAAGAATCAAAAATATGAAAAATACATCTATTGAAACCAAAACAAATGAACTTAAACTACATTCTGATACTAGAAAAATGAATATAGAGTTAGATAAATGTCGATAAAAGTTAAGTAGGTATAATAAAATATGCATCTAATATATTTTATTAATTAAAAAAGAACAAATTGGTATTAGTGGGCTCCTTTCAAAAAAACATTAGGGGGGTGCGATTAAAACTGTTATGAAAACTCGGGTTGCAAATACTTAAAGGTTGAGAAACGCTGCACTATGAATAACTTGTTGCCATCTGGTTTGGTGGAAATGTAACCCTGGAAGGATCATGAACTGTACAGGCTTTCAGAAGTTCTAGTAAGTAGTCACATACTATATATAATGAAGTAAATTTGAGGGACTTCGGTTCTATACGATTTGGACCATCCTTCAGGAGCAAAGTAGTGTGGCTAAAGACTGTGCACCTTTTTCATAACTAAATTAACAAATATTTGCACACACCTTGCTTCCTTACTGCTTACTGTTAGGGTATCATCTCATTGTCCACAGACAGCCATAAGGAGGTAAGCAATAAGCCTAGTGGTATAATCTCAGAGTACCTCAGGGCCAAGGTCCCCTTTCCTGTGTTTGATTGGCACCTTCCTTTCATTTCTCTGTCCATACTGCACTCGTTAAGAGCTCCAATCTCTGCTTACACACTGTAACACATGATACTGATATATCTACAGTATACAAAATAAACAATATGAACTAAGCAAATGTAAAAAAATAAGAATTACACTGTCAATCGTGGCATTTGATACATTTTTCTATTCAGTGAGTCTCAAGTTTCCGAGCAAATACTATGACATGCAGATTTACATGCAACAAAAGACAAGGTTGCTCAATGGGAAATTTTTGGATTGCTTCTACTGAGATGTTTCAAAAAGGGCTACTTTCTTTCAAGGGTTTACTATGCTGCGAGTAAAATCTACAAATTGCAAGTATCAATGCAGAAGGTATCTGATAACGTATCAAAAAAATTATGATTGGATAGGATGTGGATGAATAGCAAATCTGGTAATGCTACATCATAGCTCAAAGGACCTGATCTTTTATATGGAGCTGCATGTTCTTCCTTTGTCCTTATGGGTGTTATCCATGGTGATTATTAAGTACAAGACAGTGCTCCACTTGATGGAGATAAAGTTTCTGCTCCAGTCATTTGGTCTGACTTATCTCAACAACGTCTCAAACAAAGAAAATTATGGGAGTTGACCCAATTACAGAAAAGATGCGTGAAGTTTGCCTTTGGTAGTATGGTCATGTGCTCTGCGATAGCATTTAATCAGGAATAAAGATGGCATTGCGTCTCTCCTCAGAGGGACTTCAGCCACATGGGTGACCAAAAAAAACATTGTTGGACCAGCTGAAAGGAGATATGAGACAAGCAAATGTTGCCCATGAAGTCACCTTGGACCAAGCAAGTTTGATAAGGGAGTGCCACATGGAGGACCCTGCTAAATAGCGAGATCATCACAAGGACAGAGAGAGTCTGGATGCCCCCGTATTCCTTAGGCTACTTGAAATAAGTGTGGTTTACAGTGTGCATGGTGATCAGGTTCAGAAAATGGGTGCATGCAATAGTGAATTAAAAGCAGAGTAACCAGCAATAGATGACATTAATTGATCCATCAATCTACTGTGTAATATGATAAAGACATACTGTAATTTAATTCCTGTCCTGCTGTGTATAACATACCTACTGCATAAGGACCTGTTTTCACCTAAATCTCTGTAATATTCTAATGGATCAGTGATTTCCTCTGCAAATTCAAACACATCCAAAAGTACTGCAATTTTCATGTTTTAGCTGGCATCCATGACTTCTTTGTACCATGCAACAGCTGAACAAAACATACCCAGTAAAAAAAAAGAAGTAACTTCAGAAGGACTAGCCCACAAAAAGCTGTCCAGTTTTGAAAAATACTTTGAAAAACCAAAACACACTTGGGTTTGCCTCCAGCTCTGTAATTGCGAAAATAAATCTGTCAAGACAGGGTTCACCGAATTACTAATCACTGCAATCCAAACAATATTTGTCACCTTTCCAAAAGTGGATCTGGAAGGCTCTCAAAATGATTTTAGCTGAAAAGTCACATTGTTCAGCATGTGGGAATTGAAAAGACAATCTTCGTACCCAGCAGCTGGGCTCATCAGAAACTGCAAATCGTTGTCCATAGTAAAAGGAGATGGGGCTTTGCATTTTCCATAACAGGGGGCAATACAGTTCTAGTATTCATGTGGCAGGTTGCTCCCATGTTTTGTGCTTTGTGAACCCTATGCAGAATTGTTTGATGTTCTCAAACATTAGGTTTTCACTACTCTTCCATCTTCTCAGCTCTTGTGAAACTACCTCCTTCTGTCTTTAAACCCTTGCCAGCACTCTGGGGAATTAAATTATATTTTTTCCTAGTAAATCATAATTCATAATTATCTTCATGCTTTGCATATATCATGGGTATTTTCAGTCTTTCATGCTCAGCATTTTGTGTTGAGGATACCATATTATTAGAGCATATTTTTTTAGGAGAGTGAAGGAGGCTTTTATTGTACACTGCAGTCTTCCAAAAGCATTGAGTACAACAGAAGTGAACTGGGATGCCATTGTGGCAATCTATCATATCTGAACTTTCAGCTGGTTTTGCTCAGGCATTACATTTTACTAAAACAAAAAGAAATGTGCTCAAAAATACATTGCGGCAAATATACCAACAAGGGACGCAGAATGCCGTGAGATGGCAGAAGAGGAAGGACATCCCAAATAATGATCAGAAAAATGAATATTTTTCCTGCATTTCTAAAATCTGTTTTACAGGCAAAAGAAAGGCTTCTACAATGATACATGCCAACATACTGTATATAGTATACCCCAGTGTGCCAAAACAGGTGTGAAAATTGTCATTGTTGGCATGACAATCTTGAAAGACATAGGGCTGCAAACTGCGAAACAAATAAATAAACAAAAAAGATAATAATTATTCAAAACCAACAGAAAATGTACTGGATAATCTGAGGTGGACTCCTACCACCATTGGGCTTTACACTATCTTGTGGGAAAGGACATCATAATCTTGACCTAGGCAAGATATTCAGAATAATGGCAGGACTCTAAAAAATCCACAGGTTAACTAAAAATAGTTTACTTTCTTTTTATTTCTAAGAATTAATCTGCACCACAACTCAATTTTGACAATTACTTTGTGACTGTCTTCCCAGTACTTTTAATGTCCATCTGTTTCTTCAATTAGATCCTGCCCATCCCTTTTTACTATTATATCTCCTCTTATATTAAATCAATGGCACACAATCTCTCTGTTTAATAAAACTCATGTAATGAATTCTAACTTAGATGGCTTTAAATGTCCTTCCAGGTTTACTTCCTGCCACACTCAGAATTATTTCTCTAATTGGGGTGTGCCTTTACAGTCTATGATTCACCATTGTGCCCTCTGGTGTCCCCTGAATCTATTACTCCCCAAAGCCTTACTTAACATTTAACCTCCTTGGAGTTAACTACAAGCATCACTTGGGCTCAGTATTCAATGTAAAAATAGTTAATCCCGAAAAGTCTCTCGATATATAGCTGTTACATTTCAACGAACAGCATTAGGCCAGAATAATGCTTGGGGCAGTATTCTGCTGCCAACTAGTAGATAAAATAACATTATGGTGCAAAACAAAAAAGCATGAACATTTCTATGTATTGTATCACTCTAAAGTAACTCATCAATATTCATGAGTGTGGTGGAGCCTACCACCAAAACACAATGGTATGTAAATAGGAAGCTGTAAAGCCAGTTTTAGAACAAACTGAAATGGAACCAATAGTTGAGTCATGCAATAGTGATGACCATGTGAAATGGTCATCAGACGTTGAAACTGACACATACGGCAGCACATAAACATACTGCCAAGATACTGTATGCCTGGTGAATTTGGTCATCTGAAAGGTTCACCATGGTGCAAGTGGGTGCGTGACAAAACAGCAAAACAACTGCAATCAGGTGGAAGAACAAGAAATGCGTTAGCCACATAAGCGCTGATGTTTAGGAAATGTAGAAGTAACTAAGCCTTGTGCTGTTATAGCCTACAAAACAAAAGGAGCGTGTTGATCGAGTGGATCATGCACATTCTACATCTCATGTACAAGCAACAGAAAAAAATATTATAAGAAAAGCACACAAAGAAACACATTTCTACTGTCCCAATTGTTACGTCCAGCTGTGCATTGGTGATTGTTTCATAACATATCACCCAAAGCCCGTGCAGTGGAAACCCGACATACATTTCCTACTGTATTTATGCTGATGTTTTGGTGCTTAATACCTTTGCTCCTTGTTGAAAATAAAATCAGTGTTTTTGGCTTGTTTTTCTGGGGTAAACATAAAGCTAAGGAGGCTAGAGTGTCAGGTCAGGTTTTAGGGGTGCCTCACTTATAAGGGTCATACTGTCCCACTCCTTCTACTTAAAGGCAATGGAAGGAAACAACTGACCTCCAGACAGTGTTCACAGTTTTCACTCTTGAGGTGGGAACATGTGCTGCCCTCCATCAGCTAGGAGGTGTTCTGACCTTGCAGCAACCATCTATGCTCAACAGCTCTCTTTTAGAAAAAGGGTAGGCCCACCTTCTACCTACTGAGAGGATATTGTAAGTTTCTACCCGGTTTACAGTTCTCATATTCTCTCTTTCCTATAGTGGTGTGCCTGCTCATTACCCTTTTGGGGCATCACGAGCTCCTGCCATTGCCTGTAGATAATTCCCTTCCTCTTTTAAGAACTTACTGGTTTTTGTTTTTTCAGCATGCTACCCCTTCTTGCTAGATAACCCTGTGCACACCAGGCAAACTATCAAGGTGGATATGAATAAAGTATGGCTGGAGCTTGTGTTTATTTTAGATTTCTTCGCTACTGGCACTTCGAGATGTGGTTGCTCAGAAGCTTCCCTGTGTTTTTAAATCTGCTACTGCAAAAATGTGATTTCTTTCAATGTGCAGAGTGTCCACCTTGGAATGTGAAACATGATGGTCTGCTCAGTGCACAGCTGTTTCTAATAGTGCTGCTTGGTTTTTGATGTTGATTTAATCTACAGGCTCTTTCATGACAAATAGCACGTGCCATCTTGAGCACCGAGTAATGAATATGAACTCTGCTAAATGCATAACAGGAAACCAGTATCACTGCAAGTCAGCCTCGTACAAGGCTTTGAAATGTTTTGAGCCTTTTTTCCTTCTTATCTTTAGCCCTGTGTGCGGGCATGTGTGTGTATGTTTGTGTGTGCGCGTGACAAGGCTTTCAGGTTTCAAAGTGCCTTTGTTGATATAAATCACGTGAATTTTTGCTTTTTCAAGCATCGACCATCTCAGACTTTCTCCAAGAAGTTGATATGTAGCAGATGTTTTCGTATATTTGCATTCACATTACCTCCTAAAGATATTCAAAGCTTATGCAGCCTAGCCAGCCAGTGAAAGCTTTTTGAGATACTGTACTGTAGGAAAAGATTATTACAAAGTAAATAAACAGTTTTTGTGAAAATCCGGGAGCACTGGAGGTTACTCTGTGCACTGACATCTTGTTTTATAGACATAGAAGAAGGCCAATAAAATGTACACCATAACCTTCTCAAGTAGTTGAGGCCGATGCCAAATCAAGCAAAACACAGTTATTCAGAAATGTCTGGTTCGTCCAATAATTGCCTAGGCAGATCAATATATTTTTAGAATTGTGCCTTTCAAAGTGACTGAAACTCGAAATTATGTGACAGTAGTATTCTGCATACTGCAAAGGGGAACACTCTGCTGTGTCTTCTGTACTGACTCAAAATACTGTATCTAAACAAACAAAATATTACATTTTTTTTTTAAAATAATGGGAAGGGATGAACAAAGAGGATACTGCAAAGACCAAAATCAAAAGAAAAAGAAAACAATACTACCCCTGTCTAATGTAATAGAGTGTCCACCCTGTTGTTTTATGGGTAAAACACCCATAAACTTTCCCTCTGTAAGTCTCTGCTTCACTATCTACTGGCTCACAAGCCTTCAGCTCCACTTCAATGTGCTCTTACACGCCATCCTGTGGTTTACTTGTGGGTCAACCCTAAAGCCACTTCCAGAGTCAGAGGGTGCCCTTTGTGGTGCTGCGGCCACTGTGGATTAAAGAGCCAGCGTACATAAAATTGCTGTTGGGCTCTCTGACATCCAGCATATATTGTACAGTCGAAGTATGGACATACTGAGGCTCTATTGTGTCTTAGAAGCTTGACGTAATGAGGCTGGAGTGATGTCAGTCATCTATTGTTCTTCACTGTTGTGATAACCCTGGAGAATTCACTTCCCAGACAAATGATAACCTTCATTTCACATGCTCAGTGATCAAGTTATGTTTGTGTGTGTGTGGAGGGGGAAGGCTTATTGTTTTAGAGATTTCAGAAAGAAAAGCAATGTGGCTTTATAATAGCTTTATTCTAGGGAGTTTGTTAGGAAGAATACTTTTTGTCATGATGGCTCTTTCAATGAATGATAACTTCATGTGTGAAAATGGGTGTAACTGTGATAATTATTGATGCATTATGACTTTTAACAAAGTAACAAGGGCATATTTGCACTTCTGAAATAATGATGGGGCAAACCTGAGGCATGCCGTAGGAAATTGCAGTTGTGCCTACTGTGTATGACTATGGCATCAAGTCTTTGTAGCAACCAATTATGTTTTTTTGCTTTAGTTAGGTCCATTATTCCTTTTATCTCCCAATATGCAGCAACACATACTTGCAAACTGAGTTACCCATTATAATATACATCCATGTGAAAAAGTAAGCACACCATCCGTTGGTTTTTGAGTTTTACTAATCAAGTCATAACTGACTATTTGCTAGTCTTTAACATGTCCTAAAACTAGATAAACCACACATTACTACAATTCTCGTTGATTGGTTAATTGTGCTGTGGTTTCTCCTTCACTACACCATTATAGCAGATTCACTGGCAAAATACAAGCAGTCATCATCTTTCCTACAGAGCCAAGGAAATACAATTTATGTAGTCTAACTTTCCTGTATCTTGAATTTCTATAGATACTATCTTTACTTAAAGAGTTGTAGTGAATCTGGAACAAACTACCTCCCATGTTATATAGCTTTAGCAGAAACATTGACAACCTTTAAGAAGTATCTGGATGAGCTATCAGGACAGCATAGCTATTAGCTAAACAAAAAAGCCTGATGGAGTGAATGGCTTCCTTGTATTTGTCAAATTTCTTATGTTCTTAATATCTTTTTATCCCCACTGAGAAAATTAACCATATGTCTTGCAAACCTTTTTTTATTTAAAATTTCTTGATATTGTTATCACACATCTAATTTAATAAACACACATGGCAAACTCTATTGCTGTTGGTTACTGTGTAAGTAGAAGCTGGTCAAGCAAAAAACAATTACAAGATGGTGAATGGAAATAAATAGAAATAAATGTACTGTAACTTCTTTATGCAGTTGAAGTGATGGCATGTAATTCTTGAAACTGAAGAAAGACCAATGAATCTCAGCTAACATCGGCTGATTAATCCAGAAAATAAAAATTGTATCCATTTTTATGTTCATCCATCATTATTGTTTGGTTAGCTGTGTTGTCCCAATATCTAATTTACTTGTGGCCATTCCCTCAGCTTTACTACATGACATGTTACCTAATTCCAAATTCCCATACTTGGTTCCTGTCATGAAAGCACTTATCCTTAGTCTCCTGTAGGTGCTTCTGAGTACCTGATTCACTGTTAAACTGAAAGAGTACATGGGGTTTAACTGGAAGCCTTTGATGACTTAAAAAAAACTTGGTTAGATCACCACATTTCCTTTATATTCCTTTATAAATAAAAGTTTCAGTTTCCTTAGCCTGTCAGAGTAGGGCATTCACTTTTCATGAATACCCATTCAATGATAGTAATGTGGGTTTTAGACAGATGTATAATCAAGACTGGCATTTGGGGGTGGCAAGTGAGGCGACCACCCCAGGCCCCGCACCTAAGGAGGCCCTGCTTTTAAGGTCCGCGTGTCCTGTTCGAGCGGATTTGCCAAGTTATATTCTCCAGTTATATTTTGATAAAGTCCACGTGTTCTCTTGCAAAACTTTAGCTAAATACTGTAATGAGAAAATCTGGTGTATGTCAACATTATTTTTATTAAATTTGCACGCGTGTTCATACAGTCCACACATACCGGTAACAGCATTTGACGTAACCGGCCCCGCATGAGGTTGGTCAGCCCTTGGCCCTGCACGCCCCTAAGGCCACCTCTGGGTATAACAATTAGTGTGGCTTCCAAAAGGCTCCAGGACCTAGGCTTCAATTCTCAATCCAGTGACTACTTGTGAAAAGTTTGCTTGTCATCACTCTTGTGAATTAACTAGTGTTCAATAAAATGAAAATAGAGAGAATACCTTTTATGAGACAAGGAAAGAAGAAGCAAGAGGGAACGGATTGAAATGAGGTCATCACAACAGGCAGAAGGTCAAGCATAGGGGAACAAAACAAACTGGTAACTTGTTTCTAATGGGAAGAGAAATCTGAAGTTAAAAAAGTGTTGCCAAAAGTAACGGAGAAGGGCCCTGATAAATGGATTGTCTTCTTGAAAATCATCACAAGAAACAACATGTTTATCCCAAAGCTAAGATAGCAAGTGTCCTGTGCTAACATCTCAAATAACGACAACATGATGACGTCACACGTAACAGAGCCTCTGATCTGGTAGCTATGTACTGTAGTCATAAACAACAGGGCCACCTTCATAATTGAAACAACACAAAACAGCAGCCGTGATTCTGAATATTGGAAAAATGGCATTGATTAACCTCACTGTCATAATAAAAAATTAAAGATAATGACAAAGACAATGGACAACGATGAAAAAACATTGAAAAACCTAAGAAAATAAGGCCAAACCTCAGATCACGACACTTGTCATATATATACCAAACATTTGTTTTGTTTTGGACAAATTGTGACTCTAATTTCCTTTAATGTTAGTTAGTACAACTTTTAATAAATTAACTTTTTATGGCTTTGGTTACTGTAAAGCATCCAGTGCAGGCAGGATTGAAGAAGTGGGATTAGAATATGCATTTGGATAATTCAGGATGTGTTACGGCATTGAAATGTATTTTCTTTTCTTTTTTTTTTTTTTACTGCTGTAGCCTGGGCTGGTTAAGTGACATTTTCAGATTTACAAAGTGAGACACTGGCAAAAACTGTACCAGCAGCCTTTGTGGTTAAAAGTCCAAAGCCTTTGCCATTACATTAGACTTCTCATCCCTTTACCTCATTATGAAGCTCTAAATGAGCCACTTATAAAATTACCCATGTTCTGATAATACTATACATACAAAATAATTTAAGATGGCGCTCACAGTATAACATAGTGCTTGTCTGTAAAACACTCATTTCCCCCATTCCTTTACGAGAAGCAAAATGCTACTCTCATTTCGCAGTAATACGAGAAAAAATTGCATAGTAAAGGAAGAGAAATTAAAGCAATCAAATGTATGCAGACCGCAAACAACCTCTATGCTGTACTTTCCAAATGAAAACACTATGTTCTTCTGACATTTTATATTGATTTAGGAGCATCTCCCTTAAATGAAATCACAAAAACAGATGGTCTTAAAAAAGAAAAGAAAAATCTTCACATCCAAGAACTTCAAATAATTCAGAGTTGCTTAACAGAAATCATCATTTCAGTTTCCCATTTTCACAGGATGAATAGCTAGATGATGACACATACTAAGTAGTCAATACTGTATATACTGTCCTTGTTTAAAACCCTCTGTTTCTTGTGGGCTCATCCAGAGTGGATTTTGCACAAATCAGAGCTATTGTTATTATCCGTTATTAAGGTCCATACACAAGACATTTTTACAAGAAAAAGCAGGCACAGTGCTTGTAAATGTCTTACCAAATGTTTCATCACACATATATTTTGTTGCTAAGAGAGCAAACAAACAAATCTGTGCAGGGAGTGAATAATGCTATCAATACAACAGCAATGCAAGCAAAATACATGCCTGATTTTTGATTTCCTATTCTGAACACAAACTGTGATTAGTCTTACATAAAAATGATCGTCTTTTCCACCTCCACATGAACAAATAAAGCTGAGGCTTTTGGGTTTTGATTGGCCATTTCTCATCAGGTGACTTTCAAAGTCCATAGTGGCACTCCAAAAGCTGACATTTTAAAAATCTGTGGTAGTTCATACACATGCGGACCCATCCTCAATATCTTTGTGTTCGCTTTCAGAGCCAAGCACTGCCACATGCACCATTAAAAGCAATTCATTTTGGTTTATTAAGAAAATACATTGTGTTTTTGGTCTTTAATCTTGTATTCATTCAATTCTTGTAATCACAGACATCAAATCCATGTAAATACAATTTAGATACTCATTTTTGGGCTTTAATTTCATTCTGACAATTTATCAATCCAGAACATGAGTTCGTTCTTTTTATTTTTTTAGGACAATGCAAAATATTTAGTCACTTCAAGCAAAAATATGTAGCTAGTAACATTAAGCAGAAGGTCCGCTCACATACATTAGTAGTTGAAAAATAAGAGAAAAGATACAGTAAGTTGCAACAAATACTGCTTTGGCAAGAATTGTTGCCTTTTTTGTCTGCTTCCTTTAGTTTCAAAATGTTTGACTGGACCCACTGAAGTTGTTTATTAAGCAACATGCGAATAAAAAGAAAATTTCTGATTGTTGGAGTGCATTACATTTAAAAGTATTCTGAGGACAGAATCTGTCAATCAGAACCAAACCATCACTGGTTCATAAACAAGTCTTACATTATTTACTCTGCAGCCATGGTGGATATTTTGTTATAAAAGATGACTTAAGGGACCTGAGGAACATCTAGGAAAAGAATCAAACAACATAAGGTTGTGGGTAAATTTGAGTGATGCCAGCGAAAATATGAAAAGATTAGCTGTGCTACACATCTAAGATGGGCTGAAATCTAAATAATCAACATGGACCTCAGCAGTGCAGTGTATCCACCCAGTTACTATGTCTGTGTTATATACCATTTGGTACAGGATTCACAAAAGCAGTGCTAATATTTGTAATGTGCCATCTGTTGGATAGCAGAGACATAGCAACTGGACGCACACTCAGACACTTGTTCTTTTATTAAGGTGGATAAATTAAAGGAAGTAGGACACACTGGTTAATGCTTCTGTCTTTCCCTCTACTTTCAAAAACAGGTGTGTGTGTTGGTGTGATGGGAAATTTGGTGCTTTGATAGTAGTGAAGAATTGGTGAGTGCAGGCGTGTGTATGTGTATGTGTATGTATGGGCATGTGTGTGTGAATCTATCTCATGGATAGATTGATATCTCATCCAAGATTATTTCCTGCCAAATGCTGCTCGTACAGTGTGAAATTAGTCTGATTGATTAACCTTTGGTATTAATGATTAGAATGTATTAGTATTGCATAAGATACTTGTGCAGAGAATTTGCACTTATGGATCAATGCATTCTCAATCAAGTTACAGCAGAACATGTTGTATTAGTTAGCTTTAGGTTAAATTATTAAAGGCCTGTTTACCTGCTTTGTCGGACACTAGCATGAGTTAATGACAAGTCAAACACAGTGCGTAATATAAGGAAAAAACTTAAGGCCATTGTTATAGAAATGCAGCTGCTAAGACTTTAACTTTGACAGAGGGTTGTGAAGTAATTATTTATTTGAGCGGCCCAGTATCTTATGTATGGGTACTTCTAACCCTACCCCTAACCCTAACCCTTGACTCTAATGGTGAGAATTGATCAGTAAATAAGTCTCGGACAGGGTATGAAGTAATGATGGCCAGTTTCAGTCAGGTGGTGGACATTAGGCAATGGTGAGCGTGGACATTAGGCAATGGTGAGCATGGACATTAGGTAATGGTGGGAAGAGCTAGAAGGAGGAGCGTATTTTGCATAGATGATAAGAAATGTAATATAAACTGATACACTTCCTGGTTTAAATTCTTGCACCCTGGTGAAGTCTTTTTATTACACTGCCCTGTAATAATAATTGCGGCATACAATTTAAACTTCCTCTGCTTGTCTTTGCTTAACAGCCATTACTACCACAACAGGCTCTGGCTCCCCATCATCACAAGGAAAAGGAAAGAAATAGCTTGTTAAATAAACAAATGGATGGATTGGTATAGAAAAGCCAAGCACTGTCTGTTTGTCAGAAATGGTGTAATCCAATGGTATGACAGGCCAAATGAACATTTACAGGCAACTGAACATGTATACTAAAATAATACACATGCATATTAAAATGTACTTGAGATTTTCAGAGACCTGCAAAGCATTTTAAGATATCTCAATGTAACTTTCTGTCTATTTTAATTGGGAAATTCACACATTACAATGGATGACTGGGATCAAGCACAACTTGGGCATGTGGTCAATGGGAAAGCATCAGCTGACCTCAGTCTTGCCTTATTGTGTTTGAATCAGACAAATTGGAATATCCAGTTGAATTGAATGCTATTTTCCAGGAGCAGCAGCGATCCATTTTGAGTGTAGTCTAAGCCCAAACAAGTGTTTTTTACACAAATATATTTAGAGATCATTATCAAATTCAAAATACTAGCCAAATTATAAGTAAAACTAAATGAAAAATTGACAACCAAAAGATCTTCCTAAATTGATTTTAAGTGTTTCCTTGAGTGATGGTGTCTAATGAGTCTTTCCTTAGTTTGACTGTCTTCTCTGTCATGATGTCACAGGTCACATGCCTAACAACCTCATCGTATCGTAGCGACCAGACATATAAAGGTGGCATTCTTTAAATCTTTCTTGCTTATTTCCCTTTCATGGTACTCATCACACATGGAGGGCTCTTTTCTCCTAAAAGCCCCTTTTTTCACAGTGGTATACTCAGGTCCTCTCCTGTTGTCAGTATGTGTGTCTCTCTTTGAAGCTGTCTAAAGGACTTGGCTCTTCCCCCAGGAAAACTGTTGCCGGCAAGGCATTCCACAATTTGTCATTTAGCAATGGAGTCTAGACAGTGTGTAACATTTATTGTATCACATAACAATCTGGATTTGCCTGATATATCCTAAATAAGATGTGATATTTGTCATATAATATTTAATACACAAAACAGAAACTTGGCAGGATTTGGTCAATGCTTTCTGATTATCTTAATTTTCATTTTAAAAGGATACAGAACATAAGTAAACAGTCATTTAGTCATAGTGACAGCAGCACTCCATTTGCTTCTCATATGGTACCTTTTGGCTACTCTATTTCCTTTAATTTTCAGACTTTAAACAATATTTTAAAAAGCTGGCCTACAAGCTTCCTCTGTGTAACATTATAAGTAGATGTAGAATAAATCATAGCAATCTTAATTATACAAAGAAAAACCTAGAGACAAATTTTCACAAAATTTTCACATGGTCTGACACAAGATTACAGGATTTTATAGGGTTATTATTGTCATTCTTAGTTGCACGTTATAATCAACATGTAGGACTCTAATATGAATACGCTTTTCATGGTAGTGCTGTTGGCTCAATGTCTACATCTCATGGAGCATTCATACCTTTCTTTCCATCTCCCACAACTTTTTGAATCTGGACTGTAAATATTCCAATGAAAGAGTTTTCTGTTAACAACTGTGTTACATAGTGCTGCCCTCAATTTTAGAACTGCTGTGCTATGCTACAAGAATTTTTTGTATGATTACATAACAGGAAGGTTAAGTGACACGCGCAGAGTGACACAGTGAGATACAATCGTGTGTTTTTGAAGTTCAGCCATAAGGCAGCTCTATGGTGCAAGATTTAAATCAAAAAAAGTAGTAGTGGTATTGTATTGTCAGAGTACCATGAAATTCCTACTGGCATGTCCAGTCAACATGAAACATGCTGCAGTAGTGAGCTATACCAGTACCTACAATAAGCCTAATTTAACTTCATTTTTTAATGAACAAAACAATATAAAAGTTATCCTATAATACTTTTAAGTAATTTTTAATTGGACATGTCTAAAACATATCTGATGTTAAATCATTGCAAGCTACCACTGAAATAAGATTTATTGATCTGGAGGCAAAGCCTCTTCCACAGTTCAAATTCAAGACATAGTATTGCATCATGAGCTACCTGAGGTCACCAGGCTATAACTTTGAAGTAAGGACAGCAGTAGTGGACAGTGGAAGCAGAAAGAGAACTTCAGTGCATGTCCAGTTTTCTGGAGAACAGTCTGATCAAGGCACTCTTTGGTTATTTAGTGCTCAATTCAGAAGCTGCCTCACTAAAGACATCTCTGTTTCAAAGTGTGGAACGTTTGACAAGTAAAGCAAATTAATTTTGGGAGCATTTAAACTCATTCCAGAAAAATAGCCAGTGTATTTCCTACTGAATTTTAAGACTCATCCATCTTTCAAAATCCCTTGGCATCCTAATTACTGCTTAATCACTGTGAACAGACTGAAATTCCCTAGCTAATTGTCCCAAGCCACCATATCACTTCATTAATAGGGTTTTGCAAGAATAAATCAAGTTTTGATTTATGGCTATGGTCTAAACTATCAGCAGTAAGAGCAGATGCATTTATTTCTAGCTGTTGAATATGAATATATCACAAGGAAAAGACAATGAGAGTCCACCTGTTGTGGAATAAAAATCCACACCAATACAGGTATATACAGTACATATATCTACTTATTAAAAAAAACTGACTAAGTATACTGTAAATCAAAGAATATGAAGTTTCTTAGTCCCAAGACTTATATGAAGGTAAGCAGGTAACCTACATACTTTTCTATAGGCTATATGAATGGAACAAACAATGTATACCTTATAGAAGTAAGCAATTATGCTTAATACCAGTAATAGCGCACTGCACGATAACATTATGTGAATACACTTGACTTGAGCATTCATAGTTTTCCTACTCTTTCTCTGTATGTTTAGCATTTGTTTGCTCAGAGGTTGATGCGCTTGCTGCTTCCTGAGCAGCTCTTCATTTCTCTTCACTTCTCTTTTGTCAGCATCTTTTTGCGTTAAAACTGATTAAGTCAGTAGTACGTTTTCTTTAATTTTTCACTTGAGCTGGCACTTAAGTCTTCAATCTGCCTCAAGAATGATTTAAGATATGAAGCTGTAGGGGAAGTGACGGTGATAGTGGTTGGGATGAGAGCAGTGCCTGTATGCATGAGCCACATGGCCGCCCTTCTGGCTGCTACCGAGAGTTGATTCTACAATAAAATAAAATAAAAATAAAAAGAGGAATAACTTTCGAAGTCAATCATCACCCTGAAAGCGGATAGTAGCCGTCGCATAGTATATGTGTACCAAATATCAGGTCAATAGGTCAAACGGTTTGCGAGCTACAGGTGATTTAAAATCCTGGACAGACAAATGAACAACCATGGTAGCATATTACATATATAAAGGTTGTGCAACTTCTACAAACAAACAAAACTGACATGAAAGATAAGTACTAGGTTTTATTTTACCAATCACCTGTTCTGTTAATATTTTAAATGTACTAAGGTGGTAGGTGTGAGAGGTGACTTGATTTAATACACACACTACAACAAGATTTGGAAACCACACAATCTATAATAGTATGACATCTCTTTTATTATTATTTTACCATAAAGTTACCATTTCAGATGTTTTACTTGCCAAGTTAATTATTGTTCCAAAAACCAAGAGTTCTATTAATACTACAGCCTGCTAATCAGGTAATACAATCAGATCATATCTTGTAGAGAGCTTTCTTGTACAATTTAATACTTTAAGTTCATACAAAATGGCAAACTTGTTACTTTCTTTTTTTCAACTTATGCTACTGGGATATAGAGGGTTGGACAATGACTGACTGACTGACATTTATGCTACAATTTATGACTTTTAATTTAAGATGGCAGGTATTCTCATTAAAGCAGCATGAACATATTGTTTGACAACCATTTGTATTACTAATTTCTAAGCTCAGGTCTAAAGTTTTTACAGACATCAATAAGTCTTAAAATGCTGTTATTACTTAGTGTCTCTTACTTTAAAATTTAAATAGTAATTGCTGGTAAGGGAAGAATCAATTTTAAAAAATCAAATATGATGATTTTATTAAAGGGACATATACCATATATGCTCACGTATAAGTCGGGTCTTGAAACCTGAAAAACTTCATAAAATCAGACCCCGACTTATACGCCTGTTAAAAAATGTGACACTTAATTTTTCTTTTTTTTTACATCTTCTTGTCTCCTCCAATCTCGCATCTGTTTCTCAGGCGCATCGAATTTTGTTGCAGCAGCGCAGTTACCAATTTCTTTTGCTACTATCATGACGTTTAATTTAAAACCAGCTTCATGTTTTCTTCCGATGGAATGCTCCATCATAGATAAGGGATGCTTTTACGATAAAGGTATATGAGGGTGTGAGATACAAAAAACAAATCAGTGCTTCGGAATAGTTCGAGTATTCAGGCACAATAGAGAAAGAGGAGAGAGGTTAGGAGCACATGCTGATACAGCGCATTGCCGCACCCACATAGAAAAAAAAGGCAGTGTGCTCCATGGTTACTATCTCAGGTGGTCATTAGCATATCATAATCCCTTGTACCAATAGCATGAGTTTTCCTCATTCGACTATAAAATACCAGAAATTATACTGTAAAATTAGGTCCCGACTTATCCGTGGGAGAAATTATCCACGAGTATATATACGGTGTCTATATTCTGAATGTTAATGTCATGGGTGATACTTACATCTAAAGTATAAACATGAATGTGTTTGACTTTCACAATTTACAGTAACTGCACAGGATCTGTCTGGGAGAGAACACTTATACTATGTTACGGTTGTGAAACCAAGAAATCCAAGGATCAGGAGATAAACACGAGTAGGAATAATAAGACAGAGGTCAACACCTGGGAGTTCAAAGAGTACCAAGCATCAAACCCTAAATGTCGAAAGAAAAAGAGAAGGGAATTCAAAAATCAGGAAATTAAAGAACAATGTGAACAAAATTTTTTCGCTTAGAAATTTTCAAAATTCTGACTATAAAGTGACCTCAGGGATTGACGTTTATACCCTATGACCCCTGACGTCACTCCCTGTTGTTGCCACTAGCAATGGCATAGCAACCCCTAAACCTAAAAAGAAAAATCTTAGCTAAATCAAAAATAATAATAAGGTAGGTCTGTAAATCTACTATATAATAAAATGCTATGATCTGTAAGTGTGAGTGTTTAGTTCCTCTAACCAATCTGATTGTTCAGTTTGGCTTTGGTCTACTTGGTCAGTTTCACTTTGGTTGCTCAGTTAAACACAACTGAGATAGGAAGTGCAGGGCAGGAGAGGTTGACAAACATGAGGATACTGAAGAAAGATGTAGGAGAAGCACTGACAATCACCTTCAAATACCGGAAGTATTCTCAAGAATGTGAATTATGTTTTCAGTGGGTAAAGGCCTATCTACTTCTGGTGGTAGTAAACAATGGATAGGAGGAGAGCAACATGCCTCAAAATGATATGAGTCTGAGAGGCAGATTGAGACATACAAGGGTACTAAAGAAAGGCATAGGACATAGAGATATCAAATATTTTTAAATGTATTATATTACATCTCTAATGTAGCTAATTAGTAATATAATGCTTAATTTAGTTTTATTGTCTAAAAGTAGGATCCCAAAAATGCTTTATTGATATCTGCAGTACATCATCAAAACCACGTGAAGTCCACCTCCTCAGCCTCAAATGTGTGATTTACTGAGATAGGTAAAACCATCAGGAGAAGCCTTGAATAAAGGATATATATATAACAGAAGTTTAAGTAAGGAAACAGATTAAAGACTTTTGCTGAAAATAATGTAATTAGGAAGAACAAGATTATTTGGCGAAAGAAGCCATGTTCAATAGACAACATGTACAAATGCTTGATGTGAAGGGTTTCAGCTATGTGACAAATTATTTACACAACCACATTTAATTCAAACTCCAACTAAGTCTGAATACGGTGGCCATATTTTTTCTGTAATTGATTTTGCAATTGTATCAGAAAGCCATTTTCTGAGTAACTGGTGGGATAATAAACAATCTGAAATTTATGAGATCTAGATGCTGAATGGTGCTCCAAACAGCAAAACAGGCATTTTTATTGCCACAATGATAGATGAAAATAGAAGATCTCCACCAGACTATCCTTTCTAAAACATCCAGGGCTTTCCCCAAAACATCCCATTTGTTTATATAGGTTAAGAAGCAGCAGTTTGACACAAGTAATTGCTGAAAACAAATGTCATTATGGGAATACATATTATGGATTCAAAGTGAACACTTTGAAATGAGATGTTTAATTGGTGAAGATTTGGCTGGGACTCTTTCTGACTATAATCAGCTCACTATGTGACTGAATTGGTGGGGCAGTTGTATTTGATCATTCTCTAATTAAAATAGTTGCTTGGGAGGCCTGAATGAAAAATATTCAAATGATCCAAACAAACTGAGTCAATCTAAGTTTAGGTTAGTACTAAAGTCCTAACCTGCATCTACACTTCATGTATCTTAGATGAAACCCTTAATTTATCACAAACTAGCAGACCACGTGCGCTTCGCTGCAGTCGCTGTAGTTGGAATAATTATGTATCTACATGCGACTTATAGAGCTTCTTTATATACAACATTTTTGGTTTGTCCTCCTGGAGCCAAAATATATTCATTTTCTCTATGACTAATTCGTGAACATGCTACATAAAAAATAGAAACAGGAAAAACGGCAACACCGCCGGGAACAACAGTAAATGAGATAAAGTAAAAGTCTACCAAACACTAAATGAGATAAAGTAAAAAAGGTCAACAGCGCTGGGAACAACAGTAAAAAACAACAGTAAATGAGATAAAGTAAAAGTCTACTAAACACTAAAGTACAAAAACGAAGTAGAAAGTAACAGTAAACCGCAACACTGCCGGGAACACCGGCACACCGCATCTACTAAACACTAAGAAACACTAAGTAGAAACATTAAAGGAAAAATACTATTCAGTAAGTACTGCGTCTAGTAAACAGTAAATCAGTAAAGGAGAGAGGACTAAACACTAAGGAAAAAGAACGGCAAGACCGCATCAGCTGCGGAGCTCAGCTCGGAACGAAATGAAGTGAATGAAATGAGGTAAATGGGAGGGGAGATGATCACGTGACTCCCCCACTCGCCTTAACTCTCCATCCCTCCACAAACACACAAACACAGTCTCTCGGATCCCAACTCTCCTTTATATAAATCAGTAAAGGAGAGAGGACTAAACACTAAGGAAAAAGAACAGTAAGACCGCGTCAGCTGCAGAGCTCAGCTCGGAGCGAAATGAAGTGAATGAAATGAGGTGAATGGGAGGGGAGATGATCACTTGACTCCCCCACCCGCCTTAACTCTCAATCCCTCCACAAACACAGTCTCTCGGATCCCAACTCTCCATTATATAAATCAGTAAAGGAGAGAGGACTAAACATGAAGGAAAAAGAACGGCAAGACCGCGTCATCTGTGGAGCTCAACGGAGCTCAGTTCGGAGCGAAATGAAGTGAATGAAATGATGTGAATGGGAGGGGAGATGATCACGTGACTCCCCCACCCACCTTAACTCTCCATCCCTCCACAAACACACAAACACAGTTTCTCGGATCCCAACTCTCCTTTATATGTATAGATAAATACATTTTGTATCAAAAACAGTCTGAAACATACATTGGAGAACCAAGTCTGAATATACCATACAGGACTCAAGTGAAGCAACTTCTACCTTTTAATCAATCCCTTTCGCTCTACTGGTTACACAGTACAGGGGTATAGTGTTGAATCTGCAAGCCTTAGTGCCACCTGCACTGCTAGAAGATGAATTGAATTGCAAGCTGTGTTAACAGTTGGACTGCTGCTACTCTTAGGTCAGATGAAGTTTCTGGCCTGAAAATATGCTAACTCGCAGTTCCTCTTTCACGTCATGAACATTGCATTAAAACTTTGGTAATTTAACTTGAGGATTATGTTCTTTAGCATGCAAACATAATCAGAGGACTGGCAAGGCAATAAAAAAGCACCATGTCTCTGCAATGAGTCTCAACAATTTATGAAAGCAAATTATGTAACACCCTAGGCTAGCCACCATGATGCTAACTGAGAACTTGTCACTATAAGAAGAAAAAGCAGATCTCACTTTAGTGAGTTTGGTAAATTTATGTCATGGCTATGAATAAATAAAATGTCATTTAAGGTTAGGTCAGCTCACCTTAACTCAAAGTAAAATATTCTTCAATAATCATAATTCAGTTTTTTGCTCAAAGCTGAACATATTATACACAATGCAAAAGTACCTTTAAGAATTATATACAAAAATATTGGTTATATTTAGCTTATAAACAAACTATTAACAGTCTATAAACATTTTAATAAATATGTAATTTACAAAAATGAATTATTATTCAAAATAATAAGACTCATGAATTGTTTTTCTGTCATTTAAGTTTAATATCATGTTAAAAAGACATATAATGTTTAATAACATGCACACTGTTGATACCTGATTATAATGGATATCTAAACCATCAGATGCTGATAGCTTTTTGAGTCTTCTGGTATATTTACTTCAAATTTATTTTTGAAAGCTTGAACACAACATCTCGAAAATCCAGTTTGTTGGGCTACTGCTCACTGACTATAGTCATGTTCAATGTTTGTCAATGTATATTAGCTTAGCCATTTCTAGGCTATTCATTGAATCATCCAAGTATTTACATTTACCGTCCAGCATACCCATTTGTTAAATTGCACCATTTGGACATCTGCTGGAGCAAATCACTCCCTCAATAATTCAAATGTGCTGTTGGTGAAATTAAACCAAAATATAAACTGACTGGAGTGACTCAGAGCAAGATTTGACAACAATCCAATGTTTTTCTAGCCATCTTATAAAATACTAGCAATTAAAAAAAAAAAAAACAAAAAAAAAACACTAGACATTTTTGTTACTTTTTATTGTATAAATGTTTACTTGTATTTATTCTGATGTTATATATAATAATAGCTTTCAGAATATTTATCTTGGGTGGCCTAGCACCATTACAGTGTACTGTACTCAATATGTATGCTAGAAGTGCAAAATCCTAAAGTGATACAAACAAATCTAGAAATGAAGTTACAGTCAGTACTTGCATGACAGCTGTATATGAAAACATGCATTTGCAATAGTATCATTAATATTTCATGATATTTTTTAGGTCAGAACGACAAGTTCTAAGGTGAGGTTGTTATTCTCACTAATAATAACATGTTAATAATAATATGTTATAGTCTAGCATATGCAAGTAAGAGTTTCACTGTACTGTATTCTGTACACAGGACTATAATCCACCTTAACAAAGGATAAGTATCTGTGTATCTGCATATCTGTGTGTCCATCTGTTTACTATGTTTCATTCATTCCAACAGATGGTGCATCACAAACATTTGAGGTAACCCCCTACAACGGTGGAACCATGTATAAAACGTTTTCTAATTTCTACATGGTGTGACAGAAATATATACATATACCCTTAAACTAAAGTCTGCAATGTGTACTTTAATTCCATCTGAATTGTTTAATTTGTAATTTTAAACTTTGGAGTGGAGGGGTAAATCAAGGAAAAATGTGTCCTTGTCCCAAACATTATGGAGTGCACTGTATCTTGGACAATCCTCACATACTTCTATAGTACTCCCTCTTATTCATCTCCAGACCTCTTGACACAGCACTCTTATCATAAGCCTTCTCTAAATCAATAAAGACTGTACGCAAACCTTTCTGTTCTTCTTGACACTTCTCTATGAGCTGTCTCAATGCAAATACTGAAATAGTTGTTCCTCTCCCTGGCATAAAACCAAACTGCTACTCCCCTTTGATGGTTTCTTCTCTAAGCCTTCTCTCTGTAACCCTTTTTTCAAATTTATATTGTATGTGACATCGGTTTTATCCCTCTATTCTTCTCACAATCCTAAGTATCACTCTTTTCCTTATAAATAGGTAGAATTTCACTGTTCTAAGGCTACACCAAACGATTCAAATTACAGTAGTTTCAAGCCACAGTGACTAAAGCTATCCAATAAGTGTGTTGTTGCACCAAGTTGAGGCATATTAATATTGTACTTTTACCATGAATATATGGAGTCTTTATTGGAGTGACATAGTTGTCAGAATGACACTCTCACAGGTTTGAAATCCTGGTTTCAAATGTTTTAAATTTCCAGTCTCATTTTGCACTTAGGCTTTTTTTCTGTACAGCGGTTTTAGTGCTACATTCAAAAGAAGTGTAGGTTTTGTTAGTTGGCAGCAATAATTTTGTCTTTTGTAAATAAATGTACTCTGCAGTAGACTGGCACCCGTTGTAGGACTGATTCCTGCTTCGAGTTTGGTGCAGCTGGGAAAGGCTCTGACCTCATATTGGAAAAAAGGGATAAAAGAAACAATAACGAGCACATATTTTTAAACATCTGTTATCTATATCCTGTTATATAAATCATGCAAATAATTCTCTGCAGTGTTATCATAATTTTTGATACAGTAGTATGTTGTTTCTAAATGGATAAAAGAAACAAATAAATGAAGATGCTTTATTATAAGAAATGCAGATATTTTAAACATCTACTACTTATATCTTTAGATTCCTATTTAAATCATGTGAATGTGTTTTCATAATTATTTCATACAGTATATGTTGTTTCCAAATGGATAAAAGAAACAAATAAAAGAAGACTCTTTATTATATAATAAATACAGATATTTTAAACATCGACTACTTATATCTTTAGATTCCTCTTTAAATCATGTACATGTGTTTTCATAATTATTTCATACAGTATATGTTGTTTCCAAATGGATAAAAGAAACAAATAAATGAAGACTCTTTATTATAATAAACACAGATATTTTTAAACATTCATTACTTTTGATTCCTCTTTAAATCATGTACATGTGTTTTCATAATTATTTGATAAAGGATTATGTATTGTCTGACTGTGTTTGAAAATAATTAAAACAGCTTAACAGCCAATCCTTGATTACCAATAACTTTAATCCAATTCATTTTACAAGTGAGCCATTCTGACAGTTGATCCTTGCCTACTATGAAAAACCTAGTATTGCTAGAATAAAAAAAAAAAAAATTAAATCCTTTGAGACATTCATTACATTGTCTGGAAGCGGCATACGGTAATCTAGGATTTTTACAGATTACCACTCTGGATAGAAATGGATTTGATTCCTCAAGTTGTCTGTCAAGACAGATTTATTACAGCTCTCTATATCCTCTCTGGTGTTAATCATACTTAGAGCACAGACAAGCTAAATTACCTCTTAGAGAGTCTTTTCAATTAAAATACTCCAAAGAAATGACCACAATTACTCAGTTACATTTTACAAATTCTGTAACTGCCTTTACACTAGCTGTTTTGCATTTAAATAGGAATCATTAAGAGCAAAATTATGAAGGGAATTAGTACAATGGAACAAGACTGTTATTTTAAAATGAGTTCACCAAGAACACAGGGACACAGTTGGGAACTTGTTAAGAATAAATTTCACACAAACATTAGGTAGAACCACAAACACATGGAATAATCTATGAAGTAGTATGTTAGACAGTAAGACTTTAGGAACTTTTAAAACTAGACTTTTTTAGAAGAATTAAGTGGATAGGACTGGCAAGCCTTATTAGGCTGAATGGCCTGTTTAAGTATAGATTATTCAAATGGTTTAATTTTTGACTGTTTTGGCTCATTGACTTACAATGTTGGTATTGTATCAGTACTTCAGAACCATTTAAGAATGCACAGACACAAACATTGATTAAAGGTTTTACATCAAAAGGCATCAAAATCTGCCTGTTTCAACCAAACTCGTTGTTGGCTTGAGCCTATCCTGCAGCACTGAACGCAAGCAAGGTACCAATCCAACAATAATTTAAAAATACATACTATATAGTTACAGATATATAAGAATGGGGTACCTCACTTCCTACCAGTTGCTTGACAAAAGGAACCACCAAAACAGGGTGTGGTCCTGCAGAAAGCTGACACATGCAAGAGAAAATAGCACACTGTCAATGAAAAGGCACTTCTAAATGCTAATGTGTAACAAAAAGGGGACAATAGTGGGAGAGGGGCACCACTATTGGATTTGGTAAGAAAGAGTGAGTGGCAGTATGGGACAAAAATGCAATATTTTCTACAACTGTAGCGGGCATGTAATGCCACAGATGACTGATCTTCTCAGAGAAAAACAATAGGTTGATGAGGACTATAAGAGGCCACAGGTGGAAGTACTGAGCTCCTAATCAGAGAAGCCAGCACTATGCCGTCTGTTAAAGGGCCAAGATATTCCATCCCTCTGCTAAGCGGCAGCAATACTAATCAATAGGGTAAGGGCGACTGTATTGACATTTTCCAATACAGAACTGAGAAAGTGATTTTGATCTCTTTAAGGGGACAAACAAATTTCAGAGGTCCTTGACTGTCATCCTGTAGCTGATGGTAGGCTGTCCTAACCCTAAAGGTGGCCCTAGGGCTTGGTCCACTGAAGGTCAGTTAAGAGAGTCGAGAGAGAAGCAGACAGAGAGAGAGATAAGGGTGCAAGGTGGGAAAGAAAGGCTTTAATGCTGTACCTGAGGGGTTTACAAGTGGGTGAGATGCTGTTTACTCCTCTTTCATGTGTTTTATTCAGAAAATATATGTATCTAGATTTCAAGTACTGAGACTCCTTGCTACTAAATGAGAGTGAAAAAAAATTAAAAATAAGTTGTTGACTTAATTTGTCAAAGTCCAGAGCTAAAATCCATTGAGATGCTATTGTAGAACCTGAAATGAATAGTTCATCCTTTGAATGTCCACACATGTTACTGAATTAATCTGGTTGGCCAACAGGAGTGGGGAGAATAGTCCTCTATAGCACTGCAAGAGGATGATCATTAACTACAGGAAATATCAGGTTAAAGTAATTGCTGCTAAATGAAAACAAACCTTTTTACAGCAAACAATGGATATTTGATAACTTTGTTAATAAATATGCCCAATACATCTCAAAAACGTGTGTGCCCTGTCTATAGTTGGTTCCTGCGACATTCAGTTTCCTGCACTCTGAGATCCTGTAATGGTCTAAGCAGCTCTAGATAACAGTTCTTGTATCTCAGCTTTCTTTGTATTCATTTCTTACACCTGCAGTGTATATTTTATTTGTGAATTTCTCATATACTGAATGGTATATCATTCATTATTTGTCTAAAAACCTACACATCCTTTTTTATTTACAGTCAGTCTTTATATGATCACCCAGTATCAGGTCTTTGGACAACTATGTGAGAACTAATTGTTCATTCCCTACAGAAAGTCTACCTGTACTGTCTTGAGTAAAGCTGTGATAGGAATACTTAAGCAGTGACTCTAAAAATAATAACTTCTAATTAAATCATAAACAAGATCCCATTAATTGGCAAAATGTATTTTTTAAAATTAATAAAACTTAAACATTTTTTAAACCTGTTATTAAAATGACAGCAATGCTATATTATTGTACTTTAAATCACAAAACACAAATAATTTAAACTAAACAACACAACAGGTGGTTCACCAAAGGGATGTACAGCATATCAACCTCATTCTTAGACATCCTATAGTTTTTCATAATAATAGAATACCTCATGGAGCTGGAAAAGGCATAAAGTCCTGCTTAAAGAGACCAGCAGGAAGTCTGTATTTCATGTGGGATAAGAAGGTGAAACACACCAAAAGTCAAAACCAAGGAGTCAATTAAGTCAGACATTGAAGCCAAAATGCCAAGCAAGAACTGTAGTAGACAGAACAAAGCGCAAGGATCAAAACAGAGAAGTCTAAGTAAAGAAACATGCATGAAAAAGGTTTTAGTGGAATCCACCATCTTGGATGACCAGGGGCCTCATGCATAACACCGTGCATAGAATTCGCACTATAACATGATGTAAGCACAAAAGTCGAAATGTGCTTATGCACAGAAAAATCCAGATGCATAAATCAGTGCGTTTGCCCACTTCTGTGTTCTTCCGCTACATAAATCCTGGTCAGCGTGAAAAGTAACGCTCGTGCACGAGCCTGCTGTCCCGCCCCGTCTCTTCCCAGAATTACACCTCTTTGAATATGCAAATCAATATAAATAGCCCTTAAGCTCAGCGTTCTGTGAAAAGGCAATGGCAAAAGCACAGGGGAAAAATATAAGAATTTCAGTGAATACCAAGTGAAGGCAAGGAAAAATGTACTGTTTGTTAGTTTAAACAGTGGTATAAACAACAAAAGGAAGTTGATCGAGTAACATAGCGTGTCGGAGAAACTAGAAAGCTCAAGTTCACAAAGTCGCACAGTGCCCGAAATAAAAAAGAAGTTGTCAAATATCAAAGTCGCCATGAAAAAGCGAGTCGTAGCCCACTGTCTGAGTGTCATATGAAAGTTTATTAGGGTACAGAGAAAAAAAAGGCACACAGTGTGAAAAAAGCACGAAATGTCAACTTTAATCTCGAAATTTCCACTTTAATCATGTAGTTTATTTTGTTATTAAAGTAGAACATCATAAACTTCATCTTAAAATCGTTTAATTTACTAGTTTCTCAAATCCCATCGTAACTAAAGTAGCACGTTTAATGCTTTGTTTTGTATTTGATCTTCCATGTGCTCTATGTGTGTGAATCACTACATGATTCTTAAACAGGCTTTCTCTTCGTCTGAATAATTAAAATACTGAGAAGTATATGTGATATCATTTTCATGATGATAGGAGTTAAAGCATGTTATTAAACATGGTAACACGGTGGCGCACTGATTGTTCATGTCTCGACGGAAGATACCTGCTGCGCCATGCGTGACCTGCGATTAAATGCTTTATTACAGAAGTGCTGTCTTTTTCAAACATACTAACCTCCAATTACTGTCCTTCCTTTTCTTCCTCCAAATACCTAATCACCACACAATCAGCTCTGTAATGGACGTTAAGCCATCTGTAAGCTTAGAACGCTGATTTAAAAACATTTAAGGAATATTGAAATATCTTCACAGTACATGTTTAATTATTCTATCCATCTATCCTTCCAGTGTCGTGCCAGTCCCAGTATGAATATAACGCAAGGCAGGAACAATCTGTAAACAGAGCGCCAGCTCCTCGCTAGCACTGCGGCACCGTGTCCTCACATGTTTAATTATCAACAATATAGATTATTTAAATGAAGTTAAAGTTTTATCTGTATAATATAATAAACATATTTTGCTGCATTTCATCTTAAAAATGATATCGTCATCATATGTAAATATGCACTTTATAAAGTGGCTCAGGTTGTGCAATATTATAACTGTATCGCAAGTTTACAGTGAGGTAATTGTACTTATAAGTACAAAGCATTCTACAAGGAGCACTTGATGGACTGATTGAGTGCGTGTATAGTTCTTGGGATGAAACTGTTTGTAAATCGAGAGGTCCATACAGGAAAGGCTCTGAAGCGTTGGCTGGATGAGACCAGTTCAAATAGCGAATGGCTGAGGCAGCGTGTGCTTGATGCTATATATCGATAATTCTGTTTCTGATCAGCTGCTGCTTTGATTCACACTCAGATACAGTGATATAAATACTCAGAGTGGTGCAGTGAGAGTAATATGGAAAAAGATGATCCGATGTGGCAACCCCTAACAGGAGCAGCTGAAAGAAGAAGAAGAAGGTGCAGTGAGAGTAACAACGCTAAAGCAGCTATTGTATTTATAAGTTTGACCATTCTGTGGACCATTATATTGTTACAGGTTAATTACAATCAGATGCCTTAAACTAATAAACAATATGTGGTTAATTTCAGTGTATTTATAAAGCCGTGTCAGGAATGTGAATCTGAAAAAGAAAGGGTAACCACACAGGAATAGTAGCACTGCTTTGACGCTGGGTGCTGCCAGTCTGTAAAACCGAGCGGAGAACTTGTGTACAACAGGGTATGAGGTACCGTGGAAATGTGCATGGCTTTACACCAAGTTTAGGTTTTATACATCTTGATTTGAACATGGAAAGGTTCTTACGCAACATTTTTGTGCATACGCACCGTTTATACATGAGGCCCCAGGAATAAAATGACTCTGACCTTTGTAATAATGTGATGATGTTGTCACTTTTCTGCTAGCAATCATTTGTAAATGGTGCTGTTAATGAAAACACAAAACAGTTTTGGAAAAGATGTGAAGTTTTGGAAAAAAATTGAGAAACAAATTAAATTAATTAATTCCAAATGATAACTTAGTGATGACATGTAAATTATGCAGAAACTGCTGACTGTAAGATATGTGCTGTCAGGAACCGTTGAGAGTGTTGCTTCCCTTTTCCACTGATGATACTCACTGGGATGGCAGGACTGGGGCATGTAATTAGGATGCTGGGAATTTCAAGCAGAGTTTCTACCAAACAGTTAAACAACCAGCTGCTGATCTAACTGCTTACCTGTGACAAAGCTTATTGCATGGCTGTGCAACTCCGGTTACCCTCTGTGACACGTGCTAACATAAACACGAAATCAATAAAAGTGATAACAATGTATGTACTGTACTGTATTAAACATGGTTTGTAACTTAATAATGCAGATTCTAGATGAAACCTAATTAAAATTGTTCAGCATCTTCGGGATATTAAAGACTTGGAGAAATGTTCAAGTAATTGCTTTGAGGCAACCTTTAACGTTATGCTATAGTAAGTTTGAAAATAAATTTTGAGCACTTGATGCTCAACTTGAAGACGTTAAATTTTCATGACTCATATTGAAATAGTTGAACAATTGATTTCCATCGCTAATGAAAAAGCAATGGCTACAAAATCCGAATACAAAGTGCTTGGTGATGGACTAGCTGTTCTGGAAGATAGATATTGAAGATATATTATCAGAATTGAAGGTCTCCCAGAAAAACTGTAAAAGCCCAAACCCAGTGAAATTCATCGCTGAACTATTTTCTCAACTAATTGGAGAGGACTTCAAATCAGACACTGGGATATCAGCAGCTTACGGCACACGTGGATCAAACACCTCAAAACTTAGAAGCCTTATAGTACATTTCAACGAATTACAATCTAAACTAAATTTGATGTTGCTTCTCAGACTGAAACAAAAGATTATATTTGAAAATAACCACATTTACACTTTCCTTGATTTCTCACATTCAACAGCTGCTAAGCATGCTGCATTTTACAGCATTAAACAGTGCTTATGGAAAGCCGAAATCAGATACAGCCTCCTGTATCCTGCTAAATTGAGGGTGGATATTCAAGTTCTACATTTTTAGTTCTCTGGATGAAGCACAAAAACAGCTAAAAAAACTGTTCCTGATACTTTTTGAAATATGATCCTGAGTCACATCATGTCTTGGCAAGGCAAAGAAGATTTCACCTGAAATTTGGCCTATCTACAAAGAGACTTTTGACGTAATTATACATTCTGCTTTCTATTATCTTCCCTGCTACTTTAACGTTTTAATTATATATATATATATTTATTTACGTATGTGTATATGTATATACATGTATATATTTTTTTGTTTCATTCCCCCCAAACGGGACTATTTAAAATCATACCTTGGTTTATTGAATTAGGATTGTACATCATATGTTATCTGCTTCTCCATGGGTACTGTTTAACATCATACCCTGGGTTTATTCTTTCAGGACTGTTCAAGATTATATTCTAGGTTTATAGTATTTGGACTATATTGCCAATAGATATGTTTACTCCTTCTACACCTCTACTTGGGGGATTGTTTTGCTCTCGTCATGCTCTTATCTCTAGGCATGTCAAAGGACTGGGACTTCGTGAATTGTGGTCTAGGCTCACATTGCCATAACTCCTGGCAATATTGGAAATTAAGGTTAAAGCTATCATATGCAATAAGTTATTTAATTAATTTAACACTATAAAATGACAACAAAAGTTCAGAAGCAATGTCTCTATGACCAAGCAGGGAACTTTGTGAGCTGCAATGTCAAAGGTCTCAATCACGAATTAAAAAGGAAGAAAGTGTTCTCTCACCTAAAAGGTCTAAATGCCAAGATAGTATTTTTACAGGTGACTCACCTAATCAGCAAGGATCAGTTTCGGTTGCAAAGGGACTGGACTAGCCAAATACTCCACTCCAGCTATACAAAGAAAACTAGATGTGTGGGAATCTCAATTCATAGCAACAAATTCATTTGCAATATCAGATGTAGCATCTGATCCTGAAGGGTGATATATGATGGTGATGGGTAATTTATTTAATTGTAAAGTGATTTTGATCTTCGCACCCAATGTGGATAATAGAGACTTCATCCAAAATGATTTTTACATGCATTTCTAACTTGAACACATAAAATTATAAAGGCCGGAGACTTTAATTGTGTTTTAAATTCAGACCTGGATAGGTCTTCAACTACAGGGGCGATAATATCTAGTACTGCAAAAATAATCACACAGTTTTTAATTGATCATAACTTATCAGACCCATGGAGATTTCTAAATCCATGCTTAAGAGCATATACCTTCTTCTCACCAGTACATCACTGCTATTCAAGAATCGATTATTTCTTTATAGATAACAAATTCTTGCCCACAATCAAATTTTGCAAGTACTACGCTATTGTTATCTCCAACCATTCGCCTTTGATCATGCAGCTCAGATCACTTTAACCCCATATAATTGTCTCGCAGCTGCCGTCTTATTAGCCCCTGTTATTAGTTGATGAGAACTGTACAGAATTTATATCCAAGCAAATTGATTCTTTTTTGGAGATAAATGCACCCTCAGGGGTTTCTGCAGGAATACGTTGGGAAACTCTGAAGGCATTTTTAAGAGGGCAGATTATCTCATATTTCTCCCACAAAACTAAATCGGAAACCAAGAAAGCCTTAAAGTTAATCAGTGAAATTACCAGAATAGATCAAGAACATGGTAGGTTTCCAAATGAGGTATTTTTTAGGAAAAGACAGGCTTTGCAATCAGAGCTCAACCTCTTGACAACAAAAGAAATGGAACGATTCATTTTTAAATTGCAACATCATTATTATGAACTTGGAGAGAAGGCTAATGAGATCTTAGCTTAGGAAGTTCGCAATGCAGTATCAGTAATCACCAACACAGATGGAGATAAAATAATTGACCATAAAAATATAATGCACTCATTTAGAGACTAATTATGTCCTTATATTCTAGTCAATATAAAGAACACAAGACACAATTTAATGCATTTTTGATACGTTAGAGATACCACAGATAGATACTCTCAGTGAAGAGGAACTGGAGATAATAACATTCTACCTCAAACTTTCTGTCAAACCCTAACCCTAATTATTTACCATTTATCCTAAGAAAAATAAGGACTTATTACAAGGTGCATCATCTCACTTGGTCTCACAGACCAATCTCACTTCTGAACAATGATGTCAAGAAACTCTCCAAAGTTCTAGCTAAAAGGACTGAGAACGGACTCCCTTCGGTTATATCACAAGACTAAACTGGATTTATTAAAGGTAGACACCTAGCTTACAATGTTCGACACCTATTTAATGTAATATATTCACCCATAAAGTCTAACATTCCGGAGATCCTATTATCTTTGGATGCAGAAAAAGCATTTGATATGGTTGAATGGGACTACCTATTCACCACATTACATAAATTTGGGTTTGGTCCAAACATATGTGCATGGATTAAACTACTGTATACCAGTCCAGATGTTTCAATTTATATTAACAACATTATTTCAGACTTCTTCAAACTAGAATATGGTACTAGACAAGGATGCCCCTTGCCACCACTGCTATTTGCATTTGCCACAGAGACTTAGGCTGTTCACTTTTGAAATGCATCAGAGATAAAAGGGATTTTCAGAGAAGGACTTGAACAGAAAATATCACCATATGCAGATTATATGGTACTGTATATATCAGACCTACAAAATTCTGTGCCTGCAGCCCTAACTGCACTAGCAAAATTTCAAAAGATATCTGGACTCAAAATTAATTGGAACAAAAGTGTGCTTTTTCCAGTGAATTCTCTAGCAAAAAACATTAGATTGGACACCTTCCCTTTTATTATTGCAGATCAGTTTAAATACCTGGGGGTAAACATCACTTGTAAATATAAAGCTCTTTTTCAACAAAATTTTGCTGTCTGCTTGGAAAGAAAACAAGACATGCATAGATGGTCTACCCTCCATCTTACTTTAGCAGAGAGAATTAAAACTATCAAGATGAATATGCTCCCTAAGCTTCTGTTTCTATTTCAAAAAACATACCCCTATACATCCATCCATTTTCCAACCCATTGAATCCGAACACAGGGTCACGGGAGCCAATCCCAGCCAACACAGGGCACAAGGCAGGAACCAATCCCGGGCAAGGCGCCAACCCACCGCAGGACACACACAACCACACACTAGGGACAATTTAGAATCTCCAATCCACCTAACCTGCATGTCTTTGGACTATGGGAGGAAACCGGAGTACCTGGAGGAAACCCACGCAGACACGGGGAGAACATGCAAATTCCACACAGGGAGGACCCGGGAAGCGAACGCGGGTCTCCTAACTGCGAGGCAGCAGTGCTACCACTGCACCACCCACCCCTATACATTAACAAATAATTTTTAAAGAAATTAGATTCAATCATAACTGAATTCGAAATATCCACACTTCCAAATGGTGACCCTACAACGATGGAGGCATGGCTGTACCTAATTTTCAGTTTTATTATTGGGCGGCAAATATACAAGCTACAAAAACCTGGACATTGACACTAATAAATTAACACAAAATAGCTTGGTCCACAATAGAAATGAAATCCTGCAGTACTTCTTTATATTCCTTGCTTTGTACACCAGTGAATACAAAGTATCTTCAATATACTAATAACCCAATTGTCCTTCATCTACTCAGAATATGGAACCAATGTAGGAAGCACTTCAAGTTAGAGAATATTCTATCTGTGGCACCTCTACATACCTCTACAAACTGTAATTGCCTTTACTTCACTATTAGCACGTAGACTTATGTTGCTCTACGGAAGAAGCCTAGCCCACCTCTTTTAAGTCAGTGGGTTACTGATGTTATTTACTATTTGAAATTGGAAAAAATCAAGTTCTCACTTAAAGGATCTGTTCAAAACTTTTTTAAAACCTGGCATGATCTAATCAATAACATTTTAGAAAAAACATTTATATTCGGGAGAAGGACTTCTGTCCCTTTTTAGTGCTCTCAAAGGCTGTTGGCCTTCCTCTCTTTCTCATGGGTGGGGGTTGAATTGAATTTAGTGAATTTAGTTTTGTTAAATTTGACTTGATTGTATGGAACGTTACATGCTTTTACTAAATTTAATAAAAGATAAAAAAAGAAATTATTCAGGGTTTTATGTGCTCCTTTCTATGTTGTGGAATGGCCATAAGTTGTGCCCACCGTAACCCAAGACTCACTCTTACAGAGAAACTACCAGAAGTCAGAAAATCTGGGGCCACATCTGCTTTAATAATGCTTGCTCTTCTTCATCCCACAGGAAGGTATGTTACTTCTAACAAGTAGTTTAAGGCAGGCGTACAATAAATCAGATACTACCAACCAAACCTACCTCCACTAGAAATCTTTGGCAATTTAAACACGAAGCCATCCACAGTCATAACCGAGGGTGAGCCAGGCAAATGAGGAGCACACACAGTCAAGAGGCAGGTGTAATGTGCATTTGTGCTCTTATTCTCAAACAATAGTGCAAAAATGCAGTGCTCTATCCATTAAATAAACAGTTATTAAAAAAAACTATAAAAACAGATGCTGTTATGTTAAAGTTAAAAGTCAATTAACATGTAAATCCCTGAGGAAAAATCAAAATAAAACCACGCAGTCATTGGTTTCTCGTTTTTTTGTCTTTCCCTGAGTCCTGTGCATCTTCTACTATCCATCTCACCAGTCCACCCTGCTCAGATCTTTCATCTGACAGAGACACCAGCTCTTCCTTGTGCCTTTCTTACATGTACTGGAGCCCTAAGTGGACTCCTCTGTCATCCTCCTCTCCTTCCAGTACTCAATGAAGGATAATCTGCACCTGGAATGGTGATCGCTTGCTCTTCCACGGGGCCATACACCAAATTCTTCCTATTACTGTGCTGGCTCAATCTCCCTCATGCTGCCTTCTCACTCTCACGGTTCTCTCTTTTCCTTTCTCTCTGATTCCCCCCACGGTATCCTGGTCAGGCTACTTTTATCCCTTCCGAGGCATGGCGTCTCAATTATGAACCACAGAGAGTAAATGAAGCAACTGGAATCAATCACATACTCAAAGAACAAGCACAATCAGCCCCAATCAACACATTAAATACCTGGGGCCGCCTGAGCAGAAACACCTACAGAGCCCGAGCTGCGCCATTTCTATTTATTTATCTAAAAATTGTGTATAGCCAGAGACCTCTCTCATTACACTAGTGTTTAAATCATATTGTATTATGCAAGTGGTTCTGAGTTTGAATTGTGTACTTTTGATCCTTTATTTTTTTCAACTTAGAAATTTGAATTTTTTAAAATTTGGTTTTACTAAAAATACCTTAGTAAATTTAATAATTAAGGAATTGTTTGGTGGCCGATTTGGATGTTTTTCCTCTCTTTTTTGTTTTTTTCATTGTGATAATGGAGAGAAAGAACAACTTGCCTGAGGCTTTCTAAAGCTCCATCATTAATAGTTTTACAAGCCCCAATTGAAAACTGTCACAATGGAAAAGGGCCCTACAAAGTATCACCACAAGAGAGACAGACAAATACATTCTAAAATTTGCGCAGCTTATGCTGCACTTCTGGTTAAATGTAAATATGAAACAAGAAACTGGAGCATATTCAACGACTGATTATGTAGAGTAGCACATCCCATAAAAATAACTTCTGTTTCTATCAGCATGACTCAGTTATAGCAAAGTCAAAATGCTTAGATAAATAATTAAATATGTATACAACTAAAAAAATGGAAATTTGCCTTCTATTCAGGTTGGAGACAGTGGTTCAAAATTCAGTTTTCACCTGAGCAAGACTTTTAAATAAGGAAAAAGTCAAAATGATGACAGGCACTAGGTTAGACATCAGATAGAGTTTAGGGCCCTTTATTGTCACATACACTGCAGAGTATAATGAAATCCTTGTACCACAGTTGTGCTGCTGTATTAATACATACAGTAAATATATAAGAGAAGCAAAAGATAAATAAAGAGCAGAAATAAATATGGTAAATAAGAGTAAAAAATACAATATACAGTACAATTGCACATAAGCCAGCAAGTGGGTACAGTACAGAGTGCAGATCAGGTAAGATCAGGTTACTGGAAGTTCAGTGACATTATGGCCTCGGGGAATAAACGGTCCCTGAAATTGGTGAAGCGAGTGCTGAGGCTCTGGAAGTGCTTTCCAGAAAGTAAAAATGAAAAAACTGAGCGGCTGTCATCAAAGATGATTTATTCAGTTCTCCTTGGACATCATGAATGCCAGAAGTGACCCTACTCTGTTGAATCCTTGAGCAAAAACCTAAACCTGCAATTACAGTACATCCAGCCATGCAAGCAGGTCCTCCAACTTACAGGGAAAACTTGGGGGTTGGTGGCAGGATTGGCATTCCTACCACCGTAAAAAATCTCACACCATTCCAGTGTGATGCTGAGGTGTCACCCACGACACTTGGGTCCCAATCCAGGTGGTTTGTCATGTGGCGGGTGCGGCTACACACTATCAGCGCATGCTTTGCGCGATCCTAGGACATCTGGTTGAATAGATGGTATGAAGCTGTGAAAGATCAGCCTCAATTATTTTAGAAGCTGTACACATAGTCTTTGGAGAAGTTTGATACCAAACCATACCATGATGCATCTGGTCAGGATACTTTCAATAGTGCAATTGTAAATGTTCAATAGGGTTTTGGTTCTCACCTCAAAGCTCTTTAGCCTCTTCAGGAAAAAGATACTTTGCTGATCCTTTCTTAGTATGCAGGTAGTATTAGGATACTATTTTTGTTTGTTAACTTTGGGTACCTCTAATTGACAAAGTACGTACAAATAAGAGTTTTAAAGTACTCATTAAAAATGACCAACTGGAAATTAGTGAACCCAGTTCTAGTAGTGATTAGGTGAAAGTTAAATACACATGCTTTCAAGCGATAACATAATAGGTGACAGGTATAAAGTCAGCTTGGTTGCTTGTATGCTGTGAGGCTAAATCAGTCTCATCCTTGTCTTCTCCTATTGCATCTGAAGAATGCAGGAAGGAAGAGAGAGTCTGTGCATGTCACTCTTTTGCATAAATTCTTAGAGCTCAGACTCAATGAGTATTAATCACAGTTTGATAATACAATTTATTAATATTAACAAAGGTTGAGAAACCATGTTGTGATGGAACAGGCTGACAATAAATGCAAAAGTAACATAGCAACCTTTTCATTACTTTGTTCACTTTTGAGTTAAGGGTTTTTAGAAGTCTGTAAATACTACTCAGTAGAAAACTTAGAAATAAAAAAATAAAGAAGAAGCAGACTTTAATATCCCGTTGACCTACAGGGTTCAAGCTCAATCAATTTATTCCATGGATGCCTTTTGACTTCCTATTTCAGCTTGATGTATAATGTAAACTGTGTTCTGCTCGGCCGTATTTCATCCAAGCAAGCTAGCCGGAAATTCCCTTTGGAGAGGTGGCCAGTTTGCCACATGATCCATATTCCAGGCATCTGCTGGGTCCGATTCAAGCTCCGCCAAAGCTCAGGCTAACTATACTTTGTCTGCACTTTAAGTGTCTCAGATGACTTGAATCCCAGATGCCTGTTCATGTATGTGAATGCGCATGTGTGTCTGTGCTGGCTGGCTTTGTGACCTGCTGCTGTATGGTATAAATATAAGCTGTAATTCTTAAAGTAAATCCTTTGCATTCTCCATTAGAAACAAGGAAATACTTTTCCACATAGCAGAATCCACTTAACAGCTGGACGTACTTTAAGCCAAAACCAAGCTGGTATGAAAATACCTAATTAAAAGGCTAAAATTAGGACACAATTGCCTAAATGAACAAGAATTATGTATCTCATAAAGTATGTTTATTTGTATCAGAAATAGTCTAGAAATAACTCTTATGTTTTTTTTTTACTTTAAGCTGCCATTTGGAAACCAAAATGAGAGATTTTACTTTCAAAAATGTCTTATGATTCACAAGTCCCAGTGACTCTAGGACAGTAGGGGCCCAACTGTGTGTTTCATTCTGACACTCACACAAGCTCCTACTAGGTTTGCGATCAGGAAATTATAAAAGGAAAAAATGTAACTAGCATTTTTCAGTTAAATTACATGGCAGTTTGAGATGAAGTGAAAAGTACCAAATACAGTTAGGTCCATAAATATTTGGACAGAGACAACTTTTTTCTAATTTTGGTTCTGTACATTACCACAATGAATTTTAAATGAAACAACTCAGATGCAGTTGAAGTGCAGACTTTCAGTTTTAATTCAGTGGGTTGAACAAAAAGTTTGCATAAAAATGTGAGGGAACTAAAGCATTTTTTAACACAATCCCTTCATTTCAGGGGCTCAAAAGTAATTGGACAATTGACTCAAAGGCTATTTCATGGGCAGGTGTGGGCAAGTCCGTCGTTATGTCATTATACATTAAGCAGATAAAAGGCCTGGAGTTGATTTGAGGTGTGGTGCTTGCATGTGGAAGATTTTGCTGTGAACAGACAACATGCGGTCAAAGGAGCTCTCCATGCAGGTGAAAGAAGCCATCCTTAAACAACACTCTCCAGGGCGTAGGTATATTGATATCCAAGTCTACCATAAAGAGAAGACTGCATGAAAGTAAATACAGAGGGTGCACTGCAATGTGCAAGCCACTCATAAGCCTCAAGAATAGAAAGGCTAGATTGGACTTTGCTAAAGAACATCTAAAAAGCCAGCACAGTTCTGGAAAAACATTCTTTGGACAGATGAAACCAAGATCAACCTCTACCAGAAAGATGGCAAGAAAAAACTATGGAGAAGGCGTGGAACAGCTCATTATCCAAAGCATGCCATATCATCTGTAAAACACGGTGGAGGCAGTGTGATGGCGTGGGCGTGCATAGCTGCCAGTGGCACTGGGACACTAGTGTTTATTGACAGAAGCAGCCGAATGAATTCTGAGGTGTTCAGAGACATACCAATTGAGTCTGCTAAAATCCAGCTAAATGCAGTCAAATGGATTGGGTGGTGTTTCATGATACAGATGGACAATGACCCAAAACATACATCCAAAGCAAACCCAGCATCTGGTGATGTCCATGATTTCAAGACTTCAGGCTGTCATTGCCAGCAAAGGGTTTTCAAACAAATATTAGAAATGAACATTTTATTTCCAGTTATTTAATTTGTCCAATTACTTTTGAGCCCCTGAAATGAAGGGATTGTGTTAAAAAATGCTTTAGCTGCCTCACATTTTTATGCAATCTTTTTGTTCAACCCACTGAATTAAAGCTGAAAGTCTGCACTTCAACTGCATCTGAGTTGTTTCATTTAAAATTCATTGTGGTAATGTACAGAACCAAAATTAGAAAAAAGTTGCCTCTGTCCAAATATTTATGGACCTAACTGTATGTAGCACCAGAAGAGCAAATTTCTGTATACTGCATTTAGCTATCACAACATGCTGACTCGCTGAAAGTGATGTGCACTATCTAGACTGTTTTTCACCAAAAGGAGTTACAAGTAATTAGCAAGTACATATTTTACATAGATTTGCTCTTTTTGGAGTTATTTTTTATTATTCTGATGAAAAATGAAGGCTGACTAACAATGTAATTACAGTAGTAATAAAAACATTTAGAGGAAATGGTTTGAATCAGTATCACAAATAGTCAAAAGGTTTAATATGCTAATAGTTAAGTAAGATTTCCCTTGAGCTAGCAGCAGTTGCATAGTTTCCATTCAACTGCAACCAGGTGATCAGTGGGAGCTAAATGTTAAGCAACTGAGCATGCTCTATGTCAGAGAATTCTGGGAAGGATTGTACAATGTAATGCTGGGTTATTTTCTGTAATTTGTGCAATCATCCCAAGTTTTTCTTCAAACTGTCAAGTCAAAGAAATATATGCTTTGTCAAGTATCCCAACAGTCTTGTCAGAGCCAAGCCCCAGGTTAGGACTTATTATATTTTTTAAGATTTTATTTACCTACCAGCGACCAGAACAGTCTGGTTTTACGCCAATGAATACCATCGACCGCATCCTGGCACTGAGGGTTCTCATGGAGCGCAAAAGCAAATATCAGCAGAGTTTCTTTGCAGCCTTTGTCAGTTTTCTAAAGTGTTCGACTCAGTTAATCGAGCTGCTCTGTGGGACATCCTGAGGGTTCGTGGAATCTCCTCGAGGTTGCTGGATATCATGGCCGGCCTGTACACTGGTACTGTGAGTGCTGTGCAGAGTGGAGGCAGAACCTCTGTGTTTTTCCCAGTTGATTCTGGGGTTCGTCAGGGGTGTGTTCTTGCTCCTACTTTGTTCAATGCTTGTATAGACTGTATAGGGTGTTGGGCAAGGAGTCCAACAGCTGTAAGGCATCTGTTGGTGAAGAAAGATTCACAGATCTTGACTTTGCTGACGATGCTGTGATGTTCGTGGAGTCAATGGAGGCACTGATCGGGGTGCTCGAGAGACTGAGTGAGGAGTCTGTTTGGCTAAGCTTGCGAGTGTCCTGGATGAAAACCAAGATCCTGAATTTAATGACCTCTTGGGAAACGCCATCAGCCGTGTGTCTGTTTGTGGAGAGAGTGTCGACCTTGTCGAGAGGTTTACTTACCTCGGCAGTGACATTCATGTCTCTGGTGACTCTTCCTATGAAGTCAGTAGATGGATTGGGAGAGCATGGGGGGTCATGAGGTCACTGGAAAGGGGTGTGTGGTGCTCCCGATATCTATGCAAAGGAACAAAGGTCCAAGTGTTTAAAGTCCTGGTGTTTCCTATCTTGCTATATGGTTGCGAGACATGGACACTACCAAGTGACCTGAGATGAAGACTGTACTCCTTTGGCACTGTGTCTCTCTGGAAAATCTTTGGATACCGTCGGTATCAAATGAGTGGTTGCTCATGGAGTCCCAAATAAGGCACATTATCTGCATTGTGAGGGAGCGTCAGTTACGGCACTACGGCCATGTGGTGCATTTCCCCGAGGGTGATTCAGCTCGTAAGAACCTCATTGTTGGGGACCCGAGTAGCTGGATCAGGCCAAGGGGTCGCCCACGTAACAGCTGGCTGTGGCAGATAGAGGGTCATTTCCGGAGGGTGGGACTGGACCACGTGTCTACCTGGGGAGTTGCCAACCGGGATCCCAAGTTTTTTTGTCGTCTAGTGGGTGCGGCAACGCACTGTACCAGTGCATGCTCCCAAACTTGACTTAAGTGTGAACAAAGCCACAAAATGTCTAAGCAAAACATACAAAATACTGTATCATGAAGACCCTGCAATAATACAAGTTCTCAGATAAAGGCATATATTAGTCTAAAAATCACTTGATAGTTTTCACAAATAAGCAGAAAACACTTTGTTATGCATGGTTAGATACTGCATTAAAAAATATGTAGTTATAATTTATCTTTGATGTGAAATTTTATTAGATTCTAGAAGCTTTTATTAAGTTTGTTACATTTTAATTACTATTTTAACACCACTGTGATTGGCCCTTTTTGGGATATTATAGATCTGGTGGAGTTGTTTGTGTGACCAGCTGATATAAATGGGAAGTACGTATTATGAGATTGAAAGGATGAAAAATTATAGACGGAAAGTAAGTATGTGAGAGCTCTCCTGCTTGTTAACTCAATCTCATGGAGTGCCAAATCTATATTGTTGTCATCATTGCTGTATGAATGGATGAAATAGACCAAGTCTGAAGGACTGTGTAGTTAATCATGGCGAAAGCCACATTTTGGAATACCCATTTCAATAATTGAAGCAATGTAAGGAGCAAGGAGGATGATGCATGGCATTGATCCATGAGACATATGGCATATGGAATCTCTTTAATGTATGCGTTGTAATAGAAACAAACACGTTTCTACAAAACAGAGTTCAAAATGAAACTACTTAACAAGGTTCTCGGATATATATATATTGCACAAGCAAGAAGAGGTGGAGTTTCTGGAGACCAGAAGAGGAAGTGATGTCTGTAGAGGTGAGTTCTGGACTGGATATGACATCATTATATGGTGCCAGAAGTGACATCATCAGAGGGATGAACAGAGGCGGTACTACTGGGAGGTATGTCTTCAGTTGGTCTGCGGAGGGACAAAATGAGAAAGTATTAGAAGGCAGCGCCAACCCCTAGTTCAGCTGAGAAATTACACTATTCGAGCCTGTAAACCATCTCCCATGTGCAAGTGTGTGACAGAGTCTAAAAGTTAATTGCTTGTTAAAGTGAAACTAAAAACTGAAAACTTTGTTCAGGATAGCATTCAACTTACCCTGACTTTTTGACCTTTCTTTCAGTTTAAACTCTCTGTCCAGATGCCCAGTAATATTTGTGCTTGTACCTAAAATTATGTTATTTGTTCTCGGTTTTCTTGTAGTATTCATATTTTTGCATTTTATTCAGTTTTATTGTTGCTTATTCTATTTCATTGCTTTGTATATCCTGTATTTATCTGTATTTAGTATTTGATGCTGATATCCCTTGTAACAACTGCACTCACACTCAGAAGACGGCAAGTTACCTGCTTCAGGTAAGCTGGAGCAAAGTCTGGATTCGGCCATGCCAAACCATACTTAACCTTTAGTTCCTTACCCTTCTTCAACTTAAGCTCCCTAGTTGACAGAAAAAAAACAAATTAATTGGTCAAAGGTAAAAGGTTCAGTATGTGTGAAATGAATATATTGTCAGAGGATGAAATGTAACATACAATACATATATACCCAAATTCCAAGATCCAGCTAGACAGTAATTGCAGAAGCATCCAGTGATAGTGAAGAAGAACAGAAATGACCCCAACCTCCCTTGTCTTAACTAGAAATCATATATAAATTACAAACAAAAACAAATCTTTATAAACACACAAAGTCCATTATGAAACCACAGAAAGTGCAGAGATTGAGTAATGAATGAAAGTCAGCCAAGTCCCAAATAATGAAATGACAGCAAAGCACAATTCAAACAGAGCTGTTTCAAGTGTGAACCTAATAGCAGCTCAACAGCGCTAGGAGGTGGATAATGGAATGTCCTGAATCCCTTACTACCATATGTATCTTTGCTGAACAGTAATGATCTGTGGTTCCATTTAATGAAAGAATTGCAGCATTTCACATGATGGATCAAGGTTTGCCTTCATGCATCTTTTTCCTTCCTCCTTTTTCAAATGAGTGGTCCTTTCTTATAATGTATGCAACCTGGAACTAACAGGAAATACCACCTCCTAAAGGGACAAGTGCCGTGATTGGTGATTTCCTTGCAGATACAGCGAGTAATCTCTTCTTCAGGTATACGGTATATATTTTATACATGATAAAGGTCCGTCAAACACAACACTTGTAAACATTAAACAAACACAACTGACATTTTATGTAGTCCTGCTACATCATTGAATCCAATATTGTATATGCCCTGTTGTTCTTTCTTAATTTCCATGAAGAGCTTTGAGCATGGGAAAGGTGCTATATAAATACAATGTATTATTATTATTGTTACTATTAAACATTTCTTTATTGATGAAAACTGATTGCTCCCTAGAATAAAAAAACAGAATTATTAAAGATCATGGACCATAGGTGGTTGAGTTACTTTGTTGTTGTACTGTTTCAAAGTTATTCTATAACATGTTTTGTAAAACAAAATAAAACTATATTGTCTATGTTTTGTTATGAATGGGAAAAATGACAGATGAGTGGTTTGGGTAATTTTGGATGGAACCTGCAATACAAGAGTGCAGAGAAGAGGAGGACAATCATTAAATCAGACAAGTCTAGCTACTGTGATCTGTTACATGGTGATCACTGTATCTGATCGTGTTCAGCTCTGATGGGAGAGCGTCCCCTGTGTGGGGAGAAGAGCACGTGGCCATGGTATCTCTGCCAATGAGTAGGTACCCTCTAAAACACACGTAGCTGTGATATTTCTCTCACAAATGTCAAACATTACTCTTTAGCTATCTCTAGATGATAATGTCTGGTGAACAAACAGGTATGGCTAGCTAAGTGGAGGCAAATTACGCTCCAACGCGTGGTGAGAGGTAGAGCAACTCGAACAGAGGCTGGCGCAGGAGTGAGGATGGCCCTGCTCGGTTCCATACTCCTGAGGTCCTGCCTCCCCCTTCCCTTGGCCCACAGCCTGTCTCTTGGATTCACGTGAATAAATCGGTGCCGCAACTGAACTATAATACTTAGCATGATGACACAGTCGCAAATTTAACTGGAATGTTCAAGCAAATTATAGAAAAAGACCCGATCTAAATCTTTTAAGTAGTTCTCTCGTGAAAAGCGGACATACAAACATACAGACAGACATTGGATTTTATATATATAGATTTTATATATATATCTAGTGGTGCAGCCACCATCCTTTCCTTACAGAATAGTACTCATCTTTGTCCCACCATATGAATCACTCATTATCTAATTAATGACCATAACTTGCAAGCTGAAGTTAAACAAAAACAAAGGGAAGAACCAAACATGACGCCAAAAAAATAAGTAATATTCAAAGGCTCTGCAGATAATGTTGAGAGGATATAGTCTACAATAACAATAATAATAAATTCTAGTAAAAAGGAAAGTATACAAAGTGCTAGCTGAAGGATTGCTTAATTGTGACGTGGTAGCTATTAATAAAGAGGTGTGGCTTATTGGCATTGATGGTGTATGTTGTTAAAAATGGGTGGAGCAAATAGCTCAGCATGGCACCTGTCAGCTAGTGTGAGTCCACAACACAAGAGCATGCATTTAAATTGATTAGCACACGGAAGTAAAAGAGAAAAGACTGAATTATGTTGAAAGATTTTAAATGTCACAAATTGTCCGAATAGATTTAAAAAAAACCCACATGCAACATGTTTGGTGTCTTCACTGAGGTGCTAATCCTGCCACTAAATACAGCTTTTGTTTGAGTTCTGAGTTACAGCGTTGCCTTCTTCTTTTTCCAGAATTCAAATCTGAAAATCTTTTTCCAGTAAACGCATACAAACTTTTTTCTTTCTGCGAAAACATCAATCCCTGTTATACCCATTTCTAAAAATCATGGGGGAATTTTAATTTGAAAAATGCCCTATAAACCTACCCACTGGAAAAGACTGCTTTTAAGTAATTGGGTCAGCTGAGAATACTTAGTTTTCGTGAAGCCAACTAATCTGGTTTTGCATTCACCTATCCAATTACCAAAATGATCCATCTGTTCCATTATCAAAGGGATTTTCTAGGCGCACCGAGGCTATCAATCAACTCTGCTGTATTTTTTTTTCCTTTTTTTCTTCTTCTTTTCCTGAGGTCTGTGGTGCAGAGGCTGGATCTATTTAAAGAATGCTTGCAGACTTGCACTGCAACAAGTGTGGATGGGATTGAGCTTCAAACAGAAGAGCCACTGTGAGATGTAATTGCTATTGATGTTACAAGAAAGACTAGACACATTTGGAGATACACCAAAGTAGACTTGCTTTTTCTTAAGTTTTTACGGAAATGGGCTGCCCTTGTTGATTAGTTCTATACATCTCAGAAACACAGAGCTTGATATTAAACAGGTCTGGCTTTATAGCTGAAACCACATATGAAGTAAAAACGAGGTTGCGGCTGAAAGCCTTTGCAATGATGTAAGAGAGATGGAGACTGAAACCACATTGCAGCTCCAATCTGTGGAGATTTGTCTGTTGAAGCTAATACAAAAAGAACATCTCCTTAGGTAACCATCTGTTTTTTCACTCCCAAACCTGCTTTTCCAGTTTTCAAACCCACTCATTCAATTCAGGGTCACAGTGGTCAAAGCCTATACAGTACTAACAGCATTAGGTGCAAGGTAGAAACCAGCCCATCACAGGGTACACTCAAACACCTATTCACACTCATACTATGTCCTATTTAGACATATATGTGTTTGAGAAGAGTGAAGAAATCAAGATGCCTGAGAGCAAATCCAATATGGACACAGGGATGTGCAGGTGCTACTCCACACAGACAATGACCAGATTCTACAGAACAGTCCTTAACGTTCTGTATGATACAATGTAGCACAGTGCTGAAGTCATTTAGATATTCAAAAAAATTAGAGACAGATATTGAGAGTGAGGGAAGCATTTAACTCTTTATGCACACCTATACTCAGTTGTACTTCATTGGTGTCCGTTTATATGAATGAGGAGACAGTTTGGTATTTTGCAGGTCAAAATATCTGTTCATAATCATGTCATATATTGATGGACCACATGAAGCTGTGTTCTAAAGTGAAGCATTTTTTATTAATAAAAAATTCCATGCATTTGCCCCTCAAAGCCCATTTTAACCTGCAAGAACAGGTGCAGAATTTCTGAGAAAAAGAGCAGCATAATAATCTGCAACACCAATAAAGACTGCGTCACATAGAAATGGATAGGGAAAATGCAAAAATGTAATGTTGCCATAAATCAAAGGAATGACTGGATGAGATAACCAGCCAACCAACTGACATTAACTAAATGCTTTGCTTTTACATCTTCATCTCTAAACCTATAAAAGTATGTTGTCACCATGTATACGGATCCGATTTAAACATCTCTACTGCCTGCTGTTCCTAATGGTCACAGTACGTCGACAGACAACAATTAACAGCAAGACAGAGGTGTAGCTGGTCCAATGACTGGAGCTTGACTGGTATAGTTCGGCTTGTAGCTGGGACCCCCGTAATATGGTAATGCTCCCTCTTCAACAAAAGGCACAGTATCACCGTGTGACTACTTCCAAAGATGAAAATTAGGAAATGCAAATTAAGGAGTAAAATTCTAAAAGACAATAAAGCCACAACTCCACCAGTGGGCCCCAACCACTTTTGAGAATGAGGGATTTCCAGTAGAAAGTCTATGATTACAAAACCAGGTGAACCACAAAACTGCATGTGAATCTGGGTACCCCTTTCCAACTACTCCTATTTAAGTAAGTTTGTTTTTATTTCTTACTCTAAATCTGGAAATCCAATCTGGCCAATAATGAAAACCGTTCTCATAGTAAAAATCTATTCACGTCCAAAATGGAGTGCCATTTTATAAGATGACTCTCATTAACATAATTCTTTACAACAATGGGTTACAGAAAATTTTGTTTTAAGTAAATCCATATTAAAAGCTGGTAACACTTTAGTTAAGGTACTGCAAAAAATGCATCTATTAGTTATTAGTTAGTTATTTACTATTCTGTAACAAGTCCTTAACATACACTTCTTTCGGTCTTCATAACATTTACAACTCCTTCAAAGACTAATGTGAATGACTAAGTAGGGAATTGCCTGTTGGGGCTTTGCCATCAGTGGTGAAGAATAACTCAAGTAGCACATAGGGTGCTACATTAGGTGGACAACTTCAACAGGAACCCTGAAAATGTCAGCCAACGAGAGTGGCAAAGACTTTGGCAGCAGTGGGTCTTGTGTCTTGTTGGGTGGAGAACCACCTTGAGGAGGACATGGCCAACTAGACCACATAGCAGGGCTATTATTCTGTCTAACCAGGAAATGGCTTGCTAAATGCGAGGAAGAAAGAGTCGGGCACCTACTCACCACTAACATGTCTATACAAGGATGGCACTGAACAACAACACTTATAAAGCATCAGTAAAGTGTTTATTCATCCTTGTAATGTGACCTACTAACAAATGTTCACTTTGGAAGGTCTTGTTACATAAGAGTAAATGAGTAATAGGTATATTTTTGCATTACATAAACTAAAAAGTTAACAAAAAATAAGTTAGAAACACAATATTTTGCTTGGTAAACCTTTAGCTGATGTGTGCCTCATATAAAGGTGATGGAGGTTGTGGTCAAGTGAAGCAAGGAGTGAGTCCAAAAGAAATGTTGGGATGCCAGCCAGGTCACCCCATTTAACTCAAACCAGTTGGTCAAACAAAACAGATGCGTAAAAAAATCTAAATAAACAATGAGTTTGACCTTCCTGACTCGTTCTGAGTCACTTGGTTGAGTGGGTCTCTCTTGGGAGGAGTTCCATCAAGCGGACAACTTAGTTCCAAATGAGATGTTTCCCTCCAGGAACAGCTAGGATTTATAGAGCTTGGACCAGAAGGGGTGGTGTCAGTTGCCCTCAGTGGGTATACTCTCTGTACTTTGGATGGAAAAGCAGATGGTACTGTTAGCAACAGCAGCCCCTCTTGTCCTCGAGTGGTGTTACATACCTCTGATGAGCCTGGAAGGTGATCTTCTGACGCGCACGCATGAAAGGGTGTAGAAAGGGGGAACAAAGCCAAAGGAGATGAAAGTATGAAAGGTTAATAGATTAGTCACATGTTCTCAGATGATACTATTATGTTTGAAATGGGCAAATTGGAGAGTTCATTTGGACCGTCTTATTTAAAATGTCAGATGTTCTGCTAAAAACAGCAGAAATAATTTGAGCTGAGGACCCCAAGATGAAATGTAAGGTGAAGAAAACCCTAAGATTTTAAAGGAATTCTCAACCCAAAAAAGATATTTTTTACTTGTTGCTTACCCCATGTAGTTTGTAGTGGTGGCTGAGAAAAAAAATAATTAATCTTTTCATGTACAAAGAGAAAAAATAGATTATGATATAATGGAGCATAATGATGACCCATATTGTCCAATGGCAAATGATGTGAAAAACGTCCATTGGGAGAAGAAAAAAATTCTTGCCTAACTTGTGTTTTATAATGCACATGTCCATTATCCAGTCCTATGTTTAAAATGTCTAAAACGCATGCATTTTTTGATAAAATGTTATTAATGCTTACTCAGCACATGAGACAAACAGGAAAGATGCATTCCCACAATACTGTGTTTTTGCATTGAAGATCTGCCTCTCCCTCTCATTCATTGTCCTGTCTTCAATTCAAATGCACAGCACTATGGGAATGTCTCTCACCTGTTTATCTTGCATGCTGAGTTATCTAGAAGTAATAACAATATTTTTAGAAACAAATTCATGCATTTTGCCTGTTTTGAACATATGAATGGATAACGGATATGTGGATTATGCAACATGGGTTATATCACAATTTTATTTCTTTTTTCCAGGAATGTTTTTTACATTATTAGTCTTTGGACAGAAGGGGTTATCATTACATTCACTGATATCATAAACTGTTTTCTCTTGATATGCATGAAAAAATGAAATTTAATTTTTTTCTGGGTCAACACTACAAACTACATGGAATACATAACATATAAAAAAATCTTTTTTTGATTTGTGTATTCCCTGAAACCAGGAATTCATGCTGATCTTTCATGTAACCAAAACACAACCTTAAATCATATAGCAACAGTAGAAAAGAACTGAATACCAAGAAGACTAACGCAGAAAAACAGAACACTAAGTGTTGCAGTCATTATCAGTCAAAGTTTGGTAAAAAGGGAGTTAGCAGCACCAACTTTATACTGTCACACTGCTGACATCATTTGTTGCAACCTCTGATCTAATCAACACGGAAATGCCATAACAACAGTATCACAAAATGGTATCACGAAAAATAAAATGGCCACAGACAAAGACACAAATAAATTTGAACAATGTCAACCCAAAAGTGAAACAGAAAACTAACAGAATTGGATTCAGCATCCCAAAAAGGAGTAAAACTATTAAATAGAACATAATCAAGCAACCATCCTTTTGGGTGCAAATATAAGGATATACAGCAAAATTTTCTTTGAACTAAAGGACAAGACCAGAATGCACTCCGAATCGTGTCAGTTTTGGCACACTATAGAATAATTTTGTTATAACTATTATTTCATTTTTATTAATTTTATTTATTGTTTTGTTTTTGTCATAGTAGTTTCTATTTTTGGCTGCATTTTGATGATTGTGGCCATTGCCTGCCATGTGTTTGGATGCTGACAGTGTCACACACACTATATTTAGGATGGGGTCGTGCAGCATGCAGTGGCCATCCATCACCTAAACCATAAAGGCTCTTCTTCTTCTGGTCATTTTTTTTTGGAAAAAACACTTAAATTACTAGTGGCAATACTGTTAAAGATTGAATGCTTGCTTAATGGAAGAAGCCATCATATATTTCATGGTCACCATAATATCATGCATCCAATGCCTATTAACCACAGAGCATCACAGCAACCCGAAACAGAAAATGGTAGCCCCATGTCATTTAGAAACAAAAAATGGCACTGCTCATGAAAAAACAAATATAGAAAATGGCTTTTCTGTTTTGACTTCACCAAAATAACAATGCACATAAACAACTTAAAGTAAAAATTTTCAGAGAATGAAAACCAAAGCAAATATTATAAATGAATGAATGGTGCATTCCTAACATACATGAAAACAGGCATACATTTAGCTCAGTCATTTTTTCTAAGAAAAACTAATGAAAGATCACCATTAGTACTATCAAAAAAGTCAAATGATCTATAACAGTACATGAGGACTATAGACAGGCCAATTTTACATTAAATCATCTATGGGAAACTAGTTCAGGAAATATTGCTGAAAAACATTTGCAAGTGATGCAGTGGCTCCCACTGCAACAGAAAATACAAAATGAAGAACGTCACCAGAGATGTTAAAGGATTCTTACATGGTTTAGCTTAGGAAATCTATAGTAGGAGATTGTGAATGAAACTAGGCAAAAAGACCTATGTGCAAGGATAGGGAAATTATGTGTTAATTACTCATGGAAGAGTGTTGAGTGTGTCACATACGTGCGAATAGGGGGCAGCCAATGGGCCTGAAAGATAGTAAATACATGCCAGACCAGGGGGTGGCAGTTTTCCCTAACCCTTTCTCTCTTTCCCCTGAAAACCAACCAAGGGAAATCCCACCTGAGCTTGTCAACATCACTTCTGGCCCCAATGACATCACTTCCTCTGACACGGCTATAAAATGCCATCTTGTTACCATTAATGCAGTTCTGTCTTGAACTCAATCTGTAAAGACCTTTTGATTGCTGATTTTTGCATTTTTGTTTCAAGTATACCTTTTTCTGTCTCCCTTTTATCTTTTCACAAGTGGAATGAGGTTTTGATTTTTTTAGATGAATATTTCAGGTACAACTCATCTTATTTAGCCACATTGTATATTTTATGGACATACTCAAAAATGTTATCTTCATACCTACTGAACTTATAAGCTGGGCACCCACTCCACAATATGAAGAAAAAAAAAAGCCAGGAAAATAAAACAATACTGAAACACTTTCAGTGTATGGAAAAATCCTTTAAAATTTTTCCTATTAGTACATCTGTAATACAGACACGATTCTTTGTTACTTAACACTCTCATCTGTGCATGAACTATACTAAATATGCTTCCCATTTGTGGTAAGAGAATAAAAGTCTTCATTTTTAGATTTGATCATGTTTAATCTTTTATTTATTCCATATTTAAAAAATAAATCATTGAGAAGATGTCTCAAGTTGCATGATGTACTGTGGATCCATCCATCAAATAACATTAGACATTACAGACAAATGTCTGGCAACATTAGCTGAAGATACAATCAATCTGGGCTTGAGGATGTTTGTAAGCCCCTCTGTTGACTAATGAGTACAAATCCCCAAGTTAACAACATGCTTGCATATGTGACTTGTGACTATTCCAGGCATGTTCTCTGGAACCACAAAACTTTTCCCCGGGGTTTATCTCTAAGACACTGGTGTTATATGTATTTGCGACATGAAATTAGTCCCTTGGCATTGAGTGTCTGTGTGTTTCTGAGCAAACCCTTTAATACACCAGTGATCTTCTCACACATACAAATAAACATTCACTTCTTATGATCCTCTCACTTAAAAGATCAGATTTAGAAAATGGGTGCGTGTAAAAATAATAATTATGCTGCCATAGTATGGCATATTGGGGTTTTGATCTAGAGCTGTTGATTCTGGGACCACTTCCACTTTCTATGGAAAATAAGCATGGATTTCTCTTGCACTATAGACTGTAAACCTAAACTGACTAATGATTATGTTTATTATTTTAATTTGATTTAAATTGATGTGCTATTGCACCTTATAATAGAATGGTGTCCTTTCTACTGTTACTGTTGACTGTAATCTGAATTTTAAATCGCATATTCATCAGACCACTAGGACAGCATTTTTTCACTTAAGAAACATAGCAAAAGTTAGACCTCTTATATCATTGAAAGATGCTGAGAAATTAATTCACGCTTTTGTTTTCAGTAGACTAGATTACTGTAACGCACTCCTCTCAGGACTACCCAAAAAAGACATAAATCACTTAGAATCCTAACTAGGAAAAGAAAATCCGAGCACATTTCTCCAGTTTTGATGTCACTACGCTGGTTGCCTGTGTCATTCAGGATTGACTTTAAAATATTGCTTATGGTTTATAAAGCCTTAAATAATCTCACTCCATCTTATATATAGGAATGTCTGACACCTTATATTCCAAATCGTCACCTTAGATCCTCAAATGAGTGTCTCCTTAGAATTCCAAAAGCTAAACTTAAAAGAAGTGGTGAGGCGGCCTTCTGCTGTTATGCACCTAAAATCTGGAATAGCCTGCCAATAGGAATTCGCCAGGCTAATACAGTAGAGCACTTTAAAACACTGCTGAAAACATATTACTTTAACATGGCTTTCTCATAGCTTCACTTTAACTTAATCCTGATACTCTGTATGTTCAATTCATCATAATAACTATTCATAGTGGCTCTAAAATCTGTACTGACCCCTACTCTCTCTTCTGTTTCTTTTTCCGGTTTCTTTGTGGTGGCGGCCTGCGCCACCACCACCTACTCAAAGCATCATGATGCTCCAAAATTGATGGACTGAAAGCCAGAAGTCTACGTGACCATCATCATCAAGTCCTTCCATGAAAACCCTAAATACAAAGAGGACTTTTTGATTTATGTTAGGTAGATTGCCCAGAGGGGACTGGGCGGTCTCTTGGTCTGGAATCCCTACAGATTTTATTTATTTTTTTTTCTCCAGCCTCTAGAGTTTTTTTTTCTGTTTTTTCTGTCCACCCTGGCCATCGGACCTTACTTATTCTATGTTAATTAATGTTGACTTATGTTTATTTTTTATTGTGTCTTCTATTTTTCTGTTCTTCATTTTGTAAAGCACTTTGAGCTACATTTTTTGTATGAAAATGTGCTATATAAATAAATGTTGTTGTTGTTGTTGTTTCAAGATTTACTGATTCCTTTTACTTAAAGATGCTGGGACAAGGTGAGGTTCCTCACAAGTTTGGAATTGGAGTGAATGGCTTCAGTAAACAGATTGATTGATATAAGAATTTCCTAGTATCTTTTCAGTTTCCATATTATATCTTACAGTTAAAATTAGTTTCACATCAACAACATTTTACATAATTAACTCATTTTGTATGACTGTAATCTCCACGGTTGCATGGGATTTTACAAGGGTGGATGGTAGGTAAATTAAATAAATCATTTTTGAATGGCAGGTCTATCCTTAGCTTCCTATTCCCAATATTCCCTGCTTCTCTCCTCTGCACATGTCCAAGCCAACACAATCTTTCCTTTCTAGCTTTCTCTCCAAACAGTCCAACCTGAGCTCACCCTCTAATGTACTCATTTCTAATCCTGTCCATCCTTGTCACACCCAAGAAGGTTTATGGATGTGGTGGGAGAGGACATGGAGGTGATGGGTGTAATGGAGCAAGATGTAGAGGACAGGAAACGATGGAAAAAGATGATTCTTCTTCTCTAATGGGAGAAGAAGAAGAAGAATGGGAATAGCTATGTATTATGGTTAAGCCTGGGTTCCTCCCCTTGCTTATGTTTAAAAAGAGGAAGAGAGAATGATTTTTAGCATAGGGAAAACAAGGAATAAGGCTGAAAATGATTTCGGTCAGATAAAGCAAATGAAAGATGAGCAAAGTGTAGTCTTAAATGAGCACAAGATGCTTATTAGAAGGAACAAATAGGAGCTGGTGGAATAACAGCAACAGCATAGGTACATGTAAGAGTCAGAAAACCAGAAAATGCTATCAAATCCAAATGTCAAAGCCAATAAACTAAATCAAAATTAGTTAAAATAAACATAGAAATATATATATATATATATATATATATATATATATATAAAAAATATATTTATATATATATATACAGGGTGGGCCATTTATATGGATACACCTTAATAAAATGGGAATGGTTGGTGATATTAACTTCCTGTTTGTGGCACATTAGTATATGTGAGGGGGGAAACTTTTCAAGATGGGTGGTGACCAGGGTGGCCATTTTGAAGTCGGCCATTTTGGATCCAACTTTTGTTTTTTCAATAGGAAGAGGGTCATGTGACACATCAAACTTATTGGGAATTTCACAAGAAAAACAATGGTGTGCTTGGTTTTAACATAACTTTATTCTTTCATGAGTTATTTACA
>JANRMT010062819.1:22673023-22706259 GCA_026402145.1 Polypterus bichir lapradei | reverse complement strand
TATATATATATATATATATATATATATATAAGCAGGACAATATGAAACCATAGGACAGTTCAAGCTTCCTTGTTAAGAAGTAGCAATCATAAACCATGTGGGAGAGGCTGTGAACAGATGAGCACAAATGGTAAAATCCATTGGAAGACAAAAAATAAAACTGTGTCAGGGGAATAATGATAAAAAAAATTAAAGAACCAGACAAACAATTCAAATCATTTCAAAAATGAATAAAAAAAAATGCCAAAAGTTCAGGTTAATTACATGCAACCTGTCTGAGACTAGTTCTTACCCTGTGGCCGATGCTGCCAGGCTCTCCAAAATGTCCTATTGGTTTGGATGATAAATGTCTTTGCAAGTCTAGGTAGACGCTCTTAGGAATTTGAGTTCCAAGTTTCAAAAAACAAAAAAACAAGGTATATTGAACATTTCAAAGAAGCCAGTTAAAGACAATCCCCAGAAATAAAATTTCATGCAAAAGATGGCTACAGTTAGTGGAGGCTTCAATTAGAATTGTTAACTTGTGTATGAAAACTATCACAAACAATTTCTATGGATTATCTGTAGATTCCGAAGTTCACCTCTAGTTAGGGTTATGCCTGCTTTGTCCTGTATTTGTGTAGGTTTCCTCGTCAAAACACATGCGGTGAAGTCCACTGATTTTTTTAATAAGTGTATCCAGCAGGGGGCGTTAGCTCCCTTGTTGGAATAAGTTATTTTGTAATTGCGGCGTGTTATACAACCTGAATCTATATAAATATAATTATAAAAAGGCGATACCCCTCCCTTAGTGATACGGCGGTAAGAAATCACATAGGAGAAATAACTTGGCTTTCTTTAATGACAGCTTACACTGCATAACAGACGAAGGAAGCCAATGACAAGAACTCAGTTTGGGAGTGGGGGACCAATGTGTAGTGTCTGCCATTTTCGCTGCTGCGTTGGAAGGATTTTCAGGATTGGATGACATTATCTTCCATCTGTCTGTTGGCTTCGAAGGTGTGCCGGGCAATATTCCAAGGCTTTATACTCTTTCTTCATGTGCAGGGCCCCACTTAGGTGAATAATACAATTCCAAACAAGGCAAAGAGGATACAATTTCATGCTGACTGACATACAAAAAATAGTGCACGTTTCCCCAGCTGTCTTTATCTGTCTTGTCTTATGCTTTGCCTAGCAGTTCTAAATGATGAGCCTCTGTGCTAAATGTGTCAACTGTGCATGTGAGTAGAAAGAAAGGTAGATTTATAAAATATATTTGCACAGAGCACAGTGACATATTAAACTTATACATTTATTACAGTAAGTCACTAATAGAAGTCAATGTGTAACTATGTTAGGGTCCATATTAGGATTGTACTGCATATACAAAGTACAAAACACAAAAATACGTACAGTATTTTAAAGAGTGAAAAACATTTAAGGTGAACTGGCATTGCTAAATTGTCCCTAGTGTGTGTATAGGTATGTGTTTTTTCATCTTTTGATGGGATGACGGTCTGCACAGGGATTGCTCCTGCTGTCTAACCTAGGCTCCAGCTGCCCCACAACCCTGCTGTGGATAAACAAAATGGATGGATGGATGGAAGGATGGATCAAAAGATGAAATAATAAACCAGAAATTGTCAAAACCGGGAGTTCAAGAAATCGAGGTGCCAAATCAAATCACTAGAATTAAGGTCAAGAAAGCACAAGTAGTTAATTCACAGATGGGCAGAATGAAGAACAACAGTTCAAGAGACTTTTTGAACTTTTATCCACAAACTTGAATAAGTTGATTTGTTAGCTTCCAGTTAATAATGCTTTGAGTATGTGATGTCACAGGTCGTGACCTCTAGGGATACATCCTGAGCAACTGATCAAAGTGGCCTTGATGACAGAAATGCGAAATGGTGAAAAACCTTGAAAACAAAATTTGCCATAGTTTCAGTTCTTGAAGTGAGATGGCACTTACCCACATGCACATCGGCACCTTTACAAATTTCAACATTGATTATGGGTACCAATTTGTTAATGTTTATGAGAGACAAAACCACCCATCCCATCCATTGCATCGCAATTTATACCAGCAAGTACCAGTACCTCTTTGTGAATCTTCACGGGTGACCCCCCCACTCCCACCTATTTGATCGAATGTCACTGTATCATCATAAATAGTGTGCTGTAATTAATTAAGTACTATTTCAAGTACTGCACAGTTCTAAATGATAATGGGATCATTATAAATAAACTGAGCTACTTTACTGGGACAAAGCAAATATTCTTTGTAACAGTAGATGTTAATTGCAGTTATTTTACCTTACTCACTTCAGTCACTAAGAAACACACCACTAACAATTTTACTACAGATTCTTTTTAACGTTATTATTTATGAATTATGCTCAAAGACAGCTTATCTATACTAGTGGTTTAACTTTTGAGTGCGGTCTACTTTAAAATTCATCAAGCCATCCAGACAGTGGATCTTTACTCAGAATCAAGCCAGCCACCTGGACACAGTTGGAGAGCCAAGACATCAACCACAAACTTGGCTGTATTGTGTTACACCAGAAACTCTTTGGTGATATTGATATGCTGCCATCACAGCTGTTTTTTTTTTTTCTTTTTTCAAAGGCACCCCAAGTACAGTACAGAGTACAACTCAGTATCTTACTCTGTTGTACCATTAGAGCTAATCACCATGCTTTTAGATTTAGGACATAATGCCCCTCTCTGCAAATGGATTTTGGACTTTCTAACTGGCAGGCTCATGCATGTGAGGACAGGCAGCATCATTTTCTCCCTGGTGATACTCAACACAGGCACCAAACATGGAAGAGTGCTGAGATCCTGATAAACATTTTGTTCATATGTGACTGTGTGGCGAAATTAAATCTACTATTAAAGTATTCTAATGATACTACTGATATCCAAGAATGATTAGATATACAATAGTGGAGAGATTTTTGTTCTGTCACAGTGATGCCAGGACAACCACCTGTTCTGTAATGTTATCAAAATCAAGAAGCTGGTTGCACACTTTAGGAAGCAAAAGTTAGAACATACTCACGTTACCATTGGAGGGGATGCTGTTGAGAGGGCCAGCAGTTTTAAATTTCTTGGAATCACTATCACTGATGATTTGAGTAGAGCACAACACATCTCCCTTATCAACCAAAAGGCTTCCCCATGCTTTTATCTCCTCAGACATCTGAACAAAGCCCAAATGTGTCTATCATTGCTCAAAGACTTCTGAAGGTGTACTGTGGAGGCCAAACTGACTGACTGCTCAGCATCCTGGTGTTGTACCTGCTGAGCTCAGGACATGCACTTCAGAACAGGTCATCCAACTGAAGGTAAGCATATTTGGGCTCGGCCAGTACTTGGATGGGAGCCCATCTAGGAAAAGCTTAGGCTGCTGCTGGAACAGGTGTTGGTGAGGCCAGAAAGGGACACTTACCCTGTTGTCTTAATGGGGATCCTAATGCCCCAGTGCAGCGATGTGGACACTGTGCTGTAAAAACGGCGCCATCCCTTGGATGAGATGTAAAACCAAGGTCCTGACTCTCTGTGGTCATAAGAGATCCCTGGGCATCCTTCATAAAGTGATGGGTGTATCCTGATGTCCAGGGTAAATTGCCCACCATGGCCTAGTCATTCTGGTTACCCATGATCATATCCTGTCTCTTTCTCACCACTCACCACTTCACCACCTAACATCTAATGTGTGGTGAGTGTACTGGCACTAAAATGGCCGCCTTCGCATTATCCAGGTGGATGCTACACATCAGTGGTGGTTGAAGCGGCTCTCCACTCACTGAAGCACTTTGAGTAGCGAGAAAAGCACTATATAAATGTAAAGAATTCATTATTATTATTGTTATTATTACAGAGAATGGTGAAGTCAGCTTAGCATAGAATATTACTGTCACACAGAAAGGTGATCTGTATTATAGAACACCTCCGCCTTCCTGCACAGTTTTTTTTCTGAGGAACACATTACAGTACTATTTGATCCTGTATATGATCCTGATTATTTCGTAACTTCAATCTAAAATCTAGAAACGACTAAAAAAACTGGAAAACCAAGGATGTTAACACATTTCTAAGCATTAATAGTTGCGACTTTTTCAAACATTCTAAGAAAAGTGAAATACACAGGTGTTTCTAAATTTGCAAATTCAAATTTAAAAAATCCAGATGGAAATCAGCATGAATTTCCATTGACAGTGATTTATAATTAAGAACTGTGATGGATTTAAAAAGCAGCAAATACAGTGTTCTCCCAACACCAGGACTAGGAATCAGAGTCACTGTCCTTGGAGTTTGGTTTTTAACAGAACCCTTATGCAATAGTGTTATTTTTCAAGTTTGCCAAAGTTAACTGGGATAATTAAGCAGGAATGCTGTCAGTTTTAGTTCAAAGAATCAACCAGAGGTTTCACCGGGAATTCCTTCCTAATGATAACATGGCGGCATGACCCTAGCTGGCCTTGTCGTAACTCAAGCCTCTTGGTTAAATTAAAGATAGGCTCTCTCTTGTCACAATGGCCTAGATCACAAGGCTCTTAATCAGAGACAGTAAGAAACAGAGAAACTTCCTGCCAGGCTTGATTGTAGGGAAAATTGAGGATTAAAGCAAAACATGAATTATCCCTTCTACCCTGCAAAGTTGAACTATGCATTGGTAACAAGAGAACTGGTTGATTTCCTCAGTAATAATTAAACAATATACTCAAACATTTAAAATATAATTTAATATGCTGTACAATGCAGGTGATCCATATAATTTCGGTGGGTTTATAACAACCATCTTGCCTAACGAAGCCTGCAAACATTTCTTGTAAAGTATGATAGTTGCTTAAAGGCATGTTAAAAAATGCTTAGAGGCTGGAGGTAGACATTAAAACAAATTCTATTTAACTCTATTTAATTTTATTGATATTATTTGAAGAAAACAACATTCCATACAATCATGTCAAGCTTAACAAACCGTCCAAGAGAAAGAGAAGAGAGACTACATTAGCAAATATTTAAAACAAAGAAAGGAGAATGTCCTTTTCCCAGATATAAATGCTTATTCTAAGATTTGATTAATTAGATCTTGATATATTTTAAAAAGCTTTGAACAGAGCCTCTAAGAGAGAATTTTTTTTTTCCAATTTCAAATAGTATAGAACATCACTTACCCACTGACTTATAACAGGTGGGCTGGGATTCTTCAATTTGAGCTGGATGAGTGTGCGTGCTAGTAGTTTGGTGTAGGAAATTACAACCAATATGTCCGTCTCCACTTTAAGGCCATCCGGGAGTAATGGGTTGAAAATGATTGTGACACCAAGGCTGTTTGATACATATTCAAAGATTTTTGTCCAAAATGATGTTAATTCGGTGCACATCCAAAATATGTGCCCCAGTGAGACTGGAGCTAAATTGCAACGTTCACATGTTGAATGCTGCCCTGGATACATTTTGGACAATTTTAAATAAGATAAATGTACTCGATAAAAGGTTTTAAGTTGGATGACTGAATGCTTTGTGCATATGGAGCTAGAGTATATTCTACGTATGGCTGCCTTTAGCTCCTTTTCAGAGATGTTAAGTGAAAGATCCTTTCCCCAACATACCCTAGGATCATTGACATCGGAAAAGCCTTTAAAATATTTTTATATATTGTATAAGTATCAGTATTGCCTCTGGAATACAAATGGGTGGGAGGTGAGGAAAATTGGGCAGGTTCCTTTTAGTGTAGTTTCTGATTTGAAAGTAGTAGAAAAAATGTGTTGATGGGAAGTTAAATTTGAGGCATAATTGTACATAAGATGCAAAGACATTATCTACATACAAATCTCTAAGCGTTTTAATCCTAGACATTTTCCAAACATTAAATACTGCATAGTTTGAGAGGGTAGAAAAAGGTGATTATTATGTAAAGTTGCAACAGATAAGGGCTTCACTGTCTTAAAGTGTTTCCCACATTGGTTCCATATTCTGAATGAGTGATGGACATTTGGAGTGTTAATATATTGACGGTAATTTGTATTTACTGGGGCACAAAGCAGGGCATATAAAGAAGTACAACAAGATTTTAACTCTATTTCAGAGTAGGCTTGTGTATATTCATCAATTTATGTTGACGTCCAGGTTTTTATAGTTTGTATATTTGCCTCCCAGTAATAAAATTCAAAGTTAGGTAGTACCATACCCACTTCTGCTTTAGGTTGTTGTAGAGTCACCTTTTAGATGCGTGGATGTTTCAAGTTCCAAATTAATGAAGTTATAATTAAGTCTAATTTCTTAAAGAATGATTGTTTAATGTATATGGACATGCTCTGCAATAGAAATAGAAGCTTGGGAAAGATGTTCATCTTAACAGTATTGATTATCCCTGTTAATGTGAGATGGAGGGTAGACCATCTGTTCACATCTTGTTTAATTATTTCCATGCAGATAGCAAAGTTTTGTTCAAAAAATCTTTATATTTACTTGTGATGTTTACCCCTGGGTATTTGAACTGATCTGCTGAAATAAATGGGAAGCTCTCTAGTCTAATATTGTGCACTAGAGAGTTCAATTGAAAAAGCACACTTTTATTCAAATTCATTTTGAGTCCAGATATCTTTTGAAATTCTGGTAGTGCATTGAAGACTGCTGGCACGTAAGTTTATAGGTCAGATATATGCACCACATCACCTGCATATAGTGATATTTTCTGTTCTTCAAGTCCTTATTTGGTAATCCCCTTTATCTCTGATACATTTCAAAAGTGAATGGCCAATGCCTCAAAGACGTTTGCAAAGAGCAATGGTGATAGGGGCATCCTTGTTGAGTACCATGTTTTGGTTTGAAGTAGTTTGAAATAATGTTGTTCATACAAACAGAGGCGTCTGGACTGGTATAGAGTAGTTTGATCCATGCACATATACTGTATTTGGGCCAAACCTAAATGTGTAGTCATATTCAACTCTGTTAAATGCTTTTTCTGCGTCCAAACATAATAAGATTTCTGGGGTTGTTAGATTTAATGGGTGAGTATATTACAGTAAACATTGAAGATTAGAAGCTAAGTGTCTCTCTGTAATAAATACGGTTGGGTCTTGTGATATTACAGATGGAAACACTTTCTCAGTCCTTCTAGACAAAACTTTGCAGAGTATCTTAACATTATTATTCAGAAGCAAAATTGTCCTATATGATGCACATTGTAATAAGTCCTTACTTTTCTTTGGAAAGACAGTAATTAATGCTTGGCAAAAAGTCAGAGGTATAATTTTGTTGTTTTTAGCTTCCATAAACACTGCTAATAGTAGCGGAGCTAATTTATTCAAAACATTTTTATAAAATTCCACTGGGTATCCATCAGGGCCTGCCGCTTTCCCACATTGGAGTTTATAAAGTCTAGTAATTCTGAGAGTGTCAGAGGTTTATCCAGTTCCTTTGCCCTAAGGATATCTAGCTGTGGTATTTGTAAAGCATCAAAAAACTAATTAGATTATGTCTTATGATCTTTAAACTGTGTTAGCATTTAAGGACTTACATTACTCTCTAAACGTATATCAAGGTATGTCCACATGCTGGACAAAAAGAATCACTCTTTTGTGTACTGATTTATTATCCTGAGTAGGGTGGGCCAGTTACAAGTATTTTACAAATAGCAAATGGGCACAGTATCCAAATACAATAGTCTATGATTAACAAAAATTACAGGAAGACACTGGCATCCAAAAATCATTCAGACTAAAATAGTAACTTTGGGACACTTAAACCCAAATCCAATCCATGTCAGGAACATGTGCCAGAGGATTTTTGTTTTTGTCAACTTATCACTTTACTATTTGGGAATGTTAGATATACAGTTGTTATAATTTAATGCTTGTTTATTATATTTTAGAAGGTCATATTGTTTTCCGTTTTTCTTATTGGTAATATCCTTTTCTGGTGGTATATTATGTTAGCATCTGTATTGTTTATGGGAACAAAGCTCATTTCCAGTCAGGTAGGCATGGTGTGTGTCATCATTAGGTATGGATTATTATGTCAACTCGTCATGGCTAATTAAGACAGTGGCATGAATTAGTTGCAGCAAGTATGCATCTATGAATCATATACTCTTATGTAAAAAGACCTTAACAAAAGTTTCTTTTGATGTGAATAATATTTACAAATCATCAATAAAGTGGTTATTCATCTCTGCAATGTGGTCTACTAAAATCCTTAAAGGATAAGTCTGGTATTTTTCAAGGTGCACCTATCCAAACCAATGTAAATTCGCCTCTTTAACTTTCTCTCTCAACTGTCCAACCTGAGGTGACTTTCCTGTCCATCTTCACACCCAATGCAAATCTTAATGTCTTTAACTCTGCCTCCTCCAGCTTTGTCTCTTGTTTTTTGGTCAGTGCCACTGTCTCCGACCCATATGACATAACTGATCTGACTACCATCTTGTACACCTTCCCTTTTACTCTTGCTGGTACCCGTCTATCACAAATTACTCCTGACACTCTTCTCCACCCACACCCTGCCTGCACTTTCTTCTTTTTCTCTTCCACATTCCCAATTACTCTGTACTGTTAATCCCAAGTATTTAAACTCCTTCACCTTTCCCAACTCTACTCCCTGAATCTTCACCATTCCTCTGACCTCCCTCTCATTCACAAACATGTTCCTACTTACATTCATTCTTCTCCTCTCCTCTCTAGAGCATACTTGTATCTCCACTTCTACAGGGTCTCCTTGACTTGCTCCCTACTCTCGCTACGGATTACAATGTCATCCGCAAACATCATAGTCCACGGGGTCTCCTGTCTAATCTCATCTGTCAACCTGTCCATCACCATAGCAAATAAGAAAGGGCTCAGTGCTGATCCCTGATGTAATCCCACCTCCACCTTGAAAGCATCAAACACTCCTACCGCAGACCTCACTACTGTCACACTTCCCTTGTACATACCCTGTACCACTCTTATATACTTCTCTGTCACTCCCAACTTCCTCATACAATTCCACAACACCTCTCTAAAGAAAGTCCAGCATTTCTACAATTGTAAAAAATAATATCTTTCCCGCACTGGAGCTTTACAATGGAGGCAATGGGGCACGAAACACCATCAGAAAATAAAAGCCTAAAACTTTATGTCCTGTTTGATTTTTGATAAAAGAAAACATGCCTTCTGTGTTCCCAATGCATGTTTATTACAACAAAGACGATCAGGAAATAATAATTTTATTCCTTATTTATTGCTGGTACTATTTTCCTTGAGGGTATATTTTCTGTTCACTTGTGTGAGTAAATCAAAACAAAATCAACTATGTGACACAAACAATTTATAGTGATTTTTTTCATTTGAGCAGAAATCACTTCCCAGGGGGTGAAAGTTTTGTGCAGGAGACTACAAGTGCTGATACATCGTACACAGCTTGTTATTTTCTAAAATGGCTGAATGTGTTTTTTTTTTCGTTAAAAAATAACATGTATAAGCTATTTTACAATGTGTATGCAATCACACGGTGGTGATTCATGCCCCGTTAATTCCCATGTAAAGCGCTTGCATGTATACCATGTTTGTGAAGAAATAACTTTGAATTTAAAAATGCTAAACATCCTTTAATTTTTAAATGATCAGAAGTGGAGTGAAACATACATACATCAGTATAAGAACAACAAATCCTTGATATTTACAAGTAATTTAAGCAGCATACCAATGGCCACACTGCACAAAGATGAATAACTACTTTTTTGTAGATGTTAATTAGATCGAAAGAAGCGTATGTTCTATACGTATATACGAATATAAGTACTAGATGAAATTTTGCAGTAGCTAAAGTGTTACCTCATTTTTAAACAAAAAGAAAACTAAATACTATGTGTGTTAGTCAAGGAAAAAGATGATAGTAGACAAGGTTCAGGAATTTGCTTTGTTATTTTGATTTTGGCCTCTTGTTTGCACTTTAGACAGTTGTTAATTTTCTTTTTAATTTATGACTGGTTCTAGAATTTAAGGGTTCCTCAATGGAAGACCTCTATCTCCCAATCCCTAAAGAAGCTTTATTTTTATCTTTTCTGCACTACTAAAAATAAAGGGGTCAGAGTAGTTCTTCACAGTGATGCCATAGGGAAACCATTTTTGGTTCCCAAAAGACCCATCCACATGAAGGTTCCAGAAAGAATCTTTATTTATTTAAATCTGTAATTGGTTCCATATAGTAAATAACCATGACTGGATGGTAACAGATTTGTGAAATGCCAATGGGTTCTAATTTTAAAAGGACTCCTACTAAATACAATACCACAGGCTGAGTTCAGGCTTTCTTAATGAGTTAGTGTCCTGCTAGGTAGCCTACCAAACATTTAAGAATTCAGGGGCTTTTTTCTACATATTAGGAAGTTTTTCATAGCACAAATAACCAACTTTATATGAAAAGAAACCTTCACAGTATGAAATGGTGCTTTGTCAAGCAACGGTTCTGTGAGGAACCATACAACCCAGCAAGGAACCATAAAATGCCACTGAAGAACTAGTATTTCTAAGTGTGCACCCTAAATCGCTTTTTATAATTTTCATAATCTACCTCTTGTTCAAATTAACAGAGAAGTCTAAAATCGGAGCTCAAATGGTAAGCCAGCTTGTAAGCTTTTTTATCATAGTGTGTTTTAAATGTACTGATAATTGGCCATAGACCTAAAATTGTGAATACCAGCAAAAGAGTTTTCTTCTAAACAAGTCAATACAAGAGTCCTCAGTTTGGTTCTGGATGGCTTCAGGTTTTTATCCTAATGTAATTTCTTAATTAGAAGCAAATCCTTGCTAAAAACAGAGCATATTTAATATTATGGTTTGTTAGTGTTAGTGTTTTCATTCTAGCAGTCACGTCACTCTGGTATTATACAATTTTCTTGCTTGAGTGTGCCACTCAAATGAGTTTTTTGCCCAGAGCAGAATAGTAATGCTCAGTTCTTATTTTTTTTTTCTTTTCCATTTCATTACTAATAAAGTATATTATTAAAACAGATACTTCTTGGTGATCAATGGGACCACCTTGTAAGGTGACCTGCTGCTTTCGTTGTCATTTGCATCTCAGTGTTAATTTACAGTTGGTTAAGAAAACAAAAATCAATTAAAAGATGAATGCATTTGTTTAAGGCTAAATGTAGCAATTAAGGGCTATAAATCTTAAGTAAAAAGAAGTGTAAAAATGTTGTAAAAATTCAAATTTTGAATTCAGTGCCAGTAATTAAAAAATGTGGTTGAAATGAACATCTGCAGCCACTACAGCCTTCCAGGACTGAACGTAATGACCACTGACCTAATGTGTGATAATTTCTTCCACAGATTGTCCATTTCCTATGAGATAATCAGCCACTAAACTGGCATTTATAACCACAGAAGGCACACAAAATATTAATAAAATTTACTCAGGGAATTGAACCAAAGAAGGTATGCGGTGTAAGAGCTGCTGAAAAACATAGCTTCCTTTTGAGGGGAGGACAAAAAATAGAGTGGAGCAAGACCCTGAGTAATTCCTCGCCGGTGACAGCATTTCAGGAAGGAACAGAAACAAGCATGTAACCAAACAGTGTGTGAAAATGTGAATCTGCTGAGCTATGAGATAACCACAGGCCAAAGTGTGGTAGGGGGATATTTTCCATTCTGTTTTAAAAATACTGATAAGGTAAAATACAAAAAGTAGAACAGGAAGGCTAATTGAATTGAAAGCAGCAAGATCACAGAGTTAATCAAAGCAATGATAATTTTTGTATAGAACCTTCAAACACTAAAAACACTACAAATCTGTAAAAGTGCTAAACTTGGAAACATTCAGGATCAAGGCAGGAACCAGCTCTGGATGGGGCACCTAGTTGTGTGTTTCAACAAGAGTCACACTATTTAGCACAGCAAGGCTTTAAACATTGAAAATTTAAGCCCAGCTCCTTTGCCTATGGCCACAATGGTCCCCCCACTTCACATCGATCCACTTATCTCAAGGCAGTATAAGCTGATCGACATTTGGGCTTCACCCAAAGCCCCGGGAGCCGAGAGGGGGTAAATTAGTCAAGAATACAATAAGTCACTTGTGTACAAAACCAAAAGTCTATGTAGGCAAGAGGGAGAAATGTGCCATCTGGAATTAGTACCAGTGCAGTGAATTTGTAAGAGTTTGAGAAGCAGCCAGTGAGATTTCACATTCTTAAATCAACGCTGGAGGTTATATAGAGTGACCAGACAGGGAAGAAAAATGTTTGTTCAACATTTTTTTTTCTTTTTGGAGTTCAGTGAAGCACAGCTTTCAAAAGGAGGAAACCGTATCAGCTCTGGCTGTAGGCTCACTTAGAAAAAAAAACAGGAGATTTCTTTAGGAAACAAGCATTCTTTGATGAACCGAATGGCTTCTGCCCGTAAACAATTGGTTTAAAGTGCTGTCATGGCTACTGCATGAAGTAATAAAGGGAACCAGCAGCATTTACATGTCGGGCTCGAGCACAAGAGCTGATTGGGCATGTACAGTATCATGTAAAGGAAATGATAAGTTAGGCATGCCCTCTTCCTCATATGAAAAAGAGTGAAGAAAGCAAACATCATAAACCAGTCACTCGCATATCTCCGTTACACTTTTTTCTTTAATGTAATGTATATTCTTTTATTGAGTTCATATAGGAATTGACCAAGCAAAGGACAATTTGCATGAATTTCAGGCCACTGGGTAAGTGAAAAATGAGTAAAAAAGGAAATAAAATGTAATTTTAATAAAGAATAAAAGTTTTTTATTTTACAAAATGACTTAATTTCTGGCATCCCAGCCAGTGCATGTTATTGGTATTTAACTGGAATAATGCTGGTAATAGAAACAGATGATGTAATATACTGTTTAGCTGTAATAAAGACTAGCAGACACAGAAGAATTGAGGAGATGCTAAAACAATCATTCAATCATTCATTGTGTAATCCACTTTTTCACTACAGGGTCATTAGAAATTGCACAAAGGTGTAAGGATGGAATAATCCATGGATGGGAAGCCAACTGATGAAAGTGTAAACTTATGCAAACATAATACACGCAGCTTTGAGTTGTGAGAAGATACCTGGAGAAAACTCACATGGACATCTAGGTAAGGCGCAAACTCCATACAGACAGTGACCAGTCTAATTTATAAATCCAGGTCTGAAGAGCTTACCAACTCTACTAGTTTATGTTTTATCCATGCATCCCACCACTCCATAACCTGACTAATGGAATTATGTGGTTATGGGGTGGCATAATTTGTCCTGTTAGCATGAACCTTAGCTAGATACAGGTAAAAGAAGCTAAGTGAAGCTCTAACTGTTGATTTGTTTTTAAATAAATATACTCATTTATAAAGAATCATCACTGTATTCTGGTTACAAGCCAGAGATTTTATGGTTTTCTCCCATTTCTCTGAGGCATTTTGATATTTTGACACCTTTAAGTGGATTTTGGACTCATTTTGGAACTATCTTAGGCCAAAGCCTCAGCTAGCAGTTGGGGACGGGTTGGGTTGGAGTGATGTTCTTCTAGCCTGGTCAGTGATGGTCCTGGCCTGCTTTTTTAGCACTTGTAAAAGCCTCACACTCATTTTATCATGCTTGTGAGTCCAATTTACAAAAATAGGGCCAATATAATGGATTTGATTGAAATATGGCGACATTATAGAAAAACTAGAGACTGGGAGCCCGATCGAATCGGGATATAAATTCTGCGTTTGTGAAATCCATACTTTCTCTGCAAAGAATTATTTGTTTTTTTAAGTCCTTGAAATGATTTTGTTATCATGGCACTGATTTGTGCTCAAAATAGGCCTTTTCGGCCTATGTAATGAAGAGCTGCCTGTTTAAACGGGGCTGCGAGACGTGAGCTCAGCTCTTCGGCGCACCTCATTTGATTTTTTCCGGCAAACAAATTTTCAAAACAAACCGTATTTTATGACTCTAATCAGAGTTGGAGTAATAATTATGTTGGCGTGGTCATTTTAGATCTGAGATCGGCTAAAATTTAAACAATGACCGTTGTTAATACCCAGCCGTCATTACTCATTTTGCCAGTAGATGTCAGAAGGACGGATGCCAAAATCGACGTACCAAGCAAATGGTGATACGTTCTAAATTACTTACGTTCCGGAGCTGTCGAAGGGTTTAAGTAAGTCGATGATATTAGTCCTGGAAAGTATGCCCCACCAAACCAACGTTCCAAAAAGCAACCGAACTTACTTTTATCTGCTCAAACCAACACCGACTTACTATACTCGGCCGTCCAGTGGCGTCACTGAAGCATTCGAACATTCTTAGCCAATCATGCAATACTGCGTCCGCGTTTGCCATGTTATGTTTTAACTACAGAGGCAGAGTCCCATTGCATGGTTATAACTTGTATTGAGTTGAGGTATTGACGCGAACACCATACATACGGGGTATTGACGTGAACACCATACATACGGGGTATTGACGCGAACACCATACATATGGAGTATTGACGCGAACACCATACATACGGATAGTATCAAATTATATCTAAGGATTAGCCAACACTTTTTTTTGTCAATATTTATTAATGTTATACTAATTTACAGGTGCTGAGAGTATGCTTTATGCAAACAATGGGCAAAGCTGAAGTAATTGATGGGCCACATGAATAGCATCACTAACCAAACAGGTGGAAAGATGGCTAAAGACAGAACTGTGTGTTTGACTACAAAATACAGTCGTGATCACGTTGTGAATTGTAAAGAAGAGCTCAGTTAAGCTCAAGAAAGATGCAAAGCTCAATGGTTAGCAAGCACTGTTTTTTGCTATTGACTGCCAGCACTCTTAGACGCATACTAGCTCTCAGGTTGGCTATCTGATCTGCTCTGTTAACCTCCTGGCATGAAGTTTGAGTGTGTGAACCACTCTTACACAAACAACGAGTAAGCGGACCCATGGGTAGTGCTGAGAGCTGCAAAGCACTTTCACACGAATGATGAGAGTGTGGAAGGGATGACCTGTGGAGGTTCAAATCATTCATCTGCTAAAATCTGGATTCCACAAGGGTCGCCTTGCTGAGACTGCCCTGCTTTCTGTCACTAATGCTCTTAAATCTGCTCAAGATGCTTCTCTCTTCTTCTATTTTCTATACCATTAAAAAAATTACTTTGAGAAACTTGGAATTAGTGGTTTGGCTTTTAACTTATTTAAGTCACACCTTCTGTGTCTCCTTGTGTAACTCCTTGACTGCTCCACAGAAACTTTCTACAGGTGTACCTCAAGGATCAGAGTTGGGTCAACCTCTCTTTTCTTTCTACTGTCATTATTTAGGCAACATCATTTCTTTCATGGCTTCTTCTACCACCTATGTACCAAAGATGCACAGATCTTCCTCTCATTTCCCTCTTACAGTCCTAGACTAATCCCAGATCTCCACTTGTCTCTCTGACATCTTATCATAGATGAAAGGCCATCACCTTAAACTTTACCTTTCAAAGTCAGATATCTTATACTTGCACTCCTTTCACAGATTTATTGATAAGCATCATTCTTGAAAATGTCACCCTTTCGCCATTCTTTTTATCACATCCATATACAATTGTCTGCATTTATTTTGTGTCCGTGGTTGGTCAAAACAGAAATCCCTGGGCAGTGGAAAAGAAATCCCACACTTTACCTGCAAAATCAATAAACTAGGAATATCACATGTTTATATCACAGGAAAGCTAAAATATCTGGTGCAAAAATGAGAATGGATTCAAAAATTATAATTAAATGATCTCATTATTTTTCTAGAACGTGCATACTGCATTGCTAATATTAATCCACACATGTATCCATTTTCATATCTATTTCATCCACATCAGGACTACAGCTTTTCCAAGCAGCATTGGGTATAAGTAAGGAAACAACTCTGAATGGGATGGCAGTCCATAGCAGGACAAACTCTTGCAATCCTCCATGCAGTGCAATTTTAGAGTCACCAAAGAATGTCACCTGTATGTTATCCAGATGTTGCAGGGGAACCCGAGTATGTCTTGTAAAACTCATACACATAAAGAAAATATCCAAACACCACGCAGACAGTACAACTGCTGGGATTTGATCAATAGAAAGGACTGTTTGCCAAACGCTTACTACAACTGGGGGTGTACTGCTACAACAGATAATTGACATAGTATACAGAATAATAATGCTGTGTGTGCTTATACTTCCATTAATAAATTACAAGGAATGGCTAAATTATAAATATTAATTATTATCTCCTTCAAAATGGTGCCCATCAGGTCAGGATTCATTTTACATACTGAACTTCTAAATTGGGCTGCAAAACAGAATGATGGATGGATAGACAGATGGATGAGTGGAAGAATTGATTTTTTTCAGGGTCCAGATTTTACGATGTTAATGTTTTTCCCAGAAGAAACCAAGGAATAAGGTAAGATTCTGCACTTCCTGAGACTGCAAGCCATCATAGGGCACAGTCTTGCAAAATGTCTCACAGTGGGTCAGTCTAGAGTTAATATTTGGCCTAATAGCATATATTGTTTAGTTTGGTGTGATCTGGATCAACAAGTAGAAGTCAGCCAATTGATCGTGGGGAACTTTTACCCAATTACCCAAGAGACCCAATTTTTGGGATTTGGTAGGACTAACAAAGTACTTGATGAAAAGTTGCAAAAGACACAGGGACAAGGGACATGCTCCTTATAAATACTGACCAAGTTAATATTCAAACCCAGTCTCCTAGTGCTGTGTGGTAACAGTGCTCAGTGTTGTGCTATTGTGCCATCATCTGTGAAAGGTGCTACGCAAAATAAAAATTTACTGAATGGTGAAGTTGCACATTTCACAAAATAATAATTTGAGAACCAGCACATAAATAGATATTGGGATTTTAAAAGTAATTGAAGTGGTTAATTTGCACTTGGCTAGGAAATGGATATAATAGGTGACATCTGCTGCAATTATCAAACTATACAATTCATAATCACAATCGAAAACTACATAACAAGCATTTCATTGGCCCTGCCACGCCAAAGTTCAGTACACAGCTAAACGGCAGATTATAAGAAGCAAGTCGTGAGATGTTTCAGAGTGTAGACGGCAAGTTCTTGGTTGTTTCTGCATATGCACTTTAAACGTCCTCTTGTGAAACGTTTCCAGATGTTACAGAGGAATGTCCAGATGCAGAAGTGATGCTTCACTGCTTTCAAATGTATAAGCAAGCAGCTTGGCAAAATGACCTATCCTGAAACGCCCTTGAAAAAAAATCCTACAGCTCTGACCCTCTGCAACTAATTTGTCTTCTTATTCTTCAAAAGATAAAACTGGAAGGCAGAAATTGTTGCCCCCTGTGTAGTATAGACACAAATGTATAAATGGATTATAGGTGGCATGATGGCAAGCACAAAATGGTTAACATGAAACTCATTATAACATTCTCACACCCACTTTATCCTATTCAGGACTGCAGAGGCCGGAGTCTATCTTGTCAATACTGGGAGCAAGGCAGGAAACAGCCCTGGATGGGGTGCTAGTCCATCACAAGGTAATGTGAAACAGACTACTGAAACAGACTACATAATCGGTAACAGTAATAAGGGAAACAATCACTTATTCCATCTATTATTTTGTATTTTGTATAGTCAGTATTATCAGCATATTGTTTTCAAAGCTAATTCAACAAAAACTCAAAAGCACTCAAAGATTGCATTTAAAAACAATAGCAACAATTGTGAAGTTTGAGTGGGACCACCTTTATGCAAATCTCCATATCCAGAATAAATACAAGGAGGCAAAAAGGTAAATTGAAAACAAACAGAGTGAAGGGAGGAAAAATAAAAAGTGCAAAGTAAAAGGAAAAAAACAAGAATGCCCCTGCCTCAATGGGCTCATACAAAATAGGTCTTGAGTCTCTGCTTCTCTGGCTGGGTGTCTTGCTCGCACACAGCCATTAAGCACAGCAAATAGCTCCTCTCCTAACTTCCCATCTCTTTATTACAATCTCTCTACACAATCATCTTCCTACCTGAGCTTCTAACCCAGACATCTACACCAAGTCACTTCTGGTCAAGGTCTGGAATTACTTCCAGGGTTAGAGATCACTCTACCTATGCTGTAGGTACTCCAGGGTTGATCTCCCCCTACAGGCTCCTGGTATTCCTGCACTTCCGAGATTCTGCCCCCTTAAAAGGCCAGGCCTTTCAGGCAGCCTCGCACCTGCCCATTCCTTAAGAGCAGGCCTTCTCAAATTTTCTAGCCCAATGTCATAATCAGAGGCTATCAATTGATTCTGAAGCAATTAGTGCTCAGGCAACATTTGTGTGCTTCATGTTAGTTAACTTGCTTATTAACATTCTCCATATTTGTTGGATTCTGTTACTCTAAGGCTCTGTCCACACTACTAGATTTTTGTTCAAAAAGCACACAGTCTCCATTTTTCGGCTTTCACTCACTTTCAAGATATCTTGAAATCTATTTGAGATATCTTAAAATGCTTTTTAGATGTCTTAAAATAGTTGCATTTATAGATATCTGTAATTCAATTTGGCAGCACACTGGCGCAGTGGGTAGCACTGCTGCCTCGCAGTTAGAGACCCGGGTCCTCCTTGCATGGAGTTTGCATGTTCTCCTCGTGTCCGCGTGGCTTTCCTCCGGGTACTCCAGTTTCCTCCCACAGTCCAAAGACATGCAGGTTAGGTGCATTGGCGATTCTAAATTGTCCCTAGTGTGTGCTTGGTGTGTACGTGTGTGTGTGTGAGCACCCTGTGGTGGGCTGGTGCCCTGACCATTTTTTTTTCCTGCCTTGCGCCCTGTGTTGGCTGGGATTGGCTCCAGCAGACCACCGTGACCCTGTAGTTAGGATATAGCGGGTTGGATAATGATTGGATGTAATTCAGTTTGAGATATCTAAAATGCACTTCCAGATAGTCATTCCCTGGTCCTTCTCTACACGACATCTATTTCCCTGATTGGCCACACTTCAGGGAAGAAAACCATATTCCAACATAGCGGATATAAAAGAGTTGCTTTCCAATGCGCTTGTTGTGTTGCTTACCTGTGCGCACTTAAATTGTGTTTTGTACACTTTGAATGCTGATAATAAATGTGCAAAAGGCAAATAATTTACTGGTTACTACAGTTCTGCAATAAATCCGGAGGCCAGTTGTGTTACCACCCCACCCTGAACATCTGCATCATATACGTTTTCAGTCTTTTAAGTGTGGATGGAGGTACTTCTGCTAAAAATGTAAAAATATTAGTATGGACAGAGATCGTTTTGATTTAAAAATTTACGTTTTTAAATTTAAACTTATTAATGTGGATGTAGTCTAAGACAGCTGCATTCATTGTTTTTAAATTGTTTATTGTTTTCTTAACTAGTTGCCAATTAATACTAAGATGCCAATGAGAAAAGGTACCAGCAGCTCACTATCTGAGCTTTAAACATCTACCACCATCAGTGGAATGAAAGATGCTGATGACAAAACACAGGACAACCATGCACTGTAGCACTCCCATTGTGCTCTACAGAAATTATTTATTCATGCTCACAGACTGATTCATTTGATTCATTGAAAAGAGTTCTTCAAAATGAATGAACTGTTCTCGAGTCACCCATCACTAGTGCCATTTTGAGAGTAAAAGTGGATCTAATGCAAATGCTGTTGGTTACACAGGGTCGGCAATCTCTGTAATTTTTTTTTATTCACTGCCATGCTTGTCAGCATCACTGAAGTCAAGGAAAGCACTCACCTTGGCTGATGGGAATCCTGTTTATATGCTTTCTCTGAAAGTCTCTGCCCTTTTTTTCAGCTTCTCTCAAAGCTTGTCAAACACTGCCGTCCATTCCCTGCTGAATATACTGCTGTCACTCAAGCTTTTAGCTCCACCCATTCTGAGACAGTGACAGATCGCTGCCTTCCTTAATTACTGGTTAGGCAGATGTCACTCAAGCATCTTGTCACACCCACCTTGTGCTGATCAGCCTGTTAAGAGCTGTCTTTGGCTGCAGAAGTTTTTGTTGCAAACATATTAATGTATAAATTATAAAACCATAATATGTTTTAAAATTTATTTTAACCTCCTTAGCTTTAGACTCGAGCATTACTTGACCTGCAAAAACTGAGTATCACTCGGGCAACTGTACAGATGTATCTTATGTAAGCGTTTGAACCAAGAATCACTCTGGCTTTAAAAATGCTGTCAGTGCTGCCTTTCTTTGGAGAAATTATATCTGAGTGTAGGTTTTCACAAATTATAAAATATCTGCATTTTATCAACAATTAAGACTTTGATGAGAATACCCATCCAGCACCCAAACTGACAAAAAATTGGGAGATATACCAGGCCATTGCAGAAAAACTTTGGAGCATTTACTTTCCAGACCATGATGTCAGCATTGATGAAAGTCTCATGGCTTCTAAAGACAGACTGTCATGGATACAGTGCATCGTGTCAAAAAGAGCACGATTTGGCATTAAGCTTTATGAGCTTTGTGAATCTAAAATGGGAAACATTTGGAATTTGGTTCTGCATACAGGGAAAAGGACAATGTTTGATCTGAAATACAATCAGTATGGCGTTGCTATGTCATTAGTGCTGACTTTGATAGATACTTTGCTGGAGCAAGTTTACTGTGTAACCATGGACAATTTTTATAGTTCACCAGAGCCATTTGACATCTTGCTGCAAAGAAAGACTGACGCATATGGAATAGTGTGTCCCAACCATTGAGGCATGCCTGAAGACTTTGGCAGAGGTGCACTAGTAGCTTGGCAAAAGGTTAAAGTGTTTGCGCTGAAATGGAAAGGGAAGAAAGATGTTTGAGTTCCTAGCACTGTACATAATGCAGCTACAGTCACTGTACAGGCAGAAGGCAACAAGCAGGTTACGAAGCCTTGTGCTGTGGTCAACTACAATAGCACGATGGGCGGCGTAGATTGTGTGAATCAAGAATTGACTTTCTATCTTGTTATCTGGAGGCAACAAAAGAAATACTACAAAACGATATTTTGTCATCTGGTGGAACAGTGCATTTGGAATGCATTTGTCTTATACAAACAAGAAGATGGTGAAACTGTATCTTACGCAAACTTTACATGCCAGCTTGTAGAACAAATCATTGCTGCACATCCACTGTCCACATAACTGCTAAAGAGATGTGGTCAACCCAGCACATCACGGATCAATCCAGAGCGTCTTATCGGTAGACTCTTTGTTGATTATATACCTCCAACAAAAAAAAAAACCAAATAATCCAAGTCATGCCTGTGCAGTGTGCTATTCAAAAACTGATAAATCTGGAAAGAAAATATGAAAAGAAACATGCTATTATTGTCCCAACTCTGACATTGGATTGTGTCTTTCACTGGGTTTTAAGATTTACCACACAAAGGACTCATTTTGAGATGATATACTGTTTTGGCATCATTAGTAGTATTATCATTAATGTTATTACTATTTTTGTTATTATTGTTCAATTAATATTTTTATTTTTATTCATCATTACCATTATTTGTATCATTATACTTTTGAGATTTACTAAAAATGTAATTTTTCATGGCAAAAAAAAGGCAACACTTTTTACATGTTTTTTTGGAATACAATGCACCGCTAAGGAAAGTACCTCCCACAATTTTTATTTTCTGGCTTTCAGTGATCTAGAGTGTTAGAGATATAGTAGGCAGTGGGGCATTGTGGGTAAGCCTTTGGACTTCAGACCCTGAGGTTGTGGGTTCAAATCCCACTACTGACACTGTATGATCCTGAGAAAGTCACTTGACCTGCCTGTGCTCCAATTGGAAAACCAAAAGAAATGCCACCAATCTACTATATAAAGCAGAGTCTATGTATGTATGTATGTTTGTTTGTCTGCCATACAAATCTGCACTGGGCGTCCAATCGCTACCAAACTGTGGATGGGGCTCCTTTGTGACCAGGAGGAGGTCATGGGGTATGTTTGGTTGGGAAAAATGTTTGTGGTGAAGCGCAGGACACCTTTTCACCAACACAACGTTTGGCACACATCCCCGTACTTATCATCGACAAGATGGCCGCACCTTGCAACAGACGTTCACGGTGCTGCTATCTAGTGGCAGCTTTGGTCTCTGTGCGTCACTCTTTACCCATGTTTCGTTAAATTGCCGAGAGATGGCGGAAGTGTCCAAGTATGAGAAGGCCGACTGCTTAGATCGCGTGAAGGGGAACTGCCGTATGGATGTAATACATGAACGACCCAGTACGCGGGTCACACTCCCACACACACTGATAGTGCTTTATTTCATTCCCCAAAGTCCATTATATGCAAGCATGTTTGAACAGAGACTCACCTTAAAAAGACAGCATCCTTCCCTTACCATATTCCCCAGACACAGCAGCGGTTGTATGTCACTTCTCTCTGTAGTTACCATCGCCAACGTCCGTTAGATGGCAGCACTGTTCAACACAGATGCTCCTTACAAACAGAGCACCCTCCCCACCATTTTTCCCAGTACAGTTTCAGTTCTACTCTTTCTCACTGGCTTTCCGTATTTGTGGTGCTATTTGCTTGCTTTCTGACTCACAGTACGATTTCAGTGTTGCTCTTTCTGACTGACTGGTGCTATTTGTTCGCTTTCTGACATATTGTAAATAAGTTAAATTCATCTCACTGTGGTGCTTATTCCGTACGTAATACCATGTAACACATTATAATTGTCCTGCTTTTCGCTAATATACCCATGCCACCGAAAAAAAGACATACACTTGGAAAGTCCACTTCAGATACCAGAAGAAAGTCTATTTCAAAGTCGTCTGAAACACCACAGCAGACAGAATCCGGAGTGCAGGAACTTACAATAAAATGTGAATCAGAAAACTGTTTGTTCTATTTCTATATTCTGTTTCTTTCATTTGGAAAATTCACTGGCTATACATTCCCGGGCAACGTCGGGTACTCCTGCTAGTTGTATCATAAATCATAAAGGCATCAGCCAAATAAGTAAATGTATTTACAAGTTAGGTACATCCTACTGTTTTCAAAAGATGCCCAGGGATCTTTCATGACCACAGAAAGTTAGAACCTTGGTTTAAATGTCATCCAATCGATGGCACCATTTTTATAGCACAGTGTCACTGTGGAATCCACACATAGAGCATAGCAGAGGGTACCTACTGATGTAACCATCACCCCTTCTAGCAGAAATTGATGCTTTTTCTAGCTGGTCGCCCACCCATGTACTGACCTGGCCCAAACACACTTACAGTGGCTTGCAAAAGTATTCGGCCCCCTTGAACTTTTCCACATTTTGTCACATTACAGCCACAAACATGAATCAATTTTATTGGAATTCCACGTGAACGACCAATACAAAGTGGTGTACATGTGAGAAGTGGAACGAAAATCATACATGATTCCAAACATTTTTTACAAATAAATAACTGAAAAGTGGGGTGTGCGTAATTATTCAGCCCCCTGAGTCAATACTTTGTAGAACCACCTTTTACTGCAATTACAGCTGCCAGTCTTTTAGGTTATGTCTCTACCAGCTTTGCACATCTAGAGACTGAAATCCTTGCCCATTCTTCTTTGCAAAACAGCTCCAGCTCAGTCAGATTAGATGGACAGCGTTTGTGAACAGCAGTTTTCAGATCTTGCCACAGATTCTCGATTGGATTTAGATCTGGACTTTGACTGGGCCCTTCTGACACATGGATATGTTTTGTTTTAAACCATTCCATTGTTGCCCTGGCTTTATGTTTAGGGTCGTTGTCCTGCTGGAAGGTGAACCTCCGCCCCAGTCTCAAGTCTTTTGCAGACTCCAAGAGGTTTTCTTCCAAGATTGCCCTGTATTTGGCTCCTTCCATCTTCCCATCAACTCTGACCAGCTTCCCTGTCCCTGCTGAAGAGAAGCACCCCCAGAGCATGATGCTGCCACCACCATATTTGACAGTGGGGATGATGTGTTCAGAGTGATGTGCAATGTTAGTTTTCCGCCACACATAGCGTTTTGCATTTGGCCAAAAAGTTCCATTTTGGTCTCATCTGACCAGAGCACCTTCTTCCACATGTTTGCTGTGTCCCCCACATGGCTTGTGGCAAACTGCAAACGGGACTTCTTATGGTTTTCTGTTAACAATGGCTTTCTTCTTGCCACTCTTCCATAAAGGCCAACTTTGTGCAGTGCACGACTAATAGTTGTCCTATGGACAGATTCCCCCACCTGAGCTGTAGATCTCTGCAGCTCGTCCAGAGTCACCATGGGCCTCTTGGCTGCATTTCTGATCAGCGCTCTCCTTGTTCGGCCTGTGAGTTTAGGTGGACGGCCTTGTCTTGGTAGGTTTACAGTTGTGCCATACTCCTTCCATTTCTGAATGATCGCTTGAACAGTGCTCTGTGGGATGTTCAAGGCTTTGGAAATCTTTTTGTAGCCTAAGCCTGCTTTAAATTTCTCAATAACTTTATCCCTGACCTGTCTGGTGTGTTGTTTGGACTTCATGGTGTTGTTGCTCCCAATATTCTCTTAGACAACCTCTGAGGCCGTCACAGAGCAGCTGTATTTGTACTGACATTAGATTACACACAGGTGCACTCTATTTAGTCATTAGCACTCATCAGGCAATGTCTATGGGCAACTGACTGCACTCAGACCAAAGGGGGCTGAATAATTACGCACACCCCACTTTGCAGTTATTTATTTGAAAAAATGTTTGGAATCATGTATGATTTTCGTTCCACTTCTCACGTGTACACCACTTTGTATTGGTCTTTCACGTGGAATTCCAATAAAATTGATTCATGTTTGTGGCTGTAATGTGACAAAATGTGGAAAAGTTCAAGGGGGCCAAATACTTTTGCAAGCCACTGTACCTTCAGGTGGGTTACCTGTTTTAAAGTGCAGGTAGCATGGCTGCTGTGGTATGGCTGTTGTTAATTAGGGAGTCCCAGAAAGGCCGGACAGCCTTGTAATAACTACACTGACACATCTAACTGTACATGGTAGTGCCAGTCTCCAAAGCTGTGAGGCAGCAGTGTGCCCGCTGTGACAGAGAAACTGAGATGGGCTGATAAATGGCTTAAATGCTTATACACAAGAACATGAGCAAGCCTGCAGATTTCCAACCAGAGTCCATGCTTTGAGGGCCTGCCTAACTAAGATAAAACACTGTCCACACAACTGAGAAAGAGGAGCTATTTTGTTTAATATTTCAGTGCCAACAATGCATTAAAAAAAACTTTCCTACAACATAAGCATCCATATTTCATTAGCGTTAGTGCTATGTAAAAATATTTAGTTTATTAATCCACCAGATACAGATGTTTTGTTGAAACGGTTTTTTTTTTCTTCCAAGTTAAAGACAGCAACTTTGAACCCTCTTAAGAAATGTAATTAAAATTCTTGTTTAACGGGGTGGGCTTTTGCATTGGAATGCAATGCACATTGCAGAAAAGAATAAATGGAGCTGGTGAACTCAGCCAAAAAGCTCAACCTTAGACTACTACAGCTGAACCCTTGCAGGACCAAGAGAGAGAGAGAAAAAAGGAAAGGCAGAAGGCAAACAAATCCAAAAAAGGACACAGTGGGCGGCAGCACGGGAACGATTCGAAAAGTGAAAAAAGCAGATGAGCCAAGAAAGTTGTGCTTGGAGACGGGGAAAAATAGCCGAGGCCATGGAAGGCAGAACGCTTCCTGAACGATCCGATGAAAGATGATACATCACGAGCAGCTGTCAGTGGAAAATGCAGCTAAAAAAGCAGAAAGCATCCCAGAGCTGCCACGGGGCCGTTCAAGTGTTACTGACGATGAAACGGGGCTAAGTGCGCTGCTGACATTTCTCCTGACAAACTGCACCGTTTAGCTGAGGCTGGTGTTCTGAAAAAAATAATAATAAAAAAAAAATCACCCAAAAAAAAAAAAAAATCACAAAAAAAAAAAAAAAAAAAAATCAGCCCTGTCGGCTTGGCTGAGCCGCCGTTCAGAAATCCAGATAGGCAGACTACGAAAAACACAGCCGGTCTGTGCGTGCGTGCGCTCGAAATATCATCCCATCTTTACATCAAGCAAGCCCACCGCCGTCAGCAGACACGCTTATTGAGATTATTGAGTGGCTTGTTAGGGGCCACATTAGCACGGCACCCCCATCATTAAGGTAGCTTAATGCTTTTAAATGCACAGTTTAGGTAGTGCGTGTGAATATGTGTTTCAGCTTTGGACTGAAGCCTTTGAAAGAACTCACGCAATGCCTAAGTGGTTCACATTTTTAATTTAAGCAATTTAAGGAAAAATGCTACACTACATTTTAAGAAAGGACACAATTAGAAAGTACTTTACAAAAAGGCACCGTGACTGATTCACAGGTCTACAAAAAAAAAACTTTCAGGTGCCAAGGTTTTTTGGATGGATTTAGGGTAGTGAGGGTGCTGAATTCAAAAATCCCATTACTTTTGCTGAATTGGTTCTAGTTTTTGAGATAATGGACATCCATGAAAATAATGCATTCCCCCAATGCGATTTGTGTGTGATAACAAATGCAATAGCTTTTGGTCTGTCTTTTGACTCTTTAACATTGTCTCAGGTAATGAAATATCACATATAATTATTTTTGTATTTCAATTTGTAGGCCTACAATGCTATAAAAGTGACTTTTTGAAGCCAGAATTCAACTGTGAATTTGCAGAGGAAAGAAGTCAGCTACAGTATAAGTTTGTCAACCCAGTCTTGGTTTATACCCAAAAACTTCTGTCTTAATAAGTATATAAATACATGTAAAAATTATGACTTCATCAAGAAGAGCCTGCATCAATAATCCTTATGTATTCTGCTACATCTGTGGCGAGTACATGGTTGAAAAACAAAGAAAAAATATCACAGACTTTGTGCATCGAGTATACCTGGCTTATTTTGGAATACATCTTGGAAATCAGGATAAGTCTTGGGCTCCACATATGGTTTGCAAAACTTGTGTGGAGCACCTACGACAGTGGACAAAAGGTGAAAGAAAAAGTTTAAACTCTTGTGTGCCAATGGTATAGAGAGAACCGAAAAACCACTATGACGATTGTTATTTTTGTGCTGTAAAGATTAAAGGATTTAATCGTTACAAGAAGGCTCGGTGGGATTATTCTGATTTGGAATCAGCAAGATGACCTATTCCACATGGCAATGACATTCCCATACCAGTGTTTACCAGACTACCAAACCAGCCACTGTCAGACTCTGAAGAAAGGCAGGAATTGGAGTGTATGGCAGGTAGTAGCAGTGGAAGTGAATTTGAGGGAAACTCTTCGACGCCTCAACCATTAAGCCAAAAAGAACTCAATGACCTGATTTGAGACTTACATCTGTGCAAGCAAGCATCTGAACTTTTAGAGTCCAGATTTAATGAACGAAATCTTATAAAGGCAGAAGTTAAAATTACAGCCTATCGGACAAGAGAAGAGAGGCTTCTCCCATATTTCAACCAAGAGGAAGAATTTGTATACTGCAATGATATCCCAGAAATTGTACTTCAAATGGGACTAACAGAATATCATGATTTCTTACAAAGGTGTCTATTACTGTCTTGAGAGAAGAGCACATGCTGGATCTGTAATATAATTGCAGATAAATGTCATTTTAAAAAAGTAAAGTATTTGTCTGTCTTATCACGCCTTTCACATTTATGTCTGACAAAGTTCCAAAAATGATAGCATTGTATTGTATTAGACGCAATACACAATATTAGGTGGGGAGTAGCACTGCAAAATAACCCCCTGGAGCTGGACCTGCATTTACCTCCTTTAGGCTTTTCTACTCATATTAACCATTATCCAACCTGCTATATCCTAACTACAGGGTCACAGGGGTCTGCCAGAGCCAATCCCGGCCACACAGGGCACAAGGCAGGAAACAAACCCCAGGCAGGGCGCCAGCCCTTCTACTCATATTTTAACCCTGCAAATGTATTTTCTATAAAGCATAAAACATAATTAATATTCCAAATTTACCAAAATGTATCAAATAAGGTATTATTTGCAAATTCATCTTTCAAACTTGAAGAATGAGAACCTTAAATATGAAATAAAGTGGCAGTAGCTAGTCCATTTCTAATGTTATTTCTCCTAGTTTTTAAAATGACCTTTGTAGTTAAGTAAGCAAGTAAGCATTCCTTAAACTTTTGTAGACTGATATTTCAAATATACAATTGACTAGTTAGGTATGAAGATAACTCTTTACTGTACAAACACAGATAACACCCAGTTTATCTAATCAAAGTGCTTCCACCTCTTTTTTTTAAGATGTGATTTGAGTTTGGCTGAATGCTACACTGGGGCCGCACGGTGGCGCAGTGGGTAGCGCTGCTCCCTCGCAGTTAGGAGACCCGGGTTTGCTTCCTGGGTCCACCCTGCGTGGTGTTTGCATGTTCTCCCCGTGTCTGCATGGGTTTCCTCTGGGTACTCCGGTTTCCTCCCACAGTCCAAAGACATGCAGGTTAGGTGTATTGGAGATCCTAAATTGCCCCTAGTGTGTGCTTGGTGTGTGTGTGTGTGTGTGCACCCTGCGGTGGGCTGGCGCCACGCCCGGGGTTTGTTTCCTGCCTTGCACCCTGTGTTGGCTGGGATTGGCTCCAGATGACCCCCGTGACCCTGTAGTTAGGATATACAGTAGTGGGTTGGATGATGGATGGATGGATGAATGCTACACTTAAACACTGTACTGCTGACTCCCAAAACGTTCTGATTAAAATTTAAACTTAGTCCAAATGGTTGTTGTAATCTGTTCCTTTAAAGAATCTGAACAATCCCTAATTCTTCTGGGATGCAACAAAAAATGGTCCAGGTTCCATTACAGTACTCAAGAGCAGAGCTGATGCTTTAGAAAAAATCTTATAACCCATAAACAGCAAAGTGACACGCTGCCAGTTCATGATGTAGAAGAGGTCTTTTATTTTGGTAGCAGGTTCAAAGCCGTGCTTGATGGATGACTTTTATATTTAAAACTCTCGCATTTAGCATAGTAAGATGTCAGTTCCCACTTCCTCAACATTTCGGTCGAGCGAACCATTCTCAAATCACTTTGCTAGATCATTCCAAGTGAAAAAGACTGAAAGGAATTCTTTGTTTGCCCTAAATGAGAGCATAACCATTTATTAAAATAATCTCTTAGTTACTTGTATTCACATTCAGTTCTAATAGGAGACCTTTAATGTGTTCAAAAGAGGCAGAAGAGTTTGCAATATTGTAGATGTTCTATTAAACAAAACAGCTGCCCTGGCACTGGTGCTACAGGCATGACTCCAAAATGTTTTCCAGCCCCAATCTTTCTGTGATTCAGACCAAAACATCTGATGTTGAGGAGTTTCTTGCAATAAATTCATTTTTCTTGTTATAAAATTAAAACAAAAATGGTTCTCACTACAGAATATGTGCACCCGCTAATATTTAAAAAACTAAAAAAGAGCATTGAAAGAAAATAAAAAGAAACAATAAATGAGAAAAACAGCCGGACTACAGGGCAAGTTGTAGAAAGAAGAAGATCTATTATACAGTCAGGTCCATAAGTATTTGGACAGTGACACAAATTGTCATAATCTTGGCTCCACACACCACCTCAATGGATTTGAAACAAACCCATAGTGATGTGATTGACTTTCAGCTTTAATTCCTGGAGTTTAACAAAAATATCGTATGAGATGTTTGGAAAAGGTAGACATTGTCATACATGCTCCCCCTATTTTTAGGGGATCAAAAGTATTTGGACAAACTTAACAAAATCATAAATATAATGATCATTTTCAATATTTGGTTGAAAATCATTTAGAGTCAATGACTGCCTGAAGTCCTGAACCCATGGCCATCTCCAAGTGCCGGGTACTTCCACTCTAGCGATGCTTTGCCAGGCCTTTACTGCAGCTGTCTTTAGTTGCTGCTTGTTCGTTGGACTTTCTGCTATCAAGTTTGTCTTCAGTAAGTGAAATGCATTTTCAATTGGGTTGAGGTCAGTTAATTAACTTGGTCTTTGAAGAAAATTCCACAATTTTGTGTAGAAAAGCACTCGATATACTTTCTCAGTCTGTTTTGGCTCATTGTCCATCTGTACTGTAAAGTCCTGCTACTTCTGCCAGCAGTCATATCATCAATAAACATTAGTGACTAACTTCCACTTACAGCCATGCATGACCATGCCATAAAACTTCCTCCACCTCCACCAATTCTACACAATGCAGATTACATGGTATTCATTGTATCATAAGTTGTTTCTTGTCTTCTCCATACTCTTCTCTTTACAACATTCTGGTACATATTGATCATAGATTCCTCTGTCCAATGAAAATTGTTCCAGAACTGGACAGGTTTTTAAAAATATATTTTCTGGCAAAGTCTAATCTGTTCTTCCTATGAAGTTTAACGGTAGTTTGCACCTTCTGATGAACCTTCTGTCTTTATTTTAATGAAGTCTTCCCCTGATTGTTGACTTTTTTTTTTCTACCTCGTTGAGAGTGTTCTTGGTTTGGCTAAATGTTCTGGAGGGGTTCATCTTTTCCAAATATAAAATTCTGCAATCATCCAAAACAGTTGCCTTTTGTGGTTTTCCAGAGTTCACCAATGTGTTCCTTCTTTTTAAGAATGTACCAAATGGTTGATATGAACACTCCCCGTGTTTCTGCTGTCTCTCTAAAGGGTCTGTTTTGTTTTCTCAGTCTAACGATGGCCTGTTTTTACTTGCATTGACAGCTGTTTGGATCTCAAATAGAGAATTCACAGTAACAGCTTTGAAATGCAAATTCCACACTTGGAATCAATTTCAGACCTTTTACCTGATTAATAATTAATGAAATAATGTGGGAACTGCTCCAACCTGGCTATGGAACAGCTTGTCAGTCAAATACTTTTGAGCCCATGGAAATGGGGAGACCATGTATAAAAATGGCTGTCATTCCTAAATAGAATATTTTTGGTAAACCTCTTGAATGAAAGCTGAAAGTCTACACTTAAATCACATAATGATTGCTTTGTTTCAAATCTGTTATAGTAGCGTATAGAGCCAAAAATATGAAAATTGTGTCATTGTCCAAATACAGTACTTAAGGACCTGAATGTATATTAGAATTAAGAGAATATTTCGCTTTACTTGTAACATTTTTTAATGGATTACATTTTCTTTTGTACATTCTTAATTAAAATGCATTGTGTACAGTACATCTGTTTGAAATTACAAAAACCTCTAAGTTTGGAATATGTTCAATAATCTTAATTCCTGGTTTGCCTTCAATAAATTCCTAAAACATTCCAAAGCTTTCAGTGTTGTACCCCTTTCTAAAATGATTGCTAGCTGATACGTTGTTCTTAAACAGACTAACATTCACCATCTCCCTCATCTTCACAAGTTCATTTCTTTTTTCACTTCTGTTGCCTGAAAAATAATTTTTCAGAAAAATGCCCAAATGTTCTGATAAGTTTATGTTGTCCCTCCTTTTTAGCCCCGACGTCCCATCCGTTTTCTCCTTTCTGTTTCTAGTAGATTGTATACATTGTTTTTCACAACATTCATCTCCTCAATTACTCTTTTTTGTTTTAAACCACTAAGATCAAACTCTAAAATATTATTATTTAAAATGAGGTGCCATTTTATATGATGAATTTGAGATCATCACCAGCAGTATCCAGCTAACCCACTTTAATACTTTTGCAAACATTTTGATAATTTCCAGCCATAACTCGTTTATTTTCTGTTGTAACTTGTATAGCCTCAGCCATGTTGCTTTCCTCAGACTGATTTATACTAAAACTTGTAAGATTCAACTTGGGGTTAGATGAACGTAATTTTAGACATATTCATTCTGTTCTCACCTTTTGCCTTTCCCTTACCTGTAGGCCTCCGAGAGGAAGTAAGAGTTGAAGCTTGTCCTATGGTAGGCGAAATGTTATTTTCGTTTTTTTCAAAAAATTGTTATTACTTAGTTACTGGTATCAGCATGTAGTTCTCAGGATGTATCTGATCTCTACATTATATCTGTGCCTTTCTCCATAGGACAGCTTTTATCTGTTTGTTTACAATTGATGACCCAATGCCTGGCAGAACCACATTTAGAACATTTCATTGACAGAGATGATACACAAGCAACACAATCACAGCCATCTAACTTAAGTTTTAAAGCAATATATATATATATATATATATATATATATATGTATCCCCAGTTGCGGCCAGTCTGTCGCTCGTGTTGTGAGGAGGGGGGCTGAACACATCCCAAGGACACCCGTTTGCTCCTCCAAAACCCCTTCTTAAATGGTGATACAATGGGAAACAAATACATTTTTTTCTTTACCTCCTCTTTGTTCAATCAGATATTGGCTTACTGCTGCTAACGTGCCGCATGATCTGCATCTTGCGCAGCGCTTCAAACATTTAAAAGCCTGTATAGCAGCTGCCCTATTCTTTGTCTTTAATTTCCAGCCCTGGCCGTGGTTAAATCTCTCGGCGCTCTTGGTTAAGTCTTGTCTTGCGGGATGTGAGTTCTTGATATTTTTTAGTTTATAATTTAAAAATTGAATAAGAATCTGAAAATCTAACAGCATCACATTAAAGTTCGATGAATTCTGAAAAGAATGATATTAAACATATATATGTAGGTTTTTAAAATAAGCTAGATTTAAAGCATGACAAAAAATGTGACATAAAAACATGACATAAAATCGTTGCACTTTTATGCTTAGGATTTTATATATAGAGAGTAGATATAAATATATATATCTATATATAAATATATACAGTATATCTCATTACAGTATTAGTTTCATTGAGCAGCATAAAGAATTGTCTTCTAAAAGAAACCACATGCTTTCAACCTAGGTTGTTTACATCTAAAGAAAAAATGTTTATATCAGAAAGCATTGTGCCATATCTGCCCACTTCTCTCTACAACAAAGGGTTCATCAAAAAAAGGAGACACATTTGAAGGTATAATTCTTTTCAAAGGAGCTGTTTATTGCAGCACTGAGATGAGAGGCCCAAAGTAGTTGATCTGAGCCTTAAAATAACATCTGCCCACACAGTGGATGTTTTAAAATTTCACATAAAAACATGCTTTTAGTCGTTTGTTTTTTAGCTCTTTTGGAAGTGATCTTGTTTTATTTTTAGTCCTTGTTTTAGTGTTTGTTATATTTTTGTATATCTGTTCTATTTCTATCAATTTTTCAACGTTAGTTGTTTTAAATGTGCTTCATAAATAAAACTGACCGAATGACTAATCCTTACGTAGACAGACAGACAGATAGATAGATAGATAGATAGATAGATAGATAGATAGATAGATAGA
>JANRMT010062819.1:22634480-22673013 GCA_026402145.1 Polypterus bichir lapradei | reverse complement strand
AGATAGATAGATAGATAGATAGATAGATAGATAGATAGATAGATAGATAGAAGGGAAAGGCATTACTGGACAGATAAGTTAAAATTGTAAAATAATGTTTATTAACAGCTTAATTACAATAACATCTATATAACAGATACCAGACTACAATACATTAGATATAATATAATAGAATTATTAAAACATTCGGCATTTTTTTTATTTAGTAAACAGACAAAAAACATGACTTACTAATGACTAGCTCAGAAGCAACAGTAGTGTCAGATTTCAATTTGTTGGTGATAAGATCAGTAACATCCCAAACAAACCCACTAGCAACTGCAACACATCATATTTAATAGATTTGTATGTATGTATGTATGTAAAACACAGGGACAAAATATACAGCCAGAATAACACAGAGGAAAGAATTTAATGAGTATAAACTCAGAAATCTGCTTACATGCTAAAATGAGAATTAGTCAAAGAACCATACTGTATAATATTGCATTTATTAAGATTACTAAAACAACAGAACATTAGAAGTTTATTTCTAGACAATGTGAGTCAATTCAGTCACTTAGCTAATGGCTGCATTTATCTTAATATATCATCCAGATAACCTAATAAAACCAAGTAGTTTTCTCAAGGCTCCTGGATTCCTTCCTGAAGGCACATTCCCTTAATTTCCATTGGTGTCACTGAGTACATGATTACTCATATTGAATCTGCTTACTCTAGTTAAGGGTTAAAGGAGTAAGGGTATATCCAGGCAGCACTGGGCACAAGGCAGATTGGACACTCACTTATTTGTGGCCATCTTAGCCTAGGCTAACTGCTTTAAATATTCAACCTCAAAAGAACCTATGTTCAGCTAACTGATCAGTGCAGTATAACTTCAAGTGCAAACTGGAGGTCATATTTATAATAAAATGCAAAAAAGTATTATTAAAATAAAGTGTAACACTATAAGGACCACGCAGTGATTAGTACTGCTGTTTCATGGGTCTAACATCTTGTTATCAAATCACACTGCTGTCTGCGTGAAGTCTGTGCGCTCTCCCTGTGACTATGTGGACATTCTTAAAGGTAGTTTGGTTTCCCTTCTACATTCCCAAAGATGTGTATGTTAGATTGATTTATGACTCTAAATTGTCCCCAGCGTAAGTGTGAGTATGCACCTGAGTGGGTCCTGTCCAGGGTTCCTTGTGGCCAGAGCTGTTGAAAAAGGCTCCATCCCTCCATGACGCAGTATTGGATTAAGAGGATTATGTGAATGTCTGGAGTTTGTTATGTTATGTAAGTAAAATATAAGTATGCACTAATACTAAATGACAGTATATTACATTATGTTATACATTTCTGCCAAAATCCTGCTATTTCCTTTTATTTTCTGGTAAATCAGCAAAAGTGTCAAATATGCATTTTAACAAGAAAAATAGGAAAATTGTGAGCATTTTAAGTTAATATATAACGCAATTTAATGTAAAACAGTTTATCTACATATCCCCCCAACAGAAGTCCATGCCCAGAATGTGAAAAGAAAACATGATGCAAGTCAGGAGAGATCCGACATTTGAATGTGCAGGAGTAAACAGCGTAACAGCAGCACAATGATTGCTATGTATGAGTCTGATGATGAAATCCATGGTGCAGATGGCACTCTCTATGAAAGGAGCCATACAGAATAATGATGACCTGATTGTTATAGTCCAGCTGTTGTTATTTTGTTTTTATTGTTTGGAGCCAGGATATAATTCAAACAGGGGTAAAAGTTTACTGAACATGTGTAGTCCATTTTTACAGATGCAGGGTGCCAGAGCCATCAAAAGGTCACCTATGTGCACGTACCAATGATCACTTGCACCAAAGCCAATTTAGACTTGACAATTAATTTAATATGTACAGTATTTCTTTGTGATACAGAAAGGAAGGCAGATGACTAAGAGAAACCCATGCAGATACACTCCTTCTAAACAGCAACCAGGTCACAACACAAATCCATTTATAGTTGTGACGTGGCAGAAATGAACACCCTGACTCTGTGGTCTTCCTCTTAATTGTGAATGCCAGCCATAGCTATGAGTGATGCAAATTTACAAGTACTCCATTCCACACAAAAAAGCCTTAGGAATTACATTCAATGTGTCACGCTAAGACCAAGGTGGTTAATTTGACATTGCACCATTTAAAACTCGTGCCTTGGGATTCAACAATAAAAGCAGTTAACCTGTCCAAAACGTAATTAAATAGAATGGCCAGTAGGTGGATGGTGGTCGGTTGGCCTAAAGCTGATGTAACATTATGTGACTTTTTGTCATGGGTTATGTCAGATTTGCTGATTATGTCAAACTACACAACCAGAGGTGGGTATTAATGAGTTACATTTACTTCGTTACATTTACTTGAGTAACTTTTTTAAAATATTGTACTTCTAAGAGTAGTTTTACTGCACCATACTTTTACTTTTACTTGAGTACATTTGTAAAGAAGAAACGCTACTCTTACTCCGCTGCTTTGGGAAACACTTGAATTGTTGCTTTTTTTCCATTAGATACGCTATATTTTTGCCTGAGGGAAGCTGCCAGTGGATCTACTGCATGACTGTTTCACCAATCAGACATAGCAACAATAATCGCACGGCTCCATTTCACAAATCAGACGTAGCCATGCAGTCACATGACCACACACAAACTGTGGTGGCATAGTGGCACAAACTCCTCACAGACAGGGGACGGGGAAAGAAAGAATACATGAAAAATGAGAGCCAACTACTGCTGAAGCTTAACCATCACTTCACTGAGTGAAGAACAAGCACATTTTAACCAAACATGCACAGACACAGACAGTCAAGGTAAAGTAAGACTTCTTGTATGAGCACAAGCTGCCTTGTTCTGTTATTTTTTATCAGCTGTGCTATTTGGAGGGCAAGTTAATATGCAGTATTATACTGTCAGTGTACAGTATATCTTGTCACTGTAAGTAGTTTGCACTGTTCAAACATGCATGTTACCTACTCTAGGTATCGGCTTCATAAGCTTTGTTGTGAAAAACTGAGATTTGGAACTTTGTGTTATTTGTGCCTCTTTATTTTGTAAAGATGTTATTTATTTTTACTCATTTTTTATTTTATTATTTGGAAATAGCAGAATTTGCACATTGTTTTATATATTTGTCTGTCTTAATACAACATTTCTAAAAAATAAATCATTTATTATGATCAAACAGTTACTCATTACTTGAGTATTCTTCCACCAAATACTTTTTTACTCTTACTTGACTAATTTTTTGGATGACTACTTTTTACTTCTACTTGAGTAATATTATTTTGAAGTAACGCTACTCTTACTTGAGTACAATTTTTGGCTACTCTACCCATCTCTGTACACAACTTAAAATTATAGTCCATGTCATATTTATCTGTCTTCCAGCGTAGTCATACTTGTTCGTTTTCTCTTTTTTTTTCATTCTGTTATGGTATGTAAAATACAAAACATCAGACAGACGAGCTTCTCTTCCATTTGTGAGGTCCACCGCCCCTGTGCTGCCTGACGGAGCCGGTGCTGTACCAGTGAAGGATTAATAGCTATGGTGAATTCAGCAGCAGCCTTGCTCTTTTTTTTAAGATTTTTTCCATTTTGTTTTAGTACATAAAACGAGAAAGATGAGCTTCATTTATGAGGCTCGAAACACACATGTTCCTTATTCTTTGTCGCTACATTCTATGCATTGTACTTCCAACTGAGCATTGATTGGTTGTCAGCTCTCTGGCTTACACAACCCCCCTACCCTCTGACAAGAGCCAGTTGCAGACTAGTTGGTCTCAGTCATTAGGTATGACACATTAGGTAATAGTCTTGACAGAAGCATGCCACTGACTACCACCGACTGACTAAGATTATGTAAATGAAGGCTAAGAATGACAATCGATGGAAAAATCATTTAATGTGACATGGACTTAAGTCGTCAGACCTGTGACTTTATCTGTTACAGCCAAACTTTGATGTCCTTGAGGTTTCCTTTCTTTGACAATGCTGTTAACTGAGGTTTTGTCTTCCTTTCCTCCATTGTCAACTAGCCACATCCCAATTAACAGTTAATGGACTTTATGATTTTTTAATTATTGAAGTTGCTTTCTTTTATTTGATGTTTCATATATTTTTTGTTTGTGTATAAAATATTGTGTACTTTAATCCTTACTGTTAATAAAGTATAGGTTTTGCCATTTTTTTGGCAATCAAAAAAGGAAGTTTCACTAAACTAGACCCATCCCCACACTTAGCATATGTTCAGAACCAAAATTTTGATTGGGATGCCCTCTCTAGGTAAGGTGGAAATTCTGCTCTTATTGGAGGAGTTGAAGTACCTTAGGATCTTGTTCACAAGTGTTCACCATTTCACCGTGCTTTGCCACTTGACACTGTGCATCCTCGATGTGTGCCCCTCTCTCTCTGCCAAGTATTCTCAGCAGTGCACATACACTTAAATCAGAGGTTCTTAACCTTTATAAGAATTAAACCCTTTTTGTTTTTAAAATTGTTCATGACCCACCTTCTACAAAAGTGACAGCTCAAAAAAAGGATCACTTTCTTTAAAGATAAAATAAGTGAAAAAAAAAGATCATCTACTTTTAATTAACCTACTTGGTGATTGCAACCACCACCCTCCCCCTAACTTGCAACTACAATATGACACCCAAGTTAAGAACCCTTGCAAAATCAGCTCTTGGCAACACGATATAGGCCAGTTAGCTTAACATGCATCACAGGAAAATTAATGGAAGGAATTATTAAGAATAAGATTGAGCAACACATGGCAAGGACAAGAATTATTAGGAACAGTCAGCATGGGTTCAGAAGAGGGAGGTCGTGTTTAACTAACATGCTGGAATTCTATGAGGAAGCAACAAGAGGATATGATCAAGGTGGAGCATATGATATTATTTATCTTGACTTTCAGAAAGCATTTGATAAGGTGCCACATGAGAGGTTGGGAATCAAATTAAAAGAAGTGGAAGTTCAGGGTGATGTTTTAAGATGGGTGCAGAATTGGCTCAGACACAGGAAGCAGAGAGTGATGGTGCGAGGAACCTCATCAGAACTGGTCGATGTTAAGAGTGGTGTTCCACAGGGGTCAGTGCTAGGGCCGCTGCTATTTTTAATATATATAAATGATTTACATAGGAATATAAGTAACAAGCTGGTTAAGTTTACAAGTAACTTTTAAGCTGGTTAGGTTTGGAATCCGTTATATCATTACAGTAGGAATTGGACAGCATACAGGCTTGGGCAGATTTGTGGCAGATGAAATTTAATGTCAGTAAATGTAAAGTATTAAACATAGGAAGTAAAAATGTTAGGTCTGAATACACAATGGGTAGTCGGAAAATCGAGATTACACCTTATACGAAGGATTTAGGAGTCATAGTGGACTCTAAGCTATCGACTTCCCAACAGTGTTCAAAAGCCATTAAGAAGGTAAATAGAATGTTAGGTTATATAGCACGATGTGTGGAGTACAAGTCCAAGGAGGTTATGCTCAACCTTTATAATGCACTGGTGAGGTCTCATCTGGAGTACTGTGTGCAGATTTGGTCTCCAGGCTACAAAAATGACATAGCAGTGCTAGAAAGGATTCAGAGAAGTGCGACTAGGCTGATTCCAGGGCTACAGGGTTTGAATTATGAGGAAAGATTAAAAAAGCTGAGCCTATACAGTTTAAGCAAAAGAAGATTAAGAGGTGACATGATTGAAGTGTTTAAAATTATGAAGGGAATTTGTACAGTGGCTCGAGAATGTTATTTTAAAATGAGTTTATGAAGAAAACGGGGACACAATTGGAAATTTGTTAAGGGTAAATTTCACACAAACATTAGGAAGTTTTTCTTTACACAAAGAATGATAGATGCTTGGTATAAGCTACCAAGTAGTGTGATAGACTGTAAGATTTTAGGAACTTTCAAAACTCGACTTGATGTTCTTTTTGTAAGAAATAAGTGGATAGGACTGGCAAGCTTTGTTGGGCTGAATGGCCTGTTCTCGTCTAGAGTGTTCTGATATTCTAATGTTCAATGCCGCCATCATCACATCCTGGCTTCATTAGCAGTCTTGTACTAATACACTGGTGTAATTGCCAGTGAGCCAATCAGTTTTAATACATCAAAAATGAAAGACCTTATTTTTGTTCTATCATTTCTTACTCAGGCCAATTTCTCATTGGTCTAGCCACCTTCTTTTCACAACTGAAAAAATATAATTTCTCCAAATTCCCATCTACAGCATTTGCATGGCTATGCTCATGATATTGTCCAACAGAACTGCTATGATGCACAAAATAAGATTATTTAAAAACTAAAATATCTATAGTTTTATAAATTGCAAACAGCAGCAGTATGCTGTCCTTACTTGAACAATTTCAACAGCTGTCTCCTTTACATGATAAGAATCCTCTAAGCTTCTAAGCGTTCAAACTGCCAAAGAAAATGGTTCAAGGAGTAACTTCCAATAATGGCCAATCAAGTACAGATTCCTTTACGAGGTGAACAAAATGACATGTTTGAAGGTTTGCTGATGAATAAATTAGGGTTAGGGTTCACAGTTTTGTTGTATTATTTAAAGTGTGGATGATTTTCATCATAGAATTCTATGGAAGCTGCAGTGGACATGTCTGTAAACAGCAGAGTAAATGGACAAGTTTCAGCTTCATTTCTTCATGAGGAATTCTGTACTAGTTTTAAAAAAAGAGTGCCCTAATGTAGTGATGCCATTGTTAAAGACCATAATGAATTTCCATATGAGGCAGTAAGCAGTAGCCTACATGGCTTTAAGAAGGCGCACTGCTTATCACCGCTTCTTCTCTGTTTCTTACAATGAAAGGCATGCACTCCTAACAGGAGAAAACAGCACTTAGGCCAATAAGGAGAAACAGGAAGGGGCCTGATTCACTGCAGCCATCCATGATTGGGTCACACTGTTGTTTTGTGAATTATACACTATAATGGAAGCTCCAGTAGATGGTGCTGTTTAAAAAGGCAGATGCTGGGAGGTGGTGGGGAACCCTGTTTAAAAGTGAGAGTTGTTGTTGTAGTTGTAGGAGAGAAAAAGAAAACAAAAGAGGAATACTTACCATTACAGGCTTCCTGCTTTACTAAAAAAGAGTCCAAGTACAAATTATAACACATACCTTGTGCCCACTGCTGCTAGGAATGGCACAGGCCTAGACAAAGCATGGACGGATTGATGGAAGGGGGCTACACAGATGGGCACATATGGGTAAACCTCTTAATATATTATATGACACAGAGCAGACAAACACCCCAGTGGAGATATAATCATGAAGAATGCAGAAGTTCACACAACACCTTAATATGGAGCATTCTGCACACCTCTTGAGCGTAATTACATGCAAAGCAGGGTTTCTTATCTTTTTGAACTCTATTACAAGTAAAGCAGGCTCACAGTGGACATTGAATCTTTGTTCCACTGATAGCACAGTTAAAATTTCAAAAGAGCTATAATCCTACTAATGTATCATCATTATATAATACTAGCCATGTGCGACCAACTACATTGTGCGTGTTAAAATTGTCTGTGAAGGGCTCCCTGTTTAAACGCAGCTGCCAGTTGTGAACTGGGCCCTTAATCGCACAGCATTATGGTTTTGTATAATATAAACAAAAATAAAAAAGAAAACCCTTGTATATTGATTTGATAGGAACGGCCTACTCGGAATCACTGTCCGAATTGTAATCACGTGGTGGTGTAGGAGCATTTCTGCTTCTGTCCGTTCACAGTCCGTGTCGTTTTCACAACGCTGTCATTTCCTCTCACAATCTCTTCTCAACCTTTCTCCAATATTGCAGGTTGCTTTGTGGCAATCCAAAGAGTAAGGCAATATACACGGAGCAATGGTTATAAAAGGGGAACACATAGGTATCCAGGCTCTTTAAAGCATAAATAGGGATCACTTCACTGACATGTGAGCAAGCCACGGCACAATTGTGAGACGCGCACCACTTGCCTGCTACAACGTCCATCCATCCATCCATTTTCCAACCCGCTGAATCCGAACACAGGGTCACGGGGGTCTGCTGGAGCCAATCCTAGCCAACACAGGGCACAAGGCAGGAACCAATCCCAGGCAGGGTGCCAACCCACTGCAGGACACACACAAAAACACCCACACACTAGGGCCAATTTAGAGTCGCCAATCCACCTAACCTGCATGTCTTTGGACTGTGGGAGGAAACCGGAGCGCCCAGAGGAAACCCACGCAGACACGGGGAGAACATGCAAACTCCACGCAGGGAGGACCCAGGAAGTGAACCCGGGTCTCCTAACTGCGAGGCAGCAGCGCTACCACTGCGCCACCGTGCTGCCCCAGCTACAACGTAACAATAATAATTTCCGGAACGTGCTGTTACGTTGTCATTCATTTTACCCACTGTCTTTCTTTCATTCATATGTTATGTAGGCACGTACGTTTTATCTTCGGCAATCTCATTCTCTAACCAGGCCTCAGGAGCTAACCAGCGTAACACTGTCCACCACCCCTTTCGTTATTCCGGCACATTGTTGACATCCGTGAGTAACAACAACGTACTAAACTGGAAGGTGGTCTACACATGCGTGGAATTCGCGGACAAACAAAGATCAAGATCTAAATGTAGATCTCTTTAGTTAATTTAAAGCACAACAATTTGTTTAGTTTGAATGTCTGTGTTTTGAGGTGTGACTGGCGTACTACAGTCTTCAGTAATATAAGCATGGAGGAGATTCTTAATGCAATGGCTATGTTTTAGCTGTCTCTCTACTGCCATCTAGTGTTTCTTCTTCTAATTCATTCGTGGACAAACAAAGATCAAGATCCAAATGAAGATTATATATAGAGATGGCTGATATTAATTTTGTACAGTGCAAATGTTTATTTATAACACAGCTCTGTCTCACTAGTGAGGTGGATGGGAAGGAGTGAAAATAAATTCTCTTAACATTTATCTCCTCATCTATTCAGCCACCCACACATCTAATCCAATTTTTCACATTTCTTCTCAGGTCTCTGAAGTTGTGAGATGGAAGCACCAAACAGTGGGCCCCTTCTTAAACATCCCCCTCCATCCTAGGTGGTTCTCAAGCAGGACTGGTGATTAATGTTTCATAAAAAAGTGTTAATATCTGTGCCTTAACATGGGAGTCGGTGGCTAGAGTCCCAAGTGGCTCTTTGTCAACAGATTGATTCTGATTCTTTGAAACCAAACTAAAGCTATAGAGAGTAGAGAGAATTTGAGTTTTATAAACCTATGCCAAAATGAAGTCAAATTCATCTGATTTGCTTTTGGCTCTGTGTTTTGCTGGCACACACTCTCTTTTAGGCGATTATATCAGGTTTGTACATTACATGCCTAATTTCAAAGGGAGAGATTTCAGAGAGATTAAACTTTAGAAATTAAATTGTGGAGGTGACTTTTTATGCAGTGCATTGTGTATTCAAAAAAGAAAGCAACAAGCTATTCAACCGCCACAAATCAGAAGCACCTCATTATAAGTGCATGAACTGCTATTTAATATTCTCCCAAGGGAAGCCGAACCACTATTATTATACATAATTATGGATTTGTGCTTTATCCCATAAACAGAAGGGTTTAGTGCATGCAAAAAAGGCCAAATTGGCAACAGAAATCAACATTGTTGACATGCCAATTTCCAAAAAATCGTATCTGTATCTTTAGTTAGGGGCCAGCAACATACAAAGAGATTCCAATGTTGCATCCTGAGCTCAGATGCTGATGTTTTAAATACTGTAGAGCCAATCTGCATATTGTAATCAGCTGCATTCATAAAACAATCAGTTTCAATTTTATATAGCGCCTTTGACAGTAAATTTTACTGTAGCCTGATTTCTCTGTGCACCTGTTGTTTTGGAAATACTTTAAAAAACTGATACAGGACCTAAAGCATGTGCTTAAATGGAAGCAATATATGGCTTAAAGAAGGTAAAGATAAAATTTCAGTCATTCTACTAATGGTGCTTGCTCATGTGTGCGTTTGATCATTAAATCCAACAATAAAATTTTATTTTACATAGTGCTTTTCACAGAGCACACCATCACAAGGTGCTATAACATTCACCCAATGTCGACAAGACCCTGAACTTGACAAGACTTACTGTGTTTCAGATCTCTCTCTGCCAATAAACAAGCAAGCTCCAAAAAACATCTCGACCTTCAATTATTCATCACTTCCCATTCTAAGACAATAACTATGGAATTCAAATAATGCCAAATTAAACAATTGTTGGCCTTGAATTTTCTGGGATTTCTTTAAGTCTCATCTACTAAAAATCACAAACAGTAACCTGTACATTAATAGGCACATGATCTACACACATAACCTTCAGCCTATACACTCAATCTGGCATTGGGCTGCCACATTACTAACAGGCAGTATATTGCACAGGAGTAAGGGGTCTAGTTTGGTGTAAAGTAAAAGCGATTTTATGTAAAATACAACACTGAACATCTATAGTAAATAAAGGTCTGTCGACATGTATTGAGATGAATAAGTCAAAATTGCTCATTCTGCTATATACACAGACAATTTAAATTAGAGATAAAAAGTTAAATATGCAGCAAACATTCAGTGTCATATCATATTATTGAGTATCTCTTCTCACATGAGTCCGGTTTTTGTTAAGGTTTTGTTGAGTCAATTAGGTGGATCCTTGCCTTAGCATTGTAGGCTTAAGTAAGTAAAGTAAGTCCTTGCAGGCTTGGCTTTTTTATTTTTTCAGTTTGGTGTCAGGACCCTTTAGTGTCACTGGACATATTTCGATCTTTTACTAAAGAGGCATTTTCTTTTGTGCCTGTCACTTACAGTTCAGTATATTAAAATACTTATTTTGACTTGATGGATCACACTGTATATCATTACACTTTACTGAAGGGGACCAAAAATTTAAAACCTGAAACGTAGTCATTAGAGTCCTCCACAAAGACAAAAAAAAAAATTGGATGACAGTCTGAAATTAGTGGAATATGTAGAGCAGTCAAAGTTAGAATCAAACCAATCTCATGAGCTCAAACGAAGTTATTCCATGAAAATAATGAGGAAACTATATATTTAAATCACATTTCATTAAGTCACTCAATTTATATTTTATCTTTTATGATTGACACAAAACAAAAATGCTTTTCATTACAGGACAAGATAACTCATTGTTATATGGAGAGCACGGTCAGATTAAACAACTCTTTTACCACCATGGTTACATTTATAGAACCTCAATTCATGACTGTAAGTCCACTTTCTTAACTGGTAGACATATTACGCAATGAATAGCTACCGTATATCTAAAATAAATACAGTGGTACCTCGGTATACGTCCTTAATCTGTTCCAGACCCTTTGACTTATACCAAACAGGATGTATACCAAATGAATTTTTTCCATAAAAAATAAAGGGAAAATAATTAATCCGTTGCCATGAAAAAAAATCCTATTGTTATTGGCATATTATACATTGATGGGGTTGTATAAAATAATTTAAACACTGCTTAATACTAAAATACATAAATACAAAAGCAATTAGATAAAATAAATGAAAATTTAACCTCACTTTACTTTTTAATAACGTCTTTGTTTTTCACAATTTTAAATACCGTCGTTCTCAGCATACGGTATGCAGCAGCCATGTCCTGGATACGCATGCCACCTTCATACTTTTCAACAATCAATTCAAATTTATACAAAAAAACACAAAATCATGTGAAAATTCACAGTGAGTTATACAGTGAGCCGTACTGATGCTTGTGGGCAGTCGTGGCTTTGTCTCGAGAGAGGTAAACAAGGGTAGTGTAGTGTTCTCTAGATTGAAGTAGCGACACACTCAGAATAACGTTTCGAATGCTGTTTATTTTGAACCACGTTTAACCAACTCTCCATACAGCGTGCCTTCTAATCCACACCCCTCCCTCCGGCAGTCATATGTCTCAAAATACGCAGACCATAGCAATCAACACCCAAACATAAAGCAATGGACAAAAGCATCATTGAACAATCATATACAACAGGTAGCACGCGGGTTGTTCACTGAATGCTAGCAACTGCTGTACTGATGCTCGTGGGCAGTCATGGCTTTGTCTCGAGAGAGAGGTAAACAAGGTTAGCACACGAGTCATATTCCAATCAAAAGTCGTATACCAAGCAAAATTTTTCATGTATAAACAGGACGTTTACCAAGTTGGACTTATTCCAAAGCGGGTGTATACCAAGGTATCACTGTACATGTATTTAATTGTCACCATTTTATATAATATGTTTTTAAATAGGATGAATGATAGCACGGTGGCTAGTGCTGCTGCCACTGCTTCACACATTCAGCATAATGCATTTGCAGATTCTCCACATGTCTGTATGGGGTTTTCTCAGACTATTCTGGTTTATCTCCCATATCCTGCAAGACATGCTGCTCAGGGTAACTAGTGAGAGTGGGCTCTGTGATGGACATGACATGATACTGTCCAGGGCTATTTCCTGTCTTATGCTTCCAGGATTGAGCAGATCTGAGTATGTAAGATATGCAAAATATATAAAAAATATAAAAGGGAATAAAGCAGGAATCAGCCCTAGACTGGATGCCTGACTATCACATTGCACACTACCTGCCACAGACAAGTTAATTTCAGAATAAGAAATCTGACGAACGACAGGAGACCATTCAGTTTATCAGGATTCTTTAGATAATAGCTATGCTGCCCTACTATCTCATCCAGATACCTCTTTAAGGTTGTCAAGGTCTTTAGACTTGACCTAAGTAAACACAGGGAAAACATGTGTTCTCCAAACAGAGAGACCGGTGTTCCAGGTGTCTGTCAAAAACCCTTCCTCAAATTTTGTTTCACTAACAAGGCAAAAAGTAAACCGTAAAGTTGATTACTCCCATAATATAAGGTGATAGACCTAAAAAAAAATGCACACAGAAGACTAAAATAACATGACCTTCGGCACCATGTCAGCATGGATTTCTGTCTCTGTAATTATTTTAGGGACAGCTTCAATATAAAACATGGCTGAATTCTGTATTCTTTTCATTAAAAATGACAGCAAAAAATAATCAGTCCATTCATAGTGTGAGACTGACTATCAATGGGCTGATTATTCATTTCTGACTTGGCAAAACAAGATAAGTATGTTGGCATGCAGGACACACCATTTATATATAAAGTGCCCCGCACGGTTGATGCCACAAGTATCACCGCCTGGTGGATAATGGAGAAGTAATCCTGGGAAGGAGGCCAAGCATACACTTTCAGAAAACCAATGAAACCCCATAGGGCTTCTCACTTATGCAAGACTGAAGAGGAATGGAAGGACAGATTATGCATTAAAAAAAGAGGAGCAAAAGCATCTGAAATGGCTTTCTGTTCGGCCTTTAGCCAGGGCTATGTCCAAAAGGAAGGGCCCAGGCTCTTGAAGGAACAATACCTTTTTTGTTTCAGCTGCAGAAAGAGCTAGGTCCTGGCTGGGCACACAATAGTGTGAGCAAGAAAAACTCTGAATCTCAGGCATCATAAATCAGCAATGCCAGCATCAAGCTTACAAAAGAAAAATAGGAAAGAAATATTAAAAGAAATTCTGTGGCCAGCACACAACACAAGGAGCAACATTTCTGTGCTGGAATTTATCTTCCTAATTTATTTATTTCTTTTTCCACAATGCCTGCCAAAATTCACTTCTCCACAATGTAACTGCTCTATATTTAAACACTATGTCTAGTAAGATGAAAACGGAGCACAGAACATGATTTTATGATAAGATTAGCTTGGGCCCATTGTGCATGCATGGGCCTCAGTCCGGCTAAGTTAATTCTGCCAGAGAATTTCATTATTATGTGAAGAAGAGCAGGCGTGTTTGGATGGTGAAAAAACATTCAAAACTTTATAAGACAGTGAAAGCAAAGCAGACAAGAAAAAGTTAAAATGCAGCACAGCTAACAACACACACATCAGATAGAGAGAAATGCCAGGTAAATCACAGAGGGACATGCTGAAGTGGATCCATTCTTTAGCTATAATTATTGAAACAGTAGATGTTCAACAACAGCAAGCTCCAAAATGAGAAAGGCAAACATACAGTACAACCAATATAACAATGCAGGTGAGCTACTATAATTGGAGAGCTCAGTGAAGTAGGTTGGGGTCCCATCCCTGGCTCCTAATCAGACTCGATATGGATTACTAAAACCATTCAGAGAAATCACTTGGATATGGCATTCTCAAAAAAAGGTTCAGTATTAAATTAAATTGTGTGAAAATATTTGTGCCCAAAAATGCGACATTTCCACATTGGGTGGCATAGTGTACAGTGGGTTGAACTACGGCCTCACAAATACAAAGCCCTGATTCAAATATGTGTGCAGTTTTAAAGTTCTTCCTGTGTCTACATGGAATTTCTCTCAAATCTCAAAGCTGTACAAGGCAGGGTGATTGGAAACTTTAAACTGGCTATGCATAAGAAAGAGTGTGATGGACTGGTAATTTCCAGTATGCAGTTGGGGGGAGTCAAGTTACTTCAAAGTGACACTGTGTTAGGATAGTGGAATTTAAGTCATCATGAGTATTGTTGGGATTTTTTGATTATATGAATATTTGCTCTGTGTTGTGGATGGAGTATTGGATTACGGACTGACTTTGTCTGATTTAGGTTGCCTTTTTGTTCATTTTTATGTCCTGCCAGTTTTGTGTTGCTTCTTTTGATTCCTTAGTACATTTCTTTAATTATGAAGAAACTCTGCTTTGGTGGTCTTTGTGGATCACAGTTACAGTTCTCCTCATTTTTAAAATAAATTTAAATTTAAATCTCCTTACCCATTTTTGGGCTTGTGCTGGCCGGAAAACATTCTTTTTGAATTTGGGATGAGGCCCATCCAGTCGTCCCAGACCAGAATCCAGCAGGTCTGGCCTCGTTCTGTAGGTTTCTTGAGGCCTGCACTACTTGTTATAGGTTTTTGTGTCTGGAATCACAAGATTCACTCAGTTTATTTCAGGACAATCCATGTTTCAGTGGAGTTGTCCTTAGTAATGTGTATATGAGTAGAGTAGACAACAGATGACAAGCTGCATATTTCAGGAATGTCTAGTTAGAAGGACAAATAGTTATAGTAATGTGGCTCATTATTCTTTTTGAGAGGAGGCAGTTGGAGAAGAGCTGGGTATGCACTCTTTGAAGGGCAGCATGCCTGTTGATGATCTTGATGAACAACATCAGTAGCAATTACTCCATAAGCATAATGGTAACTGAAGAGATACCCCAAAAACCGTAGTTATACTCCCAAGACTTTATACTTATAGCCCTATACTCCACAGAAGAAAAAAAGGCAACATATGAAGCACTAGGGGGTGTCTGACTCTATAAAAGTATATAGAGGGATCAAAAATGAGAGGGGGTTATAGGAGGGAACTAATGGGGTTAGGCCTTTTTGCTGGCCTACTTGATTTTGGGAGTAGTTCTAGAGATTGCTGCAGGAATAACCACAGGGTGAGATAAAAGGGTGCCTCAAAACACTATCAGAAACATTTATTATCAGAAGATATAATCAAATGATTCATTTTAATAGTTGTTCATTTTGGGCATCTCCACTTTATTTTCTACCTAAAGAATCAATTAAAGCTTACTACAGCCCCTCGTTTCTTAATAAAAGACAACAAGCCATCAACTGACCTATGCACAAGTGCTATATGGCTAAAGGGAAACATCTTTAGATGCAAAGCATATCACACACAATGGAATAATTAAGAAATGAACAAGTAAGGACTCTAAACAAATCCAAATCATATTATGTGATATCATCTACTGTTAAATTCTACTCCGTACTTCTAAAATTTTTATTTTTATACTGTATTGAGGATTTGTTCTGTTCTGTGTATTGTATTGACCCCCTTCTTTTGACACCCACTGCATGCCCAACCTACCTGGAAAGGGGTCTCTCTTTGAACTGCCTTTCCCAAGGTTTCTTCCATTTTTCCCTACAAGGTTTTTTTGGGAGTTTTTCCTTTTCTTCTTAGAGAGTCAAGGCTGGGGGGCTGTCAAGAGGCAGGGCCTGCTAAAGCCCATTGCGGCACTTCTTGTGTATTGTATTGTAAGAATGTAAATCAAAGATAGTGATTAGATTTCCTGAAAGCAAAATGAGGAAAAAGAATGACGGCAAAATAAATATAATTCACAGAGAATCCTGAGTATCCCACATCTCATATTCCACTTGATTACAGTGCTTCTTTGATGATCAGTTCTAACGCTATAGCTTGTGTCACCGTGGTAAATATGCACAAGTTCCAATCTGCTTCTGGGACATCTGAACTTTGTGACAGCCACATGAAAATAAACAAGCGAAACACCAATATGGCAAGTGATGTGAAAGAGATATACATCTACCTTTTATTCTTCACTTTTCACTACTTCTCACTACAATCATTTATTTTTAAATGGCATTCTACACTGGCAATGCAAACGTTTCCTGTACAGACACACTTACTTTTGCTATTTCAAGGAATAGAAATGGAAGAGGAATACTTTTTAACTTTTTTTCCATGAATAGGTCAATAAACAGTTCCTGTCATATTAACTTAAATTTCTAACAGCAAGAATAAGTGCACAACACAACCTGATGCCAAAGGTGACAAGTTCAGCTGAGAAGTTGAAAAGAATGCCAACATTAAGCAGATTCTTAAAAATATAACTCTGACTTCCCTAGACTATAAACAATTATTTTGATTTTATTTTGTATTACCAAATACATTTTTTTCAGAAACATATGGGATTAGTTTATAAAACTTTTCTTGTGTTTTACCCATTTGCGCTATTTTTTGGCAGCTTTAGAATTTCCTAGAAGCTCTAGGGAGGTAAGTGATTTCTGCAAGCTGCTAAATAGAGTTTTAGCTTTAAAACACAATCCATAAAGTGCAAAGTGGCTTGTTTTAGTTTAAAACCTCATATACCTGAAGTGTTTCTCCAATAATACATCATCACCACAAATGCCAATTTGCTTATTTTATATTTACTTTTTCATTTTTTATTTGTTTGTACTCTTGGCCTCCAATTCAAGCTAATTTATGGGAAGTGTTTCATCATTTACCATTGTTATGCACAATTTCTATGTCTTATTTATTCACAACCAATTAGTAGTTTCCATCTTAATGGGTCTAACTGTTGTTTTATATTATTTATTTATTTGTTTGTTTTTATTACAAATTATAACATATATTCATGTAACTATTATTTATTTACAGTATAGTTCTTTTTACCTGCTTTGCAATTGTCCTGATTTTATGTATATGTTGCACTGTGGGCCTGCGGATTCTTATTTTGTGCCACTGTATGCTGCAATACTGTGTATGGATGGTATGACAATAAAACCACTTGACATATCAGTACTTTTTGCCTTCTGTGTACATTTACATTAAACTACATAGCTTTAGGTACCTACTAAGGAATCCATTCCCGGGAATTCGGGAATCCCGCATGTCATTCCTGGGAATCCCAGGCTCCCTGGGATGACACAGTGCACGGGCATCTCATATGTGAACAGTTTTAGAACGACCGACACTTATTTTTAATAAAAGTACTGCAATATGTTGACACCAATAAAAGACTAACTTTATCTACAAGCAGTTCATGCTGTCATATAAGTACGTGTATCTAGTTCAGGGATGCCCACACTTTTTCGGCTTGCGAGCTACTTTTAAAATGACCAGGTCGAAATGATCTACCTACATTAAAAATGCTATACATATATATATATATATATATATATATAGCATAGTTTTACTGTCAAATAATGCAAAGCGTATGCAACACGTGTTTCGTCCTTTAAGTTGCGCCACAGCGTGTGGTTCGTTTATTTGACCTCATGTAGATCGGGGTAATTACACTCATGGCATTCGTAGTCTAAATTACAATCTGACTGTATGGGTGGTTACCTACCAGGTAATGCTTGTGTCGGCGGTGCCCTCTTCAGTTACGAGAAGCAGATCATAGAATGTTGCAAAGTTTTACTGTCAAATAATGCAAAGAGTACGGGACGCGTGTTTCGCCCTAATTCTGGGCTCATCAGGCGTACACACTCACTGCACCCCCTCTCGGGAATCGAACCTCGGACGTCAGTGTCAGAGGCGAAGCCACGGCATGTGGTTCGTTTATTTGACAGCATGTAGATCGGGGTAATTACATTCATGGCATTCGTAGTCTGAATCACAATCTGATTGTATGGGTGCATGTGGGACAACCAGTGTGTTAGAAGGAAAGAGATCTCAGACTGACTGCCCTGTATGTCAATCAAGTGGCAAATGCCATAGGGAGGATATATGATAGACTAACGTTTAAAAAAATGTTTTTTGAGTGCAACACGATCTACCTGATAAGATACTGATACACTTGTTCTAAACAACACCCATGCTTGCCGTTGCTCTGAAACATTGCCATTTCAGCTTTTACTGATACATCCAGTTTCTTGTTATCATTCTGTGATGACAAGTTTCTTGTCACAGATAATGCGGATGCAACAGACTGACGCATTGCAATTTCAAGTTGCTGTTCAAAGCAGTTTTCTGACAGACGTCAATGAAGTCTGCCCTGTCCTGGCATTCGTGATCGATTTTTACACTTTTACACGCTATATATGCGAGCTTGGCCATTCTCGGTTTCCCGCGAATTACAGTAGTTTCATTCCCGGGAATGCCGGAATGAAAAATGTCCGGGAATGGATTCCCTAGTTACTACCTACTGTATGAACATCCCTAGACCCAGATAGTCTTACATTTGGGAAAGTTCAGATGCTGCTAATATCATACCCTTATTTACCTTCAGCATGAAAAACAATAAAATCAATGAAGTCTTGAAAATGAATACCCCATAACATAAGACTATGCTGCTTACTCCAAGTACAGTATATGAAACATCTTTATATTCATCTGCAGACATAAGACCCATCATATATCTAATACATTCAGACTGTGAGAGTACCATGCTTTAATATCCATCAATTGTGTGAACTTGTCACAATGACTGGCACAATGCAATGACCCACCCTGGTCAAGATGCCAGTCTCACATTGAGTAATTCACTTATACTCCACCACATACACAGAGTAACTACATTTGTACATCTTTGGTAAGTATGAGGAAACATGAGTACTCAAAAAAACCTAAAACAAAAATACAGAAAACATGTGAACTCAAAGCAGGCAGTGACTGGGTAATTTTTCATCTTGCGCAATCTATCTCCAAGCCTCTTCTGGCTGCTTGTACAGTACCAGTGAAGAATAATTCAACACTTTCTTTTCATCAACAACAACATTTATTTTTATAGCACATTTTCTTACATAGGATGGAGTTTAAAGTTATTTTCCTTCCTTCTTGTATATTTAAGTACACTTCTATTAAGACTGTTTTGCATGGTTTCTAATTTTAACAGTGCTGCATAAAATAAATTGATCTACGCATCCTTCCATTTCCCAAGCCTGCTTAATCCAATCTGAGGTCAAAGGGAGCCAGAATCTATACTGAAAACATTTGGTGCAAGGCTGGAATCAGCCCAGGACAATACATCAGTTCATCACAGTGTACACGACGCACATACTCTCTGACACTGACCCTGGAGTCATTAAGTGTCACCGATTGACACAGGCTTTCACTGCAATACTTAACAAGTCAGATGGACAAAGGGTCATGAAATGATATAATGCACCTCAGTTCAAAATACAACTGCTTTTAACAGTTAAAGCAAACAAAATATGCAATTAATTTTAAAATATAAGATTTTCTGAAATATAGGGCATATAGAGAAATTACTCAAATATAAGAATTGCTGAACAGAAATGCCATATCAGTTCAGCACCTTTTCTGCACAGGAAAAAGCACAGCAACATCTGATATGTACCAGAAGAGGGTGTTGGTGTGAAAAGTAGGTGCTTGATGATGAGATATATGCAGACACAATGATAAGTTGGTTCTTAAAAAAATAATGTTTGTACTTCCTAAATGTGTGCTCCAAGAATAGTTGTACTTTGTCAGTGGTAAGATAACTATACTAAATCCTAATTCACATCAAAAATGACCATTAAGCATAGCGTAAGCACAATTCACAACTCAAAGTCTCATTCATATTTAACTTCTACCTTCATGGTGGGAAAATAAGAGCAGACTAACACATTAAAAACTGGGCTGAAAACGAACAAATGTATAATGAAAAAGAAGTAAATCGCTATAACAGCAGATTTTTACTGTGTAACCGCTAAACACATGAGCAGTTGTCTGTCTTTTCAGGCAAGAATTGTAATATATGACTGCTCAGTCATTTTGGAATTCTAAAGACCACAGGACATCACCAGAAATGATTCAAAAGGATGAAATGACAAACTAAACAACAAAAATAAGTATAATCTGTGCAGAAAGAAATTAAAAAGAAGGGTGAACCTGATTGCCATACACATCATGTTCTAACCTACTAGGGTTCACTGAACAAATATTAAAGATAAAAGATGAATCTTTTCATTAATTTAAACATAGTTCAGATGAGAAGGTTACACAGGATGTAAATATACAGACATACTAGGAGAAGACTAGTAATCGACACATGGAAACTTGGTGTTATCCCTTCAGGAAACTTTTTTTTTACCTCTCATAGACAAAGCACTTTTATCATCTGCCACCACAATGAACTGAGCTCTTTATACTCGCTCTGTTCGTCATCATAAGCAAGTGTTAGAATTTACATATCAGCCACACAATTGCTATTGCATTGTAACATATTACTTAGTAAAATGTTGCTGCAGCTAACATTATACTGCATTTTATTGAAACTGAAAACCACAATTAAAAGATGCAAGTTTTTTTTTACTAACATTGTATAAATTGGGTTTTAAATGGCTTATTGCATTAATTTAATGGAAATCATCTATTTTTATAATTGGATATATAATATTTAACTTATGATTATTATTCCTACTAACAATGTGATTATTTGCCTCTATATTAATTATGTCTTATTAATATGTACATTCATTTTTTGCAACTATTTTTGTAACATAATGTCAGTAGAAAAGTGTACTTATTTTTGTGTTACTATGGTGGGCATCCAATTGTGGAAAAGAACCCCCCTAAAATGTTAGTTTTCTGGGGCTGACACTGCTTTTTGGCTGAATTTTTATTTGTTTTCTACTTGGAAGACTATTAGCAGGATTGCCTAGGACTGACTGAGCAAGGAAGTTGAAATCTAACGGGTAAAGTGGAAATACAAATTACACACCTTATTTCCAAACTATATTACTCTATCTTCATACTGTCAAACAAGAATACACACCTGGGGACAACTTATTAAACAGTTTGTAGTGAATAGTGATGAAATCCACCACTGAAAAGGCTATGCCTCAAATTTCCTCAGGTCCATGCACTTTTAATGGCCGGGGTGCAAACGAAAATGCAAGTGAAGCAAATTGAAAAAGAAACTGAACAAAAGACTTGACACTGAAAATTAAAAGCTAACATTGCTGCTATCAATTAATAAGTTCAGTAACCTTTATGATTAATTCATACATATTTTTGTCATTTTTTAACTACTGCATCACTCAGCAACTAGTCTTTAGAGAGGTACAGTGATCTATACATCCATCCATCCATTTTCCAACCCATTGAATCCGAACACAGGGTCACGGGGGTCTGCTGGAGCCAATCCCAGCCAACACAGGGCACAAGGCAGGAATCCAATCCCAGGCAGGGTGCCAACCCACCTCAGGACACACACAATCTACGGCCAATTTAGAATCACCAATCCACCTAACCTAACCTGCATGTCTTTGGACTGTGGGAGGAAACCGGAGTGCCCGGAGGAAACCCACACAGACACGGGGAGAACATGCAAACTCCACGCAGGGAGGACCCGGGAAGCGAACCCGGGTCTCCTAACTGCGAGGCAGCAGCGCTACCACTGCACCACCGTGCCGCCCATGATCTATACAGTATATACTAAAGTGCTGTAACTATATTCTGGTATGGCATGTTTGGCATTTACAAATAAACAGCAATGTTAACCTACTGTAGTTATTGATGTAGATTGTGTAGCCTCGTCTGTGGTCACTGCTAATGCTAGAGCATCATTCGACATATTAACTGTTTTGAGTGTACTGTGTACCTGTCCTGGAGTGTAAAATGTTTCATTTTTAAATCTACAGACTGTTTATTAAGTTTATATTAAGTTTTAATTTTGCTCAAACAAACCAGGATAACCAGAATTTACAAGACTCTTAAAAGCAATTTCACTACAGAAGCAGTTAACATTGAAAGGATTTCTCTCTTATCCATTTTTCCCATATTGTACTAGTAATTTATAACTTTAGTTTACTTGTTTTAGTTGGTTTACAACTTAATGGTAGGATGAAGAAACTAGTAGTCATGCAACAGGATTAGAAGTTGTTTCAAATAGTTTATAGTCTGGGAAAGGAAAGCAGTACACAGGTGTGCAAAAAAATTTAAAACTTTAAGCAGAGTCAATCATCATAAGGACAGCCAGCCAATCAAATGTGTGCAATGTCACATGTCCCAAAGCCCCACATGAAATGTTAACATAAATATGGCTTGTCTGAGGGAAAAGAGGAGGCAACGAAAGCAATAACATAGGAAGTGACATCAGAGACCAAGACCTGAGTGACCATTCCATTTGGACATTGGAGAACGTAACCTATGAATAATAGTGATTGCTTAATCAAAAAGCTGCCCTTGACAATGCTGATTTTCAGTAAGCTTTTCTAAGACTATATCCAGACTTCTGTTATTTATTATATTTTCTATTATATTTTTCTTCTGTTGGCATTATTATATTTTAACAAATGGCAAATTGCTTTTAACATTGCAAAACTTTGCAACTGATGTGGGAATATTGCTGCTTTCTTGCCCACAGGGTTCTCAAGGATGAGAGGTCACACCTAAAAACAAACAACAAGTGCAGTAAAAGTAAGACCCCATTGGCTGGTAAGTGGCATATGACCAAACGTTGTTGAGCCTTTGTGTGTGATGAGGACATCAATGTGTTTGTTAGTACTGGTGATAATGAGTCCATATGGCCTAAGAGTGACAGGTACTTGGCATCACTCTTACATGTACTTATGTAGAATATTGTGGGTCAACTAGTAATTGGCATCACTCAAGCCATTGTTGGGCAAGGATCTCTATGTATATGTATCAGTGTGTGTGCTAATTTAATTTATGGGAGAGGACAAGCCTAGTAACCAAGCTCGTAAATATCACAAATCTTATGATAATAGAGTATCATAATCTGCTTCTCCTCTGGCTCTTCTTTGTCAATAGCAAAATGACCTTGCTTAACAGGAGCTTTTTTCACCTCTTTTTTACTTGGTGTGACAGGGCACTGTTTAGTATGAATAGTTACTTTACAGTTATTTTTTTCACAAATTTAACTGACAGTTCTTTATATCTCACATTGACTCTGACAGTATTGTCTTAGTTGTGAATGACATTGACCACAGGCAGCCAGAGGCAGTGCATCAATCACTTAAAATGGTCCAGAAATATGCTAAAATGCTAAAGTATGATCTGGTTTTGCAGAAAGATTTTTCCCGTGTAACAAGTTCTGTTTTTTTTTTTAACACATGCAATGTGTTTTCTCTACATACAACAAGTTTATTTGTTTCATAGGGGTCTTTCTTGAAGACATTTCAGCTATGGAAGGTTTATCCATCCTAACCATGGACTTCATATCCAGTGGCCGATGTAGAGCAGAACACCAGGGTGTTTGCTGTTTAAATCACTGCTCCTAGTTTGAGCTTGCCTTGTGAAGCTCTGAGAAATGTCCAATTGGTCTCATCTATATTTCAGCAGAAATCATTATTGGTTGTCTCCAGACATATATACAATACTAGCTTTGTAAGCCCGTGCTGTAAAAAGCCTGCGGCCCTAGAAACTATTGAAATTGTCAGAAAAAAAATTGAGATGTAGAGATGCCAGGTAATTAAAAGGAACTACACTGGGCATCTCTCTCCTAGGAGGTTTTGTTTTGCCGACGTGCTGGCTTCACTTGTGTTATTAGCGGCTAAGCGAGTTTTCTGATTCCTCGGATGTGGAGCCCTTACCCCGACTCCACCTCTCACTTCCGGTCCAGACAGACACACACACTTCCACACGTAGACGTTTATATGTAAGATATTACATCTGGCTCTGCGAGACTATTACCCGTGTTGTATTTAGTACATAACTGTTGTTAATATTATGAAGCTTCTTTGTATATGACATCCTTGTGTTTTCCTACTGATGCAATGGAATTTCAAATTGTAATAAATAATATGGGGAAAATATGGCCTGACCTGATATGGGCTGCTTGGGGCCCTGTCAAAAATAATGAGGGAAATGCTTGATTTAAAAAAGAAATTAAATGTAATTGGAATGATTAAAATCAAGAATTCATCATGGAAAGTCAAACGTGCTAGCCATTACCACTATCACAGTTTGTGATAAAACAGTTAGCATTGTTTATTCTCTGTTGAAAGATTACAGTTCAGTATCTTACTATTTTAAAACTTTGCCCAGGTATTATTTATAAACTTCACAAAAAAATTTTAAGTGGGAATTTACCAATTCATTTTGAAGTTTTAATCAGCTGTGGAGTTACAACCATTCCCCGAGATGCTTTCACAGTCACTGGGTATAGCAAAGTTGAGCATTAAATGTCAAAAACCCTGACTTACACAGCTTCAGATACAACAGGGGAACAATGAGGGTTGCAATGGTGGTCTAACGATGACAAATTATACATGCTACCTCAAATTACAATAAATAAATAGGGAGGCAGCATTGCCTAATTCAGGAGGGCTCAGGTATCGACACCTATAGTGTGGGGGAAATGCTTGATTAAAGAAAAAGTTGAAAAGTAAATGTGCTAATCATCACATTCCCATCACAACACTGGTTTTTCATTAAGAGAGCACACTGTAGTATTTCTTGCTACTTGCTTTGACCCTAAGACATTCTTAGGTGAGGAGAAGAAGCCAGTAGCAAAACTTACATGTCAAAAAATGGATTTATGGTGAAGTGTATCTGTGTCCAAAAGTTCATATGGTTGAAAAAGAAAAACAAAACAGACACTGTGCTTTACAGATGCAGATACTAAATTACAAATATCATGTGCCAGGTGGAAGAGAGAGCTAGGGAGGCATCGTATCATCAGAGCGGGACAGTTTGCTACTTAGGTGTTGGTTTGTTTCTTATTCTGAAGTTGACAGCATCTGAGACTACTAACGATATTATTCCTGGGCGCATTTGAGTCAGACTCATGTAAGCAAGCTGCTCTTAACTAAATCAAATGAATCATAAAATTTTGTTTTTTTGACTAGAATTGAGTTGGAGTTTGGTTAGCTAGCTAAGTGCATGTTCAATTTTTCTTAATGAAAAGACATAAAACAGAAAAATGTTAATTTAGCAAAATGGTTATAAGCAAAAACATCACCACATTGAGTCAAAGCAAGAGATGATGAATGCTATTTAATTAATCAATGATGAAGAATAAATATAGACTATTTAAATAATGCAGTATTGCACACCAGTAATTAAGTAATGTACAATAATCACAGAAAAGGCAAATTAAATTGAACTAAAAGCACTACCAGAATTTATTCCAACTATTTCACATAGCCCATATTTGGTGAAAAGCACTATTTTCTAGCTAGAGAATGTTTTATGCAAAAGTGTATAAGAAGGCAATGCTTTCCAGAAATAGCAAACCAGTGCTTCAATGTCTTATTGTTATTAATGCAGAATTACTAAATGCTCTATTAGTAATATATTGGCATAATATATTTTACAAGGAAATTATGACTTGTATTGTAAAACTGAAACATTCAGAGAAATAGATTTGTGTGAACCAAAATATCCTCACATTAAACGACAATTTTAGCATTGTTAGAGGACTCATTATGGAATTTTAGTTTGTGAAATAATACACAAGAATTTTTAATCTTGAACTTAAGACATACTGTATATACCACCAATATCTGAATACCCACTCCTGCTACAAAAAAATAATAGGGAACAAATTGCTGAGTGTTGAGGACTGCAACTTAACCATGTGGAGGGAACGTAAGCACTGAGTTTCTTATGTACTATATGTTGCCAAACCACACCATTTTATAAGCCCACTTAATCCTGAGCCAGGTATTAGGGGTGCTGAAGTCTAGCCCAGCAAGCATAGGATACGAGGCAAGAACAATCCCTGGACAGTATGCCAGTCCATCGCAGGATGAACACACACACACACACACACACACACACTCACACAAGCACAGCTACATTAGGGCCAATTTAGCATTGACAATCCTCCTAACTTACAAGTTTCCACAAAAGTACATACTGTAATTATTCAGTTATTTAAAGAAAAAAATCCTTCATAATTAAAAAAAAATCACCTCCCGAAGCAGGCAGTAATCTAGGGCCATCACTAATCGACTGCTGAGAGAATTCTGTTCAAAAAATAAAAGCAGTGTAAAATGGAAAAAAAGGAGAAGGGAACGTTCCTACTGCAGATCTCCAGTGGCAGACCCCCCTGTGGCTGTTTATATGCACACAATGCCCTGTTCCAAGAATCTGCACTTCACAGTTTTAGCCACAGACTCCTGAATGACATCACAGGGTTCTGGGCCAGAGTACAGACAGAAGGGTCTGCCACAAGAAGTCAGCAACCAGACTGTATTGAGAAAAAAACAGCAAAAGACATTTTAATCCAAATCCAGAAATTTTAATTCAATGGTTTTGCTGTACTGCGGTGGGTTGGTGCCCTGCCCGGGGTTTGTTCCTGCCTTGTGCCCTGTGTTAGCTGGGATTGGCTCCAGCACACCCCCGTGACCCTGTGTTAGGATATAGCAGGTTGGAAAATGACTGACTGACTGACTGTTTTGCTGTAATGCTACTTAGAACTTTACTACTCTTTGTGAAATTAATCTCCTGTTAAAGAAGTAAGCTGACTGTTCAAATTTTATTTTCACAAATATGACATAAAGGTAATTTAGGATTAATTTTTAAATAAATGATTATATATACAGTATACTGCTACCTCATACTGTACGGAGACTAGCCCTTTCAGCTCCTGTGGGGAGTATGCAGGTTCTCCTCATTCTGCATGAATTTTCTACGAGTCCTTTGGTTGCCCACTTAATTTCAAAAGATATATCGCACAAGTTGACTACTGACTCTAACCTGACGCTATGTGTATAAACTAAAAGATGCCATTTCAGTTTTGATTTCTGCCATGTCCTCAGTGATGATGAGATAGGCAGCAGCTCTTCAGAAACTAGAACTGGATAAGCAGAATCAGAAATTGGATGAAAGTAGTGAGGGGAAACTTCATCCATTGGTTTTAAAATCTGCTTATTTCAACTATAGATCTGTGGAGGCCAGAGTCTTTTCTGGGCAGAATCAGTCAGGAACCTTTAGTACTCTACACTGCTCTAAAAACAATGCAGACATGTATAACCTCCAAAGATACAACAGTGTTTCCCCGACAAAATGTGTATCAGTCGGTGCAATTGTTTGTTGATCTTGGTGGGGAGCCAGCACTAATAAATAATGATAGCAATAAATAATTAAATAACTTGAAGAAAATCTAATTACAATAAAAGGAATAAATACGAATTTTCATTTTAATCACAATAAAAGTATACCAACAAAAAAGGAATAAATACAATTTTTACATTGAATTAAACTTTATTAACTTGCTATAATAAGTAGGAGGTCCAAAAACTGCTGTTTGTTTTGCCTTGCACGTTAAATTATTATGTGAGAATTATGAGAATCCATTTGCTTTGGGGAAGAGGGGAGATTGTGTTATTGCTTAAAGGTAGTTTCTAAACAACTCACAATGAATTTAAAATTAAGTATATGAAGAACATTCATAGATATTTGACATATATATTCAGTTTGATTCAAGTGGATGATGCTGCAATGCCTTCTTCCTTTGCCTGAGAGTTTTGGGGAGCTATGAATATCTGAGTGGGTAAATGATATTACTGGACAACCCACCCAGTAATTTCAATGGTAGAGGAAACAATGGACAGTGACTGTAACTGGGAGTTAAGAATCAGCAATACTAATCGCTGTGAGACTAATTTCTATCAGACTAATTAAATACATCAATTAAAATAAAAGTTAAACAATTAAATTTTTTTTTTTTATCTTTTATTGAATTTATGGAAACATATAACATTTCATACAATCAAGTCAAAACTTAACAAAACTAAATAAACCCCCACCCGAGAGAGAGAGAGGAAGGTCAACAGCGAGAGTAAAACTTTGAGAGTATTAAAGAGAGAAAAGAGTCTTTTCCCCAATATAAATACTTATTCTAAAATATTATTGATTAGGTCCTGCCAGGTTTTTAAAATGTTTTGAACAGATCCTCTAAGTGTGAATGTGATTATTTCCAATTTCAAATAGTATATAACATCAGCTACCCATTGACTTAAAAGAGGTGGGTTAGGATTCTTCCAGTTGAGCAACATAAGTCTGCGTGCTAGTAGTGAAATTAAGAAAATTACAGTTTGATTGGAAAATATCACCAAAGTTTGTCAAATCCATGACCCATAGCTGGAATTGAGCTAATTGGTGATACAGACTAGTGTGAGGAGGAAAGACAGAGAGCAACAGGATAGCACAGAGCACAAGCACTAATGCTAGTATTTATTCATTTTCAGTGAATGTAAGCCACTAGTAGAGGCAGTGAGGTTCAATAAGACATGAATACAACTTTAATAAGATTTTAATCTGATGTCCTTTTACGTTGTATGAAATGACTGTAAATTTAAATAAAATTTATTAAAACTTTGTAAAATCATTTAATAGAAAACAGGGCTTATTATATATATATATATATATATGTATATTACCCAAAAATGCTGTTCTCTTATGTTGATCAATTTATTGAAAAATATGGAATGAATATTGATTCATTTTATTACAGAAGCCAACAGTGAAAGTGTATCAGGCCATGTGATTCCAACATAGTCAACAAATCAAAAAATATTTTAAGTTTTGAATCTGCATCTATCAGCTGATGTCCTGCAGAGTATCCACAGGGTCAGTTGTAGACATAAGGACACACAGCTTTTTGTAAAGCAAAAGAAACATTTGTGTTAAAGAAAATTTGTTTTTTGCCGCCTTCTTCACAGTGCATTAAGTTATTATTAGAGATTATGAAACTGAGCAAAAGCAGACTTCCTCACAATGTCCTCAGAGTTACCCAGCCAGTTAAACTCTGCTAAAGCTGGACCTCTTCCTCTGCATATACAGCTTTTGGAAAATGATAAAAGATACTGGAAGCTATCATCCATAAAACATTCAAGAACCAGTCTGCCATTAGTGAGACATAAGCACTTTTGCATATTGTCATAATGTAATTCAGCAAAATGTGGCCTGCCATTGCATACATACTGGTATAATGTAGTGAAAAAAATAAAATATCAAAGAACAACAACTGACTGCAGTATACATTATAATCACAGCTCTACTGACAATGATATGAGTTATTATAGTAAATTAAATGTTGTGAACTATGGCCGGCCGGTCATCCCGGCCAATACCCCCAATGCCACTAGATGGAGCCCTTCCGGCAGCATGGAGGTACTCCGAATTCCAGCAGGGCATCATGGATATTGGAGTTTTCCTTCACAGCCCTGCTGGATACCATGGGGGCCGCAAGGGGACGCTGCAGGGAGGCTCAGAGACTTCTATTTGCCCTATACCCTGGAAGTATGTCCTGGTCACAGGGACAGAGGAAATGACGTACTTCCGGGATGAAAAAGAAGAGTTTTTATCTGACCCGGAAGTATTACCAATCACATGGACTGAGAGGAGTGAAACACTTCTGGGTCAGGGACTATAAAGCATTGTGGGAAAGCCCAGACGACGAGCTGAGCTGGGTGGCAGGGTAGCAACGCGTCTGGGAGAGAGAACGATTATTGTGTTTTGTATCTATTTATATGAATATTGTGGAGAGGAGGGTGCTTTGTGCACTTTATTATTATAATAAATTCAACTATTGGGCTTTTATCTGGTGTCTGACGTATAGTCTGAGGGTTCAAGGGGACGACAAAACCCCAAACTGTCACAATGTTTATAGACTTCATTACTCTTTGTGCATAAAATCTTAAACAAGGTCAAGACAGTGGTTAATTCTTTCGCCCCATGAGCCTCGCAGGCCTCACTGTGAGGAAAATATATATTCTTCCCATGCCCAAGCCGATTTTTGTCTTGAAACTCTGAATTTCATCCAATATCCCAAAGACATGCATCATAGTGGAAGTTTGCCTTGAAATCATGCCTATCCTTCTCCTCACAAATCTCCTTTTCAACATTTCAGACATGTCAGAAGATATTGGGATCAACTTGACATGACAGAATATGCTACTTGGAAGTCTCTACAATCTGCTCATATTGATTTAAGTCAGAACTTTCAAAGACTGCGTACTATGCAGTGAGAAAGCCAAAGACTGGTCTGGATTGGAGTCAAATTTCATATAGTTTTAATAATGCATCTTATAAACTTTACGTTCAGTGCACTTTTTGAAGGTTATGCAAAATGATTGTATGTTATGACCTTGTATAAACTAAATATTATGTACTTATGTTGTGTTAGTCAAATACAACTGAGTTTTTGAATGTAAAATAAGTATACTAATAACGTCACATTTTCACCCTGAGTAATTTGCATTTACTTTTACAGAAATTAGGTATATTTTATGTTCAAATATCCATAGCATGCTTCAAGTGTATGTTAACTTATCTAAAGAATCTTTGATTCATTTGAAATCAACTTAAGAAGAATGAGGACTTTATCTATGAAGGGGTGCCCTTCAAATGCTGTTAGCTGTGGTACTCACAATATAGAGAAAAGCTCATGGAGAGATTGTAAGAAGGTCAATACCTCCACACCGACAGAGAAAGCTTGGTTTTATTGGAATGTGTTGTCCGACTGTAAGAACACACAGAATGGATATTGGCATGCATACATTGGCCTGAAAGGCAAACTAATGGATCAAGGGTGTAAGGACAATAGGGGCTCCTAGAAGGAGTACTAACCCAGTGTCCCTGAACTAAGTACAGGACTATCACTGACTCCCAAGACCAAACTGCTGGTAAACCCAGGAGGGGGTTGAATGGTGCCTTCCAGGAAGACCTCTGATGATTGTAGAGTTGAGAGAAGAAGAAGAACAAATGCTTACATTGCAGTAAAAAAAAGAAGCCAAAGTTCTTGACTGTGTATGAGGTAGAAGGTTGAAAGGGAAAACTTGTGTAAGACACTTTGAAGAAAGCAAGTGGGCAAGCTATCCTACAGGCAGACACGGTACAGAACTCATATACTGTAGATAGACCCATATTTTGTTTACTGTGCACTTTGTTTCTTCTCTTTTGATACATTTGTACTCTCTATATTTTGTGTAATAAATCTTCATTTTTGTATAGTGTAGCCTTCTTGAGATCATTCTGTGTATATATTATAGCACTACAGCATCCCTGCAGTGTATAAAAATACTCTGGCACTGTATTTAACTTTGCTTTGTTATCAGGAAATGGCTTTAAAAGTCACTTCATCTGACATCGCCATACACCCTTAGAAAGTCCCAAAGAATCTCTACTGAAGAGATTGATTATATGTGAATTTTTATTTTTTTAAGGCTGTTAAGGTGATATTTAACATTTTAAGGTAAACCTGAGAGATACAGAAAATCACTTTGGCTGAGTCATCTGTGTGGTTACCATGGGCCTCATGTATAATGCAGTGTGTAGAATTCACACTAAAACATGGCGTATGATCAAAACTGGAAATGTGCATATGCACAAAAAAAATCAGATGTATATAACTGTGCGTAAGCAAAGTTCCACACATTTCCCCTTTATAAATCCCCACCAATGTGAATTTTAATGCACATGCATGCGCCTACAGCCCCACCCCAACCCCTTCCAGAATTTCACCTATTTGAATATGCAAATCAATACAAGCACTTCCGTTCAGTGTTTGTTAAAAAAACAATGGTAAAAGCAGGTATAAAAAAAATACCAAATACAAAGTAGAGGTCCTGCACAATGAAGTATAAGCATGAAGTTTGAGAAAACAAAAGGTCTATTTCGAGATAAAAGTTAAAATGTCAACTTTTATCACAAAATTTCCACTTTAATCTTTCAATTTATTTTGTATTAAAGTAAAATGCCGTAAACTTCATCTTAAAACTGATGTTTAATTGGCATAGTTTGGCCATTCCATGCACCATAATATTGTAACTGAATAATTACAATCAAGTTAACTGAATTTGTAAATGATATGCAATTCATTTTGGTGTATTTTATACAGTCCCCATCATGGATTCGAATCTAAAAAAGAAAGGAAAACGACACAGAAACACTGGGTGCTGCACATTTACAACTGAGCAGAAACGTGTATATGCACGGTGTGAGGCTGCTGTAAAAATCGGCTTTATGCAAAGTTTCATTTTTACATCTTTTACGTCTCAAAGTGAGCTTGGAAACCGGTATACACAACATTTTTGTACATACACAGGTGATGATATTTAGGATGGATCGGGACTTGTAGAACAGTCTGAATTAAAAATGTACACAAAATATGTGCAAATTATGATATTCATTAAGCAGAAAGCACATCATAGTAAAGGACTGCAGTTGTTATTTTGAAGCTATTCTAGGAGATATTATGTAAATAACAGTATTACAAATTTGTTGCTCAGGTATCCCATTTTATAGATCTTTTTCAGGGATAGAGAGTTTTTTTTTACCTTCTCCTTCTGAAGAAGAGAACAGGAATGCTAGCAAGGTCGTAAATAAAGAGGCCCACATGTTGGCCTGTCAAAAAGCAGATAAAGGCATCCCAGTTCTTTAAGTAGTGTGAGTTTGAAAAGAAAGCCTGTGATAAGAGAACACAGGAGGCTGATACAGGGAAGAACAGGCTGCAGTCCATAAGGCAGTTGGCAGAGGCAGAAAAGAGATAGAACAAATGTAGATTAAGTGAGAGCGTGAGACTGATGTTTATTTCAAACAAAAGAGACAAATGTGGACATAAAATAATTTAAAAATGGTTAATAAGACTTGGAAAATGTTGTACTTAACGACTCTTTTTTGTTTAACTACGTGTGAAATCAATACAGGTAATATGAAAAACATTTAATCATACAAGCTCTTGTAATCAAAGTTTAAATCTCTCATTTTATTGTAGACTAGCAAAATACCAGCGCTTCGCAGCGGCGAAGTACTGCCTTAAAATTTTTATTAAGAAGAAAAGTAAACCTTTTTAAACTGAGGGAAAATATACCAATAATTATTTGTTAAGGATCTCTTTGTATGCCATGTTGTCAGTTCGGCCCTCGGTTGTTCGGTTGTAATATGACCAAGCTGTGCGCTGAGCTTACTCTTGACCATGCAACGTACAGTTGGCCATGTGAAAAGCAATCTTGCCTCAAATCTCACAGCTTGGATTGCTGCTGTCATAATCGGTTTGAGTTTCATGGTTTGTTTCAATTACGTTAGTATTTGCAGGACTTGTTGTGTTGAAGTGACATTCAGCATCTGTCAAGCGTTGTAAGCATACAACTGGTTTCATCGATAACTTCGCATCCAGCTTTTGAGAGTTGAAACATTCATAAACATCAAAGTGTCCACTACTCAAATCGTCACCTGTGAATCTAAGATGTTTAAGAGGCATTGGTGGTTGTCCAAAGGTGTAAAATATTTGGCCATTTCGGTATACTTGAAAGCGACAACTGAACAATTCAGCGGCAGCCATCAACTCACATGCAGAACCATAGGTGAAGGGCTTAAGCATTTCACTCATATAGTGCTCCTGTGTAGTATAATTATCTCCTGTACCGTCATCAGTCCACACCTTGAACCTGTCCCAGTCATTCAATACATAAGACACAATGTTCCTCTGGATATCAAGAGTGAGCCTGATATGGGCGTGCAATATGTAAAACAGAGAATGGAAAAGGCAGGCGCCATCTCCGGGCATGGAAACCACTCGGTAAGTGACAGTTCTTTGATCGATGGTGATCACCTCAATAGACATGTTAATGGGGGTATGGTTGGAACGATAAAGGAAATGGGTACCTGAACAATGTAAACTAAGTCTAAAATACCTATACAATTACTATAATCGTAATAAACGAACAATAAAACAGCGGAGAGCGGAGAAGCCGTGGATTAAATAAAAAGGCTGTAGTTATCAGCAGGGAGACGTGAATCCCGTGGTGAAGCAAGGAAGGGAATGTAGAGACCGGAGCGACGGACGGCCTTATATAGGCAGGCAGCCAACAACGTGGGAGGCGTTGGGATGGGGGACCCAATGCCGCCTCACACGGTGACCGAGCTGCAGGCTATGGACGTATATATGTACGTAAGTAGGATTAAGTTAGCGTTGGGAACCTGCGTACCAAATTTCTTGAAGATGGGCTCATAAGTAACAAAGACCGATGGAAAGTTCAATATGGCGGCCAACAGTAGTGTTATACCACCGAAATAAGTACGTACATTGGTTTCGGTTAGCGCAGGGAAGCCACCTAACAAATTTGTGAAGATGGGGCCATAATTAAGAAAGTTCAACATGGTGGACGTTGTCGACCGTTATGACCGTTACGCTAGAATTTCGAAATGAAACCTGCTTGAGTTTTGTAAGTAAGCTGTAAGGAATGAGCCTGCCAAATTTCAGCCTTCTACCTACACGGGAAGTTGGAGAATTAGTGACGTTGGAAAGTTCAATATGGCGGCCGACAGTGGCGTCATACCACCGAAATAAGTAAGTACATTGGTTTCGGTTAGCGCAGGGAAGCCGCCTACCAAATTTCGTGAAGATGGTGCCATAAATAAGAAAGTTCAATATGGGGGCCGACAGTGGTGTCATACCATCGAAATAAGTACGTACATTGGTTTCGGTTAGCGCAGGGAAGCCGCCTACCAAATTTCGTGAAGATGGGGTCAGCCTTCTACCTACACGGGAAGTTGGAGAATTAGTGACGTTGGAAAGTTCAATATGGGGGCTGACAGTGGTGTCATACCATCGAAATAAGTACGTACATCGGTTTCGATTAGCGCAGGGAAGCCGCCTACCAAATTTCGTGAAGATGGGGTCAGCCTTCTACCTACACAGGAAGTTGGAGAATTAGTGACGTTGGAAAGTTCAATAAGGCGGCCGACAGTGGCGTCATACCACCGAAATAAGTACGTACATTGCTTTCGGTTAGCGCAGGGAAGCCGCCTACCAAATTTCGTGAAGATGGGGCCATAAATAAGAAAGTTCAATATGTCGGACGTTGTTGACCGTTATGACCGTTACGTGTAGAATTTCGAAATGAAACCTGCTTTACTTTTGTAAGTAAGCTATAAGGAATAAGCCTGCCACATTTCAGCCTTCTACCTACACGGGAAGTTGGAGAATTAGTGATGAGTTAGTGAGTGAGTGAGTGAGTGAGTGAGTCAGTCAGTCAGTCAGTGAGGGCTTTGCCTTTTATTAGTATAGATGTTTATTTTGTTGGAGGCTTTCTATTATACTTATTTTGACTTCAGTTTGCCTGAAGGTGTAAGAAACTACTTTCTGTAACACAGTAAACTGACTTAAATAACCCATTTTCTGGGTGACTGATTTTGCCACAAGTAGTTTTAGGATAGTTTGACTGTAATTAAAATGTTCTTACTTTTTCAATATACTGTATGTACATAATCACTTGTTTCTATATACATCATATAATCACCAGTAAAATATAATCAGTTTTATTCTTTTCACTGCTTTGTGTCACCAAAAGTTACTCTTGGCAACAAAAGTAATACTGTAGAACTGCTTGACCTTTACAGTGGAGAGAGATGTTTTGAAAGTATTTATTTGTCAGAAAAGAGGGTAAATCAGTGGATAGGGCTAATGTGGTTAGAGATTGGAAAAATACTGCACAACACTGTCATGCTTCAGATGGTAAAGTGGGTTTACCGTATATCAGTAGCTGAAACAACATTTTTCCATCTCGTGCTTGCAGCCCAGTGATGGCCATGCCGGCAACAATTTTTACAGGAGGCATGCGTGAAAGTTCTGTGCATGACCGTTACAGCTCTGTGATATCACACTGGCCTCGCAAAGCACCATAGTGCACTTGGAAAAATGTGTGCCTAAGCCAGCCGCACAGTGAATTTCCAGGAAAATACTTGTCAAACAAGATTACCGGCAAACACTGCACATTCACTGTGAAAAACGCTTTGACAAACTTCACTCATCAATATTACACATTATCATTGCAGGGAGTTTGGTTTGTCACGGTACTTCAAGGAATCATTTTAATATCTAATTGGACACCATCTGCAACCATGAATTTGAAGTATATCAGCAAATGAAAGGGGGTATGTATATTTTGCAATACTAAGCCATACTTATTTCATTTAATATTTTGCTATGTGTACATCCATCCTTTTACTGAACCCATTTAATCCAAACACAGGATCATGTGGTGCTGAGAGCCAAACTTAAAACACTGGACATGAAGTAGAAACTAATCCTAAATGGAGGTTACAGTATTTTTGTATTGTATCCAGCTTCATTTCTGATACTGGCAAGGCCATAAGAACACTGACACTGGCAAGTGAATATAGTTACTGTATTTTGAATGTCAATAAAAAACATATCATGCCACTTGAAAGAACAATACAGTACATATTTAAAAAAATACTTAGTAATATATTTCATGCTGAAAACATCTTGGCCTACTAGTTCAACTTATTCTTTTATGATTTGGTCATGAGATATTTCTCCTTGAATTTCCTTTACAACTATTGAAACTCACCCACTTTTGTTTATATTTCTTCTAAACTGAACTTGCACTTTTCAGATTTTCTTGCCCTTTCTTTGACCCCCCTCTCATTTGTATTTGCATAAACAGTTGGCACAAAATGGTTCCAGTATCAAAAACTAGAAATACGCTGAAGAAATGCGTGATGCTGAAATAAAGAAAATAAACTAGCAGGCTGGAGACAATGTGCTTTCTGTGTTTAATCCTATCATGGGATGCTATATAATCTCTGTTTGGAGACATATGCAACCGCAAGCAAACCAATTGGTACTTCCTTGATACTTTGAGAGCTGCATAACATAAATTTTCACAGATTACTAAACCCACAAACCACAAGGAAAAAAAACAATACTATCAAAAGGACCTGGTGTAAGACTAAGTGAGTCTAGGCTTTAAATAAATAAGAAACTCCTCTGTATACTGACAAGCCATGGTGCATACACTTTCATTCTGAAAGGAGTGTTTATGGGAATTTAATTGTCTCTCACATCTCCATACATAATATTACACCATATAACAAATCTAGGAGCATACACCAGTGGTTTAAAGGGAATTAAACTTGCATATCACATAGACCACCAGAAACTCCAAAGATACTTTTAAGGAGGAGTGGATACAGTAAACTGTCAGAAACACATCTCAGATGCATTCACATCACTTAGATCTAGAATCTGGAATAGTTTACCAATAGAAATTCGCCAGGCTTATACAGTAGCTTCGTTTTAGTGTAACCCTGATATTTTGTATATGCATATAAGTATCATTTTTATCATGACTCCGCAATCTGTACTAACCCCTACTTTCTCTGCTGTTCTTTTCCTTGTTTTCTGTGGTGGCGATCTGCTCCACCTTCACCTGCTAAAGGCACCATGCAGTCCTTATATTGATGGATCGAAGGTCAGATGTCCACATCATCAAATGTTTTTTCAGATGACAGTGGCTTCTTTCTCATTATCATACTCTGTACACCAGATCAGTTCATCAGTTTATTTATTGTGGCCTCATTAATACTCACATTATCCAACATAAGGCAGACCAACAAGTTCTTAGCCATTACTGTGGTGTTCTTTATCCATCCATCCATTATCCAACCTGCTATATCCTAACTACAGGGTCACGGGGGTGTGCTGGAGCCAATTCTAGCCAACACAGGGTGCAAGGCAGGAAACAAACCCCGGGCAGGGCGCCAGCCCACCCCATTGTCCACATCATCATCATCATCATCATCTAATTCTTCCACGTGAAGCCTGAAAACCATGAGGACTGATTGAGATCATTTATGTTAGGTAGAATGCCCAGTGGGGGCTGAGTCGTCTTGTGGCCTCAGAACCCCTGCAGATTTTGTTTTGGTTTTTTTTCTCCAGCCCTCTGGAGTTTTTTAAAAAAAATTTGTCATCCTGGTCAGCAGACCTTACTTTATTCTTTGTTACTTAGTATTGCCTAATCTTATTTTTATATTTTTCTTTTTTCTTTCTTTATCTTATAAAACAGTGTTTCCCAACCTCGGTCCTTTGGGCCCACTGTGGTTGCAGGTTTTTGTTCCAATCAGGTTCTGTTTTCAATTGAACCCCTGGGCTAATTAAGTGATGTGTTATTTCCCAAGTACTGTGTTTTGGTAACAATATAGAAATTAGAAAACTAAGTTAGGTAAAAGAAAAAAAAAAAAAAAAAAAAAAAAAAAA
>JANRMT010062819.1:22615985-22634380 GCA_026402145.1 Polypterus bichir lapradei | reverse complement strand
TATATATATATATATATATATATATATATATATATATATATACAGTAATCCCTCGCTATATCGCGCTTCGACTTTCGCGGCTTCACTCTATCGCGGATTTTAATATGAAAGCATAACTAAATATATAACGCGGATTTTTCGCTGCTTCGCGGGTTCTGCGGACAATGTGTCTTTTTACTTCCTGTATATGCTTCCTCAGTTGGTTTGCCCAGTTGATTTCATACAAGGGATGCTATTGGCGGATGGCTGAGAAGCTAACCAATCAGAACACGCAGTTAAGTTCTCCTGACTGAGAAGCTAACCAATCAGAGCACGCAGTTGAGCTCCTGCGTGCTGAATGCATTGTTAACCAGGAAGTCTTGTCTCACTCATTCAGCATCAACGTGTTTCGCTGTGTAAAGAGTTGTGCTCTTTAGTGTTTATCTTTGTGCATAGTCAAGCCCTTATTTATGGCTCCAAAACAATCTGCTACTGCTTCAGGGGCCGTGCCCAAGCGCAAGAAGAAGATGTTAACGATTGCCGAAAAGGTAAACGTTTTGGATTTGTTGAAGGCTACGATTCTTTTTATTTAAAAAGTAGGAAAGGAATATAAGATCTACGGCTGCAGGAGTCCTTTTAACCAGGGTGCAAAACGAGTTGTAAGTGGATGTAATAAGGCAGTAGTCTGGATGGAATCTGCTTTAGGGATTTGGATTGAAGACTGCCAGAAGAAGAACAACGGCAGTGCTACACAATCGCCTGAAGTGGCTCCTTTACAAGGGCTGTAACGCTCTCCTTTGTTGTGCAGTAAAATTAAACTCATTGTTATCGGACAAGTCATCGTGTCATTGTTGATGAGTAACCATAATTAATTTTCTTCTTACAGTGCTTAGTACATGTACGTACGCTTAGTGTCACTGTACACACATTTACTGTATACTATTTTTCTTGCATTGTACGTATTTATTGCTGGTGACCTGTCTATCGTAATGGCTGTAACATATGTGATATCGGAGACACTCAATATCTTTAAAATAATATTTAGGTTTTACTGTATATAAAGAGTGTGTTTATATACATAATTTCAAAGACTCTTACCTAATATCTAAGAGAATACAAAGGGATTATGCTGTATAACTCTGTGGGGAATATTTATAAACAGTGCGGGAGAGTTTATAAGGGCTTAAAATATATAAAAATAACCATACAAACATATGGTTTCTACTTCGCGGATTTTCACCTATCACGGGGGGGTCTGGAACGCAACCCCCGCGATCGAGGAGGGATTACTGTATATATATATATATATATAGTACAGGCCAAAAGTTTGGACACACCTCCTCATTCAATGTGTTTTCTTTATTTTCATCACCATTTACAGCACTCCATCACTCTCCTTCTTGGTCAAATAGCCCTTACACAGTCTGGAGGTGTGTTTGGGGTCATTGTCCTGCTGAAAAATAAATGATCATCCAACTAACCTGACTTCTGCACAACACAACTGCTGGTCCCAACCCCATTGATAAAGCAAGAAATTCCACTAAATAACCCTGATAAGGCACACCTGTGAAGTGAAAACCATTTCAGGTGACTACCTGTTGAAGCTCATCGAGAGAATGCCAAGAGTGTGCAAAGCAGTAATCAGAGCAAAGGGTGGCTATTTTGAAGAAACTAGAATATAAAACATGTTTTCAGTTATTTCACCTTTTTTTGTTAAGTACATAACTCCACATGTGTTCATTCATAGTTTTGATGCCTTCAGCCATGAAAATAAAGAAAACACATTGAAAGAGGAGGTGTGTCCAAACTTTTGGCCTGTACTGTGTGTGTATGTATATATATATATATATATATATGAAATGTACCAAGCAGTTATATGGGAATAATGTATTTTCATCTTGATTTTCATTCTACTTTTCTAGGTGTTCTAATTGTTTAATTAATCCATTATTTACTAACTAGTAGGTCTGATGCTAAAGTAGTTGCAGCCTTTGATTATTCAGTGTTGTTTTCTTGCGTATCTGTGCTGCTCATTTTTAATTGTCATTGATAAGCTATAACGAAGGGGAAAAACTGCACTGAGAAAGGGCAAAATATAATCAAATCAACAAAAGAGAGTTAAGCATTTAAATCTATAGCAAAAGCAATAATATTTCTAAATGTCTTATAAATGTAAAAATCATGCTGCTGTGCTTTTCTGAATGTAGAATAAGAAAAAAAAAATACAGTGCCAGCTAATTAAATGAGATCAGTGCTATCTGGTGTTGTCACTGATTAGGAATCTGGTTGGAATAAAAACCTGCAGCCACAGTGCGCCCCCCCTGCAGGACCGAGGTTGGGAAACACTGTTGGAAAACACGTTGAACTACATAATTTGTATGAAAATGTGTTATATAAATAAATGTTGTTGTTGTGTACTCACCCTTATGTTTGTCTCGGGATGCTCTTTCGTATTCTCCACAAATAAACACTTAACAATCCTTTTGCCTTTTGTCATTTGGTTTACCATTATAGGGTTCTGGTGCTGTCTGTATGGGAAATGCCACCTGCTGTTGTGAACACACCGACATGCAGCCTAAACACAATTTTGCAGTGCTGTGTGGAGATTTCCGGCACTGACTGAATGAATTATTAATCATTTTATAGCTATTTTAAGTAGGTTGCTATCCTTAGAAGGACTGCTTCTTGTGTGACTGTGGCAGGCTCACCCTTTTTATGAAGCTGCACATTTGTACATAGAATGCCAGCTCATACAGCTAACTGTTGATTCAATGCTGATGTTATCCTCATTCCAGCTTTTACTGGCCAAGTCCAATTATAATATTATTAGATATGATTTGGATCAGGAAAGAAAACATTTTGTTGTTTATTTTATATGAGGAGAAGGCAAGCTTGTAGCTGAAAATTCAAACACGGATTCAATGTCCAAAAATTTCAGAATAACTAGCTGGCTAAACCAGACAGCAAAGACAAAAGTGCAACTAAACTAAGCAGCAAAGTTCCATATTTCAAAAGATAATACAAGCAAACCCAAAAATTGTGTTATTATAATTTATTCAAAGGCTAAGATGCTCAGGTTGACGCACTGTCATCTTAATTAATGTGATGACTACTCTTATTAAGAGGATTGCCAGAATTTGGATCGAGATCAGGTCTGAAAACGAATGGAGGAAAATGTCGGACAAAACAAAATAAATAAATAAATAAATGCGCAAATAAATAAAAATACGGTAAAATGTGAGCATAAATAAATAAATGTGTCATGAAATGAGTGCCTAAATAAATACACATGTCATGAAATGAGAGCATAAATAAATAAATGTGTCACGAAATATGTTTTTTGTTGCTTATTTATTTATTTATTTATTTATTTAATTTTGTCCGTAACATTCCTCCAAACCATCATGAAATACGACTTGAAATAAAACTCACTTTCACTGTTAAAGTTGAGAGGGTGGGCTCTAACACACCCTCTAGTTATTGATTGATGAATCGATAGCACAAGAATTAGAAAAATGCTTACTACTTCCGAAGATAGCCTATTACGTATTTCAGAGAGAGAATTGAACATTTATCGGAAGAAATTGCAATGTTGTTACAATGTTTGCCACTGATCACAGTTTTAAAGTTGTTTGAAAAAGTAGCTGCGAATATGCACCTGTCTTTATACTTGTAAAACAAGGGTCAAATACTCAAATCAAAATATTAGATGGCGCTGCTTTGGGCATTCCATGTCAAAGTACCTAAACTAATACAGCCGTATATCAAACTGGCTCATTCGCTTTGTGATCGTCTTCCCCGATACACCATATAGATCTGTAATCTGTCGTACTTTTAAACCGCATAACAGAAGGTGTTCTATTGATTAAGCCGGAATTTCAAAGGATGGACGTCCAGAGCAGGGAACTGTGTCACCTGAACTGGTGTGTAGTCAAGTCCCTTCCACCAGTTCTTCGATATTTTCAAAAATAGTTGAATCTACATCGGAGTCTAAAAGGGCCGCCAACATTGTAATTTCTTCCGATAAATCTTCAATTCTCTCGCTGAAATACGTAATATCTTCGGCAGAATCCATTTCATCGGCAGTAGTAAGCATTTTTCTAATTAATTCTTGTGCTATCGATTCACCAATCAGTAACTAGAGGGCGTGTTAGAGCCCACCCTCTCAACTTTGACGAGTGAAAGTGACAGTTTTATTTCAAGTCGTATTTCATGATGGTTTGGAGGAATGTTACGGACAAAATGAAATAAATAAACAAGCAACAAAAAACATATTTCGTGACACATCTATTTATTTATGCTCTCATTTCATTACATGTTTATTTATTTAGGCACTCATTTCATGACACATTTATTTATGCTCACATTTCAAAGTACTTTTATTTATTTGCGCATTTATTTATTTATTTAATTTTGTCCGAAATATTCCTCCATAAAAACGAGCAAAGAAAATCTACATAAATTAAATGTGGCAATGATAACACAAACCAAAAATCTCTGTCAATAACCTCAATAAGCAAAGCAATCACTAAACCCTAAATACTATTTTCAAAGTTTATACACAATCTTAGACAATAATATCAGCACCATCTTAAATGAAAGCACGATGATGACTTCAAATATCAGATTTACCACAGCCATGTGGGAGGAACCAAACTCTGCAACTAACAACCATAAACTTGCAGCAACCATGCAAAACAAAGTGGTGTTCTAGTGAAGTCACAAAAATAAATATAAATTAATTCAAGCACCAGAAAACGCTCGGAAATCTAAAAATAAAAAATAGAACAAAAATAGGCTCTGCATAAATCATAACCTTAAATGTGTGGCAGTGAAAGAAACTCTTTGCTTCCTAACAGACATTGGGACAGACAGTACTGAACATGATATTGCCATGAAGTAGTCAAAGGCCACTACTTTTCATTATACTGGAAGGTGTAATACTAATAAATTGAACTGAATTGAATACCTACAGTGGACTCATAAAGTATTTAGACCCCTTCACCCCTATGTCCTTAAACCATTCCTGTGTTGTCCTTGCTTTGTGCTTAGGGCCATCGTTCTGTTGAAAGGTGAACCTTTGGCTCAGTCTGAGGTCCAGAGCATTCGGGCGCATGTTTTCATTATGGGTACCTCTGCACTTTGCTCTTTTTAGCATCCTCTGAATTCTGTCAAGTCTCCAAGTTCCTTCTGCTGAAAAACAACTCATGATATGATGCTCCCACCACCATGCTTCACTCTGGGAACGGTACTGTACAGATGTTGAGTGGTTCATGGGTTACTCCAGACATGACACTAATCCTGTTTTCTGGGAGTTTCCCCCATCTACACACATGTTTGCTGGAGCTCAGCCAGAGTGACCACCAGGTTCTCTTACCATGGCCCTCCTCCCACAACTGCTTATTTAGGCTGGGTGTTGTTGTTGTATTTAAGAACTGTGAAGGCAACTGTGGTTTTGGAAACCTTCAATGCTGCAGGATTTTTTTTTTTTTTTTTGTAGCTCGGATCTATGCCTCGACACAAATCCGTCCTCTAAGCCCTGCGGGCAATTTCTTCTATATACAGGTAGATGCCTTTCTTAATTATGACCAATCGATTGAAATGACCGCAGGTGAACTACAAACAAGGTGTAGAAATATTTTAATGTTGATCAATAAAACTGGATGCAGATGAGCCAAGTTTCAAGTGTCAAAGCAAAGGGTCTGAATATTGGTGTCAATGTAATATTTCAGTTTTTATTTTTAATACATTTGCAAAAAATATAAAATCCTGTTGTTACTTTTTCCTTCTGAGGTACTCTGTATTTCTTGATGAGGGAAAAAAATAAATTAAGCAATTTTAGCATAAGGCTGCAATATAGCAAAATGGGAAAAAATAATACTTTTTGTATCTACTGTATATGATCACTTCAACACATAACTCACAATACTGTTATCACTGCACATGCTGTTGAGTCTTCCAAGACATGACAGTGACAAGGACTCTTAATTGGAAGAAAAAGAAAAGAAAAGCTATGTCAGTAGCACAGATTTGAAAATACTGCAAGGGTTTGCTCCAATCACCTGACCTTACTGCATCAAAACACAACCACCATATCCTTATGAGCAGTGACAAATACCACAATGATATTTTGATAGACTGTCATGTTACTCAGTCTATGTAAGATGGCAATATATGAGAGATTGTTGCCTAGTTTTGTCTTAACCAAGCAAGAAAAACAAGTCAACATTTCTAGATTAGTTAGGGGTAAACAAAATAAGTTAGTTAGGAATCTTTTGGAGTGTTTATTTGATGTTTATGGTTGATGTTTTTTTTGCGCTGTAAAGATCAGTTTGACTTGCTCCTCCAGTATTCTGTTCCCTGCCAGTTCTTGACCATGGTACTGATTGTCCCTTTTAATTCCACTTTTCTAAGCTGGAACTTGGAAGTGGTTCCAATCCCCCATGCACTAGGTGGCAGTGGTTCTTGTATGAGAACCCAGTCAGGACACCTGCAGGGTCGCTAGGGAATTGGAGTCCGGAAGTGCAGCCTTGTAGGGGTCCCTTGGGATTGGTAGAGACCGCTGTCGGGGGAGTACCACCCTACTTTGTCTATGGCCTAGAAGAACTTCATTGAGGAGATAGAATTGCCCTGGAAGCATTCTCAGGTCCAACATAAAAGGAACTAAGCTGAGGTACAGAATGAGAGAGAATTCTCAGTTTATTAATCATTTATTGTATAATTGTGGCTCACATCGAGAGAAGATTGAGGATAGTGCTTGACAGAAGAATAAAAGGGCATTATTTTATTCATATATTGTGTGGATTATTGCTGTATTTGTGGTTTGGGGCTCACAGGTGCCCCTGTGTGTTCACAATAGGTTTGTCTAGCTTAATATTTATTGACTTAGATTCTAGATACTCACTCCACTACAACAATCATTTGAATTTAAGTTTTCTTTCTTGCTTACTGTTGATGCAAAGGCTTATGATCAAATCGATCTATTATATAAAAAAATCTTGGGACGAGACAAGACTTTTTTCAAGAGATTTTTTCAAGTCACACCCTCCTCTCAACCATATTCAACCACGCACACGATACTCTCTCCTCTCATTCATGTGAATGTTTTTGTCAGACACAGTTCCTGCTCTCTCAGCTCTTATAAAGTTTAATGTTTTCCTCACTTTATGTTCCCAATTAAAGAAGATGTATCATGTCCAAATCTTATTGAAGAATTTTATCACGAAGGGTTATCAACAGAACAAATGAGTACACGGACAATCCTAGCACAGAGAAATGATCAAGTCAAACGAATTAATGGCAAAAACGTTGATTGGTTACACGGCAAATTGTTCTAAATGTGTATCGATAGACTATGCTGAAACAGTTGGTGGTGATCGTGCAGAACATGAAAACATCAACTTACAATATCCCGAAGAATATCTACAACTGTAAACACCGTCTGGTCTTCCACCACACAAATTACTGTAGAAAGAAGGATGTATCCAAGAAAGGTAATGTAGTAAATCTTCTGCGGATAACATTAGACAACAAAGGAGGTCTTGATATGCCATTCGGATTAAAATGTTAACAGTTTCTTGTTAGAATAGCTTTGCAAAGACAATTAACAAATCTCAGAGCCAAAGATTTGAAAAAGTCGTTGTATTTAATACAGAGAAAAAAACAAAATTCAATCACGGGCAGTTATACGAAAGTTTAAAGACAGAATGAAAATTCAATGTGATATTGACGAAATTTAATTCAAAAGATTGTTTTTACTGAAGTTTTAAAGTAAAAGTGTAAGTTTAAAAAGTATTTGTGTGTTAATTTCAAAGCCAAACAGAACAAAATCGTATTACACAATGAATAACTCTAATGCAACATGAAACATCCATCCATCCATTATACAACTCGCTATATCCTAACGACAGGGTCAAGGGGGTCTGCTGGAGCCAATCCCAGCCAACAAAGGGCGCAAGGCAGGAAACAAACCCCGGGTAGGGCGCCAGCCCACCACAGAACATAAAACATAATTTATTTTCAAATTATTATATTTTACTATTTTTTTAATATGGTTAATTACTCGCTGTAATGTAAAATAGTTAGTTTTATTATGCATATGTAACAATTCCCATGAATTTAAAAATCTGTTCAAATTGTAAATCTGCAAACCCATACGTGAGCGGCAGAACCGCAAAGGAGCTAGCGCGAAGTGCAGGCCTGGGGGTTGGCGAGTGAAGCGAGCAGGGGGCAAAGCCACCTAGTAATGATAAAATAACAAGTCATTTCTATATCTCATATAAAGATCACAATTCTACAGGAATGTTTAATTGGCTCAGCAGGTAAGGTCAAAACTTTTCAATTTATTTTTATGCTCCATTTGGGGGTTGAATAGTGAAAGTTTACATTTCAAATGAAGAATGAATTGGGAGAAATTTTGTACACTAGCATATGGTTCCAGGAGTTATTACAATTTGCAGTATATACAGCCAAGAAACTCATAGCGTGCAAACTAGTCTCCAGTGCCTCACAATATGGACAGACACAGGCGTAAGGAGTGACCCAGCAGATTATTCCACAGTTTCAAGTCTTTTAGTGTAAGTACTATGATAACAGTTTACAGTATATTTAAGGAAGTCATTATGTTCATTCATTAAGCTTCCAAGGGTAAGAGATAAATGAGAAGCCCAGGATAAGCCTTTGCTTAGAAATCACAGTTAGAGTACTAAGTGCCATGGGTGCTCTTTCATAGAAAGGTTACGATGGGCCTGCTTTAACTTTGCAGTACTCCTAATTGCCTGAATATGAATGGTGAGGACATGGGTCATGTGTAAACTGATTCCAAGAGAGCTCATCTGGAATGAATAGTTGTTCATTGCCCCAAGGTCTGACAAACTATTGCCACACTATCAAATTAACACAAGCTCTAAGCTGTAAATTACATCTGTTGCTTTAACACTTCTGTTCCATAGCTTATATTTTAGAAGCTGAGAGATTTCTGCTTACAACAGTGGCATCCTTCAGCGCTTGCACCACAGGATTCACAATGTTGTGCCAGAGTTCAACAAAGATAACATGCCAAGAAAAGTGCTACTGGGAGTCTTTTAATCCTCAAAGTGATAAAAAAGTGGTCGTGTTAATCATTTGAATTTTGTCCAGATGGTAATGGCTTCTGGTGGTGCTCTTTAAGCTTGAAGGTCATACATTAGAGAAAAAAAATACACCAAAAGGGTACATTTGAAACAAAAAAAACATTCAGTACAAAGCAACTTAACTACAGCAATTTTATGCTGCCTGGTAAAAACGTACATTTTGAGTACACTTCTTTAAAAGTCAAAATTGGTCTTCCATTATTTTGAAATGGGATTAAACAACATACAACTTCTCATCGCCACTGAAAGGTCAATAAATTTTTTCCCTCCATACAAAGAATGAACTGTTGTGCTGTCCTTAAGGCAAAAAAACATGCCCTGTCATAATTGAGCTCCACCTTTTTCCCAAACTCCGAAAGGTCAACCAAGCCCCAAAACATCTCAAATCCAGTCATGAAAAGAAGCATAAATATTTAATGAAACATGTGCCTCTCAAAAGTCCATGCTGTTTTAACACATCGGGACAACATGCATTCGAGAAATATTGCTGTGTAATCCAAATAACCATTTGTGGTATTGCTTCTTCCTTGTTTTTCTGCTGTGATATGAAAGCAAAAGGTGAAGGACACCACAAACAGCTTATTGGATTTTGGGAAAAGTACAACCGAACTAACAAAATCAAGCTCCTGCACATTCTCCTAGGGGCTCAGAAGATTAAGCTGTTTCTAAAGAAAGAGACAAAACTTTTATGTGCTTTTCCATGACACATGTAACTTATTAGTCATATGATACATGCAACTCGTATATTATTGTCTTTTGTTTATGCTAATACTGCTGTGTTTATTTTTTGAATTATGTTTTGTTTTTAATTTGGTCCATGTATGTAAACCTTTGTTATGCACCTTGTGTTTTGTGGATGGTTCCCCAAGGGGAGGAGCCACCTACACATCAAGGTACTGCCCTCCTTCGTATAAAAGCAGAGGGTATTGCACAGTACCTTGTGGTTCATTCAAATTCAGTTAGGAGTTTTTGGTAAGGTATTGTTTTTCTTCTGTGCTTTGTATTACTAGATTATTTACCTTCTGCTCAGTTTTTTTTTGGGGGGGGGATTTCTGTATTGGGACTGGGTTGCTTTTAGAATCGCCTTTTGCAGAGATAAAATGTTTTTTGTGCTCTTCAGAGTGTTATAGCGTAACAAAGCCTTTTTGTGAAATAAATATTTTAAATATTTTTGAATGTGTTTTTGAAACTCTAGTGTTTTGGACTCCAAGTTCATAACAGTGGCAAATGCAAATCTTATACTTACAGATTCAAACTTATAAAACAAATAACATTCTTGAATGTTCAACAGTTATGGTATACATACAGTGCATATACTATATATACTCGTATACATACAGTATATATGTTGACATACATAAACATAAAGAATATATACAAGCATTTAAGCATACAAGTTAGATGTATACATAGAAGCATGTAAGTGTGCATATTATTTATTTACTAGCAAAATACCCACGTTTCGCAGCAGAGAAGTAGTGTGTTAAAGAAGTTATGAAAAAGAAAAGGAAACATTTTAAAAATAACATAACATGATTGTCAATGTAATTGTTTTGTCACTGTTATGAGTGTTGCTGTCATCAAGGATTCGATTATCATTATTTCTTTCAATCAGGTTTGTATTTGGAGGACGTGTTGTGTTCAAGTTACATTCTGTGTTTGTCAACCGTTGTAAAGATAACAGGTTTCATTCATTGAAGTGTTCACTACCCAAATCGCTACTCGTGAATCTAAGATGTTTAACAGGCATTCCTTGTATTAAGTTGTGGAATTGCCTGCGAGTATTTATCGACAGCGTCTCTATGAACTTGTGGATTTGCCTGCGAGTATTTAGCGGCAGTGTGTCTATTAACTTGTGGATTTTTCTGCGAGCATTTGGTGGCAGCGTCACAAAGTTGTTTCCGTCTAGCTGCATCAGAAAATGTACCACGACGTCTGACACGCCTCCTTTTTACTGTTTTCTCACAGCTTGGATTGCTGCTGTCATAATCGGTTTGAGTTTCACGGTTTGTTTCAATTATGTTAGTATTTGTAGGACTTGTGTTGAAGTGACATTCGGCATCTGTCAAATGTTGTAAGCATACAACCGGCTTCATCGATAACTTCGCATCTAGCTTTTGAGAGTTGAAACATTCATAAACATCAAAGTGTCCACTACTGAAATTGTCACCTGTGAATCTAAGATGTTTAAGAGGCATTGGCGATTCTCCAAAGGTGTAAAATATTTGGCCATTTCGGTATACTTGAAAGCGACAACCGAACAATTCAGCAGCAGCCATCAACTCGCATGCAGAACCATAGGTGAAGGGCTTAAGCATTTCACTGTTATAGTGCTCCTGTGTAGTATAATTATCTCCTGTACCGTCATCAATCCACACCTTGAACCTGTCCCAGTCATTCAATACATAAGACACAATGTTCCTCCTAATATCAAGAGTGAGCCTGATATGGCCATGCAATATGTAACACAGAGAATGGAAAAGGCAGGTGGCATCTCTGGGCATGGAAACCACTCGGTAAGTGACAGTTCTTTGATCGATGGTGATCACCTCGATAGACATGTTAATGGGGGTACGGTTGGAACGATAAAGGAAATGGGTACCTGAACAATGTAAACTAAGTCTAAAATACCTATACAATAACTATAAGCGTAATAAATGAACAATAAAACAGCGGAGAAGCTGTGGATGAAATAAAAAGGCTGCAGTTATCAGCAGGGGGACATGAATACCGTGGCGAAGCAAGGAAGGGAATGAAGAGACCGGAGCGATGGATGGCCTTTTATGGGCAGGCAGCCAATTACATGGGAGGCGTGGGGATGGGGGACGCAATATAGGCAGGCAGCCAACTATGAGGGAGGCGTGGGGATGGGGGACGCAACGCCGCCTCACACGGCGACCGAGCTGCAGGCTATAGACGTATATATGTATGTAAGTAGGATTCAGTTATGACCGTTACGCGTAGAATTTTGAAATGAAACCTGCTTAACTTTAGAAAGTAACCTGTAAGGAATGAGCCTGCCATATTTCAGCCTTCTACCTACACGGGAAGTTGGAGAATTAGTGATGAGTGAGTCAGTGAGGGCTTTACCTTTTATTAGTATAGATTTCTCCTTCCTTCTTTAAGTGCTTACAACCAAAAGCACTGTGCACCCCTTTAAAAAAAAAAAGTGCCATTACAGATATATATATATATATATACAGATATATATATATATGGTTGAATAGTTTTACTGTCAAATAATGCAAAGAGTACGCAACACGTGTTTCTCCCTAATTCTGGGCTCATCAGGCGTACAGAGGCGAAGCCTCTTTATGTTGCGCCATAGCGTGTAGTTCGTTTATTTGACAGCATGTAGATCGGGGTAATTACATTCATGGCATTCGTAGTCTGAATCACAATCTGACTGTATGGGTGGTTACCAAGAGGGCACCGTGGCGGATGTTTGCCGACTTGCAGACCAACCATAAGCGTTACCTGGTACCTGGATGCTGACGTCCGAGGTTCGATTCCCTGAGAGGGGGTGAATTGAGTGTGTATGCCTGATGAGCACAGAATAGGGCGAAACACGTGTCGCGTACTCTTTGCATTATTTGACAGTAAAACTATTCAACCATTCTATGATCTGCTTCTCGCAACTGAAAGAAGGCACCGTGGTGGATGTTTGCCGACTTGCAGACCAACCACAAGTGTTACCTGGTAGGTAACCACCCATACAATCAGATTGTGATTCAGACTATGAATGCCATGAATATATATACAGGTATATATATATACACATATATATATACATGTATATACTGTATATATATATATATACTGTACTAAAACAGTACAGAAGCTTAGCAAACCCTATCTTATTTCTAGTAAGCCCAAAGCGTGCCTACTAAAGACCTGAATTGAGCTCACTGAATAAGGCTGAGGAATAATAAATGTCAAGTTTTTTCTAGATTTTACAGTAAAAGGAATATAAGCTGATTACATATTCTGGCTCATGAAGTAGGGATGGTTTATGCTTTTTATAAAGTGTAGTATTGTTTAAAGTAGATGCCTTATGGTTTTATTTTTTCAATCCCATTGAACAGAACCAGCTGAATATTTTAAATCCCCTTTTCTAGTAAACTTTACTTTCCACAAGCCATCTATTTCACTTGCACACCCCTTTTTGTAAATGGGTAAGTTACTGAAACAGATGGAACTGGAATTGTCGAGCAGCTTCCAAGTATTAACATGGTAGTGCAAGTGAAGTGGACAAGTCAATGAAATTAGAGGGCAACTTTTTAAGTCAGTGAAGCAGAAGTCTTAAAGGGATTGCCATGTTTCATTCTTATTTACTAATGGGGGAATGTAAATTATACTTCACACAGAAATAATGATCAGTGGTGGAATGGCCACACAAGTTGTGCATGCAACAGAACATGGGACCATGCATAATTACTGTTTGTGGAAGCAATGCTGACTTTGTCCAAATTGGCCACAGATTCCCTCCACGTTTATCATGGCCTAAACTCTAGTGAAAACGAGACATTCTGTTAACCAGTTTCTTGTGGTATCTGAAAATGAAATGGCCTAACTCACAAAATTGTATCAGTGAACAGTGAAGTGTTCAAAATCTATTTTTATCCTTGGTTAAAGAAAAAATAAAATAAAATTGCCCTTCTGATGCTTAAAGTTTCACTTATGGATGGTCCAAGTCCTGAAACGCAATATTGGATTTGAAGTTGGATGATACGGCACGGTAGCGCAGTGGGTAGCGCTGCTGCCTTGCAGATAGGAGACCCAGGTTCACTTCCCGGATCCTCCCTGCATGGAGTTTGCATGTTCTTCCTGTGTCTGCAAGGGTTTCCTCCGGGTACTCCAGTTTCCTCCCACAGTCCAAAGACATGCAGGTTAAGTGCATTGGTGATTCTAAATTGTCCCTAGTGTGTGTGTGTGTGTGGGCTGGCGCCCTGCCCGGGGTTCGTTTCCTGCCTTGCACCCTGTGTTGGCTGGGATTGGCTCCAGCAGACCCCTGTGACCCTGTAATTAGGATATAGCGGGTTGGATAATGGATGGATGGAAGTTGGATGATCTTACATAAAACAAAATTGATGACTGGAATCAGAAAAAAAAATATTTGGTGGGCCAGTCTATTTTTGTATTCTAAAGACTGTGCCCTGACAATAATGACCTGACAAAAGACCAAATATGGCTTCAAACCTGAAAATATGAAGCCAACCACAACAATGGAGTCAAAATAAAAGTTCTTTCCTAGAGCCTCTACTTTTTATGGCAAAACAATTGCTACCATGCAAGGAGTAGGGACATATTTTTTACAGTAATTTTCATAATAATTATAGCCTTAAATCGCCTGCCAAAATATTTTACAGCTCAAAGAATTACAATTGGTTTATAAATAGTCAGAAAGCAGTTAAGTACAGTAGAGTACAAAACTCTAACTTTAGAGGATACTGACAGCACAGGACCAGAAACAGGGCAGCATAGATTAACTGGAAATGAGTATACAGCCATCATGCAGTGATAAACATTTCTTAGTGTGTTATTTTACCTTGAGTCTATGAACAAGCTTCTATCTGTCACAAAGTACAGAAACTAACTGCTGTACCTATCTACTGTAATAAAAGCTTTTTTATACAGTTTAATAGGCAACATCATCGTGAACATAAGGAGCTCACCTTGAATCCCCTAGGGTGCAAGTTTGCATCCCTCCTCTGGGGTGTAATGTTACTAGGCCTGAAGAAATGACGAAAGCTGAATTTAAGTTGAATCAAAGGACTTTGGAAAGACATACCCACCAGGCATTTATATAACACTTTTGTGATGATCATTAAACTCTCAAAATCAGTTCAAAAACAACAATAATTATAAAATAATAATGCAAGGAAATGGAAATTGGGCTTTTTTTCTCTCCTTTACTCCTATGACACAGCCAAGAATCTATCATTATCTCATATGACACTTTTGATTCCAAATATATGTGCAAAATAGTGCCATAAAACTCCCTGCTTTTCCCTGCAATGTAAACCAGATGCAGTCTGCTGCACACATGGCTTTACATTAAGTATAAAAAGAGCCCAGTTGCTACAATGTCCATGTTCTGTCGAGGTCTGTTTGTTGTGACATACAGTTCAGCTGATGCCTGCAGTGCATGGATGAGTGGAAGCAAAAACAAAAATCAGTCAAGGATCCCAAAGGTAACATAACAACCAGCTAGCCTTGGATTCTCAAATATTGCCCTTTATATTGGTCTTTAATGCCATTAAGTGCTGAATCCACAAAAGAACAAATCAGCTCACTTAGTGAGGCACTGATAAAGACCTAAGTTTTTCCATCCATCCATTCTCCTTTGCAAGTTCAAGTAGCACTGTAGCCTGTCCCAGCGAGATGTGGTCTGAGGTTTTTCATTTTAACACCACAATGATGTTAAAATAGCAAACATGAAGCCATGTATTCTCTCTGTGTGCTCATAAGAACATGCACAATCATTTAAGAACTGCATTTATTAGCTACACAATGAATCACAGTGTTGTCTATGGCAATCTTGCATATCTTGCATTCCTTGATTTTTTTTTAATTTGTGTGCTTTACAACTATCTATTAAGAAAAAGTAATATACACTCAGTAGCCACTTCTTATTAAATACACCTGCCTAATAGCAGGCAGGATCCGTTTTTGCTTCTAAAAAAGTCTCAGTTCTTAATGCAATGGATTAAACAAGGTGCTGGAAACATTCCTAAGGGATTTTGATGCTGGCTAATTCAGTAGCACTGCACACTTTTCATGGATTTTTCATGTCAAACATATATGATGAGAACTTTCTGTTCCACCTCATGAGGGCAGTAGGTTCCGGAATGCTGAAACAATGTTGTACTATAATATTACTATAATATTAAATGACATATATTTTTACAATTTGATTATATGTTTTATTGTATCTGCCTTAATGTGTATTTAACTTAATTTTGACTTGTATGTAAGTACATACATTTCTACTACTGTAAAAAATGTTATACCAATCTAAGGCTGATGATAAACATCAGATAGACAGAGATACAGAAGCTATATACACATATATAAATATGTGTATATATACATACAGTATATATATATTGTGATGGATGGCCGGCCGTTTATCTCGGCTAATACCCCCAAGCCGCCAGGTGGAGCCCTCCTTGCAGTATGGAGGTCCCCAGAAGACCAGCAGGGCATCATGAACAATGTAGTTTTTATGCGCAGCCCTGCTGGATGCCATGGGGGCCACTAGGGGACGCTGCAGGGAGGAATGACGGATATTTTCCCTACGCCCTGGAAGCACACGTGGACAAGAGGAATGACGTGCTTCCGGGGTGAAGAAAAGAACTTGTACCTGACCCGGAATTGATTGAGTGTCACATGGACTGGGGATGGAGAACACTTCCGGGTCAGGAGATATAAAAGGACTACGGGAGCTCCCAGACGGCGAGCTGAGCTGGGTGGAAGGGTGGCAACGCGTCTGAGAGTGGAGGATTGTGTATTATTGTGTTTATTAGTGATTTATGACTATAGTGGAGGACAGGGTGTTTTGTACACTGTGGAGATTGAATAAAGTCAATATTTGGACTTTTATCTGGTGTCTGGAGTCGTGGACAGGGGTTCAAGGGAGCGAGAGCGCCCTCTATCTACCACAGTGGCGTAGTCGGCAGGATACTCCAGAGTCTATTGCGGTGGACCTGCATCAAAAATTTCTGTGGGCAGTGAACCCTGAACAGGAATCACCACAACATCGCTGAAACCTGAAAAATCCGAGTCCAAAATGGGGAAGAGGAAGAGCCTTAGGTGCAATGGCCGATGCTCGGGAGGAGTCAAGGAGCGGCCTTACAAGTCTGGAGAAACCTCCAGGAACCAACGATCGCTCTGAGGTACGTGCCGGGAACATTAATGAAAATCCGTTTATTATTACTCACTTTGTTCCGTGCATGTACCTTGGAGATGATCACCTGGAGGCTCCGAGGGAAGAAGGAAACTGCCCCGAAGACGACGACCTGCTCCTGTCGAAGCCAGAGCACCAAGGAGATGACTTCCGCATGACAGTAGCCGAAGAGGGACACGACAACAAACCCGCTGCTTGCTGGGAAGGAGGAGGTCCGTGTCCCGCTGTTTGCGCCTTCGAGCCCAAAGGAAGTGACTTGGACTTTCCGAAGGGGAAGGGGGAGGCGAGCGAGGCACCGCTCACTCCACAAAAAGGTAAGGAGGGTCGGGAAATGGCTAGTCGGGAAGTTATAAATTTAAACAAGACAGACCACAGCCTGCCGAAAGAGGCAACCCGACTCTCCAAGAACTCCAAGTCCCAGAAGCCTCCGCGAGACACTCCAGAGCACGTGCCAGAAGCGGACATGCTCATTGGCTCCCGGTCGGCAGGTAAGATGAACAAGGAAGTAAGTCTCCTTCCAGCCGAAGTAAACATTAATATTCACTTACGGGAACTCGAACGGTTAGTCGAGCCCGTTAATAGTTTCTTGCAGGTCCTGAAGACCATTGAAAATATCATTGAGGAGTTGGGAGCAGCAGCCAGAGAGCCGTTAGAGAAGGTGAGGGCCTACGTGCGGCAATTTGGAGGGGAGCCTCCCAAGATGAATAATGCGGTGATACAAGTAAGCGAGACCCGTATCGTACATAATAGAGGGACGCGGTGTGATCCGGGCCCGCGTTTAATAAGTAGTAGGTGCCAGTACACGGCGGGCCCTACAATTAAGATTGCTACGATGACGGACCGGTCAGAGGAAGGATCGATCGAGCCCGGGCAGCTGGATAGTGCTGGCTACCGGAACGAGGCGGTCCTAAAGACGCCGCCACCGGTCTTTTGTAAATCAAAAGGGGTGCAGATAGTAAAGGGTCTCGCTTTACTTAATAGAGAGACTCAGACTGTGGACAAGCCCCAGATCAAACAGGAGATCCCGAAAATAAAATGGGGGTCTCCTAATAAGAAAGAAATAGAAGAGAAAGCACCGTTAGAGGCGGCAGTGGTTTCTCTCCCTGGAAGAAAGGGGGCGGACCTAACGTTTCCTAATTGTTTTCAGTCCCGCAGGGGGAGAATACCAGGAGGACAGAGGCAGTGTTACGGGTGCCGAAGGTTGGGTCATTTTTGGCGAAACTGTCCTTGAAGAGAGGGGGACAAGCTGTCAAGGTGGACTAATATTCCCCCTAGATTCTCCAGGGAACGAGATGTTTGGATCAATCAAGGCTCAACCGGAACGTCCTTTTGGAGGAAGACTTCCCTCTCGGGGCAGGCCGCTCCGAATTATAATT
>JANRMT010062819.1:22557911-22615585 GCA_026402145.1 Polypterus bichir lapradei | reverse complement strand
CTGCATATCACATGCATGCACATAAGGGACAGCTGAAGGGCTCTAGTGAGTGTTATTTCACCGCGTGTCTTAACAGTTTTCTCTCTTTCTTCCTCTGCAGACTGGATGATTGATGGCCAAAACACCTCTGACATCACTTCCAGTGACCATTCACTTGGATCCACCTCCTCCTGTTGGAAGGACTGAAAGCTGTAAGATCCACAATCTTTGTCAGCTGTCTGAACTTGTGTCTGCAGAGACAACTCTGCACAAATTGCATATTTTTTTTTGCTTTATGTTGCATCCAACTATATGGGATGCCATTCGTCTTGGAACCACAACTCTTTATTGTTGTCCTCTCTTTCTTCTACTATGAGGCTGCACTTTCACTCTTTAGCGCTAATTCAGTTAATTGCAGAGAAAACACAGTTTCAAATAGCAGTTTTAGAAGGGTTGGATCAGCTAGATGTTTGCACCTTTAAAGCCAATTAAGTCACTAAGCAGTCTGTTTACAACCTGGCTGAGCATTCAATCTCGCAGATCATTCATGGTGGTGCTTATGGAGATGCCTATGGGTTCTTCTAATTTCTAGGAAGAGATGACGGTAATCAAACAATTAAAAAAAATTTCCATGTTTGTTGTGTGCCTTTAAAAGACTCCAATATTATTCCTTCACGTTCAAGAATAAAGTGTGTTTAAATGCCTTTTCTGAGAGTTATTTGTGAAACGTACAACCAAATACGTGCCTATATCACTCTCTCTCTCTTTATATACTGTATATATATATATATATATATATATATATATAGTGGGGAACAGCCCGGACACATACAGGTAGACATGATGTTTTAGCACCACACACGTTTATTTACAATATTATATACATCAGTGAACATACACAACCCAGTGCCACAGCACCAATCACCCTCAAAAGTCCAGGCCCTCAACAATGCCTTACTCTTCAGGCCGCCTCCTTGCCTCTCCTCCCGAGCTCTGTCCTCTTCCACCCGACTCCAGCGCTCAATAAAGGCAGGCGGCCCCTTTTATAATTCCCCGGATGTGCTCCAGGTGCTTCCCAGCAATCTTCCACCGCCATGCCCCCATGTGGCAGAAGTGCCGGCTGTATCCCTGGAAGCACTCGGGGCGTCCCTGCTCCTCTTCCCCCCAGCACTTCTAGGTGTGGAAGAAGTGCTGAGGTCCAGGGCTCCAAAGGCATTGGGGTGCCCCCTGGTGGTGACCACGGGCTCCTACAGGGTTGAGCTTCAAAGCTCTCTACCCGTGGTCCCCAAAGTAACTAGGGCAGTCGCCCCCTCCTTCAGTCTTCCTGAGCGTCCCGGCTGAGTACCACCCCCAGCCGCGTGCCACAATATATATATGTAAAAACCGAAGCATCAATTTCCTGGACATCTCCATTGAAAGAAGTAACAAAGCCACCCTAATCACAAGTGTTTACCGTAAGGAATGCTATGCAAACAAGATATTACACTTCACCAGCAATCACCCAGCATCTCATAAAGAGAGCTCTATTAACACTTTATTTAGAAGAGTCCACACCCATTGTAATACGAAGGAGAGAAAAACGAACGAAAGACGCTATCTTTTCCATCTTTTCACTTGAAACGGATACTCAAAGACATTCATTAAACAATGCCTACACAGGAGACACCAGAGAACCCAGCAAACAATCAACTCGAATCAGACCCTCCATACCACCTGGCACACACTTCCTTATCATCACAGAGTGTCTGAAGGTGCAGCACGCATCCTGGCCAAATCAGGCATCAGAATAGCATACAAGCCTTCGAACAATCTGCGCATTGTCCTTTTTAATGCCAAAAACAAGAAATCGACAGCAGAAACACGAAACGCAGTGTACAGCATTCCATGCAGTTCGTGCTCAGCGGTATACATTGGACAAACATCAAAAAGAATCACAACACGTATACAGGAACATCGCAACGCCGTCAGAAGAAAGGGCTCACAATCACTGATCTATACGCATACAAAATGAACGCGACATACATTTAACTGGGACAATGTACAAGTAAGATTTAAGGCCAGTACTAAAAGTGCCAAAGAGCTGGCTGAATCTTGGCTATCAAACGAAAACGGCATCAACAGACACTTGGACATAAACCCAGCATATGCAAACTTAAGAAGAGCATCCAACCATTCATCCATTTTCCAACCCGCTGAATCCGAACACAGGGGTCTTCTGAAGCCAATCCCAGCCAACACAGGAACCAATCCTGGGCAGGGTGCGAACCAAATGCAGGACACACACAAACACACCAAGGCCAATTTAGAATCTCCAATCCACCTAACCTGCATGTCTTTGGACTGTGGGAGGAAACCGGAGTGCACAGAGGAAACCCACGCAGACACAGGGAGAACATGCAAACTCCACGCAGGGAGGACCCAGGAAGTGAACCTGGGTCTCCTAACTGTGAGGCAGCAGCGCCACCGTGCCGCCCCTAAGAAGAACATGTTCATAATAAATAAAACTTTATGACCAATACTCCTCCCAACCCCCACCTCATTACCCCCCCGCACACACTGACCTACCCCCACTGTTGTCCCCCCCATCTAACTTTGCTATATATTGCCTTTGATTCTTGTACATCTAAGCATTATCCTCTGATGATGGCTCCTGGCAGGGGCTGAAAGCTCAGGAATAAAAACTACTTTATGATACGTGATTCATTTTCTCCCTTTGTGGATCTCCAGCTGCATATATATATATATATATATATATATATATATATATATATATATATACACACCATAAGGGACGGCTGGCATTCTTACTCAGCTTGGACACCCATGAAGTGGAAGGATGGGCATCATGGCACATGCAGTACTTCAGCTCAGTCCTGTTAGGTTCCATGGGTGAAGCCAGGGGGTGCTGTGGGAACTGGGGAGCCCTACATTGTTGAGTTGCTATCTCACCCGGAAGTGCTCCTGGGCCAGTTCTTGGGACCCTGAAAGTACTTCAGAGTGCTTCACAAAAGAAGCCGACTACCTCAGTCCCAATTATCCAAGATCAAGAAAAGGAGGACAACGTATGCGAGGAGCAGTGCAGGAGGCAGTGTAAGACACAGAGAGAAAAAAGAAAAGAGTTGCTGTGTGCTATATAGTGCTTATTGTACTTGTGGTTGTTGTGGGAAATGCTTGCTTTAATGAGTTTCCCATAATAAATGAGTTTTTAGCCTTTAAACTTGTGTCTGAGCCGGCTTGTGGAGCCCTTCTGGTGTCCACTATATATATATATATATATATATATATATATATATATATATATATATACCTGGTTAAGGTAATAAACAACTTTACACTGACCCAAGTGTTAATGAATGAGTGTATTAATGTGGGTGTCCTGCAACTAAATGAACAGAATGAAGCAAATGAATGAGCTAGGTTGGGATTATTTCCCTCTTTGCAGCCAAGTGATACCACAATAGATTCTGGCTCCTCATGACCCTGACTGGATTAAGTGGGTTTGAGAATAAATAAATGTAAATTTGTTGTAAAGGATGGAATGTGTGAGCTGGAGTCCCGGCTGTGATGGAATAAGGACCCTTACCTTGCCAGGTGGCCGGTACAATGGAAGGACTGAGGAAGACAACAGTTTGTGGATACTTTCTCCTCTGAAAAACTAGATGTCCCCATCCCTTAGCTTCAGTATCTATTTGGACACCCATATAGCATGCTGGGAACTGTAGTCACACAGTGCAGCCCTTTTGGGTTCCATGGGTGCCGCCAGAGGTGTGCTACAGGACTTCACAATCCCTACCTTATGGCACTTCTGCCTGGCCTGGGAGTGCTTCCAACAGACCACGTCCTAGCACTGGAAATATATATAAAATGAACTGCTCTGCCTCACCCTGGAGAGTAGGAGTCGGTTATAGAGGATGGACAAAACTCACGTTGGAGGAATGGAGGAAGAAGAGATATAGAAAGAGATCAAAAGTTGTATTATGTTTGTGTAATTATTAAGAAGAAGCCTTTGTAAAGTATTATAATTATAATAAACCTTTTATTTTTAATCTAGGACTTGTATCTGTGAGGTTGTGTCTGGGTTTTGGGTGTTGAAATGCTCCCTACAGTTCACAGTGTATAAATAGTATTTGTGTGTATGTTATGGTTATGTTGGTCAGCCACAGTTCTCAAGCATGATGCTCCTGCAATGAAAATGCTTTTTGTCTAGCAAATATAATACTCTTAACAGTGGAAGGAATTGGCTTTCCATCCTGCTTCACAGGAGGCATAAGATGCATGGGTCCTAAATGTGGATATTGCAACAGAAGCTATACAGAGTGAGTATCAAGAGGAAGAAAGGTAAAACAGAGAATATTTAATTTCTACAAATCAAAGGAAAAATGAATGCATACAAAAGTCAAATATACTAGTCAGGAAAGGTGAATAAAGACAACAGCATACAAATCAGTAAACAAAAAATATAGAAAGATACAATATAACTCCAAAAAAGTCACTTAAAAACACTAAGCTTAAAATGAAACAAGTCAAAAAGAAAAAAAACAACAAAAACTTGTTTTTATATTTGGGCTGTGATCCTTTTCTGTTTATCATTACCAGTTCGTTAAGCAAAATTAATGAAAGTTTTGTGTTTAAAGCAGTAAAATGTTGTGTTTGAATTACCACAAAATCACATCACTAGAAATGTATCTTAATTTTTCTTTTTTTTACCTAATCTAAATCTTTTACTTCTTTTCGGGTGATATGGTACAGAAACTTCATGGATGGTTTCTTTGACTGTTTATAGCCATTATAACGCTTACTTCATACTTGTACATTTGCCACAGCACACGTTTACTGAAACTTCTTGTAAAATGTGTTATATTGGAAACATCTGCATTATTTTAGTTTCCTTGTATATCTTACAAATGTATGGATAAACAGAACATCCAACAAAAAAAAAATCAAATCACACATTTTCTCAGTTTATTTCAACCTAAGTGATACATACGTACATGAGCTACTGCAGCATTTTCTTGTTTTGGCAGACACGGCTAAGACAATGGATCTTAAACCAACACGCTACCAGTTCAGTTTCCACCTATGGCTGATTGTGTGCCCCTGACTGAGTTACTTAACCTGCCTGTGCTTCAAATGTAAAAAAAAAAAATATGCAAATTGTTTATTGTATATTTGTATTTTATTGCTTTTGGTTAAAGGCCTCAGCCAAATATACACAAATTATCTGGAATGTGGACATTTTATGAGGATACTTGTGGTTTCTGAACTTCTCAAAGAATGAAATACTGTCATTTTTCTTCTGTTAATTTGGAATAAATTTACAAGCCATAATTAAATTATCCTTGCAATACATTATCCCGCCACAATCATGCTGGTCATTCATCATAATCCTGAAAGGGAAACCTTCAAAACATGTCAGTAGGAATGTCCCAAAAGCATTTATGCATCCCAAAAGACTAGAATTTCCTGTTTTAAAAGTATGGTTATCACTCACCATTCAGACTCTTACAGAGCTCCAAACAAAACAGTGGATATAAAAATATATGATACCACATCTGCATGTGTTTCCCAAGTAGTACGGGCACCTGGGCATCAGTCAACATATTAAAAATAAAAGAAACGATTCCCATGCTGCAAGAGAATACAGCTGAGTGACTTAACATCTACGCTAATAAACAGACAGCTCAAGAAGGAGAAACAATTGTTAGCGTGCATGATTCATTTCAGCAAGTAAGACAGTTAATGCATATTATTTTACATATGTCACGGTTCAAGAAACAGAAAATTTTCCATTTTTTGTCTGCCATAAGTGTGATTACAGGGGCTTAGTCATGGGGAGCCATTGAAATGGGACATCAGGCAGAAATCTCAGGGTTGTTTCCATTCTTTCCCCAGTGAATGTCCTTTGATGGTTAGCCATACACAAGGTAAGCCTCTTAAGAAGGGCCCCTGGACTTTGTTACTGGATCTGTAAAAAAGGCCAGAGACAGACATATCCACTCTTAGAAGAAGGCATACATTGATCAGCCACAACATTAAAACCACTGACAGGTAGAGTGAATAAAATTGATTGTTATAATGGGACCTGTCAAAGGGTGGGATATATAAGACAAGTAAATAGTCAGTTCTTGAAGATGATGTGCTCGAGCAACTTTGACTAGGGCCAGATAGAAAAGGCTAGATGATTGGATTAGAACATCTCCAAAACAACAAGCCTTGTTCAGTGTTTCTAGTATGCAGTGTTAGTACTTACCAAAAGTGGTCCAAGGAAGGAGAACCGAAGGCAGGGTGATGGGCACCCAAAACTCATTGATGTGCATGGAGGGCGAAAGCACCCACATTGGGCAAATAAGCTTCAGAACTGGACCATGGAGCAATGGAAGAGAGCAATGATTAATCACATTTCTCTTTTGCATCATGGGGACGGCCGAGTGCATGTACATTGATAACTTGGGGAAGAGAAGGCAACAGGATGCACTATGGGGAGAAAGCAAGCCAGTTGAGTCAGTATGATGCTCTGGGCAATGTTTTCCTGGGAAACCTTTGACACATACCACCTACCTAAAGATTGTTTAAGATTACTATGATGATACATGATAGGGGTTTTTGGCAGTGTGCACTGTAGGTGGATTTCTTAATTAGCTCAGCTGCTCTACATCAATACTCCATAAACTGTAATTAGGATGACATACTCACATTAATATAAAAAAGCCTGAGGAGAATGAGATGGAGAGAGAGGAAAGGAGATAGAAGGAAAGTGGCTGGAGGTTAAAAAGGAAAGGAAAAGAAAAGAGTGACAGGATCATGGCAAAGCTGGTGCTATGGTTAGGAGACAAGCGGTCGGGAACAATGCCCCAGGTGGAGTGAATAGAGGGCACAAAGGGCAGGGTTACTCCTGCTGAAAACCTAAGCAGAAGGAGCGACCAACAACTCTGGGAGATCCTGGATAGCGGTGGAAGAATGGAGCAGGACTTGTGGGGTACACGTGGACACTGAGAGACTGTGGCGCGAACACAAGTCAGATACAGGGTTGATTGCACTTTCTGGAGGGTGTCTCCTCTTGCTGAGGTGAGCAGAGGAGAGGTCAGTTTTTGATAGATGTACAGAGGCTTGTGAGTGGTTTTTAAAGGAATTGATCCTAACTGTTTTAATCTTCGATTTTAATATATTTATTGGAGTACTGTATTTATTGATAACAGATTTTAACCTTTATGAATACTTTTTATTATGAATTATTAATTGACTTATTTATTTTAAAAAGACACTAGATTCTCACAATGGACACTTTGTTCATTGTGAATAAAAGCACTGCGCACTTTGCACCATTTCCTGCTCTGTATGTTTGTGTGTATCCTCACTGCCCAGTCCATCCTTGGTCACGATAATCGATGTTCTAGGTTCAAGGAGGTAACGGTAGCTGTGAGCAACCTGAGCATCACACCCACATACACCTCTTCAGACAGCAGTATTCCTTGCGGGCAGTGGCCTCTTTCAGCAGGATTATGCACCCTGCGACACTACAAAAATTGTTCTGGAAAGATTTGCAAAACATGGCATAAAATTTCAAGGTGTTGACTTGGCGTCTAAATTTCCCAGATCTCAATCCAATCGAGCATCTGCTTGAAACCAAGTCAGATTTATGGAGGCCCCACCTCACAATTTATAGGGTTTAAAGGATCTGCTGCTAACATTTTGGCACATCTCGATGGGTCAGAGCTGTTTTGTCGACACGAGGGGGACACTACTAAAGAAGATGGGAAGTAGACAAACCTTTAATATACTTTTCTTTACGTTTTTACATTACATTAATTCATTTTCGAAGATTTGACATCAACTGATTCATTTGTTTTGCTCCATATTTCCTGCTTACTTTTAAAGCGGGTACATTATCTGTTAATTTCCTAATGAATGACAGCAAACTGCAAAAATTAATTAAAACATGTGTTTTTGGCTTTTACAGGAACAAATCTCCTTTGCCAGCAACCAAAAACAGTATCATTTCTTATCTCGAAACTGAGATAGAAGGTGGGGTAGATAAACCACAATAACATTGGTTGGTGCCAGGATTCTCCTAGGTGAATGAATACAAAAAAATAGCAATGTGAAAAGTTGCATTATATAACAACAAAAATACTATTGAAAAAAAATCACTCCTTTCTAAGTTGAAGAAAGGATGAGGTCATATTCCAAAGAATTCTGAAATTAAACCTTTCCAGCAAACTCATAAGACAAGATGAGTGCACTTCGAGATGTTTGATACTTTTACCATATATCAGGTTTGTTTGGATTAAGGCCATTTGCAAGCTTGGCTCTCCTCTTTGTGTTACTCATAAATTTGCCAGTGCCCATTATTCCCAAGACCAGAACTGGGTGGTTAAATTTGGAAAGCAACCCTGTTTCCATACAAACTAAGCAGTATTGCACGCCTTTTCCGGGCAGGATGGAGAGCCCATACCTGATCCACGATTTTTTTGGCAGAATCACCCCACACTCTTCCTGATTTCTTGTGCCAACAGCACATGTGCAAGCCACTTGATTGTTAACCCGAGCTTGGACCATTACAAGTTTAATCAGCCAAGTTATAGTTTTTGAGCCAAGACAAAACCATTAACTGTGTGGCCTGCATTTCATTCAGGGCTGGGCATTTGCAATGCATTATTTAGCCTCACTGCCAAGTTTCCAGGATTAAAATGGAGGCTGCAGTATCTCAACAACACTCCACATTACCAGCTATCATTATGTACAATTAAGAGTTAAAATGGTAACAGCTGTATTTTGGGCTCCAAGCTATTTCCTACAAGCTCACAATTGGTTGATGATACTGAAAGCTGTCGATCAGATGAGAACAAGTGCAACCAATGAAAAAGAATTTACAAAGTCACACAATGAGCTGCTCTGAAGAGTTTTCCCATATATTCTATTGCAATGGAATTCAGGCCAAAATAAATCTGTGTTCTTTACCAATGAGAATCATTTCTGGTACGAAAACATCTTTCATTAAAATTCTTTCATGATCTAACATACATGTCTCTTACTCCATTCTCTTTTTTTTTCATCCATCCATCCATTATCCAACCCACTATATCCTAACTACAGGGTCACTTTCTCATTAAAGATCAGGAACATAACTGCAAAGTATCTGTCATATCAATGCAGTCATACAAAGTAAACAACACTAAGACAAAACAAGGAAGCAAAACATTACATTCTTAAACCCATTTCACCTGATTCAGGATATGGGGAATTGAGCTCACCCAGGTAGCAATGAACAAAATGTACAGAACAGCTCTGGACTAGGCAGAAACCCATCACAGGTCTCACTGACACACACAGGAGCCAATTTAGATTTGCAAATTCACCTAACCTAAAGATCCTAGGGGATGTATGTGGTAAGCCCAAATGCCTGGAGGAAAACCGATGTAGACACACAGTGTGCATATTCCACACAGACAAAAACCGGGTGCAGGATTTGAACCTAAGATGTTGGATCTATGAACTAGAACTGTACAGCTAGAACCAAAGCAATTAGGTTTCCAAATGAGGAAGAACTTGCAGAAAAATGGGACAAAGAGAAATACTAAACACACTATCTCTAAGGGTCAGCGATGTCACCAAAGGGGTACGGTCAAACATCATTGGATAGGACTAAGCTAGAACATGATGTGGAAAAACACTTTTACAGAAAACTTCCCATCATGTCAATGAGTTCAGATAATGAGGGGACAGATTGGGCCTTTTGCTACACACAAAATTTGCTTCTAATGAGGTGTATAAGTTAAGGATAATCTATATATCTGTCAGTCTGTCTGTCTATCTAATAAAAAACTAAAGTATATGTGACCAGTCTCTCTGAGCAATCTGATTGGCCAGTTGGCTCAAGTGACACAATTGAAAAAGGAAGTGTGAGTGTGAGACACACACATTTATTTCATACATTAATTTCAATGTATGTGTTCTGAGAGTCCCATAACAGACACCCATTTCTTCTAAAATAACACTGAATTTCATTAAAATGAACACAATAACTTCAACAGTTAATAGTATTTAAAAAAACACACTCAAAAGAGGCAATTTGCCTTCATTAATGGCAATACAGTACAGACAAGAAAAAAATATCAACATCACAATGATTTCTGCAGCCTTGCTCAGATGAAAACTCGATGCAGGATGGAGGAATGAAAGTGCAGATCCCTTTCTTATTTTCACTGCCCACTCATCAAGAGATGACCATCCAATTGACCACTAATTAGGTGACTTATACAGATGAACACAGTCAAAAGTAAAATGTATTTGAAAAAGAGGACTAGGAGCCGAGCCCAAGCCCAAATCTGATAATTTTGCACAGTATCAAGTAGTTCAAAGATGGATGAACAAATTAAATTCTAATAATTTATTAGATAAGAGGAAACAGATATATAGTACATCTGACACTGACAATTATGGCTTTTAACTATAGAGGTAGCAAAAGGACTTTCTTAAGGTCTGGTATCATATAAACATATATCTGATTCTGCAGAACAGGTCAAGAAGTTAAATAAAGCAAGTAAAGTCTTGCATTGGAATTTTAATTTTTATTAAACATTTTCAAGTAGCTAATTGACATTTTGAAGATAAGTTTCTTTTAACCTATCTATTCATCCATCCTCTTCCACTTATCTGATATCGGGTCGTGGGGGCAGCAGCTTGAGCAGAGATGCCCAGACTTCCCTCTACCCGGCCACTTCTACTAGCTCTTTTGGGGCAATCCCGAGGCATTCCCAGGCCAGCCGAGAGACATAGTCCCTCCAGCGTGTCCTGGTTCTTTCCCGGGCCTCCTCCCGGTTAGACGTGCCCGGAACACCTCACCAGGGAGGTGACCAGGAGGCATCCTGATCAGATGCCTGAGCCACCTCATCTGACTCCTCTCGATGAGGAGGAGCAGCGGCTCTACTCTGAGCCCCTCCCAGATGACTGAGCTTCTCACCCTATCTTTAAGGGAAAGCCCAGACACCCTGCGGAGGAAACTCATTTCAGCCGCTTGTATTCGCGATCTCGTTCTTTTGGTCACTACCCACAGCTCATGACCAAAGGTGAGGGTAGGAACATAGATCGACTGGCAAATTTAGAGCTTTGCCTTTCGGCTCAGTTCCTTTTTCATCATGACAGATCGATGCAGAGGAGCCCGCATCACTGCGGACAACTCACCAATCCGCCTGTCGATCTCCCGCTCCATTTTTCCCTCACTTGTGAACAAGAGCCCAAGATACTTGAACTTCTCCACTTGGGGCAGGATCTCGCTCCCAGCCCTGAGAAGGCACTCCACCCTTTTCTGGCTGAGTACCATGGTCTTGGATTTGGAGGTGCTGATTCCCATCCCAGCCGCTTCACACTCGGCTGCAAACCGATCCAGAGAGAGCTGAAGATCACGGCCGGATGAAGCAAACAGGACAACATCATCTGCAAAAAGCAGTGACCCAATCCTGACCCGACCAAACCAGACCCCGTCAACGTCCTGGCTGTGCCTAGAAATTCTGTCCATAAAAGTTATGAACAGAATCTGTGACAAAGGGCAGCCCTGGTGGAGTCCAACTCTCGCTGGAAATGGGTTCGACTTACTGCCAGCAATACGGACCAAGCTCTGACACTGGTTGTACAGGGACCGAACAGCCCTTATCAGGGGATCCGGTACCCCATACTCTCGGAGCACACCCCACAGGATTCCCCAAGGGACACGGTCGAATGCCTTTTCCAAGTCCACAAAACACATGTAGAGTGGTTGGGCAAACTCCCATGCACCCTCCAGGACCCTGCCAAGGGTGTAGAGCTGGTCCACTGTTCCACGACTAGGACAAAAACCACACTGTTCCTCCTGAATCTGAAGTTCAACTATCTGACGGACCCTCCTCTCCAGGACCCCTGAATAGACCTTTCCAGGGAGGCTGAGTAGTGTGATCCTTCTGTAGTTGGAACACACCCTCCAGTCCCCTTTCTTTAAAAATTGACTATAAAAATATCTCACCATCCATCCATGTATTCATTAATTTTGTGGACTGCATATTCCAGCTGGTGTTACACAGAGCCAGGTTCTGTTTTGCCATCACTGGGTTAAACGAAGAAGTCATCTCTGAAAATTTTGTCAGGCCATTAGAAGGCACTGACTAGTTTTAATATAGCTGTACACAACTCTTTCAATGTGGCTGTAGATTTATTATGTTCCAATCACTGTTTAATATTGTTCCTTTCATTATAAAAAATGTACACCAGTTGCTAGAACACGTTCCTAATGCTACCGTTACATCACAGGGAAAGTATTTAAGTATTTGTATATGGCAAAATGTTGCTCCTAGCATCCATAATTTTGGATTTTTGCTATAAAACTTTCACACTGTAGTTAGCATATGTGTGTTAAATAATATCAGACTTTTGACCTCAGCAATAAACTCTGATTTTTGTTTAGCCATTTGGGCTTTGACACTTTGGTTTGGTTGACTTTCCGGCTTTTGACCATTACTTGTTTAGACCTGGAGCTTCTTCCTTTGCATTTCCTAATCAATTTGCCTTTGAGCTGTCATTTATGGAAGTACAGGTAGTTGTCAGCTTTCGACCTATACGTCTTATGACTATTTGATTTTACGACCACTACCGCATCTCATGGGCAAACAACGGTTTTTGCCATACCAGCTCCATATGCCATGACTCATTTATCTCGATCTCAGTTAATTACCAGCAGCAGTTTTGGCTACACTTAGTTACATGTGTGTTACGATTACAGGAAAAAAGGCAATTTATTTTAAAGCCTTTAGTAAACTCTACAGCAACAGTTTACTTTGTTTAAGGCTAATGAGAATCACTTTTTTTGTGCAGTGCAGCCTTCCAACTTTTGTTTTCCAACACATCCAGTATTATTTTGACAAAGATTAACTACACTATGTGGCAAAAAGTATGTGGACAACTCTTCAAATTAATAAGTTTAGGTTCAGTGTGGTTTCAATCACACCCAGTGTTAACAAATGCATAAAATCGAGCACATAGCCATGCAATCTCCATTGACAAACATTGGCAGTAGAATGTGTTATACCGAAGAGCTCAGTGACTTTAAACTTGGCACTGTCATAAGAGACATCCCTTGCCACACGTCTGTATATGGAATTTCTGCTGTGCTAAATCTGCCCTGGTAAACTGTACAATTTAGCGACAAAGTAGTAAATCCCACAAACTGACAGAGTGGGACCATGGAGTGCTGAAGCTGCCTATTGTATAAAAATCACCTATTCTCTTTTGCATCACTCACAAGACAGTTCCATTCTGCCTCTGGAACCAACATCAATGCATCAGGAACTTCATGAAATGGGTTTCCATTGGGGAATACCTGCACACAAGCCTAAGATCACTATGTGCAATGGTAAGTGGCAAATGGAATGGTGTAAAGTACACCGCCATTGCACTCTGGAGCAGTAAAACATATTCTTTGGAGTGATGAATCATGCTTCACTACCTGATGATCTGATGGATGAATCTGGATTTGCCAGATTCCAGGAGAATCTTACCTTCTGGACTGCATAGTGCCTACTGTAAAGTTATGTGGAGGGGGGATAATGCCCTGGGGATGTTTCAGGATTTGGGCTAGTTACATTTTAGACAACTGAGTGCTTCAACTTTGTGGCAACATTTTGGTAAAGACCATTTTCTGTTTCAGCATGATTGTTTTCCTGTGCAAAAAGGCAGGTCCATAAAGACATGGTCTGAACAGTTTAGTGTGAAGGAACTTGAGAGGCCTGTACTGAACCCTGGCATCAACACTAATAAACACCTTTGGGATGAAATGCAACGCCAATTGTGAGTCAGGACGTCTTACCAAACATCATTGCCTGACTTCACAAATACTCATTTGGCTAAAAGGGCACAAATCCCCACAAACACACTCCAAAATCTTGTGGAAAGCCTTCCTCCCAGAAGAGTGGAGGTTGTTATAGCCACAAAGAGGCTCCAACTCTATATTAATGCCTATGGGTTTGGAAAGGGATGTCCAAGATTGCTCATATAAGTGTAATGGCCAGTTGTCCACAAACATTTGGCCATATAGTGTATAATTTAATTTTATTATAATTGATACAGTCAATAGCTCTTTAAAGTTCAGGTGGACAAGCACAATCATGCCAATAAAGGTTGGGGACAAAACTGAATGTGAATTTTATCTGAAGGAGCTAGAAACAAGGGAAATCTTTTTGTACTGCTAGATCAAACACATTTTTTTTGAATTCCACAGCTCTTGTCTACCATGAATCCTTTCATCATTGGTATTTACAAGCACAGCAGCATACTTTGTCTCAGGTTACTGTGAATGAGCTCTACTGGTTCATATCCATATTATCTTCACTCAATTTAGCCATCTGATATTTCAATTTTAACTCAATTTTATCTACTGATAAAAGGAGTCTCGTTTATCTATCTATCTATGCACCCAATTATTCCCATGAGCCCATGGGAAGCTGGAACCTATCCCAGCAATATTTGCAGTAAAGCGGGAACCAGACCTACATGTGAATGACATGGCACAGTTACACACACACACACACCTACAACCATTAACAACAGGCCAGTCATTCTAACATGCAGGTCTTTTAGATGTTCATGTAGACAACCAACATGGACATGAGGATAGTTATTGGGTCATTAAGTAAATTCACATCTCTGGAGTTCTAAGGCAACAGTTCTGTCCACTATGCCAGTGTACTGCCTACGTGGTACATTAGACTTGCAGTCTTAAACATCTCTGTCATACATACAATGGCCTTTTGTAACTCTACAGCACATGGCTATCAAGTAAACTTACACACAGATTTTGTACTACACCTTCTTACTTTTATTCAAGTTTTAAACAGGATTGTTACTCTCCAAGTTATGATACCATTAGTTTTCACATCACTTAAACCTAATCAACAAAATGAATTTTTACCATCCTTATTACTATTGACATAGGAAATTGAAGTAGCACATTGTAAAAAGTTACCTGAAAGACATTTGGCAGAGAGTCAACCATGTGGTCAACATTTACAGGAAGAGGCCAAACATATGCTCGTGTGGGGTCATGGAGAGGGGGCTTTGTTATTGGTCTAATTCCAGCAAACATGTTAAGTACTACAATGCTGATGTAATGTTGTCTGTCCCATGATAATAGTCAGTTGTGGATCAGGAAGGAAGGTAAATTGAACTCTAATAATATGAGGTAAGTGTAAGTGTTTATGTTGAATCTGAGGTTTTGGATTGAATTTAAATGTAATGATTGAAAATAACCCTAGAAGACATGAACAGAATGTCCACCCATACTGGTCAAACGGTTACATCAGCTCTATATAAAACATAAATAGTTGAGACATTTTAATGGGTTTAGCTGGAAAAGCATACAACCAACCTGATCTCAAAGGTCTAATCCTGTTTGTAAGGATTCTTATGCTCTAATCAGCATAGAGCTATCAAACTTGAAAGAATGACAAATATTTAATAACATGGATTTCCATGACTATGCTTTGCTGGCTCTGGAATATGCACAAGAATACAATGAGAAGCTGTGATCAGCTTCCAGAAGTCCCAGTAAGATTTGGCAACATAAAAGTAAAATGTTTATGCTATATAATCAATATAATGGAAATGTTAAGGGAAACTTATACTGATCAGTTACTCATTAAGGATAACAATGCGCTGGTATACAGTTTTAGTGGGACTAGATAAACATTATTTTAAGAAAAGTTAATTGCAAAAGATGAGTTTTGTGGATGATAAAAAAATTCTGGCATACAATAAATCACTGTCTGATCAGATAATAGGTATGGCTAGCAAACTATCCTCAACATTTATAACACTGGTGAGAAAATAATTCTGAACTTTCAGTATTACCTGTATCCCATAAATTTGAACTAAAACATTTTTTATTCTCCTTAAAAGAGACAGAGAATTTTACTGTTTGAACAGAATACAAAAACTGTATACTTCTTTATTGGACACTCTTGGGGAAGTAGTTACTGTTTTACTTAGAAAAACATTTCTGAACCTCTTAACAAAATCAGCCGCATTAAGGCATAATTTAAATCAGGTGTCCAATTCAAATGAGATGACAATGAAGTGTGTGTGAGGCACCCCCACCTCCCCTTTAAAATAAATACATAAGTTAAAAAAATAAATAACTCTATCCTGGGTTGGTTTTTACCCTACTTCATGTTAGCAGAAGTAAATTATATCTATAGGGTGGTCCAGATCTAAGTATGCAATTTTCATTACGCTATAACTTATTAAGTTTATTACATACAAAATCACCCAAACAAAAATCCCGGACCATCGAGAAGTATGCGAACTGATGACATGAAGAACAGTCTTCGCGCCGAACTGGAATTGTCCCCACATAAATCAAAGTCATCCAGACGATCTGGATGTGCATAATTGGATCTGGACCACCCTGTATATCCAGTCTAAGATTTCAGAGAATAAGAGAAAAAAGTGAATGTAATGCTCCTGAAGTTTGAAAGGAATAGAAAATCTGTTTCTAAACAGGATGGGAAAACGTTTGTGGTGGTAGGCTGAATTGTCAATAAGCGCTTATACAGTGGTCTGTATAAATTCTTGATGCACCTGTGAACCTAGTTTTGTCATGGAATCACACCACAATCCACCTCAATCAAGACATGTGCAGTGTGGTAACTGCTGGTGGCCAAAGCAATTTACCAGTTGAAAACCCGCAATATGGGGACTCAGTTGACATACCAGGAAGCATATTACTTGCAGCGGCTTAGAGCTGTGTCTGTGTGCCGTTACAGGCAGATTACTCTCTTGCTTAAGGCAGTAAGAAGCATACACTTTAAAAATGTTTCAACCAACAAATGGTTTCATTATAAAACATTTTATTAAAAGCTCTTAGGAGCAATGGCCAAACACCAATAAGAGAGTCATTTTAAAGCATAGTGATTTCACCATGATTCTGCTCCAGCCGTGAGTATAAAACAGTTTGCTTCTATACAAACTGTTAATATTATAATGGCATTGACAAGTTAAATTAGCGAGGGATAAGTCACTGAAGTAAAAGCTGGCATTACATCACCAATGGCAGGGTCGCCTGTATAAATGGCAAGCGTACAAAGTAGTCGCATGCTATTCCAACTAGAGCGGCAAAATGCAAGCAGTCCTTTTAAGGATAATAAGCCACCTCAAACAGCCATATAAAGAGCAGAGAACTGATCCATTGTGGTGCTCAGTGCCAGCGCTACATTGGTGTCAGAAGCGGGAAGAGAATACCTGCAGTCTGAGTTAGCACAGTGCAGAGTGCTTCGTACAATATCAACTGAGATTCAGGATGTCACCACAATTAATTAATTGCAAAGATTTGTACCTGTTAGTAAACATCTATATTTGCTTTTAGTAATTTTAATTTGTGAAAAGATATGCTTACAGCTTGGTAATGATACCATGTACACAGGATGCTTGCAAACAAATCAAAGAAATCAAGCAAATAAATATTGGTAAACTTATTTTTAAGGTCACCATAGCACTGGAATTTTAATTACTTCCACAGCAAAACAGTAAAAGGAGATGTAAAAATTATTAAATATATCTTGCAGTGGGAAATTCACAATGAAGGATTGCAATCTGAGCTGCATATCTGGCAAAGTCTACACTTCTGTCCAAAAAACTGGTAAAATAAACAGGTTTTGCCTGCTGCAACTGTTGTGATGTGAAATTTGGCATACAAGTTGATAAATATTTTGTATGTCTTTATTTGTAACTTAGACAAAGCAATGTAATATTAGTGTAACATTATTGATAATAACAGCAATGGTTTTATGGTTTAAAAACCCCTTCCCTTCCTTTAGGACTGAGTCTCTTTGTAATTTTCCAATAGGGTTGGGGGGAAGTGCCTCAAACAAGTTTGGTAAGTGTTTCTCTGCAGGATTCTTAGTCAATCCCCAGAGGAAAGCCAAGCTGCCTAACTGGTAAACTTTAGCTCAACAAATGGTTTTGGGGGGTGGCAGGTGTGAAGATGTTTTCTGTTTTCCCATTGGTCTGAAGTATGGCTGTTTGGAATTGGCTTGTATCAAAAGCTTTTAAGTGCTATGACGCCCAATTGGCTGTAGGGGTTAGACAGAAAACTATAAATTTGCTTGCTTTACCTCACCCTCTTTCTCTCTTACCAAACTGAGGAAAGACCACCTCACACCATGAACTAAAAAGGAAAACACAATGAAGAGCACAGCTCGGCAGCCATATTGAGACAGGCATGTGGCCTGTTCTGAAGAAAGCTGACCACAAAATGATGACTTAACTTGAGACATTTTAAGTAACTAAGAAGCCTGTGTGCCGCCTGAAACTACACATCACCATTTATCAGATTGTATGGGTGCCAATATTGAAATCCATCCATCCATCCATCCATTATCCAACCTGTTATATCCTAACTACAGGGTCACGGGGGCCTGCTGAAGCCAATCCCAGCCAACACAGGTCACAAGGCAGGAAACAATCCCCAGGCAGGGCACCAGCCCACCACAGGGCACACACCAAGCACAATTTAGGATCGCCAGTGCACCTAACCTGCATGTCTTTGGTCTGTGGCAGGAAACTGGAGCACCCGGAGGAAACCCACGCAGACACGGGGAGTACATGAAAACTCCACATAGGGAGGACCCGGGAAGCAAACCCAGGCCTCCTTACTTTGTGGCAGCAGTGCTACCACTGCGCCACTGTGCTGCCTGCCAATATTGAAATATACTTTGCATATTGTTATTATTTATGAATATTATCAATAATACATTATTTAAAGTGTAACTTAACTCCTGCTTGTCTTTTACTACACCTAATTGTCTGGTTATAAATGTAGAAGGGAAGGTAGGGAGAAGTTATATGGTACAATATCTTATAAACAGTGGTAAGTCTGTGAGATCTGAGGCATTTTGATAGAGGCTACATATTAATAATACAAAAGGGGAAAATAGAGCAAAATATTGCTCTACCAAGACAAAACAGAAACTGACTCGGATTATTGTAAACGTTGAAGAATGAAGAAAAAGATCAATGAACAGCAGTATGCCAAAACAGAAATAATCTCAGTTGGAGAGTTACACTGTCCTTCTCTTCTGACACACACACCCACACGCACACACGCATGCACACACACGCATGCTTGCATACACACACCCACACACACACACAAAATGCCTGAAGGCATGGTTGTGGATGATACTGCTGCTAAGTGTATCTCATTTCTCATCTCAACAGACACGTAGGTTGAAGTACATGAATAATTCCTTTTGGTTAATCCATAATCAGAAAACCTTTCTCCATATAACCTCCTTCTTCCACATTTGTAAACGGTGTTCTTTATATTAAGTTGTAAACAGATCTAGAGTCACACCTGAAGTGTGTGACCAAATCTGTTGTCGATGAATTGCGCCAAATGCCATATTCTTTGAAAATACACACATAAAACACAGGTAAGCAAGCTGTTAAAATACTAAACATTTACCCATTGTCACACAAGCATGAGTAGGGGGCAGTCTCAGGGCTTGTGCACAGAATGTAATACCACTCCAGGTCGTGAGAGAGTGCTGTCATTTACACATTCTCCTTTTTCATCTGCAGACCATTAGACCTGACATATGAGATCTGGAAGGTGAACCTTCAGCCCAATCTGAGGGCATAATGCTCTGGAGCAGGTTTTCATTATGAATATCTCTACACTTTGCCCATTCAGCTTTCCTTCAGGTCTGTCTGTTCTCCCATCCTCTTCCACTAAAAAAAATATGATCAGCGGTGCCTGGTTTCCCCAGATATGACACTAATCTTGGTATCATCAGACTTAAGAATTTTGTTTCTCACAGTCAGAAAGTCCTTTAGGTGCCTTTTGGTAAACTCTAAGCAGGCTTTTATTTGTCTTTTACTGAGACTTATGTGTGGCCACTCTGACATAAAGCCCAGATTGGTGGAGTGTTGCAAGGATGGTTGTCCTCCTGGAAGTTTCTCCCATCTACACACAGGTGACCATTGGGTTCTAGGTCACCTCTCTAACCGTGGCCCTTCTCACAGGATTGCTCAGTTTGAACAGGTGTCCAGCTTTTGAAAGTGTTGTAGTTGTGGTTGTTCCAAACATTATTCCATTTAAGAAAAGTGAAGGCAACTGTGCTCAAGGAAACCTTCAATGCTGTTAGAAATTTTTTATAGACCTGTGCTGCGACACAATCTTGCCTTTAAGCACTGCAGGTAATTCCTTCGACTCCATGGCTTGGTTTTTGCTATAAAACACATTTTTAGTTATGGGACTTTATATAGACAGATATGTATCTTTCCTAATCATGTCCAATCAATGGAGGTGGACTCCAAACAAAGTGTAGAAGCATCTCCATGATGATCATTAGAACAGTTGTACCTGAGCCATATTACAGATGTCATAGCAAAGTGTCTGAATACTTGTGTCAGTGGGATATTTCCATTTTCTATTTTTATTGAATTTGCAAAACTTTATAAAATCCTGTTTTTGCTTAGTCATTCTGGGGTATTGATTGTTGCCTTATGAAGGAAAAATGAATTTAAATGATTTCAGTATAAAGCCAGAACATAACAAAATGTGAAAAAGTGAAGGGGTCTGAATACTTTCAAATCCATTACACATCAGAGCCATGTAAATATTCGGGGATGATTTGATAAGGATGGCTTGCAGAAAGAACAATGAATTCTGAAATATACCCATAAAATTCTGTACAAAAGTGTCAAGTGTGTCAATCTCTCAGCTGAAACCCAACAGAATGTAGGGTGAGCAGCATTACTGTAATCTCCACTGTCTTGATCTACAAATACAGAATGGTACAGAATGACTCAAACAGAAGTAGCTGTGCGAACTCAAGAGAACAAGTTAATATTTTGACATTGCTCAGATTAAAATGTATTGACATAAACTATGCTAAAGAGTTGATGAAAGACGGCCTAAATATATAAATGAGTTGGAACATTTAAGTAAAGACGAATGAGAACGGGAGTGGGACTGATCAATATTTTCTTGAAATAATTTCTGTTAAGGGAATTAAATATAAAGGTTTGTGTAGTTTCTTGAACAAAGACAGTGAACATTTGATCAAATTCAATACACTGTATTGCGTATTACTGTCAGGATTTCTTTTTGTGGGTTACATTTATTTTAATTCTTTTTTCAATGTTGTGTTTATATGAAAATTGTTATCATTTTACCTAATCTTTTCATTCATTTTGGTCACTGTGTTTTTTTACATCAGTCTATGTTTATTTGTACTTTATGAATACAAGGATGAATTCTCTTAACAGTGAATCTCTCAATTGATGGCATGTCAAGCAACATTCTATGAAATACATACTAAAATACTGTTATTTTAAGAAAAGCAAAGATTATCACCAAAAAAATAAAAAGTTAGGTTTTGATAAGAATTCAGGTTACTAACTAACACTATAATATGATTTTTGGTTTACTCCTATTAAAGTTTATCTAATCAGTCGAGCCCTGCTTGTATAAAGCGATGGTTTCTGTTCAGTTTATTCTATTCTATCTGACCCAGAAAAACAAAAACTATGAGCCATTCACTCCTTTCATAGAAAGACACTGTTGCTGATCAAAATTATTATTCACACTTTCATAACATATTACATGGAGGTAATCAGATCTTACTTTTAACAGAGGATTAGAGATACTTTGATTTTTGCCCTTGGATATTACTGTTATATCAGCGCTTGATTTAAAGTCATTACACAATGGGTTTGAGTAGAAACAGCTTGTCCATGAAGTAAAGTCCACAGGCGGAGTCCGTGAAAAAATGTAATATTGATTGCGCTTAAATAATTTGTCTTAGCACAAGTAAGAAAAGAGTCAATAAGTAACAGCTGTGGCAAAGCTGAATTCAAATGGAAACATTTAATCTGGGTAAGCCTGTTGAAATATAATTGGAAAACAGCAATGGAAACTCGTAGAAAAATAATGGAAATACACCAGCTGACGTATCATCTCTGTTGCATCTATAGAAAAATAACATACTAAATGACCATCAGACTTACCGTACATGCCATTCTTGTCCAAAAAATGAAAAAATTAGTTTAGCAAAAATTTCACTATCCACATGAAAGTGTTGGAAATGTGCACAATTTTACTGTCAGACTTGTATTATTTTTATGAAGATTTTCTGAATGGAAACTTCCTCAAGTAAAAGCTGCTCTTTTATGCATGGATTATTTTAATAACTACTGGCTCTGCTGACCAAACAGTTTCATGTTTCCTAAAAATATTTTTTTATACATGATCTACTTCAGAGTGACTAACAGCCTTAATTCAGTAGTCTGACAATTTATTTGATTTGAACAAAAATATTGTGGCAACTGTTTTTATTCATTAAAGAAGAGACATTACTAATATCTATCCATAGATGTACTCAAACTGCTTTTTCCATTGCTATGTTGTAGGGAGTCATAGCCTATTATGGCCCAAATGGACATGAGATAGTAACCAACCCTGGGGAGAACATCAGTACATCACAAAACACACTACAAACATGTGGCTCATTCAGAACTTCCATGTGTGTTTGGGATGATGAGGAGAACCAGAGTAACTAGAGAAAAAAAGGCATTCATACATGTGGAGGACATGCAGATGTAACACTGCAACCAAGTTTGAATGAACCAGAATTCTTAGACTCTTAGGGATTAAGAGCAACCACTGTCCACCAGTGAGTATTTTAGGCCCGGCTAAATAACATTCTTTTATCTATGCACAGCTCACGGATGTCACTTCAGATTTCACAACTTTGAATCTCATATATTCCCAAGCAACATATAGCATAAAGCTGGGCAACATGTGTAAATGAATGCAGTGAACACATGGACAGTAATAAACACACACCAGGAACTCCAATTTGAGCAACCAGCAAAAGAATACAGATTTTAAAACCGACACAGATGTCTGTTTATAACTCTCTCATGCTACATTTTGCTACGCAAACCACATGTGCCATTTACTCTATCTCCACCACTCAATAAACTTTTGATATTTTTTGTATTTATCATGTTCATATATTCATACTATTGCTGGAATGCTTTTCTGGTAACAGCATTTGAACTATTTTGAACTGCTTCAATACTTTCAACAAGTGCAGTTACACTGCCATAAGTTTTATTGCACACATCGATAACAAAAACTTGCATTGCTTCAATTGAATGCTTTTTTTTCTTGTTAAGACTAGGAACAAGTTTGAATTGTGTCCAAAAAATTAGACAATGGCACCTGACTTTAAATTTTCAATCCTAAATGCTGTAAGATGTTGAAGGTGTTGCAGAAATGATACATTATCTGCATTATGTCATTTGAAACCCATTGCTTTCTTGCTCATGAAATGACACTCCTAATGGCCATACACAAACTTATATAAACCATAAACATTTGATTTACTTACTGACTATATACAGGATTCACAAATTGATTATTTAAAACTAGCTTCCAGCTCATCACTAATTATAAGTATGTCATTTTCTCTTGCTTAGGATACAATGTGACTAATTATTTCCATGTACTGAGCTTAATTTTTAAGAAATGGTTTTTGTACAGTTATTTATGGAAATTCCCATAAATGCAAAAGTACATTCATAAAATGATTTTGAAAAAGAGATATGTAATAACATCTAGAAATACAACAAAATAAGCTGAATGAGTTTCTCAGATTTGTCCTTTATTTCCTGATCAGTCAAAGTCATATCCCTCATATAGACCAATGTGTTCAGCGTCAGTCCTGATGACCAAGCAGTACCCAATACTCCAGTGACAATATAAATTCTGGGTAAGAATTCAATGATTTGCATTGGGCAGTGTTCAGTCTGATTTTTGTAATCACCATAATCAAGCTCACATTGTTTCTAATATTTCCAAGGAGATCTCTTTGGCTGACAAGCAGGGATTTCTTCATCATGTCCCTGAAAGGCCTTTTCATTTATGCGTAGCCTTAACTAAAAATCTGTCTGTAGACCAATGACTTAGAGTTTTCCATTTATACCTCATTTAAAGATTATCCCTTGTCCTATTTTAGTATGATTGGAGCATATTTGTGAGAAGCTTTTACTCACATGAGTTATTGCTAAAGACCGGCGCACTCTGGCTGAGATTGCATTGACTCCAGTCTGTTGGTGGGGGTGCTGGCAGGCCTTGTAATGATTGTTCTGAAATAAGTTGTTAACATTGTTGGGCAGGCACATATCAGAAGCACTTCTGACTGCTGAGTTACTTTCCGAGTAGTCATGAAGGGTTACTTAATCAATCATGTATCACAACTGCACTCAACAAGCCCAAAAAGAAATGCAACAGAAAGTCACTTGAACTTTTGGCCTTTGGCACTGGAACACTTAATAGGTTATAGTTCTCTTGTGCAAATTACAAGTTCCTGCCTCCCTCCAATAAGGGAAATACGTGCTGAATTATCAGCACTGCAGGCGCAGGTTTCATACAAAAAGAATCTCAGACACGGTGATTTGAGTGCATTTATTTATGGTGCATGGTTTTCTTCAAATCTCTAAACAATAATGGAGGGTGACAATTGGGATACCAGCCAGCTAAAGTCATAAACTAAAGTGGAGGAATAATCACACACACACAAGCCAGGCTCTTTCTTATTAAAATATATCTATCTTTCCATTCTTCTATGTACTAAACCTGGTTTATTCCATATAGGGTAATGGTGTGGGAAAATGTGTGAACCATCTAGAAGATGCTGAAATCTTCAATCCACACCTCTGTTCAACATCATTTTTCTGAAACCCACTTTTTTATTTTCCATTCACAGAGCACATGCTTATCCTGGCAGCATTAGGCACAAAGCAGGAAACAACATATACTAGATTTGATGCCAGACTGATCGCCACATTCATGCACACACACATACTTACTCATATTGGGACAACTAAGATTCTATCATTAATTTAGCCTGCATGTCTATAGCATGTGGTAAGAAAAACAAAACACAGAAACTCCATATTGAGGCAATTTAGAGACCATCTACTGAATTAACATGCATGTCATTGGAATATAGAAGGAAACTGGCCTAGAAGCGGAAAACCCTTATCCACACTGAGAGTTTGTTGGAACTCTACAAAGAAATAACTCGGGGCTTTGAGCTCATAACCTTGGGAATTTGTGGTACTAACATTAACTAATGTGCTTCCCACGTTTTCTTTTTTAGGAACATTTGAGCTGCAGATAATCTTAACAATATGGACCAATAATGCATTCAGCTATACTAAAGCAGCATATTCCTACTGCACCAGGTGCAAAGCAGTAACTAACCCTGACCCGCCTAGGTTCCTAATTTACTGAACCAATATATTATAGGAATGAGGCAGAAAATTGGAATACCTACAATGGATCTTAAGCAAGCTAAATACAGAATGTGACAGTGTTAGTATTTGAATGCTAAACGTTTGCCACACTTATCAAAAAAACTAATTGGAATACTAATTAATAATAACTATTTTCATTCTTATCTGTGCACTTTAATTTGCTCAGAGATGGGCTGAGTTAGTTGCTGCCTTGCAGAAAATTTCTGGATAGGCTCTGACTCTCTGTGAACCTTCAATGGGAAAGCAGGATTAAAAACAACTGAAAACTGATAACTGAAAATAACTGATATGTTTAAAAAGATGTTGACATTATTATAATTCACAAGTCTGTCCCCAATTAATTTTCTGCCCACTTTTACTATTCCTATATTCCATTAAAATATCCGTTGTCAATATTATTCTGCCAGTCATAGGTACCCGGCTATGGCCTTTTATGGTTCCTGACCCAGGGTTGTTGGCATAGATTTCAGCTTCCAGTCTTGACATTACACTAAACAAAGCAGGTATTAGAAAACTGGTGGTTGAAATATTTATAATATATATGTAAGATATCTGAAGAATGTATTTGAAATGCTTATTTATAAATAATGCCATGCACTTTTCAGCTTGCACATTGATTACATTTATCAGTAAATATTTCAGGGGGCTCAGCTTTTGTCATTTCTCCGTTGAAGGCCCTAATTGTGCTACCTGCCCTGATTTTTGGAATAACATACTGCAGATTAAAACATTATTGGTGTGACACCTTCATCCTAGATGACTTGCAACATTTGAAATAAAATTGATTACATTTCTTTTTTTTCCAAATGGAACATATGCAGGCGGTGTCAGTAGTCGGCCTTCAACTCACAACCTCAGGGTTTGAGATCCAAAGCCTTAGTCACTACATCACACTACCTGGGGCTTCATGTATAAACGGTTAGTATGCACAGAAATGTTGCGTACATCCGTTTCCATGCTCACTTCAAGATGTATAAAAACTAAACCTGGCGTAAAGCCACGCACATTTTCATGGCAGCCCCACATCATGCATACGCATGTGTCTGCTTGGTTTTGCAAATGGGCAGCATCCAGCCTCAAAGCTGTTTCTGTGTGCTGTCCCTTTCTTTCTAGATTTGCATCAATAACACAGGATTTATCAAATACACTGAAATTAATTGCATATCGTTTACAAATTTAATTCACTTGAGTATAATCAGTCTGTAGCAATATATTGGTCCACAGAAAGGTCAAACTATTCCAACTACCATATCTGATTTAACATTGTTAGAAGACATCACAAATGAAGAATTTTAAGAGAGTGCGCATTTATAGATGATGATGACTGGCTTCTAAGTCGATTTCGCTGAATTGGTGACAGCTTTACAAAGGCAGACTTTGAGGAATTGTGCTCTACCTGTTCCTTTGCAAGTGCTGTCCACTCTTAGGTTTTTAGCCACAGGAGCTTTTCAACATCAACTTGCTGATGATTGTGTATTTCACAAACATCACTGAGTCCTGCCATGCCAACTGAATAGGAAGGCATTATCCGCTTGTCATCCAGATATACAGTATAAGATTTCCTTACACTGTGGTTGAACTGGGAAACATCAAAGTGCAATTCGCAGTAGTCCTTTTAAGGATAGTGAGTCGCCTCCAAGATCGATGTAAAGAGCAGAGAATTTATCCGTTGTGGCACTCACTCGTTGTGCCAACATTACACTATAAAGGTGCCTTCAGAGAATGAATTTGCTTATGTAAATAGAAATTATTTCTGCTCTAATAATGTGCTGCTACTGAAAGTGTGTCGCATTGTTCAAGCATTTAGCATGCTGCATTACCTGGCACAAAATCGTGGCTTGCCCGTACCTAAAGAGATGCAGTATGATAAACTTGACCCTTACCCTTACCAAATGATCAGCCAAATCAGACAACATTACAACGTCATTTGAATTTAATTAGCAGAATGTAAAAACAGGTAATCAGATACAGCAATTATTTTTTAACCAATTCATTTAATTTGTGGTCAATATCACATAGTACATCCCCTATATTCCTTAGTTAATTGGACACATCTCTTATAGAATCCACTGTTGCATTTTGTGATTCCATAACAGCATCTATCAGCACATTGCTAGATGGTGGCCCAATGGTTTCTGAGGCAGAGATGTGTGTGAAGCCAGCACCTGATGTGCTGGGCACATCAGCACCATTACTGCCTGAAGTCGTGTCCTTTTCTCAAGGTCAGCTTTTTTAATATTGTCTGAAACAGAATCAACAGATGGTGGGTTGCAACTCGACTTTTCACATTGACCTTGATATCTGACAACTTCTTTTTTATTTCAGACACTGTGACTATCTGAACTGGAACTTTCCAGTGTCTGTACCACGCTGTGTCACTCCATCAATTTCATTTTGTTGCTTATACCACTGCTTAAGCCAACAAATAGTACATTTTTCTTTACCTCAACTTTGCATTTGCTGAAATTCTTCTTTTTCCATGTGCTTTTGCCATTGCCTTTTAACAACACTGAAAAGAAGGGGCTATTTACTGTATATTGATTTGAATATTCAAATATGCAAAATTATGGGACTGTAAGGCGCACAGGTGCTGTAAATTTCAAATTCATTGGGATTTATAAAGAGGAAGTGCGGGGAACGTGGCATACACACAGTTTATGCATCTGGATTTTTCTTGTGCATATACACTTTTCCAGTTTTGTCCGTACACCATATTGTAGTGTGAATTCTATGCACAGTGTTATAAATGAGGCCCCTGGTGATTTGCTTAACCCAAATGTAAAAGCAACATTCCACTCTCTAAAGTAACTTCTGTCATGAATTTCCAATTTTTCTGGATGTTTGCATCTGATTTATTTGGTTACTTTCTTCAACACCATTCAAGTCATCCCAGCAACATTTTGTGAATTTATTGCATAGACGTGGCCATATTGTTTTCCATTGCTATGGTCGTTGCTGGTTTCATGACCTTGAGTTCACACTGGGTATTGCATTGGCTTCTCCATCCTATAAAACTAGGCAATACAGTATTGCTTGCATCCTCATATTAGTATAACAAACAAACCTTATTGTGTTTGTGCTTCTTTTGATTTATTCCTTTAACTGTGATTTTTTGCTTTGTGTTTTATCTTGTTGCTTTGGCTTGGTTGTTTTGGTCTTCTGGATTTGACTCCGTATTGTGAACATCAAGATTCTCTTTTGTATAGCTTAGTTATACGGTTAGTGGGGACTTTCTGGGCTTTAGCCACTGATCTCAGGCATTGAGCCCTTGATCTTCAAAATAGATGACTGCACGAAAACGCATGGGAATAGAAACACCCCAGTCGCTCTTTAAGTGTGCAAAACTCAATGGGGTAACCATTAATCCAATTCTTCAACACTGTAAAAGTCCAAGGGAGAAGAGTTTCCATCTAAGGACTAACAGCATTATCAGAGGAGGACAAAGACCCCAAGAAATTCTAGGACTAGTAACATCTCTGGTCTAGCCTCTTGCCTACTGTTCTTTTTTGTTCTTTTAAAGACAAGGGTGACTTTTTTGTAATGCAAGCCATTAACTTAATGTGATGCAGCAGATTACTTGATTACCACCAAAATATTCTATATTGGCAAATTTGCATTTAAATAGTCCAGATGTTGACAACCATGTTTTCAAAATTATCTAATTTCTGTCATCAGTCAGTTGTTTCAGGTGAATGAATTACTAGGCTCTGAACCATCTCTGCTAAGAAGGTTGCCAGCAGTAGCTTTTAGAATAGCCTAAGGAACCTGAGACAAATGACCATAGGCGGTTACTTAGGAGACATTGGAGGTTACGGCTCATCCGGTAGCTGGGACATCAGAGAGAACAATTCAAGAAATTATTTTGTAGTCTGAAGAATAAAAGTTTAACAGAAAACACAAAGATGCCTTTGATGGAATTAATTTTAGTTTTCTTCTGCAAGAAAAAGCCAAGCAGTGTTTAGATAAAAGTTTGTCTATAGACTCATGCAGTGCTTTTGGCCAATCTACAGACCTTGAGAGAGTGCTTATTGTTGCATTCTTTAATTATAATTTATTTCATGCTAACCTGTTTCTGTACTGTCTACAAGAATTTTAAATTCCACATGACAAGAAATCATTTTCATGATGTAATTATTTGATTCTGATCAGCAGACAGAGGTGCAAAGGGCACATTCATTTATTGTCATTTACACCTGCCTCAGTTCATTTCCAATTACTTCCTATTTAAAAGTTGTAGTGACAAACAATGCCTGTAAAAATTATTCACTCCACTTTGCAGAGATCAGTTTTCATTTTGACATTTAAGAGTCTTTGTTCTGTTGATCAGTGTTAAAAAAATAAATTAAACCACTGTGATTCAATGTTGTTTAACAATAAACTGTGAAAACTTCCACAGAGGTAAAAACTTTTTTATACAGTAGAAACGTATAATGGCAACATGTGAACAGAAAGGGTATATGGATTGTTGACCACTATAGTTCAGAACCATGATATACAGTGCATCCGGAAAGTATTCACAGCGCATCACTTTTTCTGCATTTTGTTATATTACAGCTTTATTCCAAAATGGATTAAATTCATTTTTTTCCTCAGAATTCTACACACAACACCCCATACTGACAACGTGAAAAAAGTTTACTTGAGGTTTTTGCAAATTTATTAAAAATAAAAAAAATAAGAAATCACGTGTACATAAGTATTCACAGCTATTGCTCAATACTTTGTCGATGCACCTTTGGCAGCAATTACAGCCTCAAGTCTTTTTGAATATGATGCCACAAGCTTGGCACACCTATCCTTGACCAGTTTCGCCCATTCCTCTTTGCAGCACCTCTCAAGCTCCATCAGGTTGGATGGGAAGCGTCGGTGCACAGCCATTTTAAGATCTCTCCAGAGATGTTCAATCGGATTCAAGTCTGGGCTCTGGCTGGGCCACTCAAGTACATTCACAGAGTTGTCCTGAAGCCACTCCTTTGATATCTTGGCTGTGTGCTTAGGGTCGTTGTCCCGCTGAAAGATGAAATGTCGCCCCAGTCTGAGGTCAAGAGCGCTCTGGAGCAGGTTTTCATCCAGGATGTCTCTGTACATTGCTGCAGTCATCTTTCCCTTTATCCTGACTAGTCTCCCAGTTCCTGCCGCTGAAAAACATCCCCACAGCATGATGCTGCCACCACCAGGCTTCACTGTAGGGATGGTATTGGCCTGGTGATGAGCGGTGCCTGGCTTCGTCCAAATGTGACGCCTGGCATTCACACCAAAGAGTTCAATCTTTGTCTCATCAGACCAGAGAATTTTGTTTCTCATGGTCTGAGAGTCCTTTAGGTGCCTTTTGGCAAACTCCAGACGGGCTGCCATGTGCCTTTTACTAAGGAGTGGCTTCTGTCTGGCCACTCTTCCATGCAGGCCTGATTGTTGGATTGCTGCAGAGATGGTTGTCCTTCTGGAAGCTCTGACAGAGTGACCATCGGGTTCTTGGTCACCTCCCTGACTAAGGCTCTTCTCCCCCGATCGCTCAGTTTAGATGGTCGGCCAGCTCTAGGAAGAGTCCTGGTGGTTTCGAACTTCTTCCACTTACGGATGATGGAGGCCACTGTGCTCATTGGGACCTTCAAAGCAGCAGAAATGTTTCTGTAACCTTCCCCAGATTTGTGCCTCGAGACAATCCTGTCTCAGAGGTCTACAGACAATTCCTTTGACTTCATGCTTGGTTTGTGCTCTGACATGAACTGTCAACTGTGGGACCTTATATAGACAGGTGTGTGCCTTTCCAAATCATGTCCAATCAACTAAATTTACCATAGGTGGACTCCAATTAAGCTGCAGAAACATCTCAAGGATGATCGGGGAAACAGGATGGACCTGAGCTCAATTTTGAGCTTCATGGCAAAGGCTGTGAATACTTATGTGCATGTGCTTTCTCAATTTTTTTATTTTTAATAAATTTGCAAAAATCTAAAGTAAACTTTTTTCATGTTGTCGTTATGGGGTGTTGTGTGTAGAATTCTGAGGAAAAAAATGAATTTAATCCATTTTGGAATAAGGCTGTAACATAACAAAATGTGGAAAAAGTGCTGCGCTGTGAATACTTTCCGGATGCACTTTACAACCTTACTTACATTCACACATCAGTCACATTTAGCATAAACGTGCAGTAGAGTAGGACACCCGAGTAAACAAGGAGAGCCATTCAAAAATAGAATTCACATCCTATACTGTATCAGAAAGCATTCTAAGCTTTAAAACTGCAGTGGGTGGCTGGATACCACGTCCCACAAAATACATGCGGTTGTGTAAATTTATTCAAAAACATAAATCTCTTATCAACCACAGGTAAGTAAAGAGAGAGAAAGGAAATGTGCATTTTACTGTTGTGTTTGCTGTGATGGTAACAGGAATGTGTTTGTCTTTCGGCCACATTTGAAAAAAACAGGCCTTTCATTAATTAAAGTTAGTTGTCAGATCAACCCTGCTAAGCACTTGTGGAGCACTGAATAACATCTCGGCAACCCAGAATGTGTTGTGGTTGTTGTAATCAGGATTGCACATGAAATTACCTCACTCATAGGATTTCTTAAGTGGAAAATGTAATGCCTCCTTGCATCCTTTCACTCCTAATAAAACCATTTTTATTCATCCTTTAGAACATTACGCCATGTGGGATAAGTAAATTTTTTTTAAAAAAAAGAATATAGCACAAGACAATGGGTAAACGTGGCAAGCGATGGGGCTTTTACGGCATAGATGAAAGACCATCATTTGGTTGGAAAAAAGAAAAGACTAAGCAGTGAGGAACAAAGCAGCAAATTGGATTGAAACCCACAACATATGCAGCTCATATTGTTGGCACAGTAGTCAGGTTACCAGTGGTTACAGGAACCAGCCCTGATTGGGCAGCTCCCGATGTTCAGACATTACATGTGTACCGACAACATATGGGCTCAACGTGCTTTACCCTTGTCAGAGTGGCAGTTGGAGCCAAAGCATTTGATGAAAACTGGCAACTTCAATACATGCTTTGCATTTACTGCACAAACTGAAGAAAGATAAATAAACACGGATAAAAAATCTGTTCTTCATTTTCTTGTAGTCATTACGCACCCAGAAATTTTGAAATAGATCAGGTAGAAGTATTTAAAGTAATTAAATATACATGCCCTGGAATGGGAAAACAAAAGACTTGCGATAGATCTCAGCTGGACCGACAATGGTGCAAAGCCTTTACGATCTCCCATTAGTGAGCCTGTGTGAGTTTTCATGAGATCGTTTGGATTAGTCCTGCTGCCCGCTTCAGTGCTAATTATTTTGTTTGGTAATACAATGTTACCCTTTTTGTTTGAGTGAGGGGTGAAAGAATAGACAAATCTGTGTTGCCAGTTGGGAAAGTCCATTAATCTATGCATCCATTCATTTTCTTACATGGTTTTTGCTGTGCAGAATCTTGAAAACTCTAGAAGTCTTTAAATAATATAGGTGCTGCTGTATATAGGAGACTTACTGAGGCGAGGGTCAATGAGAAGTCCTTTACGGTACAATGTGTGTGTATAGTCACATTGCATTTAAATAGTATCCTGCATAAATCGCAGAAATTTTTATGTACTTCCCAAAATGTGATACGTTAATGTTTGCGTAATTAGGTAGTCTTGTTACTATTAGGTGTAATATTTGAGGAAAAACCTCGTTCATTCTGTTTTATGCTATATCTCTGCACATCTTCTTCTTCTTTCGGCTGCTCCCAATGTATGAAATTTATACTTTTGCAACTTGTATTGCTAACTGTGCCCAGTACATTCTTTTACTGCTCTTGTGAGCTAAAATACACTCAGTGAAATCTCCTTTAAATGGGGGTGGCCATTGTTTTAATATTCTGCACCAACGCGCTCCAACACACACTCTCACCACTCCCACTCTGTCACCAATGTATCATTTTTTGGTTTGAAAATTCTGATGGAACCACAAATTTTAATATATGTGTGTTGATTTCTCTGACGGAAACATTAACACACCTAATAATTCTGTCCATCTTTAATGACATTTTTAAGTTCATGCACCATTTGTGTTAAAAAAAAAACAATTAAAACATCCATTATCCAACCCGCTATATCCTAACTACAGGGTCACGGGGGTTTGCTGGTGCCAATCCCAGGGCACAAGGCAGGAAACAAATCCCAGGCAGGGTGCCAGCCCTCCGCTGGGCACGCACACACACACTAGGGACAATTTAGGATTGCCAATCCACCTAACCTGCATGTCTTTGGACTGTGGGAGGAAACCCACACAGACACGGGGAGAACATGCAAACTTCACACAGGGAGGACCCGGGAAGCGAGCCCAGGTCTCCTAACTGCGAGGCAACAGCGCTACCACTGCGCCACCGTGCTGCCACATATTCAAAAACTGGGATGTTGATCATCATGATATCCTATGAACCTACCGTCATCTGACAACATATAGCAATATAGATTTAAACATTAAATAAACTGACAGCCTCATAACCACCCACTGCCCAAGAGCATATATTGCTTATACAGTAAACTGCCTAAATTCAAACTTCAACACCTCAAGTTTAGAACTGAATGGCGCTGAGGAGAAACAGGACAAGAATACACAAAGTACGCACATGGTGTGACTTAAACACAAGACTCTGGGGCTCTAACCAGGATAGTGTGAGAACAGAAAAGCATTGAAAAAATGATGTTGTTAATGCAACAGTACTCTGTACTTCTTTGAAATGGAGCTTCATACTGCTGGTTTCTTTTCCATTAAGTGGAAGGAGGACAAGTAAGGCTGCTTTGGTGGCTTTTTCAAATTGAATGACATCAGTCTGCTCTCCTCAGCAGATCAAAAATGTTGTTCAAATATAACATGTAGTGCTCAATGCATCCTTGATGTTGACTTGCTTTTTTTTACATTATTGTGACTTCTTTAAGGGAGTACATTTTTTCATGCTATTTAGTAGCTTACTCTATATATATTTGACTGGGAAATCTTAAACTGAAAGAGCCAACACACAAACACAGATAAAGAGTTGGTCCTTATTTTAATGCTGAGAAGCCTACAGTAGAAAGTTCAAGCTGGACACACGCACACCCACCCAAGGTTAAACTGAGAACACTGCAGGGCCAATAGAGGTAGCCCCTAGGCCGGAAACAGGCTTGCTATATCTGTTAAAAAGACAATTTCACTTATCACAAAAAGCTATATATTTCTAAACATTTAGGATATGATGGAAAATTAGAAAAAATATTGTTTTAAAAGACAAAGTTAAGTGCTATTACAAACATTTTAATAATAATTTAAATTAGTGAGGGAATCTGATTACTTGTTTTGAAAACATCTGGTGGGGCCCTTAATGTAGAAATGCCACTGCTGACTTCTCTGGCCCACTTTGTATCAATGAAGTATTGAGACAGGGGCACAATGCCTTTACCAGCTACAAAATCACATGTCATGATCCATGAGTTGAACACTCCTTGCTGTTATTTCTCATTTAATGTTAGCAGGGAGCAGTTCTTACTTTTGTCTAAAACACAATTTAGGTTGGCTGTGGAGCATTAGACAAACGTGGAACAGCAAATCAAGGTACCGGATTTGGGTACACCAAACTTTCATAGTCTGCCAGGTTTGTCACAGCTCTTCTAGTTCAGCTTCTACACTTCTGAATCTACAACTAGCAAAACCTGGTCCAAATGTCTGACTTCCATAACTTTTTTTTACTGTGTTATACTGCTCGGTTGCACATCTGGTACTTAGAAATTACATCATAAAACTAACACCGTTACAGCTGGATCTTTAACAATGTAAACAAGATAGAATTGTTATAATGTAATTGTTTATATTTATATTCAAAGCAACAAGACAGTAGTACAGGCTTTCACTGAGCATCTGTCTCACAATTCATGGTATGTTGTGTCCAGCAGGTCCCAATGCACACTTGTAATGTCCATCTTGACTAGAAAAGTTAAACTTGTGAGGTGACTGAAGGATTGGCCTAACAACTCCTGAACATTGTATCAGTCCCAGCAACCACTGCACCAAGAAGGTCTTGAGGAAGATACTGTCTTACAGCAGAAGAAACACTTTCACAAATATAAGTATTTTTTTATCTCATACTTTCAGTGCAGTGTAGCTTACTGGCCATGATGGTGAATCCAGCAGGGGGCGCTAGCTGCCTGGTTGGAATAAGTTCTTTTGTAATTGCGGCATGTTACATAACGCAAAACTATATAGATATAATATAAAAAGGCGATACCCCTCCCTTAGTGATACAGCAGTAAGAAATCACATAGGAGAAAAAACAGCTTTCTTTAATGATGGTTCATGCGGCATAACAGATGAGGAAGCCATGACAAGACCATCACCAAAATGGGTGCCCAATGTATACAATCTGTCATTTTCATCGCTGCGCTGGAAAGATTTTCAGGATCGGATGACGTTATCTTCCATCCGTCCTTTGGCTTCAAAGGTGTACCGGGCAATGTTCCATGGCTTTATACCCTTTCTCCATGTGCAGGCTCCAACTTAAGTAAATCATGCCATTCCAAACAAGGAAAAGAAGATCCAATGTCATGCTGACTCTGACACACAGAAATAGTACAATACCCATTTTGCAGTTGTCCTTTTCTTGTCTTCTAATGCTTGCCTACCAGTTCTAAATGATGAGCCCCTGTGTGCTAATCTGGCTTTGTGTTAGCTGTACATGTGAGAAGAAAAGAAAAGCAGATTTAAAATATTTGCACAGAGCACAGTGACATATTAAACTTATATTCTTATTACAGATAGAAGACTTCAAATCTCTGGTTTGCCAGTTTAATGCCAGTACTGCCCTCATCAAGTCACTTAATCTGCCCAGGTAATGCATGATGATATTGTGAATTGCCACTGGTAAAGACATATGCAATATAAATAATAATATTGCAACAGTGTCCCAAGTGCCATCTTTTCTGTGGCAGTGATGGCATTGCTCCGAAAAGCTCAACCAGGTAGGTCACCTGTGTGTCCCAGCCATAGTAAGGCTGCAACTCTAAAGGATTAGATCTGAAATCAGGTGGGTAATGACTTGTGATAGGTAATATCATTCACAATATTATTAGTTATTGCATCTATCTAACAATGTATCTGAAACTACTTATAAAATCACTCAATCTGTCTGGAATGAAGTCTGCTTAAATTATAAAACCATTATTACTGAGAAAATATGTCTCTCCTTATAAATTTAAATTTTAAAATTTGTTGAGTGATATAGGTTTGTGGGTTTGTAAAATAAATAAAGACAATTACTAGGAAGCATTTGTTAACTCTTTTTGAAGATTGCCATGTTTACTGGTGTATCTCTCTATTCCAAAAATAAAACATTGCAATCAAAAAAGTGAAAACATGAAAAACATGAGCATAAATTGATGACATATGGAAGTTAGTATAACAGTCGTAACTTCAACTTATAATATCATTTCATCAGCTGCTTAAAAGAAGATAAATAAACATTCACCAACTGACAATGCTGTCATTACATGTAACAAAATAAACTGTGGTCTACTATTCTTGCTTCTGATACAAATAAATGTCCTAATTCTGAATAAGTCCAGAAACAAAGAGTTTCACATAAGGCCACTACACAGATGTTGAAAAAGCACCAGTGCAAATATACAAAAAATCAGCTGCACATCCCTTGGTAAAGACTAGAGTTCAAATGTTATATAAACTTGCAGGAGAGAAAAAATGTAATTTCAGCAGATAGTCATTGGCCTTCGGGCAGTCGATAAAGGCAAGCTACTTACTGCAATGCAATGGTGGCTTCTTCAGCGAATAGACCTTTTAGTGTAACATGCACTTGGCAATTATAAAGAACCCAGATATTAGCTGGAGATTTTGATTCTGAATGGTGGAAGGATTCAGAAGGTTTCCCTTTTTTGGTAGATTTCTGTTTATGTTTCAGCTCACGGTGTGGTCAGTTAAAAGACAATTTTAGTTAATTTGCTTTACTAATCAGTTCTAATAATGTGTGTCTTGGCCGATTTCGACAAGTTTATAGGTTCACGGGCATTTTAGGGGCCTGGCAGCACATACTCCAATAGAGAAGCACAAGCCAATAACTTCTTACAAAAACACACACACATATACTGTATATATATATTTATATAAAATGCTAAGGTCTGTCCATCTGTTAGGCAATTACACATAAACTACCTAGGCTAGAAACCTTAATTATGTCTTGATCGAAGGTTGATGACCCGATAATGCTTAATTCCAAAGGACAAAGTACATACTGTATGTGTTTGGAATTGATAATCAAGTTTAAGTATTGTGTTTACTGATCATCAAATGTGACAAACAACTCGAACAACAAGTAAAAAGAAGGTATCTGCTGAGCATCAAGCAAATCGTAGAGGCCAATAAAATGTCAAGGAAGATCATAATAAGAAGGACAGTAGCACCATCTGCTGAAAATCAAGTGTGCAATACAGAATGCGAGAGCGAGAAAGAGGGAGGAATGTGTGTAATCGGGTCTTTACATGTGGCTTATGGGGTTTGAACCTTGATATTGGTCTTGATCAAAACGTTATGGCCTGATAACACTTAATTTCCAGGACACAGTACATACATATTCAGAATTCAGGATCAAGTGTAAGTATTGTGTTTACTAATCATTGAATGTGGCAAACAACTCCGTAATTGTAAAAAATAAACAAAAGATCTGCATCATCTGTTGTGCAAACTAAAGCAGGCATAGCTGAGCAGAAGGAAGACCTTAAGGCTCATAGGCATGAAAACCAAAACCAAAATACAGAATGAAAACAACAGAGAAATCCATGCCGCCAGATTAGCACTACAGGCTTAATCCTTGTAAGCCTATCTATTGGTAATCCCTGAGGTCACACTACCTACGTCTTCTAAATTCAAAAGTGTAAGCATTATGTTTATTGATTACTAGGCATGACGAAGAACTTTGAAATAGGAAGAAGGAAATAGAAGAGCAGCAACATCTGCCAAACATCAGGCACATCATGAAACACTCTTAATACAGGATAATGCATGCAAGAACGAGAACAAGAGTGAAATACATGCAATCAAATGAGCACTAAGGTGATCACTGTGAAGCTGTATTGGTGTAAGCAAAACACTGTTTTCCAAAATGGAAAAGTTCAGCTTGATCTGTATGAATTACCTTTATTTGAGGACTGGAGGGCCACGTATTTCCTACTATATGCATACCGGTATTTTATTTATACTAGCAATTCTACCCATCTAAGATGGCTGAAATCTAAATAATCAAAGTACACCTCAGTGTTAATGCTTGTACTTCAGTGTGTCTGTCTGGTTGCTATGACTTTGTTACATGCCATTTACTAAAGGATTCAGGAAAAACATTGCTAATGTGTGTGATGTGCCATCTGTAAGAATGCAGAAACATAGCAACTTGACAGACATGCAGACAAACAAACAGACACTTGACCTTTTAATAAAGCAGATACATTCCATTGTAAGAAACTCACATATATTTTAATACTATTAATTTTATCTACAGTATTGAGAATTGGCGAGGAAAGCAGGAGACAATTAATTAATCACAAATTGAGAGTGAAAATTTAATTCATGTTTGAATACGATTAATTGCAGAATCGTGTAATCTGGACCCATTGCAGAATCCAGTATTAGAATTGGAAGTGCTAGTATTGTATAGAAAGCAGGGCCAACCCTGTAAGGACTGCCATTCCATCACAGGTCATGCCCCTTCACACACAATGTGACAGTTTAAAGTCTCAGATTAGACCACAATAGCATCCATTCATCCATCCATCCATTATCCAACCCGCTGTTACCTAACTACAGGGTCATGGGGGTCTGCTGGAGCCAATCCCAGCCAACAGAGGGCGCAAGGCAGGAAACAAACCCTGGGCAGGGAGGCCAGCCCACCGCAGCAATAGCATACATGTTTTCAGTAAATTGACAGAAAATCCACTGTACCTAGAAAGAAACCTACACTAATAATGTGATAAATACAGACCCCACACAAACAGTAAGTGGTCTGAGATTTGAACCCATTTTCCTGGAACTGTCAGGTCACAGTGTTGACACACACAGACATTCTCAATTCTAAAACATTATGCTGTATTTTTTCTTATTACTGTTGTTTAAAGTATCATCATTTTAATTATGTGCGAATCTATCAAATACATTCAGCAAAAATATCTGTTTCATTGTGTAATATAAAATTTGAGAAATATAGGCCAAATGTAAATTTTGCAATGTTTTTGCTAATAAACGTCTCATAGCCTTAACGATGTTCAAGCATGAAGCGACATTTATATTTCCTACACTAAAGAACCACTACCCAACATCTTAAGCTCCAGGCCGAGTGCTTGGTATACTGAATATGAAAGATATGTGAGAATGTGTTCAGCTTTTCTAACACATCCACCTCTTAATAGAGCTGGGATTCAATCACAAAAGGGGCATTTTGTGAAAAGAGGTACACTCATTGTAGCTTCCATGGTTACTTTTAAAAAAAACATTCTTAGAAAGAACTCAGGAAATGTTTGAGACGCAGCACACTTTAACACCTGTCTCAGTCCTTTTCTAACAACTGTGAAAAGTACTAAAAACCAAAAATCTGAAACATAGGAATGGAGCTGGAAGAAAAATAGATAAAATGTTTCATGTTTTTGTGGGTTAGTTAGTATGGAAGCCAAAGCCAGCGTGTCGTTATTAGCAGAATAAAAAAGAGACTTGTCCTGATTGAGTGTTGCATGTTGTGCCAGCCAAAGTGACAATTTACTTTCATGCATTACACTTTTAAGTAAAATTTTCTTTAACTTTACCACACTGTGAGATGAAACACATTTTCAAAAGTCATTAATGAAGACCCAGCTATCCAAATTTATTTAGTGCGATTCCATTTTTAACAAACCATCAACACAGAATTGTTCTTCAATGAATTTCTTCATAGCCTCTAAAGTTCATTAAGACTTTTATCTGCTTAAAAGAAATTATGTAAAGAAAGGCACAGATGTTGATGTGCCAAAATATTGATGCTGAGCTGGGTCATCACCTGGAATTTTACAGAACTTTTTTTATTCCAACTTATTGTCATTATCACTGTCTGGTTGTGAAATCTCTTTTAGTTTCCTGCCAACACTTGAATATCAACAGGGGCATCATTAAAAATCAGGATAAATTCAAATAAAGTGTGTTTTAAAACCAAGTGAGGCTGTATTCTAACCTGCAATAGTATAATCAGGACATTTGCCTGAATTATGTGCACCGGTTTGCACTGCTGTTATACTCCTGTCAGGTCACAAAAGAATAATAGGAGCAATGGGAGGAAGGAAGACATTCATCACAGATGGGATGATAGCCCATCATAAAGTGCATATCAACATCCACTATAAGAGCATTTTACAATTACCAGCTATCTTAATTGTATGTATCCAAATGTAGCTCATGTAAAAACACTGGAATAATGGCCACTCTTATAATATTCTAGGCATGTACATGGGGACATCAATCTATCTTTTGTGTTCCCAATGGAAAATATGCGTAGAATAAAATTTAATTTCCTTTTCAATTATGCTATTCTTTAATCCCATTTTTATATGCTGCAGCCCTGGGCTATTCTTTAAAACATTTTTCAGTAGTCATTTTGACAGGATCCGGAAGCAAGGAGTAATTTGCAAGATCTGTTACTTCTTCACTTCAACAAAATTGGCTGGTATAGAGATTTTTTCCTTCTTAGATCTAAACTTAACTTTAAAATGTTCAAGAGCAAGAGCTTTAAGACTACATCAGAAAAACATCCACAATATTTTAAACATAGCTTCCTATTCAACAGGTAACCATCAACTATCCACCAATGCTTATGATACTATCTACATGGGATTCTGGTACCAAACCTTTTTCTAGAAATGTTCTTAGATAATAATAAAGTTATTCCTGTAAATAGGAATGTACAGTGGTGATTGTAACCAATAGGTATGTCTTTCCATGCAAAAACTAACTAGTGTTTTTTTTTTTTATTCATGACACAGTTTACATTCAGTTTTATTCATGACACAAATATAGAAATCATAACTCTAAAATAGATTGGGATCAATCCATTGGGCAAATTTTATTGTATTGGACAAAATCAGAGATTACAGCAAAACATTAATACCAGAAATCTTAACGTAATTTGATTTTATAAATTTAGATCAAAAGAACTGTCCCTTTTTTAGGTTAAGTATAGAAGCAAAATGTGTGCTCTTAATTCAGATTCATCCATTGATGTATGGTATGCACAGTGTTTGGAAAAGCAAAGTGTTCCTGGGTATAAAAATACAGAGTGAAATCAAGTACAAATATTTACATTTGTATTTATTCGTTTAGTAGACGCTTTTACCCAAAGTGACGTACAAAAGAAGTCAGCATAACTAAATCTGAGGGACTGTTGTGAGACAAGTGCTACAGGAAAATGTTACAAAATTGATCATCACAAGTGAAGAGTTATAGACCAAACAGAACAACACAAGACTAGTTAATCTTTCCTTAGTTAGAGGAACCTATCAAAGCCATTATGAATCTGACAGATATTCAGAGAACAAGAGAGTCTTCAAACACTTCTTAAAATCCATTGAGGGAGTCTGCAGTTCAAATGGAGATATGTAGCTTGGAGCTACACAGTCTGGATTGAGATTTTATGAAACACACTGAAGGGGCACCACCAGACATCACTCAGTAGGTAACATAAGAGGACACCTAGGAAATCGTCATCTAGACTCCAAGGGGGTACGAACGTAGAACTCTGATGTTACTGAGAGGGGGCTGTTACCCGCTGGGTGCCATTTATGAAAGTAAAAGTATGTACACTCCATACACCAAAGGGTGCATACTCCTTTAAGTCTGTGATATATACACTAAGGGGAGCAGTTTGTGCTACCGAAGGGACGCACGTTCCAGACACAGAGGGGGACTTCCCACTATGAACAATGACGGGCATCATCCGTCCACTACACCTAGGTCTCCAAATGGGCTTTGACCAGCAGACCCAAGTGGGAGAGAAGGAGCAAAGCAACCAAAATAATGAAAATAGTAAATTAAATTAATTTTCAACTTAACAAAACAAGGACAAATTATCCAATAGGGCATAAAAATAAATTTAACTGTCAAACAATGAGGACAGTATAAAATTGTGCTCCATTTTACAGTTTTACTGGAAATCTCTGAATTAAGCTACAGCTGGCCTAAGACTCTGAGAACACAACACATAGGTATCGACACAAGAATATCAGAAGAAACTGCTCCTTTATCGCACTGTAAGACAAGCAATAAGAACATCCATCAATTTTCTGAGCTGGTTTATTTAATCATAGGACAGGACTAAAGGCTATTCTGGTAGCAACAGACTGAAAGGTAGGAATCAGTCTTGGATGTACCGCCAGCTCATAACAGTATTCATTCATGCATATTTAGGCCGTGCCAGTTTATAGTTGACAATGTATAAGTAGTCCCAAGTATCTGACGAGAACCCATGCAAGTATAGGATGAACACATGAACTTCACATAGACACTAGCCAGGTCCCTAACCCTAACAGTGTTGCAGTTACTGTACTTACTGTAAATTTTGGACTTATACTACCCTTTTAATTTTATTATCATTGTATCTTTTATTTTCTGGTGGTCTCTGCCATTTTGCGATTTTGCAAGGCCATGACCATGTTATTTGCTATGCCTATTTCCAGTTAGGCAACATAGAGGTCAAATGATAAATTGTGTCATTTTGACCCACCTATAAAAAATGGAGCTTTTGACATGCATGTATTGGATTGCCTTTTTAATTCTCTCAACTGTTCCTGACAGAATTAGTGTTATTAGAGTTATTTAGCATTGTTAGTGTTATTTAAGACATTAGTGTTAGGACATATAGTAAATATTTTTTGACCAACATTCTTGTTCTATGCGGTGGGCTGGCGCCCTGCCTGGGGTTTGTTTCCTGCCTTGCGCCCTGTGTTGACTGGGATTGGCTCCAGCAGACCCCCATGACCCTGTAGTTAGAATATAGCGGGTTGGATAATGGATGGATGGATGAACAGTTCTTTGACTGCTATTAATATTCTGATCTTTGTCTGATTTTCAGCTATGCCTATGGCTACTCATGTTGTCTTTTCATTTCCTCATCACTTCCTTCCCTTCATTCTGCTGACATCTTAACAGCCAAAAGTGGAGACAGCTCAAAATATTTAGTGCTTTATTTATTTAGAAAAAAAAGTTTGAATAATACTGTTAGAGATGCTTCACAAAAGCAGGACTAGAGTCTGCTTAAAATACTTGCGGATTTACTTATTTAGCAGAAAGGTGTGGGTGTATGTTTGTCTTATACAGTATAATCTTATGAAAATGAAAAAGTCATGCAAATACATTTGTGTCCAGCTATGACCTGATGAAGGGAACCAGTGAGCAAATTTCTGACCCAATTAACAGCAGAACAACGGAGACCAGAAATTGAAATAGTAAGATTTATGGTGAAAAACTACAAGGGTTTACAAAAAATATGGGAAATACAGCAAAAATAACAAATATTGTGCTCCCTGTGGCCTTACTGGGTAATAGACTAGCTTGTTACTTGGCTTGTAATTATTTTCTGTTAGATTGTTATTTTCTAATAATTATTTGTCATTTCTTTCTAAAATATTGCTAGGTTTATTTCGTATGTATTATTTTGGGATTGTGTATTTCAGTTGTTCAGATGTGTTTGTCCTGTTCTGTGGATGGAATCCCAAGAGGTGAGTCCACCAAGATATCACTGCTGAGGAACGCTCCCTGCCTTTATCTTCCGGTGGAGGAGATGGTCCCTACAGCATGTCTCTGGCATTTGTGGAGTTCAGGTCTTTGTCTTGTAAGAACTGTCTGGATTTTCTTTTGTTTTTGATATAGACATTGTTTTATGGATTTTGCCTTGGATTTCAATTAGGACATCTTACCTTTGGGTTACAATTTTAGGCAAAATATTTTTGCTTTATTTTTACCTTATTTTTTCCTTTCCTAGCCATTTTTGTTTTTCTATAATTTATACAAATAAATTCTCCATTTATAAAGATTCTTTGTCATTCTTGAAGGGTGTTTTTGAGTATTTTGAATATTTAAACTATTTTTGAACTTTTAAAGTCAGTGCTCCATTTTGGATCTGTGCAGGCCTGAAAGTTTGCCCCTTGAGTTTGAGAATCTGGCCACCTGAAGTGAGGCAGAGGATTCAGTGGTGTCCTTTTGTGGCCTGTTTATTTTTGAAGTGTTAACCTCCTTTTTACCATCTTGTGCTGTTACATCACGGCAAGTGGCAGATTTCTCTGCTCCCTAGAATTCCTTTCAGCATCCTTCCTGTGACCTTCAAACTTTCTTATCCAACTACTGGCCTCCTTTCCTTCTCATCCTACATACTAGATGAACCCTTACTTCCACTTTGACTTCCATCCAACTCCAGGCTCAGATGGATGAGAAGTAGGAAGCCCTTTTTAAGGCCTGACCCAGGAGTATTTTAGACGTCATGCAGACATTCCTGAAAAGTACTTCTAAATCATTCAGTTTCTACTAAAAGTTGTGGCTGCTGCACTGAAGCTCCCCTTGAAATCTCTGTTCCTTGGGTTTTCTTTAAAGACTGCAAGTCCCAGGCAACTCTGTCAAAGTGCAAAGTACAGAAACAGTAGCCTCTGAGTCTCTATCTTACCATCCAATCCGAGAAGTGTCCCGGTGCAGACCCCTGAAGGATAGGGGGCCATACTGCCTATCTTCTACTGAGCATATATCCACTTAGGGAGACCAATATTATATTTTACATAAAAACTCTAAGATTTGTTTCACTTTAACACCATCATTGCTATACACAACAACTTTGTATGATTTGCTGTAGTTGCTGACAAAAAGTTAGAATACTCATACCTTTCTTTTCTTGGTCTCTTAATGCTCTGATATAAATGAATGAGGTTTTACTTTTAATTTTCAGAACAAAGAGAACTAATCTTCTTAGATGCAATTGCTTACACCTATCCTGCACTGAACTGGAAAGCCAGTATTTAATAACTTCATGTTGCTAAGAGCTGCTTGCTTCTTGAGTTCAACAGAGCTGCCTGTAGGAAACTATAAACTTTATAAAAATTAGACCAATAAGAATCACAGCAGGTGATAAAGAGTGAACCAAAAAGGAAAAAAAAAAGCAAAATTCTCTGAATTTCACTTAAGCAGGCGTATTAGTAACGATAGCCTTTTTATATGCAATAAAGATAAAGATAATGTAGTTTTAACTGTACTATTATTCTTGTTTGATATATGAATGAGGGCACAGTGGTTAGAACTCCTTCATAGCTCCAGAATTTGAATCCTGGCCTTGCCACTGGGTAGAGATAGCAAATTATGTGTGCTCCCCAGTCCTAATCACCATCAATAATGAGACCACATGGAAGGACGAGGTGTGCTTTCTTTAAGAGTAGAATCAGGACAATAATATGAGCCTTAATGTCAGCAGAATCAAGGAGCTGGTCATGGACTCCAGGAAGTGGAAGGCAGGCCACGCTCCAATCTTCAATAGAGGGGATGCTTTGGAGAGGGTCAGTTGGAGTGACCATCAGTGATGAATGTAGAGCACAACACAATATAGGTAAGAAGGCTTGCCAATGCCTTTACATAACTTAAACATCTGAGGAAAGCCTGGATGTCTCCATCTATGCTCAACAACATCCCATCAGAGGAGACTGTGTGCAGAGGGTGCAGACCTATAAATACCTGGGAGTGCAGCTGGATGATAAATTGGACTGGACTGCCAATACTGATGCTCTGTGTAAGAAAGGTCAGAGCCGACTATACTTCCTTAGAAGGCTGGCGTCCTTCAACATCTGCAATAAGATGCTGCAGATGTTCTACCAGACTGTTGTGGCGAGTGCCCTCTTCTATGCGGTGGTGTACTGGGGAGGCAGCATAAAGAAGAAGGACACCTCACGTCTGGACAAACTTGTGAGGAAGGCAGGCTCTATTGTAGGAATGAAGCTGGACAGTTCAACATCTGTGGCAGAGAAACGGGCTCTGAGCAGGCTCCTGTCAATCATGGAGAATCCACTGCACCCACTAAACAGTATCATCTCCAGACAGAGGAGCAGCTTCAGCGACAGACTGCTGTCACTGTCCTGCTCCATTGACAGACTGAGGAGATCGTTCCTCCCCCACACTATACGACTCTTCAGTTCCACCCAGGGGGGTAAACGTTAACATTATTTAAAGTTATTGTCTGTTTTTACCTGCATTTTTATTACCGGTACTCTTTAATTAAATTTTTTTTTTTTGTATCAGTATGCTGCTGCTGGATTATGTGAATTTCCCCTTGGGATTAATAAAGTATCTATCTATCTATCTATCTATCTATCTATCTATCTATCTATCTATCTATCTATCTATCTATCTATCTATCTAAAACTGAACAGTGGAGTCCATAGTCACTGGCTAGACAACATCCTGGTATGGCACCTGCTCAGTTCAGGACTGCAAAGAACTGAAGAGGATGGTGAGATTTGATCAAAACATTACTGGAAGCCTTCTTTTAATTTCATATACAACACTTGCTGCATTAGAAAGGCAAAAACTATAAGTAATGTCCTCAGCCACCCTGTACAGTCACATTTCTGGCAATGTGTACAGGACTATTGGCCTACTAGATTTCAGGGACATTTTTTTTTTATCTAAGGGCCATAAGGCTACTGAACAGGTGCTTGTACTGACAAGTGAGTCATTGTTTCTTGTGTATATATTATATATACAAAAAACACAAAAAACTAAACTCAGAAGTAAAACTGACCTGAAAATAGAAGGGCAAAAGGGAGAGAAACAACACAGAGAAATACTTAATTCCTCGGCCATTAGCCTGGGGCTCATGCAGGCTTTAAATAATGGCTCTAATGGCAGCCACATTAGCTGCACAGCTGCAGCACCCTTGGGCTTAACATAAAGAGGAAAAGGAGAAGCTAAATTAACATAATTAAAGGACAATAAATTCATTAGACACTAATTAACAAAGAAGGATAAGCCAATGAAAAGCAATTAAGCAGGAGAAAAAAATGAGCAAAAACAAAATCATTAACAGAAATAAAGAAACAATTTACAAAAATTAACAAAGCTACAAAACTACAAACAGTGATAAAGCTTTGTAAAATTATGAAAACATGAGTGATAGGACAACAAAGACAGGCAAAGAAATAGATTAAAGAAGAAAACCATTTCAGCTCCAATGTGCCCAAGTCAGGTGGGCACTCCACTATAACCCCAGTATTCTTTCAAATAATGAAAAAGTGTCAAAGACATTGTCCCAGTGTGGCTGAGTTGTCCCCTGTCATGAAGTAGCTTCTCATCAAGGGTTGATTGTTGACTAGTTTTATGCATCATTTTATTACATATGGACACACCTACCCTCTTAAAGCTTCAGCATTTTACGCTATGGAGTATAGGTTAGGATTTCTGATTCTTTGTTAATTTTATTCTCCTTAATAATTTTTTCTTTTAGTTGTCATACTTTTCATTATATGTTTTGAACATTGCAGAAATTAGTTTCACTGTCATTTTGTTGTTTTGTTTTGGGACGGTAAGTTCATTTCACTGTTTTATAGTTTGGTATACAGTACATCGACAAGCTTTTGCTCCCATTGTTAAGATGTCCCATCATATGACATCACCAATATACAACCTGGCATCAGCAGCCAATCTTTGTACAAGATTATGGATTTAAACATAAAAAAAAAACTTTTGAGACTGCTTTACTTTTAAAACTTTTGTATTTAGACATTTTGCTTTGTTATTTTGATTACGATTCCAGTGTTACATACAAGCATTTGGTACAAGGTTACGACCATTGCAAGTCTTTGGGGTAAGCTTCCATCTCCTGTTCCTTTCTCCTTTTAACCACATGGCCTTAAAAGTTTTTCATTTGTTCGCACAACAACAGAAAGATCTTCAATATTTTTAGAAGTAAGATTTATAGATGCAAAAGTGTGAGAAAAATCAGCAGAACTGTAGCACAAAAATGGAAAAGAATTCTCCAAACAGTATTGAGGAAAACAAAACCAAAGGAGACAAAAAAAACGCATGGTCAAACAAGAAAAAAAATGGTTGTGTAAAGGAAAACAAAAGGCTCCTAAACTTGTTAGGATTTTTTTCCCTAATTACACCAAGAAAAAGACTTATTTTGAATGATGCATACAGTATTTGACGCACATATTGTATGTTGCGCAAAGGAGTACAAAAGCACATGATGAAAATATAAGTGCATGTGACGATGCGGGTTCGTTGCATGCTCCCATCTTCTGTTTGGGAGCCCTTGAACCTGTCCGTTCTTTCTTTTTCTTCCCTTTCTCTTTTCCTCCTTAGCCGACTCGCGCGTCTATTCAACTAGAGGGCATGATAGCTGTGGCAAATCAGTAACCCCAGGAACAATCACGGATGTGGATGGTTTCACACCTGTGAACTTATGTGAGAAAAGCCCACATCGTGAATCGCCCCGAGAACTGCTGCAGACACACAACCACCACGCCCCCTCACCAAGCCGCGAGCGTGGTGATTATTTATTTTAAAAGCGGCCATTTGACAGGAGCTGTGGATCCGCTATACCACAGTGCATCTTCAAAACAACATGATGGCAATCATTCAAAACAATGATACAAATTGGAATCAAAAACATAATGATTAAAAACTAAAATATTAACAAAAACAACACAGACACATAAGAAACCATAACAATGCAAAGTATAAGAACAAAAATCAGGATTGGTGGCTCATTTTGCATTTTTTGCCTCTAACCTTACAGGATCCTAAAAGTAATAAGTCCTCAATTTAGTCAGTCATTTACTTTACAAAAATGTAATTAATCTGTTGACTTTTAAGCAAATACATTAAAAACAAAATAGTTAACATCTGACCTCACAAACTGTTTTGAAAAATAGAGCTCAATTTTTAAAAAGTACATCTATGCTTTAGTTCCATTTGGTCCTTTTGGTCCATAGAGCAGTGAGAAACTTCCATCCAACACGATTCAATGCTATACCTTTTGCATGGCTTTAACTAAATATTCCTAGATGTTCCTGCTTGATAAATCCTCCCAAAATGTTATGACCAGGTGAAACCCAATCCATAGCCCTTGACATAAGCCTCTTAGTACGCATTTATAAAATGTGAACACACATTGTTTTAGCTTGTTCTATCAAGTCTCCATTTGTTAAATGATTCTTCCAAGATATGTGAAGGATTGTTCTGAGACAACTTCTGGGGAAAACCTCCAGATGACTGGTTATTCTTTCTGTCTTTTTCCAAGTCTTACTGGCATACAATAAATAGGGTGGGTAGAACAATTGTGGATGCAGTTTGACTGGGGTAAGAAGGGTACTGAGTGCCCAAATTGCTGGAAGGAGATATTGCAGACAATTTACCAGTCCTAACCTTCAAGTCTTGCTCCGCATCGCCATCACATGACATGATGCTACCCATATAACTGAAACTGTAAATATCCTCAGTGGGATTGTGATGTAGCTTGATATTTAGCCAAATAGCTGTGTTTATGCATAAATTGTTGGCCATGCGCTGTAAAGAGACAGGACAGTGGCTCATTAAGGCGATAACACCTGCAAATTATGCTGTTTAGCAAAATTCAATAAGTTGCAAAGCAAAACAGCACAAGTACAATTTCAAAGTTTAGGATGAAGTGAGTAAATTGAATGGTTCATTTAGGAACTATATAACAACAATCTGTATATAACAAGTGCAGTTCTTCTCAGTGTTCTCAGTAAAACATATTGGATCCATCTGCCAACAACTGTGGTGGTGTTTTCAACAAGTGAAGTGTTTAATAAAACAAAAGCAATCCAGTTCACAGCATGTGTCTCAGAGGAGCTACTTGAACGTTTGCATCCAGCAACACAAATCACACAGTTCTACTAATGTGGGGCAATATGAGCGAGAACAAACCGAGGAGCAGGAGCAACTGGGGTCAGACATAAAGGACTCGCTCCCACAGCCATTCTTTTTATGTTTATAGCCTTTCCTTGTTTCACTAATGTTGTTTATCATTACTCTATTCAGACCACACAGCCACGGAAATTAGATTTTCAATGCTCTTAAAGAAAGAAGATATCAAGCACTCCATCTCTCATCTTATAGTGCTTATGTTTTGTTTGGTAATTAAAATGTTATGCTGCATTTGCATTAGGAGCTTTTTGAAAGAAGAAAATGTGTCATTCTGGGTCATATTCAGACCACATACATACATTTATGCGGACAGACTGTGAGCACAAAATCGGGACTCTCACTTTTGAATTGCAGCTGTTTATTTAAGTAGAGAGAAGGGTAATCGTCAACTCAGAATTTCTAAAGGTTAAGTCACATTAGAAAGTTGCTTATTTCCGAGAGTTTTTTCCATGTTTCTTATTCACATCTTCACAGAAATAAGGAACAAGTCTCCATGAGAGATAAAAAAAATACAATGAAAAGTAGACAGCGGAAAAGGAGTTTTAGGTACACTTTTGGCAGACACAAAGCTTAAGTAGAGTCAATTATTCTTAGAAAAAATATATGTAAGAAAGTGATGTTTCTCACTGACTAATTTTAAACTAACATATTTATCCCAATAACAGATGTGCTTCTGGACTGTATGTTATCTGGCACTGGCAAAAAATTTTGAACGTGCATTTATTCATTTTCAATTCAAGATGGCTGTGGCTAGAGCTGAATAAATGGTTAGTAGATGTTAGTAGATGTAAGGAAAAACCCAAATCTAGATGGGATACCAGTTCATTGCAAGACATCAAACACGGTGTGAAATACGATTAATTAACCCTAATTAACCCTTTGAGACCCTTAAAAGCCTGAAAATCAAAATTGGGAAGGCTGTCACAAAATAAATTTCAAAACATGTTGTAGTGTAATAAATCACTCAGTGTCCATTACTGGTTTTGCAAGAAGGTTTTCTAGTAGCTGGCAGACAGCTCTTTTCACTGGCTGGGTAGGGCGAAACGCTTGAATGGAAGCAGTGTGCCTGGGCAGGAAAGAAAAGCACACCCTTAACAAGACTCAAGGGAATTCAAGGAAGAAGGCAGAGACCTTAACAGAAAAGGAATACACAAGAGTAGAAGGCAGTCATTAGAGCTTACTTTGAGCTTAGTGGTGCTGAAAGTTGTGATTGTAGATAGAAGAAAATAATGGAGATCACTAATACCATAATACTGATGGTGTCCAAGATGAGGGGCAACATGGCTTTACCCTTGAAATTCTCTGCTTCTGCTGTCCATGCCCTTTAACCAACTAGAGCTGAAGCACTGGCCTGTGACAGGGTGGCAGATTAAATCAAGTCACATATATAACCATAACCTGCATGAGGAAATAGACATTTTAGAATTGCGCAATCTGCAAACTGTTCTATGTAATACACATTCGATATACAAGGTGATGTGGCTTTTGTTTGCAGTTTTCTTATCCATATATGATGGATCTACCTCACCCCCTTATTCATTGGTCAAGATTACTGTCTTCAACTCAAAAGCGTTGTATTAGGGAAAAGTGTTTTCCTGTTTATATGTTGATCTCTCCAGAAGTAGCTAATAATAACATTTTAGCAAAAAATGTAAAACCTTCAGCTGGATGTACTGTGTATTATGCAACATGAGTAACATGAGAAGTTTTTTCTTTTTTCCATGGATGTTTTTCACTTCATTTGCCATTGTGTAGCACTGGTCAGCATTGGGTTCTATTATAGCATAAACCTTCTTCTCTTGTTCTGCATGGAAACCTGAGATGAAAAATTCTTCTCAGCTATTACTACAAACTACACAAGGTAAGTAACATATAAAAAATATAATTTCTTTGCCACTGACACAGCCAGACAGTGGTACATTGGCAGCCCTAATATCCCAAATAAGGCCACCACCCCAGTTCTCACCTGAAGTCACTTCAAGCCAAGCTCTGGTATTGCTTCCAGGGTTAAGGTAGTCCAGCTATTGCAACAGAACATGTGGTTCATTTTATTTCCCCTGATCTGCCAAATCACTTAAGACAGGCACATCTCCAGAACAACTCTCTAGTTGCCACACCATTTAAAAAGGCAACAGGGCTCCAGCATTGGTCCAAGTACTACCCACTGTCTGACTCTATGAGGAGGGCTAGGCACCCTCATCAGCTGCTAGGTTATGTGACCTCCAGCAACACGGGGAAAAAACATACTGTGAAGCTCAGGCTGCATTTCGCTACCTCTAAATCTATCCTTAGCCTTTAAGGGTAAACTGTACAAATAAATAATATACTGACCCATGGGGGTCCCCTGGCATGACAACATTCATTATCTCTACTGGTACATTCTTCTTTGTCTATCCTGGAGACTTGCTGTGTCCTCCCGTTGTCATCCTTTCCTGCCTGCAATCTCTCTGCAGATGAGACCAGTCATTACTGGACACACATACACATATAAGAGTCATGCCACAAATGGTCAAACAAGTTTCAGCAATTAAAAAAATCAGTAAAATGTATAAATTTGTTGAAAAAAAATTTATATTTCAATAGCCTTTCAACACTTCCTCCTATAGCATTCCTCCTAATGAAAGTTTAACATAAGAATAACAACAGAGCAAATTTGAGTCAATCAACCAAATCTGCCAACTCAAACGGTAACTAATGCTTCATCCTCTTAGGCTGAATTTTTCTTTTATTTTTTTAACTCTTTGAGAGCTGAATATTTTTGTCTGATGTTGCGTGCTGTAGGCTGCTGTCACCACCTGTTTTCTGTTTCTGGCAGCTGCACTGGAGGGCCGGCTGCCTGGCTGTCTTTGCACAGTGGGAGGGCAGCAATGGCAATTGCAGTGCGACACGATAGAGTTTTGAATCTTTTGTCATCATAAACCGTGGTCCTCCCAGGCAAACATTGTCATAGGTGCATCATTCTATGTGGACGTGTTGAGTACCACGAACAGCAGGGAACCAATTAGCCGATGCCACACTACCTCACTTTCATTTTTTCGAATCCATCTCCAGATCAAAATCAGAGTCTGACACGTCAGAGTTGGATTCAACAATAATATGCTGAACAGGAACATTTTGCTTTGCACATTTGCTTTGGTCTCTCGCCAGTTGTCAAGGCCATTTTTAGAGGATGTTTGCTCCTTGCTACTCCTGTTTCTAGAAAAAGAGAGTTGAACTGAAGCGTAGCAGTGAGTTTTGTCACAGTTTACAGCTGGTTACAGTCCTCTAGCCTTGAATTTCGACAAAAGTCGACATCCGCCCTGAAAGAGTTAAATCAGTACTTTTACGTGAGCCAGGAGTGAACATGAGGAATGTCATAAACCAAATCATAGATGGTATTGAACTATGAAGGATGATCTTTGTCAAATTGTAATGCAGTTTTTGAGACACTTATACTTTGAAGTAAACTGGTGTCACGCACAAGCGCATCGGGAGCAGCTTAAGGACCCGACGCGCACCGAGGCAAGTCATGCCAGGGGACGAAGGCAGCGTACTAACCTCTCTCTCTCTTTCCCCATAGACAAGATGAAGCACCGCCACCATAAGCCTGCCCAGACAAACCAAAGAACAGCACTTCCGGGTTCCTTTCTTCTCTCTGGTCTCCCAGCGATGACGTCTAACTCCCATATGCCACCATGACTTCCCAGCATTCCTCAAGCTTAATTTCCAGTCCGCCACTTTATATTGTCCGTCCAGCCCTTCCATTTTGTCTTATGATTTTGATGATTATTGGACCAAGAATTCTTTGTTGCAGTATATGGGGCTCAAAACCCCAAACCTTTATGAACATGTCTGTGCTTTATTACACTGGTCCTTGGCGATACATTCAAAGCCTAGTGTTACAGTCATGTTGCCATTATTAATTGATTTTATTTTGGCTTGTCTATATATCTTACGCTATTCTGGTTTGAAGATTATTATTACTATTATTTATATTGTTATTCTTGTGTTGTTGATATATAAAAAATTAAACAGTACAGATACACATTTCAAGCAAACATATTATATTGGTGTTGTTGTTATTCCATATAGCACAATTATTCATTATTCATAAATCAAAAAAATTTCCAAAGTGGAATGACTCTCACAAAGTATCTTGTTGCGTTCCAGAACTAATTTCCATCAGAGGTTTTATTGCTTTGTTTAAATAAAAATACAGTGGAAGCCCTCTGTTGCTTTGAGACCAATGAACTCAAGTAATAAGTGCTGTCAATAGTAGGCTGTTGAATCCAGCCAAGGTCTATTATTTACAAAGACAGGTAACAGAATAAATTAAAAAAATATCTGATATCTATTGCCTTATGTGTATCCTCAGCATTCGTCTTACACCTTTCTTCTGTATCCTCATGTATTTCAACCTGTTTTGGCCAGCACATCTCCACTCGATGACATTCCCGTAAAACTTGCTTCTCAGAATCTGTCATTTCGAGATGTGTTGTTCGTCTACTATTTGCTTTTTGAGTACCATCAATGGTAGACGGGTCCTCATTACCTGCTGTGATAACATTCACATTCTTGGGAATACTTCCCGTCTTTGAAGGCAACTCTCTGTGTTTCTATTATACCTTTCTTATACCTAATCGTGTTTGACTGACCAATTACAGAGAAACTGACCAATCAGACCAAAGCCAAACTGACCAATAGATTAGTTGGAAGGATCCGCACAAACACACAGACATTACGTTTAAATATATAGATAATTTGTTGTAGTGTATCATTTTTCGGTTTAAGACAAGTCATCATGTATAATTTGCAACACAGTATCTACAAGCTAGACCCAATGTAAAATAACAAAAAGAAAAACACTTTTTCCAGCAACCTTCTTCATAATTTTCTTTGGTTTTCTCGGGTGCTTCCTTTATAAGAGCAAAGCACATCAACTTGAGATTCATCAGATTCTTGTTAGTCATTATTAGCAGTGTGCCTTTAGCATGTGCCATTTAATTGAAAAATTAAGGTCATTTAAAACTTTGTACTCACCTTTATAACCACAGGAAACCAGAGCCCTCAAAATGAAAACACACATGCATGCCACACTCTGACTACACTTAAGACTTCTGGCTGCCAAAGGCAGCTATCCAATGGGCATGCTGCAATATAGGAAGTCTGGTTTCACAACTCAGCATTTTCTCGCTTGCAATGGACACACCACAGTGAGTCCCGCTATCCACGCTCTGTGAGGCCAGATGGAGTGTTTATGGAGCGAGCTACAAGCTCTGGAGGCCTGTAAGAGTGAGTCAAGCATTTGGCCTTTGCCCTCCCCAAGGAGGAATGGAATTAAGTATGTCTTGTTAGGGGAGCCATTTTTCAATTTCAGCCTCCACACCAAATGAGTAAATGAATGCATTTGCTTCAAAATTACCACAAGACTGCAGGCCTGTTTGACTTAGCAAGTATGGCAAGTCACATGCCGATTTTGTTTGAGGAAATGAACAAAGGAAGTAAAGCACTCCTAAAGACAGGCAACGGACAGGTCACACGATGAAAGTATTTGCAGTCCTCAAAACCCACAGCCCAGATTTGGCTGCAGAGTTTTCAATTTTCTTTGAATAGGAAGATGCAAATAATGAAGGAAAAAAAATACACTGCTTCACCACCAGAGAATGGACAGCAATTGTACTTGTCCCTGCTACTCAGGGGAAGGGAAGCCTTTGGATTAGTAGTCATCAATCTGCATACAAAGGAAGAACAGCATTAGCCCTTTGACTTGCCTTGCATTCAAAACCTTTTATACAGCATGAGCATCAGATTTAAAAAGATACTGGCTTACATCTCTCTACTAGCAATAAATTTAATGTACAAATCAAGGAGACTAAAGTGAATTTGTGGGTGCAGATGGGAGGAGGTGGTTAGCCGAAATTGAAAGTGCAGAGACAGCCATAGCATGTTTTGCCAAAATTTAAAAAGTTATATTTCTGTGCATGTGACTTATACCAATTCAAAGAGTAGGAGGAAATAACAAAAAGGACAGCACAGCATACTAATACAAAAAAATAAATAAATAAATAAATCTGAGGGTTTTGGTTTTTATCAGCAATGTGCTATTTCTCAATCAGCTGTCCACTTCACAACGGAGTAAAAATCCCACCTCAAGGCAGCTGTGGTTTCAGTTAACCCACACTTGAGTTTGGCTTTTGTACTTCCCTTGGGGGGATTTCATGGCTGTTTGGAAGGCGTCAGTCTAAAATCCCAGAGCAACAGCCTGCTTCCTTGGATATCCAGCTACCAATGCATCTATGACCCAACAGATTTCCTTCCAGTTCCAGGCATGCTGATTGCTTTATGCATGTTTATAAATTCCACATCAGAGAAGAACTATTCCTTATCACTAGCGTGGTACACAGGCTTCTAGTTATGAGAGAAAACAGGCAATTATGTAGTGAAGATTTAAGGTTTTGACGACTGTGGAATGATGACGGCAGAGTGTATGAAGCAACATCTCAGTTAAAAGTATGTCATAGGGAATAAAACTGAATATGATATAAATATAGATAAAAATGTAAATATATAAAATATAAATAAACTTCTGTAAAGAATAACTAATCCTTCACGGCTAGAGGGTTGCAGCACCTGCAGCATTGCAGAAATAAAGCTTAAATTAGTCCAGCGCTATAATTATTACATTGTAAGCCAGTACACTTCTTCTCATGTTCTCCAAACTGTATTCTGCTTCTTCAAGTTTATTTTTTAACCATGTGACTTCCAGTTGCTTACTGGTGTCCCTGCGTGAGAAATTCCCAACACAGTAGGATTTACTTAAGTCACACCAAAATCACCCTATACCTCCTATGCATTCTTCAGAGTCAATTCCTTTTCAGTACTCGACCACCCAACAGGTTACTTTAAAAAGTGTGAGCGACAGATGACAGGCTTAAAGGTTGGATTCAGATGTGTGATTCTGCTAGCAGCTGAGGAAAGAAAAACGAGTGGTTAAAACAAGGTCAGAAGCTAAAAATGGAGTAGAACAGGCAAATAGGTTTGTTATAGCAGACACAGATGACAAAAAGGAGCACACAACAGAGTCAGGATATTATCACAGGTAAATGAGATGAGACTTTATTGGGAGCAGAGGCAAAGATCTGAAAAAGGTGAAGAGATCCAAAGCCATTGAATGCCCATCCTTATCCTATAACATGAGTGTCCCATAACTGAAGTTGTAAAGCAATTCAAAGTAAACAGTAGATTAAAATTAATTGCAGTGGAGACTTTAGACAGCCATAACAGCTCAGCCTTAAAGCTATCCAGTATTCACGTTCTTAGCACTGCACCATTTCCTGATTTTCTGTGTGTCCCAGAACTTCGGCTCTAAATTCAGTTTCATTGATCAAGCATTTTGCTTAACCCCACAT